>OY986435.1:106545314-107229089 GCA_963920525.1 Dichetophora obliterata
TAAAATAAAATATCAGTCTCGAATGGTTTAGGAGATAAAATTCGTGAAAATTTGAAAAATTACAATTTCAAGCCTGTTTTTAACACTCCGTACAAGGGCAAATAATTTTATCTGTTAAATTCCAAATTTAATGAAAAAACAGTTAATGTACATATTTACTTTCCTCTTTTTAATAGAAGGCCTTCGACTGCTGATTAGGGATTGAAACTCTCAGTAAGTCTAACACCGGCTTCGCTGTCTACAGTACTTCTGGATAAAATTATCTTTTTATTTAAAAGGATTTCATATTATTTTTTATATTTATCTTGTGTGATTTATCATTCCTTATTTTGGGCTTTATTCCACACTTAATATTTTGCACTGAATTTTTTAACTTTCTTGGGTTTTATCGGCACGATTACGATTACTGCGGCGCCGCGATTTGGTTTAATTAGCAATTTTATATTTTTTCTGCTTTCAATTCTGTGTGATGGCTATAGACTCCAGAACTACCTTACCGATTGACCTGAAATTTTGGCAGTCAATTTTTTCAGGTACAAGGTGGTTTAGGAAAAAATGTTGCTACACACTCTTTTCCCACCAAAAAACCAATTAAAAATTATAGTTTAGACAGTTTGGGTCGTATAACACTAAAATTTGGTAATTTAGTTTGTATGGTTACTGTCAGCAACTGTACTAAAAATTGTTTTTCACGCCCCCTTTTACCGCAATATGCGGTAAAATATCAATGAATATGCTTTATTTTAGACGGTTTGGGTCGTATTAGACTAAAATTTTATAATTTAGTTCATATGATTACTCTCGGCAAGTGCACTAAAAATGGCCGTGTCTCACTTTATTTACCCACTTTTTGGAGGATGAGCGTGGAGTGAAGCAAAGCTCGCTAGGTTTAAGCTAAATTGAGCTGAGATTTTGGCAGTCGATTTGTTTCGAGTATTATATGGTTTAACGCAAAAAATGTTGCCGCACCCTCTTTTACCGAACCCTTTTACAAATCAACAAAAATGCAATATTTCGCACGGATTTTTATTAGTAGTTATATTATTATCAGATTATTATCATTACCACCCAACACCAGCTACGCGTTCAAGTGCTTTTACATTTATTCATAAAAGGAAATCCTTATCGTCCATCAAATATTTATAGTAAACTTTAAAAAATTTCTAAAACTTTTTTGAAAAATAAATAGTTCAATTAACAGTATGCAGTCAAAATTAAGTGGCGAAATGAAATAACATATGGAGTGTAACAAAATACGAGCTAGAAGAATATTCTTGAATAAAAGTGATGCAACAAGTTTTTGTAATGCTCCTTTATTCATCATAAATGTATTTTTTGGCAATTGGTCATTTAAGTGAAGATCAACTACACCTAATCCTGTTTTTGCACGGTACATACGTTCCAGAAAATATCGTGTAAAAAAAAATCAAAACGTGAAAATAACGTGTAAAAACAGGATAAGTTTATTTCTGTCGACCGTGTTATTTCAAAATCGTGTAAAAAAAGACCGTGCAAAAACAGGATTAGGTGTATTTGATTTAATAAAATGGAAGCCGTTGACCAAAACTGATCAGCTAAAAGTTTAAAATTTTTTTCACTTGCTGCAAAATCCTTCAAACTCAAATATTTAATTTCAATGTTGCATTAGGCGCAGTTGTTTATTTTAATGGTGGTATCAGAAAATATGGAATAAGGCAGAACTTTCCTTACAAACCATTTTATAATAAAAAATACTACTACACACATATCGTCGCTGCGCCGACAAAAATGGCTTTTTAGTACTCCGAAAACTAGGCTTCCCTAGCTCAAGAAGAATCCTGAGTGAAGAGGAAATTATTTGGCCAAATCGTAAGATTTTTAACGCCATCACAAATGACGAATCTTTTTGATTCTATTTAAAACCTGTACTTTAATTGTGTCAATCGCATCAGCGGTTGTACCACAAACACAATTACCGTTGGCTAGTCGCACTTCACGACCTCGGTGATGAAACGACGTGAGTCGAATGATCTGCAAGCTTTAATAATTTACTTTTCGTTAAACAAAGTAATAACGGTATTTTTAAAGAAAATAACGGTTTTAAGTTTTCAAAAAGGTTATTTCAAATCTTTAAAATAATATCACTCATCAATATCGGTTATATCTATGATCACAAGGAATAACGACTAAACTCAATGTATCGTAAAAAAACGATTTTTTAAATGCACGACCTACGACCCATTTTTTTTAAATATATGAACCGTTACAAACAAATATATGTGCAGACATACGTAATGATCAATTCTGAGCAAAAAATGGATATCTGCATACTTCTAAAAATTGGCAATAAAGTAAGTTCTATATCGTTTTTTTACGATATTTTGAGTTTAGTCATTATTCCTTGTGACCACAAATACAGTAAAACTACTTTTCTAAGATCTAATAAAAATAAAGTTATTTTAAAAAATCTAAAACAAATCGATAAATTGATTTTTCTTCCGCAATTCCTATTTTTGCTTAAAATACTTCACGAATCCATTGTCAAATCACGGCGCCAGTTATCTTAATTTCCCAGTTTCATCACCTAAGCTATTCGAGACAGACATTTAATTTTTCCACTTTTGGCCCATATACGTTCAATAAAAATAAACAAAATATTAACGCGTGTGTCGTAAACTGAACTTATGCCTACAAACTACCTTATTTATCAAATCAAATTCAATATTAAACTTTAAAATTGCACTAACCTGTATCGAAGAAATTTGTTTTTCTACCTTCTCGGAGGCTTTGCTAAAAAATGTGTTTATGATGACAAAATTAACTTTTCAACAAATTCATACACTACCTTGTAAGTTCCATCCAGCATACCCATTGTGAATCGGTGTCTTAATTGCTTGAAAACATTTCAGACGTTGGACAAATTATACATCCTTTTTGGTAATTTTATTTAATTTTCGTAAACCAAGAATGTGTCTTTGCGACAAGTTATTAGCTTTCCTTTCTATTTATGTTTTTGGCTAGTTAAAATAAATGAAGATGTAATTTTGCCTTAAGGCGTTTTACACATGGAGCAATTGAAAAGTAATGCAACTGCAAGAAAAGTTGATAAGACGTGTTTTATATTGGGCAAGACCTGAAAGCAAGTTTTTTGACGTTCCCTTGTAAACTTGCCGAAAGCTTCTGCACTAGGAAATAGTTGAATTAAATTTCATCTCTGTTTTGCTTATTTTCTTAAAAACAATATCATCAATATAACTCACACACAAATTGCAGTACAACCGAATATAAGAAACTCGCCTTCATATGCGAAAAATAAAATGAAGTGCAACGCCAAAATTGCGAAAATAACAAATGGAACACAAAAAACTTTACAGTACTTAGCAAGTTTTATCTTTCCCCTTCGTCACCGAAAATTCACATAAGCTCTCCACGATTTGCCAACAAACTCAAATTCTTGCCAAATGTATAAGGAGTGTAACCAATGTATTTATACCAGTGATGTGCGGCGTAGAGAACATGATGTCGACAATACTATTGTCGACGGTGTCGAGAATGTCGTGTAGACAATTGCTTTTAACGACGTGTAGATAATTAATGTAAAAGGCTGCATGTTTATTGTAATATTTAATTAAATTGAGTCCAAGTTCGAAGTATTCCTTATTGTTACGCCTTCTGGGCATGCTTTTGTTTGTTTAATTGTAAAATTTGTTAATTAAACGACTTTTCAAAAGGTTTTAAGAATCAGCATAATCTAAATGGAACTTTCAATTTCGCAGTGTTGCATTTTGTTGACATTGTTCACACAATTCTCGACATTGTCTACATTGTCGACACATTCTGCATTGTCGTCACCAAAATGTCGACAATTAAAGACGACGCGTCGAGGAACATCACTGATTTATACCGAAGCCTTCACATGAAGCAACTTGTGCTCAACAAGTCGGCAACATGTTCGCGACACGGCTTGCTGCGCTTCGAATCGGCGATTTGTGACATTTGTGATGTGTGTTGTGCTCTATAAAAACGAGTGAACAATTAATAAATATACAATTAGTGCAGGAAGTGGAGAAATATCCTTGTTTATCCTCAATTTATTTTTTATGTATGGGCATTTCCATCGTAACTCACGCGACATGCGTTCGACTTAAAGCTTAATAGCCCAAACAGAATAAGCATAGCTTACACGCAGCCAACAGAAGAAATGTCAACATAGAAGTTGGTTGCCTTTCAACCCTATGAAATGAACATAATGAAAATAACCAACTCGTAGCGAACGCATCCGACACAAAAATGTTGACGAACTTTTAACTTTTGCCGCAGCCAACGGTAGCGAAATGTCAAAATACATTGTTCAAATTAGAACACTTAAAATTGACTGAAACATATTAGTCCAAATTAGTAAAAAAACAAACAAATTATTATATGCAAGGCTGTATCTACTAATTTAGTAAAAAATAACAAAATATTGTAAGCATAAAGTTCTATCTGCGTTATCAACACAAATTCGATTCTGTGCACAACATTTCGTTGGCTATGTTTTCGACAGCTCGCTACATGTTGGCTATGCCTATTCTGTTTGGGCTATAATTTTATCGGAAGTTTGTGTTAATAATGTAAAAAAGTTCTTATGTACATAATATATGCCTTATATGTACTACATATGCCTTACAAGACATTGTAATGGTACGATCTACCAAAATTGTCGTTCCTGTAACTAATTAAGAATGGCAGTGGTAAATATGGGCGTACCTCACTTGACAAAAAAAAGGAAGTGTACTTTACAAGCATGTTTAGATTGTAAAAAATCAGCGAATTTTTCCATGTAATTTGTTTTGGTTTTTAATTTTGAAATAAAGCCCGGTTTCTATGTGATCTTCTAAGATCTCCCACAATCACATCTTCTGTGGGAAAGAAATAGAATGCGAGTGCCACTTTGTGGGATTGATAACGGAGCGTGTGAAACAGACATACATTTTGCATTTTATAGCATGTGGTTTCCTCTACGATTTCGTGTGATGTTGGCAGATCGTAGAAGATCACGAAAAAGAAACTTTTTAAACTTTTGCTATAAAATTCTATCACTTGCTATAAATACGGCAGTAATTTTTTATAGCTATTGACAGCTCGTAAAAAACATTTTGCTTCTGTCAGTGCAAAACAGACTGATTGAAGTCTGCATTGAAAATATAAATTAATTTTAATGCCCTTTAGTTCTCAATTTCAACAGCATGAACAGCCACGGATGTAGCTGCAAAATATGCAGAAAAATCTGAAACTATTTCGTGCTCCACACAACAGCAAATGGTATCAGGTGAGGGTGATGGTTAGTGATTAATAGGTGGAGTAATTTATTTCGTTATCTATTTCCGTTTGTTCACTTGCAGGTCTTCTCCACGCCAACCGATATCTTCATGATAATTTTTTAACATTTGTGCTGTCTCCGAGGTTTGTGCTAAATTCGGTGTCGAAGAAGCTGAAGTACATAACGCTCTATTCTGTGGCGATCCACACGAACAGTTGGCCATTGCCTATCACTTCATTATCGACAACAAACGCTTTACGGGTGAGCCTGCTAAGGATAAGCAACTTCTTTGTGGCGTATTGCCACCGTCAGGCAATACGCTCTCGTCAAATGAACGCTCTCAGGAGACTGGCTCTGGAGGCACCTCAGCATTTAATAGCAGCGACAATTTATCAAGCTTGCGTCCTCATCCCTAACACAGTTTACTGTTACGCGAACGCCAGCTAGCAATATGTTTTCAGAGTTCTGGAGCTCTTCATCGGGTTCAACGGGTTCATCGGGTGCCGGTAGTTCAAAGGTATTTGGTTCTCTCAGAACAGTGTATGACGAACGCATCTGACTAATATATTCGTGATGACCTCTGATTGTTAACAGCTCATGGCTTAGGGTACATCCTGGTGGTACTGATATTATTCCGGATCTGTCAATAGTAGCTGAAAAGGTTGTTTCGTTACACACTGCGTTAAACATGGTCTTTTTTGTCACTGCGTACATCCATTGGCTAACGTGTGATAAATGTATCCAGATAGGACTGTCTGAGACTGTTGTTAATCTGCATTCAGTGTTTGATTTGTTGTTGAACACATTAACCTTGCATATATCCCCGTTCGTCACTCTTGAAAATATCGGCTGGACCTAGTTTCACAAGAACTTAGTTTCTTCAATTTTGGTGCATTTTGAGACCTTTTTTTGGGTCTCATTGGGTAAAATTTATCTAGATGCAGATTAATGGCCAGGAAATTCGTGGAAATTTCTATGGAAACGCGGGTATTATGACTGTGGCTGGCACGGGGAATAGCTTAAAAATCTCGAACTTGTCTTGAAAAACCAGCAGCAGCTTAAGTCTGAATATTGCGTGATTATTTACGATCGTTCCTTTAACAGACATTAATTTGTATATTTGAACTATGTTTTCGGCTGGAAGGCGAGAGGTTTGTGGCAGGTGAGTCTTAATTTTTGTTATTTCTTGTCTTAGTTGCTGTGGAGATAGAAGAAGACGGCTTATTTTTCCGTGATGAGTATCGGTGATAACATCAATAATGGAGGATTGGATGCGCTGAAGTTTCCTTATAATTAAAGTAAATGCATTGACCATAATGAGAACAATTGTTGTTTTCTGTGTTGATAAATTTATTCTAAGTTATTGTTTATTCGGTTAATGGTTTCGGTTATCTGAATATCTAGACCTTCAAATTTCTTCTCTGCATTCTTTTGATCTGTTTTGATGATGTTAATCGTTGAGTCTATAACGGATGTCTGGTTTTTCAACAAATTCGAAATGAACTCATCATTGCTTGAAAATTGTATTAATTTTCTTGACATCTCCTCTGCTACTGGTTGTCAAGTACTCCAAAAAGTGAATTGGCTATGTTGCCCACAAAATTTACAGCTCCTCGTCTTGCTCTGACGGCCACAGGACGTCGTGCAAGCAATCCGCTGTCTTAAACTATTTCAGAAATGGAGTACTGAATTTGATCAATTAGCGATAAGCAACTACTCTTCTGATTTATTTGGCTTCTGGTTTAAGTCATAATAAACAATTAAGTTCCATTCATCTGATATCAATTTCGAAATTCCCAAATTGTCAAAGTGTATTCCAGGCTGAGATGGAAATTGTGTTATGTTGATGGGTGTTACCATAAAAAACGGTATGATGAGGCAAGTTAATAATAACATTAACCTCGATGTTGCAAATGGGTTTCCTTTTTTTAGAGGCTGTTTTGTCATAATTTGATGATGTGGTGCTAGCCTTTTGTTTCTCGGCATGTTGTACTGTCGTATCACCATTAGCGATGTTTGTTTCGTTTGGCTGTGCTAGATTATCATTGGTAAGCGTATTATCTTGCTTACAAGGAAGTGGTGTTAGTCTGCTGATGGGTCTACAAATAATTCCCTTTAAAGTTTGGATATCTGCCACACGTACGAAACCATCTTGCCCCTTAATAGTCTTTATGATTCTTCCCAAAGACCATTTCATCACAGGATTGCAGTCATCTTGAATTATAACTATGGTATTTGGTTCAATATTGCTGCATGGATTTTGCTGATATTTCACTGACCATCTTCTCCAAAATTAATTTTTGATGTTATTAACCAATTTTCATCGTGATAATAAACCTTGTTGATTTATTTCTGCATTTGGATGTATGCTGGCTGTTAAAGGCTCTCCTATCAAAAAATGACCAGGGGTTAATGCCGTTAAATCATTTGGGTTGTCTGACATGGCGGTTAGTGGTCTAGAATTCAAGATAGCTTCGATTTCTATTATCAAAGTTTCCAATTCCTCGTAGGTAAGAGATGCAGTTTCGATACTTCTGTGCATAAAATCCTTGGCTGCCTTGACCGCAGCCTCCCACAATCCACCGAAGTGGGGTGCTTTTGGTGGTATGAAGTGAAACTCCATCATCCTTGAGCTACATTCATTTTGTATCATTTCCTTTCCTCTTTTTGAGAAAATGTTTTCAGTCAATTCATCTAGTCGGTTTCTTGCGCCAACAAAGTTTGTGGCATTATCACAATATAAGTGACTACAATGACCGCAACACCCAATGAATCTTCATAGGGCATTAATAAAAGCTTCCGTCGACAAATCACTTACTATTTTTAAATGTATTGCCTTAGTAGCAAAACAGATGAATAATGCGACGAATCTTTTTTGGGGTCGTTTTCCTCTGAGACGATAATGGATCCAAATAGGCCCACAAAAATCTATACCTACATTCACAAATGGACGCGCTGGCTGAACTCTGCGTGTTGGTAAATTTCCCATTATTTGATTGAGCATCTTTGGCTTAGCTCTGGCGCAACGTATACAACGTTGCACAACTGACCAAGCAAGTATTTTTCCCTTGATGGGCCAGAACTGTTGTCTTGTTGTCGATAAAAGACCTTTTGGTCCGATATGTAAATTCTCTCGATGCAGCGCCTCCATTAGTAATTCGGTTAATGGGTGTGAATATGGTAGAAGTGTTGGATGCTTGGCATCCTATGATAATTGTGACGCTTCTAGCCGCCCTCCAACTCGTAGCACTTTGCAACTGTCTAGAAATGGTGTAAGCCCAATAAGAGGACTCTTCATTGGTAACTGCGTCTTATTTTTTAAGTACCGTATTTCTTCTTTGAATTCTTCCGCTTGCATCAACTTAATGATGCTTTGCAGGGATCGCTCTAGTTCTGAGGTTGGCCTCTTCTGGCCGCTGGCTAACTGTCTGATGCGTAGCAATAACTTATTTTTCTTTGAAGTCTTCTAAATGAATTCCGATGATTTATTTGGTCAATGATGTTCACTTCTGAGTTCTTTTCTAGGGCAAGTAATGTGGCTGGTTCAATCTGTGATTCTTTGCTTTGGCTGCATTTGATTGACTGATGATGAGATGAGATCTTCTATCTCCCAGAATTTTTTATAGCTTCATTAAGAGATTCGTTTGTGGTTATTATATTACAGGTCCTTCAAGTAGTGTGATTGTTTCCTTCTGTGGTTCTTTGCCTTGGCTGCATTGAGTGATTGATTCCCTTCCCAATTCTTCCCCTGAATTATGAATGGTGCCTTGTCTTCTTTCCAATTCGGGACTAGTAGTTTTTTGAAATGGTGGTGGCCACAAATATTCATTGCCATGCAGGAAGAGTGGACAGTAAAACCAAAGGTAGCATGAGATTAATTTATCTAGTGAAATGCCTCATGACAGAATGTCGGCTGGGTTTTCTTTACTGCACACGTCGCCATTGGTGTGCAACAAAAATATTTTGAATTGATGTAATTCGATTTGCTACAAAGGTATGGAAGTTTGTGGATGTAGAATTGATCCAATTTAATACTATTTCGGAATCCGACAAAAAATATACCTTTACTTTTGTTAACCTTAATGCCGCTTTAACACGTCCGGTAAATTCTGCTGCAAGTTTGGCAGCACAAAGTTCCAGCCGTGGAATAGTTAATTTTTTTCAGCGGAGCTACGTGTATCTTGGCGCAAAGTAATCTTGCTATTACTCTTCGGCTTTGATTGATAGAACGAATGTAAGCTGCAGCTCCGTAAGCTTTCTCATAGAAATCCGCAAATGAATGTAGTTGCACCTCCTTAGGAGTATCACGTGCATATACATGTCATGGAATGTGTATTTCATTGAGCGCATACATGTTTTCACGAAACTTGATCCATCGAGTATGCATTTCCATTGGAAGCGCGGCATCCCAATCTAATTTGAGTTGCCACAACTGCTGCAAGAAGATTTTTGCTGTTATTACAATGGGTCCCATTATTCCCAATGCGTCGAAAAGTCGAGCTATATTTGAAGCCACTATTCTTTTAGTTACCTTACCATTTTCTGCTTGGTTGCATTTGATACGAAACAAATCAGACTTTGGAAGCCACATTAGGCCTAATATTTTAATTTGGGTTTCTTCATCTTTGTCGAAGTCTAATTCAAGTTCCTGATCTTCTGCAGCTATGTCTTCCAATAACTTCTGATAATTTGCACACCATTTCCTTAATTTGAATCCTGTCGACTCCAACAATGAGCTGATTTGTTGTTGATAGTCCTTTGCGATTACAAGACTATTTGAACCTGCCATGCAGTCATCGACGTAAAAGTTTTGTTTTAATATTTCTGCACCTAGGGGATACTGTTTGCTTCTTGGTCCGCTAACCTTTGTAAGCATTTAATTGCTAAATATGGAGCTGACGTTGTTCCATAAGTTTCGTTGGCCAAACGGTATGTTTTTAGCGGCTTATTTGGAATATCCATCCAGAAGATGATCTGAAAATTCTGATCTTCATTATGAACGAGGATCTGGCGATACATTTTTTCAATATCTGCCGTGAACATTAACCGTGGCATCCTGAATCGGAGTAGTATTGTATATAAACCATCCTGTAGTGTCGCCCCTGCCTGGAGAATATTGTTCAGTGATAAGTTAGAGGATGTTTTCGATGACGCATCAAAAACCATTCTTAATTTAGTCGTGCTGCTATTTGGTTTTAAAATGATGTGGCAAATAGTAGTTGGGTATTTTAATGTCCATTTCCCTTACTTTTTCCATATAGCCTAATGCCAAATATTCATCCATAAAACTGGTGAATTGCTCTCGTAGATCATTGTCTTAACATAATCTATCTTATCTGCACTCAGCCAACTTATCTGTATTCTCGGAAAATGGAAGGCGAACAATGAATCGTCCGTCTCCTCGTCTTTGCATAGTATTCTTAAAATGGATTTCACATAGTTCTTCCTTTGGAGTCAAGGTCGTCTTTATTTCATCTGCATCTTCTATCTCCCAGAATTTTTTATATCTCCATTAAGAGATTCGTTTGTGGTTATTATATTACAGGTTGAAATCGGTTGTTGTGTTCCATCTATTTTCCCTGACACTACACATCCGAAGACCGTGTTTTGGAGAGTTAGCAAGTTTTTACTTAATATTATTTGTCCGACAAAAATTAATTGATGATAAAATTCTGCTGCAATCAGTAAGTCAATGGGACCTGGTGTGTTGAAATCTGGATCACCAAGGTTGATGTTTTTAGGTATGCGCCATGACGCAATTTCTATTTCGCAAGATGGCTGCAAAGATGTAATTTGGGGAAGCACAAAGGCTTCCATTCTAGTAGTGCAATTGTTTTCTCTTGATCATAAAATGACGTTAACTCTACCTTCAATTTTTAAACGTCCATTCTCGATGCCTTGAATTGTTGTGGAATTGCCTTTGGGGTGGAGTCCGAGTTTCTTTATGAGATTCGTTGTTATTATGTTTACTTGGGACCCAGAATCCAATAATGCATGGCATTCTACAACCCTTCCATTGTCTAGACTTAATTTGACCTTGGCGGTGCTCAACTCAACTCTTATGGCTGACATTATTAAAGGTACGTTATTAAAGGTACAAATGACAACTTAGGATCCGTGTTCGGAGGTGAATGCGTGCATTTGCTTGCTTGTGGTTGATTTTGATGGCCTTGTCCTGAAGAACCTCTTGATGTTTTCAGTGCTTCTCTGTTCAGGTGAACTAAACTATTGTTTTTTCGCCCGCTTAGCGTGCATTGTTTGCTGCCGTGTCCGCCCTTCATACAGTTTACACATAATTTATTTCTTTGCACCAATTTTATTCTCTCTTCTGGTGATAGCTGTATGAATCCCTTGCATGCGTTAATTGGATGGTTTTCTTGGCAATCTGCACATCGAGCAACAGTTGTTGTGAGCGTAGTCAACCTTCTTGGATTGGAATGACCCTTTTGTTCAAAAGTTTGCTTTGGCTTATTACCTATGGCCTCTAAAGATTGAAAACGATTTTCTAAGAATTTTAAAAAATATTTTATTTTCTGGATTTCTTTTGGATCATCTAATGATTGTTCATATAGAATGTGGGTTTGATTTTCCAATTTGTTATATTCACACCTAGATTTTCTAGTGCCAACAATCTTTCTTGTGTCGTATCGTGCATGTTTTTTAGATCAACTGCTGATGCAATTCTTGTTGAGTAATTAGGTTGTCCTACAATTTGTTGTATAAGGCTGGAGGACAGGAGTCGTTGATTGTTGTATCTATCCTGCAACATTTTTCATGCTGTCTCGTAATTCTCGCTGGATAACGTGAGATGACGTATGAGTCTCTCTGCATCGCCACTTACATTCATTTTAAGGTACCAAAAATGCATCGCTTTTTTATGGACAATTTCGTTGAATAATTCGTAAAATTGTCGCCAGGTGATATAATTACCATCAAATTTTGGTATAGTGATTCTTGGTAATTGCACTGGGTTTTCGGCTGACATTGAGTCTGGTAAATTCATTGTGCAATGGCTATTTCGCTCCTTTGCTTGAATTGATAAATTAATTGTGTGCTCTTGAACCAAGTCTTCTATCTCCAGATATTCGTGAACATTATACCCTGATGTTTCTGGGTTTTCACACATTTCCCATATAGCGAAATTTGCGTCTTCGCATTGTTGCCAGAGATGGCTTAATGTTTTTAATTTGACATCGAAATATTGATCTGGTTGATTTTCATTTATTGTTAATGTTGACACGAATCGCCGAATTGAAGCAAATGTCACAGATTGCCGGCGTAGCAATCTTATGATTACATCATCGAGCACTTGTGCTTTTTCTTGTGCAGATTTTGATACACTTTTTGTTGGTATGGAACTATCGGTGCTGGCATTACCTTTTTCGTGTGCTGCCCTTGCTATTTCTGTCGAAAATAGTTCCTGATATTGCTGTACCAAATTCTCTATCTTGTTGTAATATTCATACGTGAAATATTCGTGGTCTAAGGGTGGTTTATCTAGAAGACGAATTTGGTTATCCACGTCTTCAAATTTTAATCAGGCTTGTTCAAGGCGCTTCGGCCGTTCTTGATAATAGGCCAAGGTTTTCCTCTCCGATGAGTCCTTTTTCACATTCTTGATGAGCTGTTGTATTTCGTTGCCCGTTTGCGTCTGCTCCTGCACGAATTGGATGAAATTGACCATGGCCGTTTTTGATTGAAACCAGTTGTAGTTTTAGTATTTTCGTGATTCACTTGGCGTGATCACGTCGGGGTCACCAATGTTTTTTATTGAGCACGATGGACTACTTTGTCCACCGCTGTGTCTAGGCTCTTGTTACCTATACACCTGATTTTTCACCTTTGTTAACTTGTTACCTTTTTAGTGCCCAAGCTCTTGGTACTTGTGCACAATTTTGGGTTTAGAGAATTGAAAAAACTGAACGCGTTCACTATTGAAAGATAACTGAATTTTATTGAGCAAGATTCGAGCGCGTCGGAAGCGAATTTCATCTGGGGGGAGGGGGGGGGCGGTACAAATGGGGGTGCAAAAAAGTTCGCCAAAATTTATTCAAAGAAACATGAATGTGAATAAACAAATTTTTTATTTTAGTTTAAAATAAAAAAATATAAAAATATATAACAAATATTAAAATTTCATTATTTTTAAAAGTTCTCTTAATTTCAATATTAGAGATCATTCTTTAAAGGATCTTTCATATGGTAATATGAAAATATAAGAAATAATGGTTGCTTTTATAAAGCAAGACTAGGTATATCTTTACATGGTTTAAATGCAATAAGGTACAAAAAGTTATATCAATTTAAATTATTCCAAAATGTTTCTTTCTGTCCTTGCGAGAAACAAACTCTTTCACCACCTCCATCGAATTTAATTCTTCGGGTTTATCTTTGTGAATGTGTATAAGTGCCGCATGAGTGAGTCGTTTCTGTGTCACAGTTGCTCGAAGATACGTTTTAAGTCATCTTAGTGCACTAAAAGGACGCTCAGATTCAGCAAAAATAAAAAAAAGTCAAATATCAACCTGTTTGATCGAATCTAGCCGTTATCTCATTTGAGAGAAGATCTAAAATTTCGAAATAATCTTTTCGTAGCCGATCATATAATGGCAACTGTACTGAAGGAACCGGATTTGATGTTTGTTCAAAGCGTCGAGGTGGATTTTTGATTCTCAGTTTTGGTGGAATTTCAAGTTTCAGCTCAACAGCAGCGTCTTTCGCTTCATTAATATTTTTTTGATATTCTTTGTCCGAGCGTAAAGCTTTAATTCGAAAATATCGAATTGTATTTTTGCAATCAACTAATTCACAGTAGGGGCTTTCGCATGGTCCAAAACATTGGGCCATCATGGCAGATTATACAACATGTTGTACCATGCGTAAGCTAAAACGACAGTCGAAATTTTTGGTTTTTTTCTGCCGATTGTACAATATTGTACAACTATGTAAAATTACTGCTCAATTGTTAGGGCATCTAAAAGTTGCTTAGCTATTAGCTGGATGTGTTCTGCTTGAGAGCTTGCAATTAATGATGTTGCTTTACAAGTTGGATCGTTCGAACGCTCAATCAAATAGTCCCATTAGTTTTCCATCTAACTTATTGTACAACATGTCGTCCAATATGGAAAGCCCCTAAGAACATGTCAAATTTTTTCTTACCAGAGTTGCAAAGTTAACAAGCATTAAGCTACATACTTAAGGGTGCTTTTAAACTGAAGTGGTGGGTTTGTTTGCAGTAGAAACTCTACATTTTGTTCTATCTTTTTGCAAACACAGAGAAAGAAAATGGTTATCCATCGTTATAACATCGATATAAAATATTAACGATGTAAAAAAAACTGATATTTTGAATAACTTTTGAAGTTTTATTTTTAAATTGTTTATCTAGCTAAAAAAGTGGGGAGCAACTGCCCCCTTTCCCCCCGCTTCCGATGCCAATGGCAAGATTACATTAACATTAAACATTTTACATTGAAAACAGCAAAGAGTCCAGCTTCCAAAGGCTTCGGGACATGGCGGATATTAACCCGTGGGGCAAGGCGTAAAAGGTGGTGATGAGCAGACTGCGAGGACCTAAAGCGCCACTGCCATTGGAACCAGCTATTATGAACTGCGTGGTGTCTAAACTCTTCCTACCACAGCTAGAATAGGTACATGGCCATAGCCTACCTGAAGACATAGGTAATATCCCTCTGGTGACATCGGAAGAAGTGCTTCTGACATTGCAGAAAAATTCCAACACCAAAATGTCTGGGCTAGATGACATCCCTTACGTAGCGATGAAAACCTCCATACGAGCAGATCTCGGCGTGTTTGCTAGAATTTACACAGCGTGCCTGAACGAAGGAACATTCCCGTCTTTCTGGAAAGTCCAGAGATTAGTTTTGTTGCTTAAACCAGGGAAACAGCCTGATCAACTCTCAACATAGAGACCACTATGCATGCTTGACTCGCTGGGCAAAGTACTAGAGAGTATCATCGTCAGACGACTCCAAGATACCCTTGAATCACCAGGCGGACTATCTTCCAAGCAATTTGAATTTCAACGAGGAAAATCTACCATCGATGCTATCCAGGCAGTTATGACAATAGCTCGTGACGCTACAAGTGGCATTAGGTGAAAGTGCGGTGATAAGCAGTACTGCGCCATGAAAAATGCTTTTAATTCGGCTAGCTGGCCACGCATATTGCAAGCGGTAGGCACATGCGGTATTCCCGAATATCTTCAGCGAATCATCGCCGATTATCTCAGCAGAAGAATGCTGCTTTACGACACTGACGATGGCGTTACTAAGTATCCCAGGGTGTTCCATAAGGCTCAGTGTTGGGACCAACCTTGTGCAACGTCACGTATGAAGATATTTTTCGGGTTGGTCTCCCTGAGAATACTTTATTGGCTGGCTACGCGGATGACATCGCCCTGGTTGTGGTAGCAAAGTACCTTTACACGTTAGAAGCATAATGCAGAGAAGCGATTTCAAGAATTACGACGTGGCTGCGCAGTGTTGATCTTAAGCTTGCAGCACAAAAAACGGTGGCGGTTCTTTTGAGCTCACGTAAAGTGAGGGAGTGTTTCAACTTCAGAGCAGAAGAGCATATTATAACCTCACAACCAAACTTGCGTTACCTTGGTCTTCTAATTGACACACGCATGTCTTTTAAAGACCACCTAATGTCCGTTAGCGAAAAGGCATCGAATGTCAATGGTGCACTCTCGTGCATCATGGTGAATATCAGTGGACCAATCCAGTAGAAGAAAGCTCCTGGCAAAATGTTACGAGTTCCATCATACTTTATTCAGCACCAGTATGGGCGGATGCTACGCAAAGGTCGTCCTACATATCTGGAATTCGAGCGACTTATCGTCTCAGAGCATTGAGGGTCGCTAGTGCGTTCTGCACAGTTTCAGACGACGCTATTGGTGTAATAGCAGTTATGCCACCGATCGATATACTAGCATGTGAACTCATGCGTTGCTACAAAGCTGGCGAAAATGCATCAAAGGCCGACGAAAAGCAGTAATGAGTGTTGGCAACGTTGCTGGGAGCAGTCTCAAAACGGAATATGGACCTTTTTCGTTATCCTAGATGGGAAAAAATGGGCTAATCGGAAGCATGGGGAAGTAGAGTTCTATATGACTCAACTTCTTAGCGGTCATGGATGTTTCAAACAGTACCTCCACCGATTTAAACATAAAGAAGACTCATTTTGCACAAACTGTCCGGGTAAAATTGAAGATAATCGGCATAGCCTTTTCAACTGCCGACGCTTAGACGCAGATCGAACTGAGCTGACAGAGGCTCTTGGTATGGCCCCCACTTTAAGGAATATTGCTCACCACATGTGCGATACACCTCAAAAATTAAAGGCGTTTCAAGCAGCAGCTGTGAAAACTATGATCGAACTTCGCCGCATCGAACGGGTAAGATATAATGAGCGTACAAACCTACGCAACGCAGGTGAAAGCATCCGTTATTCCTTTTGTACCAACGACGGACGACCGGGCTGAGACGATCTAATGATCAACACTGACGATTCAGCAATAATGCTCTGACGGCCTCCAGACGTAATACCCACCGGTGGTTCCTGAAGGAACAAACCGTCTGACTGAGGAGACTTTTAGCGTGTTAAAGTCACGCACTGACTAAGGCTTTCGATGCTTTTACTCTTCGTTAAAAAAAACTCACATAAATACACTTAAAAAATACTGTAGTAAAATTTACTACAAAATGTGTATTTATTTATTTATTTATTTATTTATTTATTTATTTATTTATTTATTTATTTATTTATTTATTTATTTATTTATTTATTTATTTATTTATTTATTTATTTATTTATTTATTTATTTATTTATTTATTTATTTATTTATTTATTTATTTATTTATTTATTTATAAACTATCGACAATAATGTTTAACAGTCTATTTATTACATCACAAATTACACTTAAACAATAATAATAATGGAATTATTATAGGAATATAAAATTAAAGATTTATACAATAGTCAATACAGTTTGCTTAAAAGCCTCTCTATTTTGAGTGAAATCTATACGAGCACTTATACTGTTATAGACAGTGCACATGTTAAAAATTGGATCACTCCGGCCATAGTTAGTTCTATGGGGCGGAATGTAAAAAAAATCTCTTTGCCTAAAGTGTCTTTCCGGAGCATAAATATTGAGACGGGCGAGGATTGGCGCACAGTTAATATTATTCATTAAAAGATCTCGAACAAAAGTTATTAGAAAATATTTTCTTCTAGAACTCAATGATTTAAGCCCAATAAGTGCACATCGGGAGCTATACTCTGGCATAAAATTCCAATTTAGTTTTTTCACAAAAAAACGAGTAAAACGTTTTTGGACTTTTTCCAATCTTGAACTATGTGACTCATAAAATGGGTTCCATATTACACACCCATACTCAAGTATTGATCTTATAATGGAAATGAAAAGAGTCTTTAAGGTATACGGGTCAGCAAACTCTCTAGTGTTGCGTCCAACGAATCCCATCATAGCATTAGCCCTGCTGATTATGTTGTAATAATGACCTGAAAATGACATCTTTTTATCACAGAGTACACTTAGATCAGATTTAGAATCTACTCTAATCAAGGCGTTGCATAAAACTGAGTAATCAAAAAACGTTGGAGATCTTACCATATAAAATGACATTATGTTGCATTTTGACAAATTTAATGACCTGAATGATTAATTATTGCTTTTGAGATCGTCTTTCCGATGCATACATTTTGGCTACGACCTAAAAGGTACTCCCTAAGCCAAGACAAGAGTGAAGAATGAAAACCCATCAGACTGAGCTTATTAATTAGAATAGAGTGCTGAACTCTATCAAATGCTTTAGCGAAATTTGTGAAAATTACGTCTATTCGTTTATCATTCTCCAATTAATTTTTTTTTAAGTGAGTGAATAGAACCAGTTTTGTAGAGGTTGATTTTCCAGAGACAAAACCATGCTGACTTTCAGATATCGAATTTTTAATGCATTGCTAGATCTGCTTTTCCACCAAGGCTTCAAACAATTTGGGAATTGATGGTAGCTTAGATATTGGTCTATAGTTTCCAATGTCTTGTCTTGATCCAGATTTATGAATAGGGACTATAATTGAAACCTTCCAAATATCCAAAAATATACCTTTCTCAAGGGATAAATTAAAAATTTGTGAAAGAGGCTGATCAAATGCAGCAGCACATTTTTGAAGGACGATTGGTGGGATATTATCGGGGCCAGCACCCTTATAAATATCGAGTGACAACAACTCGTTAAAAACATCTCCTACCGAAAGAACTAAACTGCCCAAATCAGTGATTCGCTCTCCATTATATAGTGATCGATCTTGATGTATAGGAACATTATCTAAAACAAAATTTGATTGGAAGTAGTCAGCAAACATATTACATGCATCCTCAATATTGTTCGATGTTTTATCTTTAAAATACATATTTTTAGGTAGACCCTTAGTATTTATCTTTTTATTAAAAAATTTCCAGACAGCTCTAGGATTGCATTTAATATCCGAATCCAACGCCCGGACATTACTTCTATAAAGGGAGATCTTCAGAGTTTCATGCTGTTTACGAGCCACAAGATAGTTTTCACGAAAGGACATGTTCAATTTACTCTTTTTGTATAGTTTGTTCATGCGGTTTTTTAATTTTAAGAGATCTCTTCTAAACCATTCCGGCTTGGTGTTCTTCTTAATTTTCCTTATAGGTACAAAAGTCACAAATGCTTCGTTAATAATATTAATGAAAAATTCATAATTAACTAAAAGATTTTCCCCAAAAACTGTACGCCAATCGACACTAGATAAGAAGTTAGACATGCCAACATAGTCAAATACAAAAGTATATACACAGAAAAATTTTGCATATTAAAATCATTGTGATGCATAGTTGATTTCATTTTACATGATTTTATATTTCATGGTGGCAGCGACATAAAAATCATTATGATTTTATGTAAAATCATTATGATTTCATGTAGAATTATTGTGAAAACCATTAAAACCATTATAGCATCATGTAAAAAGTTAATCAACACGATTGCATGTAGAATCATTATGATTTCATGTAGAATCATTATGATTTCATGTAGAATCATTATGACATCATGTTGAATCATTATGAAATCTAGTAAAATTATTATTGCATCATGTAAAAATAAATTTTACGTGTTGAAGAAGTTTCGTTGTTTCTAGCACATTAGAAGTTTTATCGCGAGAAGTAGCTTCGTTAAAAATTAAAATAGTTTATAATAGTTGAAAAAGTAAGACAAGTGGAATGAAAAGGAAATACAAGTGGTGGTAGTCGAATCCATAAACTTCGACGCACATGAACAAGGTAATGTGATATGTGACTTATGTTGCTATAACAAAATAATATCAAAATGCTGTATTACTTCCCAATAGAAACAGAAGCTTCAGTTGACTAGGAAAGTTTTAGGTACTTGTCTAAGGAATATAAACGGGAACTTTACCACCCATAGGACTTCGTGCACGTTATCGAGAAAAACTATTTAGTTGGAGAAAAATTGAGGTATGTTTTGAAATTATAAGTCGTATTTATTTTATTTTTCAATAAAAAAAAAAACTAAATAAAACCAACTTGAAGTTCTTTTTATATCAAACTGAGGTTAGGATTCAGCTGCATTTCATAATGATTTCATAATGATTCAACATGACCATCATAATGATTTTACATGTATTCATAATGGTTCAACACGAAAATTTGTTGCGATTTTTACATGAAAATCACAATGATTTTACTATAAATCTCTATGAAGCAAAATCATAGGGGAAACATGTAAAATCATTATGTTTCTAGTTGATTTTACAATGATTTTTTTCTGTGTGTACTCTTCTAGAGCACGTATACTTAAGGTTGCCGTATCCAACTGAATTAAAAGCGGCTTATGATGGAAAGAGTTATTTGACAAAAGTAAATCAGCTTTGTTACAATTAGCATTAAGATCACGATCAGAAAAAACTAAGTCCAAAATTTTATTTAAACTATTTTTAACCGAATTTAATTGACACAATCCCAACGACTCATCCCAAAGACGGAGTCTAAAAATTCTATTTCAACAATATTACTCATAGAGCTTGGAATCATACTCATAATTTCACTAGAGTATGACCAAAAAGTATTGCCCAAGTTGAAATCACCGAGAACTAATGGATAATCATTGTCCTTAAGTCGTTCAACTACATTAAGTATTTATATTAATAAAATGCTTAGTATAAATTTCACCATTTGAGCATGGTGGGACATATGATACAAAAACATAGATACTTAAAAAGGATGGTGCAACAACCACGTCGCCGGCAACCGGACAATCAACACGTACGCATATTTGCTCCACATCACCTGACACATGTTGTAATGATATTTCTGGACATCTAAAATGTGCACGGATGGCAATTAATACACCACCTCCACAAGTTAAGCCAGTTGTTGCGCTGCGGTCGCGTCTAAATACTTCGAATTGGTCATCAAGAAGGTCAGATGTTATAATATTCTGATGCAACCAGGTCTCCGTTAGGGCAATGACATCATAAGAACAGTCAATCACATTTAGAGAAAATTCTGTTGATTTCGTGCGAAGTCCACCAACATTATGATAGTATACCTCTGTTTTATAATATGGACGCAGTGGTGCATAATTGTATGAGATCGTCGGTATAGAAGCATTTAAAATTGCTGGTTCTGTACCGACGGACGCTTGACGTTTTTTGGAATGTTGTTAAATGGTTTCACTCGAACTTCAGCAGGCCAAAAATTTGGGTTAAAGACTGTGTGTGCGTGAATGGCAGGAATACCTAATTTAAAACAAACACGATTGGCATTTAGAACCTCTCTTTTAGCAAGGCTATAGCATACGACTTCCGATGCAGCAATACTAGCTTTAGATACGACATAGTTCTGAATAGCTTCGTACGTTGTCGTAGGTCGAAAATTAGATAGATGAAACCATTCTTATGACATCAATATTTTCACCTTGGTAGTCACTAGTGCCAATTATAGCATTAGTTTTTCTATTAAAACGTTTATTAGAATCCGTAAAATTATTTGCCTAATAATTTAGAATATTATCAGTTGGTAAAGCTGTATCTATAGCTTCAATATATGTCCCACTATTATGAGAGCGAACTGTATCACCAGTTGTTACAGAGCCGTGGCCTCCAAAACGTTCATTGACATGAGTGTCTGTATGCAACTTATGTGCACCGGGTAGATTATTTACTTCTAATAACGAGAGAGCAGCTCTTACATCATTAGCAGCAATAACAGCAGTGGGTGCACCGGCAGAGGTGGAGGCAGCAACAACAACATCAACAGCAACAATTTCATTAGAAAGAGTATCAGCCGAGCCTGAGGCTGCACAAACAGCATTGTTAGCAAAAACATTATCGGCAGAGAGCGCACCAGCAGATGTGGGGGCAGCAACCACAAATTTGCCGTCAGCTGGTTTTTCAGAAGTAGCAACAACCGAGGCATATGAAGAGATTGACACGTTTGAGCTATTATGCGGAGTTGATGCCTTATTAGCTCGTGCGTCAGTTTGACCATTGTTAGCACAAGTCCCAGATTGTTTCGCTGTCTTAATAGCGTGATTAATTGTCGGAGTTTTCCGAACATTTTTATTATTATCACCAACTACAGCTATGTGTTATGAACAACAAACTGAAGAAAAACAATGTTTCATTTAAGTATACAGGATTTTACAGTGTTAGTAAGACAGTGGCAGAAAACGTTTTGCAGTTTTTTTAATTAATAAATGAAAACATGTAATTTTAAATGTATTTGTTTTCTGTAGTTAAAAAATAATTACATTTTTATTTGGACGGTGAGCTACTAATTTACATTTGTTTTAAATACATTTTTATTTTTTTTTACTACAGGATTTTTTTGGGTGTATTAGTAAGATGAGATCTTCAAACAAGTCAAGCGAGCGCGCGCATTCTTCGCCACCTAACCTCTTAACGTCAGACCAATCGGCAAGTGATACTCTAACTGGCAAGATTGAGGAACTCGTGAAAATGATGGCTCTTCCTCGAAGAAGCATTCACCAACCCTTAAGAGACCTTGTGGATGAGATTGCGTCTTCACATAAAGAGGCATGCAAAAAAAGAGCCCACATTGATACCGCCGAAAAAGAAGTGACTCAGCCAAGATAAGTGAAGTACACTGAGACACAAACTGAAAAGAAAGGCGACTTCACGCCAAGATCAGCCCCAAAAAGAGCAAGAGGAGAGCAACGAGAACCTCACCCATTGATGCCATCTGCAAAAAAGTCCATGCATAAGACACCACCAAAGAAGCGGCCTAGAGTGCATAACACTGAAAGCAAAAGTAAGTTAAACAAAGCTCAACTCCAGCCAAGAGCCCAGTCTGCGCCGTATCGAAACTATGAAGAGCAAAAGTGCACAATAAATGAGGCGGCACAGGGTCTTTTGCTGTTAGCAGAAAATGAGCCTCCCAGCCCTCGTGAAGCGCTGGAGAAGCACAATGCTTGGACAAAAGTTCGGAAAAAATCGAAAAAAACCGAAAAAACCAAAGAGGCCACCCCGAAAGGACGCCATCGTCATCAGAACTACGGGAACGAGTTCATATGCTGATATCCTTAGACAGGTGAAGGCCGAACCACAGCTCAAAGATCTGTGTCATAAAAGTCCTCACCGAAATGACACAAGTCGAGATAAAAGACATTGATGAGGTTACCATAAAGCAAGAAGTACTTGCGGCACTGAAAAAACAATTTGCTAGTCACAACCTCAAATTTTCCTCAATACTTAGCCTGCGAAGAGCATATGGAGGTACGCAAACGGCAACACTAAGTATGCCGCCAGAAAATGCTTCAGAACTCATCAAGGCTGACAGGGTCAGAATTGGCTGGGTTATGTGCCGCATAAGAGCAAGAATAAACCCCAGAAGATGCTTCAAGTGCATGGACTTCGGCCATGTAGTGCCAAATGGCAGAAGTGAAACGTGAAGCAAGTCATCAACATCGGTAGGCAGACCTTCTTGCTGAATTAAAACTTAAAGATTAGTTTTGGTCTTGCCTTCAATGCATATTGAATCAGGGACTTTGTGCATGTAGGCGAGATACAGACGAACGTTATTAAATACACTGCTCTCTCTAAGGCGGGAAAGGGCATATCTACTCTCAGTGTCTGCGCAAGAATTTAACGTAATTTAACGACTCTTGTTGGTAGTAGAGGGTCTTGGACTCCCAGGTTGGTTCGAGGGCTCAATTATAATTGGATCAGATGGAGATGGGCTTAGAGTATGCTAGTGCACGAAATTAGGATAGAATAAACTGCGGATTTTAGGTGTATTTTTAATATAGGGGGAGTTAGATTCAGGATTAAGGTTAAACGAGACGCGTTTAGATTTTGATGATTTTTGAACGGAAGAGGACGAAGAAATTGAAGTATGTTTTGTAAAAGGAAAGAATTTGGGAAAGACATTTGTTTTATAAGACCAGTTACAATCTGGCAAAGGTTTATTAGGAGCATTACTTTTATTAGACTTATAGTTAAACTTAGAAGAATAAACATTATTCGCAGTTTTACTACTAGTTCTAATTTTATGATGAACATTGCCATCCTTGATTGTTGCTTTACTTTTAATAGACTTTGAATTAAGCTTAGAAGAATTATCATTATTTACAGGCTTACTCATAGTTCTAATAATGTGATGATCATCGTTATTTTCGCTGCAAGGTCTAGGTGTCTTCAGATTCTTCTCAGAGTTGGCTATCCACTTGTAGATTTTCCACTTACCATGCATCAGTATGCCACCAGAGATATTCAGGAACATCCATACAGTTACATTACTCTTCCCCATTTCCCCAAAGAAATGATAAATAATATAATCAGATGGACCCATGAAAAAATAGGGCACCTATTTTTCAAAAATAGTTGATAAATGCTGCATGGAAATTAAAAAACATTACTGGTTTCCGTATATGAAGACTCGTGTTCATAAATAACTGCTTGAAGAGTATAATTTATTGGACGCCTGCGCGTTCCAATAAACGCAGTCTGTTTAGTATTTCAAAAATACCTCTGCCCTTTGACACAATACATACAGACCTCTTAGGTCCCCTGCCATCCCATATTTCAAAGAAAAAATATTTACTTGTGGTCATTGATGCCTTTACTAAATTTGTAAAATTGTATCCCACAGTAAGCACAGGCTCGAAAGAGTTTTGCGTTGCTCTTCAGCACTACTTTGAAAATTACAGCCGCCCTCGTCGTGTCATAATTGACCGTGGAACTTCTTTAACTTCTTATGAGTTCAAAAAATTTTTAGATAGCAAAAACATACAACATATATGTAACGCTACGGGTACTCCTAGGGCAAATGGTCAAGTTTAGCATGTTAATCGCGTTCTCACGCGCATGATAAACAATACATGCGAAAAATATGGCAATATTCACTGGCCTCTAACAATTCGAAACACTGAATATATCCTTAATAACACAGTTCATACTACAATAAAAGAGACCCCTGCTATCCTCCTCTTTGGTGTAGCCCAACGAGGTGGCAATGTCGATGAAATAGCTGAATATTTGGAGGAGCGAAGCAATGTTGTCAATCGTGATTTGCAGAAATTAAGAGAGTTAGCATCAAAAAACATTGTGAAGTCTCAGGAGGCTAATTATAATCGGTTTCTGAAGCACAATCAATCCTCTGATACTTTTGCAAAAAGTGACTATGTAGCCATCAAGTATACAAATACTAGCTCGGGTACTAATAAAAAATTGGATTAAGAATTCCGCGGTCCCTACAAAGAAATGGGTGTCCGAATCTGCAAACTTAGTTGTTGACCAGAGTCCTAATGAAACACTTATCAATCTAGAAATAGAGCGTATTGAGAATGAAGAAAACTTAGAGTGTATAGAAGAATATTTAGGAACTGATGAATATTGTCACGCAGATTAAGTTATATATAGGTGACAGGAATGATGCCCGAAAATTTTTCGAAAAAATAAGACGCCTTATTTACGCATTTAAAACCGGGGCCTCTTCCTGCAAGGATGAAAACGGGAATCTAGTAACAGATGTCCAGAATACACTGACGTTTTGGAGGGAACACTTCTCTAAGCTTCTAAATGGCGACGCTGACAACAATCCCGCCAATAGGGATGATATTCCGGAAACCCCAATTACGGATGACAGCGTCGATGTTCCGCTGCCCGACTATGATGAAGTTCTGACAGCTAAAGCTCTGCTTAAAACTAACAAAGCCGCGGGAGCTGACGGATTACCTGCTATGCTGTTTAAGAACGGGGGCGAAGCTATACTTAAATGCATTCACGAGCTTCTATGCAGAATATGGTCGGAAGAATGCATTCCGAACGATTGGAATCTCAGTGTGCTCTGCCCAATCCACAAGAAAGGCGATCCCACTATCTGTGCCAATTACCGTGGGATAAACCTTCTCAATATCGCATATAAGGTCCTGTCGAGCGTTTTATGTGAAAGATTGAAGCCCATTGTAAACGAACTGATCGGACCTTATCAGTGTGGCTTCAGACCTGGAAAGTCCACCATCGACCAGATTATCACGCTACGACAAATCTTGGAGAAGACTTAAGAAAAACAAGTCGATACCCACCATATTTTTTCGACTACAAATCCGCCTTCGACAGCCCAATAAGACAGCACCTGTACTCCACCATGTCTGAATTTGGTTTTCCTGCAAAACGAATACGACTTTGCAGGATGACACTGAGCAACACCAGCAGCGCAGTTAAAACCTCTCCCCAACATTTGTTACCAAACGAGGTTTCAGACAAGGTGATTCCTTATCGTGCGACTTTTTTAACCTAATGATGGAAAAGATCATCCGAGTTGCTGATCTGAGACGTGGTGGCACAATATTCTACAAGAGTGATATGCTGCTTGCGTATGCTGATGACATCGATATCATTGGCCATAATACGCGCGAAGTCAGTGCAGCATTTTCCAGATTAGAAAGAGAGTCAAGTCGAATGGGTCTGTCAGTGAATGCAGATAAGACGAAATACTTGGTGTCAACAAACAAACAATCCCAGCGTCTTGAAACCCACGTTACAGTTGACAATACCTCCTTCGAGGTTGTGAAGGACTTCGTTTATCTGGGATCCAGTATAAACTCTACCAACGACATTGCCAACAGGTGTTACTTTGGGCTCAGTAGGCAATTGAGAAGCAGAGCCCTCTCTTGACGAACGAAAATCACGCTCTATAAATCGCTCATCATGCCCGTTCTACTTTATGCATCACAAACCTGGACGCTGAGCAGTTCAGATGAAAAGACTTTAGGAGCATTCGAGAGAAAGATTCTTCGTAAGATCTACGGACCAATCTGCGTCAATGGCGAGTACCGAATACGGTGGAATGATGAACTGTACGAGCTGTACGCTGACATCAACATAGTCAAGCGCATAAAAATCGAGCGGCTTCATTGGCTTGATCATGTTCAGCGCATGAAAGACGATGCTCCAGTGAAGAAAACATTCGATTCGGTACCCAGCGGCGGTCAACGCAGAAGAGGACGACTGCATCTTCGTTGGAAAGACCAAGTAGAGGACAACCTGACGAAGCTTGGAATTTCCAACTGGCGCCAGCAAGTGAAAGACAGAAATGGATGGCGCAAATTCTTAGATGAGGCCAAGACCGTTATACGGTTGTAGCGCCAACTAAGTAAGTAAGTAAGATTAAGTTATATTATACTACTATTATAGCAAATTTGGGGTCAATTTAATTGTAAGAATGGCCGAGCTGTAGTCTACCGGTATATGAATGTACAACCCTGGAGCATGTGCTGCCACATAGGGGCGTAACTAGCGGGGCGCCAGCAAGTGAAAGACAGAAATGGATGGCGCAAATTCTTAGATGAGGCCAAGACCGTTATACGGTTGTAGCGCCAACTAAGTAAGTAAGTAAGATTAAGTTATATTATACTACTATTATAGCAAATTTGGGGTCAATTTAATTGTAAGAATGGCCGAGCTGTAGTCTACCGGTATATGAATGCACAACCCTGGAGCATGTGCTGCCACATAGGGGCGTAACTAGCGGGGGGGTAGACTACCCTCCTTACTTTTTTAGAGTCGGCTTAATTGTTATTTTTTACTAAAGTTTTTTAAAATATTGATTTTTATAAACAATAATTATGAACGCATCAAAGACAGTAGTACCCTTTTATAGCCAATTTCATAACAAAAACCAACTTAATTCGGCTATTTCATTTTAATTCATACCCAAAACTATCTTCAGTCGGTCAATTCACTTTTAGTAGTACCTTAAATAAACTTCACTCGGCTAACTCACTTTTAGTCGTACCTTAAATGAACTTCAGTCGGCCAACTCATTTTAAGTCGTATCTTAAACAAACTTCATTAGCACAACTCACTTTCAGTAGTACCTTAAAAAAACTTCAGTCGGCCAGCTAATTTTAAGTCGTATCAGCGTTGAATTTTTGTAAACGAATCCAGTGTTCCTTTGTGACAAAATGCAGAAAAGGTTCAGAGAAAAGTAGTATAAATTTTTTTGTAGAAAGTACGGAAATAGTAATGCATAGTAATGTTAAAGAGAGCAGCGGACCAAATGGAAAAAATATACCATTTTTAGTCCAATTGTGCAACCGTGTTCTTGACCAAAAATAAAAACCGGAAATGATATTTTTGTTTTATCAAAAAAATATTAGTCATTTTTATTTAAGATTTAAAAGATAAAATCAGATTACTATTTTTATATCTGAGCAAAAACTTGAAAATCGTAATATAATGATTAATTATTGGTAGTTAAACGAGCTATAGGTCAGATTTTTTTCTTAATTTATTTAATATAAATTTAAATTCCAATATTTCGTTTTTCGTTGAAAAACATCATCAGGGAAAACACTAAAAAATATACAATAATTACAAATTACAATATAATCACATAACATAATATTTAAAATACATGAACTTACAAAAATTAAATAAATATACTGAGTTTACATTGATTTTTTTAAAAAAACATTTGAGAAACGATATGACAAAAAACATAAGAACATCTAGCATGAATAAACAACACTTGACGACGGACTTTGATGACTAATTATTGTTAGTTTTGTCTTATAATGTTTTGTTTATTTGTTTGCTCTTTATTTATTAGGTGTCTGTAGATGTGAGCGCAATTGTCCGTGTCAGTCTTAAAATTCAATCTCAATTGTTTAGGGACGTTAATAATGTGTAGCATTTCAAGCATGTATCGTCTCCTATAATTTTTCTCTTGTTGCAGAACTTTTGTTTTGTCAAAATCAGGAGCGTGTCCAGACTTCGTACAATGGGCTGCTAATGCTGTTTATTGTTCTAAAGGTTTGTCCAGTGCTTTAAAGTCTGACTTATGTCCTGCTATTCTCGTCCGTAATTTAGTTTTTGTTGTTCCAACATATACCTTTTCGCATAAATTGGATCCGTCACCTTTGCACGGAATTTGATATATCAAATTCGATTTGTCCTGCTTGTCAAGTTTACATTTAGTGTTCGTGTAAAGTGTTTGTAAAGTGTTTGATGTTTTAAAAGCTATTCTAAACTGGTCCTTATTAAAAATTTTGGACATTTTAAACTTCTCTGAAAAACCGGGAATATATGTCATGCTTTTATAAGTTTTAGGGGGGTCGTTTGTCGTCACTTTTTCGTTTAATGTTCTTTCTTTATGTTTAACAATTTTTTTAATTAAATATTCCGGAAAGCAGTTTTTCTTTAAAATATCTTTAATTTTAATCGCATTGTCCTTATGGAATTTTTTGTCACTTATTTCGAAAACCCGGTTTGTAAAATTTTTAGCTGTATTAATTATTATATTTTTTGGATGTTTTGAGTGAAAATTAATTATTCGTCCTGTTGCCGTTGGTTTTTGATACCAATTTATTTCTATTTTATTGTTTTTTCTCATAAGTAATGTGTCAAGATAAGGTAGTTTATTGTCAGTTTCCTTTTCTAAAGTGAACTTTATTCTCCTATGGTATGAATTTAGTGCGTTTAAAGTGTTTTGGATTTGGTCATATCTAACTATCGCAAAAAGGTCGTCTACATATTTGGTAACTAATTTTGGTTTCACTGGGAGATCGTCTAAACATTTATCTAAAAGGTCTTCCATTACTACGTCCGCTACTATTGGTGATGCAGGTGATCCCATGGCCGTGCCTCGTAGTTGTAAATAAATTTTGTTGTCATATTTTAAATATCTAGCGTCTTTTATACAAAGTAATAAAATGTCAGAAAATTGTTTTTTGGTCATATTTGTGTATTTTTCTATTATTGTCCATTTTCTTTCTATTGTTTTTATAGCGAAGTCAACTGGGATACTAGGGAAAAGTGATACTACGTCGAATGATATTAGTCTCTCATCGTCTGAAATGTATATGTTATTAAGTTTGTTCTTTAGGTCCAGTGCGTCTTTTATGTTGTACTTAGATGTTACCGTTAACTTATTCAATATTTTCACTAAATATTTGCTGAGTTCGTGTGTTGGAGAGTTGATGGACGAGCAAATTGGTCTCAATGGCATGTTCGGTTTGTGCAGCTTTGGTAGTCCATATATTCTTGGTGCCGTTGCAGTAGTTGTTGTCATCTTTAATTTTTCATAGTCCGAGATCAAATTATTTTTGAATAGAATGTCGATTAAATTGTTATTTTTCTGTTGCAAAGCCGTTGTTGGGTCCCTTTTAACTTCCTTGTATGTTGCAATGTCTCTTAATAAAATTCTAATTTTCTTGTCGTAATCCACTTTTTTCATCGCTACAGTTTTGTTTCCCTTGTCTGCATTCACAATTATAATGTCTTTATTTTCTTTGAGGAATCGTCTAGTTTTGCCCACTGTATCTAAGATCAGCTTGTCTCTTGTATCCAAATGTATGCGTGTTACATGGTTTTCCATCAGTGTAGTCAGTTTTACTCTCGCCGTTTCTTGTGATTCTTTGTCTTTGTTGGTTTGTACGAAATCTTCACCTTCCGCAATGCATGTTAGTGTTGGAAAGTTTTGTTTCGTTGTGGGAAGAGCGTATTTTGGTCCCAGAGAAAGAAGCCATTGTGTCTCTTTTGGTATGTCTGTATTTGTTGTGTTGATAAACCACTCCGTTTCGTTTTCGTTGATATTGAGTTTTCTTTTTTGTTTCTCTAAAATTTTATTGAATTTGTTTTGATGTGTTTGTTTAATTTGACTCAAAGTCTTTGTGTATAAGTGTTCTTCACTTCGCCATAGAAGCTCAGCATCTTCTGCACTCATTCTTTCGTTGATTTTATTTCTTATGCTTGTTAATTCTTTTTCATTACATGTTAAATTTTGGTGTTTATATTTTATCAGCTGATTTAGTATTTTCGTTTTAAATGTATGTATTATTTTTGTTATTGCTTTGTCTGTTTTTGGAGGGATGTTTTTATTGATTTCGAAAATTGTTTTAATATTTTTGGTTGTGTTATCCAAAAAATTTGGTGTCACTCTATATTTTCTGCACTTTTGAAGGAATTGTATTGCACCTATTGTTTTGGCTTTAGTTTTGTTCGTATTTCTAAGTCTGTTGATTATTGTGTTTGTATGATTGCTGTATTTTCGTTTCAATTCTTTATAAATCTTCATCTTGTTTATATATTTGGCTTGCTCTCCTTATAGATTAATTTATTAAATTTTTGACCTTTTTTATATTAGATTATTGGTAGTTAAACGAGCTATAGGTCAGATTTTTTTCTTAATTTATTTAATATAAATTTAAATTCCAATATTTCGTTTTTCGTTGAAAAACATCATCAGGGAAAACACTAAAAAATATACAATAATTACAAATTACAATATAATCACATAACATAATATTTAAAATACATGAACTTACAAAAATTAAATAAATATACTGAGTTTACATTGATTTTTTTAAAAAAACATTTGAGAAACGATATGACAAAAAACATAAGAACGACCCCCCTTATGTTTTTTAATCTTTCTTCACTTGAAAAAGATTAACGAAAAAGTCCATTTGAGCTGAAACTGTTTTGCATTATATTTATTATTGTAAAACCTCTAAGATTATCACCTACAATCATCTGTTAAAATCTAAAACTCGAATTCTTAGAGCAATGTAAAAAAATAGGGTATTTTTTCAATTTTTGTTTTGAAAATGGCGTCAAAAACAGGTATGAGGTTTAGTTGGCTGTCCAAATTGCGAAAAGCTTAAGAGAGCAGATAAAAGACCAAACCAAAAAAAAAAAATTCAAAACATACTTAATTATATGTATTTTGATGTACACAAGTTTTTTTCATCATTAAAAAATGTTTTTAGTAAAAATAATTACAAAGTGTTTTTCTTAGCCGTTCAAATGAAAAAGACCCCTTAAGATTTATTTATATTGATCGAACGGATGAGTAACTTTATATAATTCAACTATGTTGTATTTAAAAAAAAAGTCGGGACTTAAGGGTATCCAGTCGGCCGAAATACATTGATACTCCCCCAATCAAAATGTCCTCGGTACGCCCCAGCTGCCACATACAGCCCTGGAATATGCATATGACTCCGACATATTCTGACAACCTTTTTGACACATCTATCTATATATATTTCTCCCTCTCGTTCAACCACTGAACGAACAACACGCATCACTCAACAATCTTTTCAATAAATATAAAAAATCAATTTATAACGTAGCAATCCATTGTTCTTTTTGTTTTAAGTCAAAGCTTACTCGAAGACTATATGCATTTGTTTTTTTCCGTATTTTTGATAAATTTTGATTGAATTCATGTTTTAAAATAAGAAGAAAAGAAGAATTGATGGAATTTGTTAATAAAATATATTTAAGAAAAAAATTAACTCCTCTTTCGATGCTATTATAATAACCTTTCCGTTTGAAAACGGTTCGTCCCGCCACGATGACACTTAACTACGTTCCGTTTCGTCTATTATCATCAGCGCTTTATAATTTATAGTCGTCGAGAACATGATATAATTATTGACAAGGTAGTAATGTCAACGAGCGGCGATGGGAAGCTGTCAAAACTAGCTGTTCATGCAATGAATCAAAGAAAAGTAAGAAATAAACAACGACTAAGAAAGCGAGTCAACCCCAGCAATGTAAAAATATTCCAATAAACTTCGCGAATAGATTTAATGAGTCAAAGAATAGTTAAAAAATAATCCATGACTTAAACAAAGATAGTCAACAGCAGCAAACAACAACTCCTGTATCTGTTTTTGACAACTCCTGATTGCCAAAAAACGGTCACTACTACCTTGTCAAATAATTATACCATGGTCGAGAAAACTGCAACATTTCTCTCCGACGGCAAGTTTTCATTTTGTCGGTGGACTCCTGTTGCAGTCAATAGGTATGTTTCCGTACTCGATTCAAGTAACTTGAAGTTGGTTGAATGCGTTATTTTACAAATTTTTGAAGCTCGAGAGAGAAGAATAACATGCAAAATGTCACTCTCTATTCTATTACAATTACTTAAAGTTAGTACGGAAACAGACCGAATGTGTATCGGCTATCACTTGTGCAAGAACTTATATCTGTGGCGTTTTATAGAAAAAACGTTGTTGTTGTTTCTTTGGAAAGATTCGTTAGTACAATTAATTGTTCCAACTTTGACCTAAAGCTCAATAAACGATTTTAAACTATCAAACAACTAGAATTTGTATTTAAAATCAAATATGATTTAAACTATCAAACATTTAGAATTTGTATTTAAATCATAAAATCAACATACAATAATAAATAACAAGGTCATTTAGAAAAGACTTTAATCAAATGGTAGAGCACGACTAAACACAAACAAGCTGAAAATATATCAGCAAAAATCTAAAAACAACTTCAGGAACCATGCTTTGTTAGTGGAAGACTTCCAGTAGACTGTTGGATTCCATAATAACATAAGCATAAAGACTAAAGTAAAGCAAAAATACAGCAGCAAATGTGAAAATATGAAATGGGAGAAAAACTGAGAATTGACACTTAAAATCTCATCGCCTCTGTGGTGCAGTTCGCTAGTGCGCGCTTGCAAGGCGTATCACAAAGATTTGAAGCCTTTAGCAGGGCTGAAATTGCAATAAAATCAGCTAGTGATTTTTTCTTTTTCATATTGAAAAAACGTTGTTGTTTCTTTGGAAAGATTCATTAGAACAATTAATTGTTCTAAATTCGACATAAAGCTCAATAAACGATTTTAAACTATCAAACAACTAGAATTTGTATTTAAAATCAAATATGATTTAAAATTTCAAACATTTAGAATTTGTATTTAAATCATAAAAAATCAACAAAAAGCTTAGTTAAAAACAACTTTTTGTGTTCAGTTTGTATCTCTTTTTTTGTTAACCCTTTCGGTACATCTTTTTGATTTGAAGTCCAAAAATCTCTTTTTTACGAATTATTATTATTTATGATCATATTATTAATAATCAATCACAACATTTTTAATTTTTTTTTGTTTTAAAAGTTTTTTTTTGGAGTGATGCCATATGGCATCAAATTTCCTTACAGGTAAAAGAAAATGAAAAAATCTAATGTTTTGCATATGAGCATTTATTTGTATTTATTTATTTTTTTGATTTAAAAATTCATTTTTTTAACATAAACTTTTTTCATAAATTTTAAAGCAAATAAAATAAATTTAAAATTCATACAAACTTATTATAAAAAAATATTAATCACAATTAAAAAATTATTTCTTCCTTCATGGTATATTTTGAAGCAAATCCGAGTTTAATTTGGAATGCATAAATGAATGTTGCATTTTGAACACATGAACCTTGAATATCTTTTGCAAACTTCAAGTTCGCACCTGAGTTTCTTCGCTGTATGCTCTGGCCAGTGCTGAAAGCCATCATAACGAAGGGAAACCGATGGTCCTGTCTCGTAGCGTTGTCTGGAAGTTGTGGGGCTGATTCTTTTCGTAGTTGTTGGGCTACTTAGACTATCCTCGTCAAAAGCTACTCTAGGATGTCCACGTTTTCGAGCACAAGTAGCCTGAGATGATAACGCTTAGAGCCTATCTGCAATATCATTACGAAACACCAATGGATCCATGCACTCCTTTGATTTCAAATGATTGCCTTCACAATCTGTTTTATATTCTAGCCAGGAGCATATAGCCACATCAATAAAATGGTCGAAAATTTTAAGAGTCCACTTTTATGATCTTATAGAAATTCTGTATAACAAAAGAAGGAAATCCATCTTGTCAACGCCCCCCATATGTTTATTGTACATAGAAACGATGTTAGGTTGCGATATTTCAATTTTTTTTTATCAAAACAGAATCGTGTTACTTTATTTACCTTTTTATTGCCAAAAATCGATGACGCAATGTTAACTATGCCTCCATCAAGCCATTTATTTATTTATTTATTTATTTCACCAAGCAAGGCAATTTACTAATTCTATTTACATTTTTTACTTTTTTTTTTTTTTTTTTTTTACTTACATATTATTTAAATTAATTTCAAAAGAATACTTAAACTACGCTAATATATCTTAAATACTACTTTTAGGGGATGACGGAGGGGGACTAGACCAAGAAGCATAACTCTGTAGGGAGCAGTGCTTGAAAAGGACAAATTATTCCGAGTCAAAGAGAGACTTTGAGAGGGTTCGCTTAAATGTGGATTTTGGTATGGATGGTGAATAGTGCTCGCTAATATTATTAAAAATTCTACAGCACCTACTAATGGGTTCATTATTTGCGTAAATAGTGTGGTGAATATATTCATTTAGGAGCCGCGTATGCCTAGTACGTCTAATTGTGTCATTTAGTGTAATTTTGCTGGAGATATATTCGCTATCAATAGCTCCGTTAATAACATCAAATGTGAAACATGAACTCAGTAAAGTTCTTCTTGATGATAGAGGCATCAGAGAGAGGAGCCTGAGTCTTTGTTCATACGGTGGCAAGTTGTTATAGTCACGGGGGTCAAAGATATCTCTTAACGCAAAAAGCAGGAATTGTTTTTGAATGGATTCAATTTTGTCGCTATGAGATTCAAAGGCTGGATTCCAAATGATGCAAGCATATTCAAGAAGTGGTCGCACTAAGGTACAGTATAACGTTTTGGTTACCCACACATTTTGGAATTCTTTAGCACGTCTTTTTATAAATCCCAGCTGTTTATTTGCCCTTGATAAGACTTTATCAAAATGTAGATTAAATCTCAGCTTATTATCTAGGACAACTCCAAGGTCTACAATATGGTTGGTTCTGCTCAGAAAAATATTATTGAGGAGGTAACTGCATTCTGGTATCAAGTTCTTACGGGAAAAACTTATCACGCAACATTTCTTAACATTTAAGTGAAGTTTGTTTTGATTACACCATTGCTCTAGGGACAGCAGTTTCGATTGTAGGAAAGTTACATCAACTTCTGATTTAATGATCTTATATATTTTAAGGTCATCTGCGTACATAAGATGGGGAATGTCACAAAGAGTAATAGATAAATCTGAAATGAAAATGTTGAAAAGTATTGGGCCAAGATGACTACCTTGTGGTACACCAGAGGTGACCGGTATATCATTTGAAAAAATGCCTTGAATTTTAACAAACTGGGATCGTTCGCAGAGATAGGATTTGATCCAATTGAGTAATAAACCGGAAATGCCAAATTTTTCAAAATTAAAATATTATGGTCGACACGGTCAAATGCTTTACTGAAGTCTGTGTAAACTGCATCTACTTGGCGTCCTTTTTCCATTTGATTTAACACATCGGAGACCATGATCATTAGGTTAGTGGTGGTCGATCGGCCTTTCCGAAACCCATGTTGCTGCTCGTTTAAGCGGGGATTAATGAGACTCGTCAGCTTATCACATATTATCTTTTCAAATAATTTTGGTATAGCTGACAAGATGGCAATGCCTCTGCAATTTTCAACAAACCTTTTATCGCCACTTTTATATATAGGTGTCAAATGGGAGATTTTCCAGTAGGATGGAAAAACACCTAAGGATAAGGATTTGTTGAAAAGTATAAATAAGGGAATCGCAAGATTGTTTATACATTGAACTAACAAACTTGGTGGTATGAGGTCTGGTCCAGGTCCTTTGTTTGAATCAAGTTCCATGATAGCATTAACAATTTCATCCAGCGTCAGACTTATATTGTTTATAATGTCTGTCGCATTAGGAGAGGGGGAGGAATAGAGAGTCTGGGTTGTGGGAGCACAGAAAACTTCTCTAAAGTGATTTGCAAAAAGATTACAGATCTCTTGGAGGTTGGAAGAAATTGTATTGCCTTTAAACATAGATGAGGGGTATCCAGCTGATTTACGTTTGACATTAACGAAATCAAAAAATTTTTTAGGATCTCTAAGAATTTTTTCTCCAATAAGGTTGGTATAAGTTCTATAAGCATCATTTGATTTTATAGAGAACTCATTGTAGAGCTCTTCGTATCTCATTTTGATTTCATCGCTTACATTTACGCCTTTCTTAATGAATTTGTATAGCTTGTTTCTTTGGTTTCTTATATGTCTGAGACTTTGGTCAAGCCATGGTTCTGAAAGTTTATTTTTTTCTTTATCTTAGGCACAAATTTTTCAATACTTCTGAAAAGGCGTTGGTAGAAAAGTGAAATAGCACTATCTATTTCCAAATTTAATAGATCGTTCCAGTTATAGGCATTCAAATCAATTTTTATACTGTCATAATCGGCATTAAGAAAGTCGAACACAATTGTGTTATTAAATGAGGTGGTAAAAGACATGTTGTTACTAGGAAATTCTACAGTTAAAGCAGTGTGGTGGAGTGTATCAGAAAATAAGTGTTCAGCCTGAGTAGTTGCAGTAATCTTTATTTCATCATACGAATTAGCAAAGACTAAATCCAACCAGTTGCCGTTCCGATTTGGGGTTGGATTAACTTGTTGTAGGTCATTGCTATAAAAGGTACTAAGTAAATTAAAGTCTATCGAGCTTGAAAGGTTAACCGGAAGAAGATAATTGTCATTTTCATCGACGATAAATGAGATATTTGGACGATTGAAGTCTCCAAAAATTATAACTTTATCTTCCTCATTTAAGATTGCGGTTAACGATTGGACTGTTTCACATAAATCGTTGTATGTTGTTTCGATAGAACAGGGGGGAATGTAGAAGACAACAATGTAAATAAAAATATTGGTCCCTGAGCGAACTTTGATGATACGGTGTTCAAAGAGTGTGTGAGAGGTTGTTGCAACAAGCTCGCTTTCTAAAGTTGCAATCATAACACCACCTCCACGGGAGAGACCTGTGTGGCCAAAGTCACGATCATTTCGATGAACTGTCCAATTGCTGTCAAGAATCTCTTCGTTTTTGAAAGTATCGTTTAACCATGTTTCGGTGAAAACTAGTACTTGGAGGAGGCAAGATTTCGCGTTAACAAAGAGTTTATTAAGTTCTCCTCGCATAACGCCACAATTGTGGTAAAATATGCGAAGAGCAGTCGTTGACGGGGAAACACTAATTGGGCTGCGATTAGGGTTTTGATTATGTTCACTACGCTGGTTAGGAATAATATTGTTGTTGCTCTTTACGGGTCTTTTGAAGATAAGAGATATGTTTTGACCTTACATGAGCACCATATGTGTCAAGGTCTTCTTTGACTTGTTGACTTGTCAAGCCAAGTTGCACGTGGAAACTGGTAAACAAATGGCGTAATTCATTGACATCGGTATGTAAGCCTTCTTACTGAATCAAGACTTTGAGGTTTGTCTTGGTTTTGCCTTCTATACAAGTAGAGACAGGTGCTTTATACATGTAAGCCAGGTAGAGGCGCACATTGTTGTAGACACTGTTCTCTCTAAGACGAGATAGGGCATATCTGCTCTCGGTGTCAACACAAGAGTTCGAAGTTAGATTCACCTTTGGTGGTTGAAGCGGGTCGATGAAAGAAGTGGAACTACCAGGTTGATTAGGGGCTCCACTTGTGATTGGAACAGAAGGAGATGGGTTTAAAGTATGTGAATGTACAAAGTAAGGATATAGTGTCTGGAGCATATTACTCTCATTTTTAATTGCTGGGGTGACCAGGTGTGAATTAGGATTAAGATTAAATGAAGTGTGGGATTCGCTTGATTCGAGTTAGAAGATTTTGTTTTTATGCTTTGAATGAGCTGCGGAGTGAAGGTTGGAAAGATATTAGTTTTAAGTTTCCAATTGGGATCAGATTTAGAATGTGAATTGGGTAAATTTCTATCCGAGGGTGTGTAGTGTGGATCAGACGAGGTAGGATTTTGGTTATGTGGAGTTTTAATACAATGCGACTTATAATACAAGTTAGAGTCAGAATTATTAGCCTTATTTTTAGCAGTATATATATGAGAATTAGACTTAGAGTTAAATCTAGAATTAAAATTAGTATTATAAGAAATAGAACTAGAGTTAGACTTAGTGTTAGAGGTTTTAAGCAGCGTCCTAGGTTTGTCACTCCATATTGAAACTTCAGCCTTGCCGCCATCTAGACTGGATGTGTGAGAAAATAGCCAGGCAAATTTTGTTGGAATGTTAATTTTGAAATTTCTGCATTTTTTTTTGCGGTTTATGTAAGTTTTCTCGCAGTCATCATTTGGAATCACAATGCCGTACTTATTCTTGAATAGCTTGCAGACCCAGGATACACTTGTTCTTAAAGGCAGACCCTTAATGAATAGTGCTGTTTTATCAACAGCATTCCCACTGGCTAGCTTTTTTATTCTATTTTCCCAATCAGCTAGTGTCCATGTTGTTCCAAAGTGGTGAACCAATTTACGAGGTGCAGCAACTGGGCTTAGATCAGTTTGGTTCGTGATTGTTTTACAGGGAGATGAAGGCGATGAAGGAGAAGACAGGGCTGGTGAATGTAAGAGAGATGTAAAAGAACGGCAAGGATTTGTTGTGTCAGATGTTTCCAGTATTTCTTCTAGAATTGATTGCTGGTGAAAAGATGATTGTGATTTCTGCTGAATTTTTGCACATATGGAGTCGAGGAATTCGAGCTTTGCATCAATCCATCGATGTCGCTTCGCAGATATTTGATGTTCTCGCTAATTTGCTTACAGTCATTAGCAAGCGAGGAAGTTAGCGGCTTAATAATCGAAGTATCTTTTTTTAATTCATCCAGAGCGGTCTCGATGTCAGAGTATTTATTGTCACCAACCACTTCGATCAAACTTTTTATGTTTTTGGAGATAGTTGTTATACCCAATTGGGTGGTCTTCATTGAACTCTCCAAAGCCTTATTGGCATCTTCTGTTATTTGAGCAATATTGTTCAATTGCTTAGAAGTTTTAATAAAAAGTTTTTTGTTTTCCGATTGTGATGTGGCGAAGGACTCACTTAAACATTTAATCGCTAGCATTAAATGTGAGACAGATATTTGCCTGCATTCATCGCAGAAAAACAGGAAGTTGGTAGAGTATTCCTTTAAGTAGAGAAGGCTCCTCTTAGGCAAGCCAATGCAACCACCATGAAAAAATTTGTTGCAGATCCCATTGCAGGTAACTATTGGTTCACTTTTGTCATCAATTGTGCAATTATTATTTCCACACGACATTTTTATAATTGTTTGTATTTTAGTACAACGAACTATTGACACAGTTTAATTTATTTGTATGTGCACTGTTTATTGTTTTTTTATGCTAAATTGCAATATTCGCACTTTTTAAATGTTCAGTTATTTTCGACAAAGTGCAATGATCGCACTTTTACGCGGCACACTTATTATCACAGCAATATAGCAACGCGTTGTTGAGGTAGGGCAGGGGAGTTGGTTAAAGAACTTGCGGAGCTAATTAAAACACGTCCGATCGATTCGACTGTCGACTGTGAAATTTCAAGGCCATAACATTATGATGTCTTTCAATGCGGTAATCGAAAGTACCTCTATCTTTTTTTAAAGATTTTTTTCGGTTTGGAGTGGGACTTTTCCGATTCTATTGTTTTGTATCGTACCTGTTGCCCAAATTCCTTTTTTCTGCAAATACACCATTAAATTAAGGATTGTGAAATAATTATCAAAATAAATTTTGAAATTACTTCCTTCTGGAATTGTTTTCGTGAGATGGATCACTATATCAAAACAAAACCCTAATTTTGAGTCAGCCGCAATAGAGTTTTTACTCCGATAAATTTCAAAGTCATGAAGAATATCTGTTGAGCTGCAGAGGCAAAATATTTGTGCACCCCATTTTATGGGTTTTTTGGGTTCTTGAGAAGCTTTACATGGCAATTTTAACTCTCTGAGGTTTGCCATTGTCTGCAGAGAGATGACGATCGAACAGAAAAATTAATTCAATTGAAAAAACTTTCTGTCTAAGCTGGAATTGAACCACTACCGTTTCTCGTCATACTCTGACGAAAAGATGGAATTTCGGTGACCTTTGACCAATACATCTCCAATCGCGGATAGCCAATTGTACCGATCATAATTTCTAGCGCTATAAGCTTGTATAATTCTTCCTTTCTTAAATTAATTGAAGTACTGCTATTTTTAAGCGTAGCTTGGTTTGTAGCATCAGCTAATTTATCAACAAATACAGCAATAAAATACTCAAGAAAATATTGAACTGGAATTTTTAAATTTCTTTTGGGATTTTCTGGCTCAGTAAAATTTATTCTGGAGGAGTCGAAAAAGTTTTTCCATTGAAATTCGTCTATTTTCTCAAAAGGTATTCTCAATATTTTACCTTCTTGAGAATCTGAAAGCCCAACAAATTCAAGTCTTTTGGATTGATCGTCAAGAGGTAACTTTTATCTACTTCTAAATCTAAAACCTCGACATTATCAACTTCAAGGTCTTTAATATTTACTTCGTATTGGCCATTTCGAGATAGCTCTTCTAATAAAAACGAATTGTTTCCTTCAAATGCTTCATACAAATCTAATAATACGTCAGGTTCTTCTGATTCCTCTAAATTGGATAAATCTGAATCTTAAAAATTATTTAAAATTTTTTTTAATTTAATTTTCATTTATTTTTCTCGACATTATGAATAATCTTCATACAAAAAGAGCACCTTTTCTTTCAAACGCTGAAAATAGAATGCGAAAAATTTGATACATGGATATCAATATATCACATTAAATAAAGTATGAGTGGCGCAAGCATTTTAGCACCTATGAGTAAAATTGATGCCATATGGCATCATAAGAAATTTGAAAAATCGTCGCGCGTACAATAGAATTTAAATTTTTTTTTCAACTATGCAGAAATGTATGGTAACTATTGGTTAAGATAATTGCATCAAAAAAATTACCAATATTTTGTGCTTTCTAACAAAAATTGTAAATTTGTTATGTCACTTTTTCAGTGAAAAGTTTACTTAGACTTAGTTGAATAAAAAATGGAATTTATCGTCCTGTAAGCAATTAAATATAAATTTTTTTAATGAGACACCTTTATAGCAGTCTTATATAAGAAAAAGCATACACAAGTTATTTATAAATGGTGCCTAGGCAGTTCCACGGGGTCTTGAAAACCGATGGTGCCATATGGCATCAAATTCGCGAAAGGGTTAAGTGCATAATTTACGTAAAAACAAGAACATATTCAGAAGCGAGCAGCCGCAACCTGCTTGCTTTAAGTCTGGATAGCTACTGAAAGCTTTTTCATTTTCGTGTCATCAAATCGTGTAAAAGCTCTCCGCCCATGGGTGGCCTTTTGGGCACCCATTGCCTAGACCCAAAAGTTTTTATTTGCGAACCATTGCCTTCTTCGTTTAGTGGCGCGAGCTCTAGTTTTTTGAAGGAAAAGTACATGGTTTGCGATAATAAGTTGCAAGATTGGCGAACTTCTTATTGCGAAACCGACAGCAACCTGCCCTTGAGCTAGTGTAGTGTCATAGCACAGCCAGCCCACGGTATAATTGAATAACATAATAATTGCAAGTGTAACACCTAATTAACTAATTTTCATTTTGTTAATTTTCTTTCATTCATTACTCCACTGGGTTAAGCGATTTGTATAACATCGCGACTGACACAAACAATGTTGCTGCATTGATTTTTGCAAGCCTAGCAATAGTAAAGGGTGTTTTATATAGAGTGATACAAGTTTAAATTAAAATAAAACATAGTAATATATTTTTAATATCAATGAGATGGACTTTATTGGATAGAAAATTTTATGACATTAACGTTTAAGTATAATTTTGTCCATGTGGCCACCACGGCTGGTGCGTACAAGGCGCAATCTGGAACACCAATTTTCATAAACTTTTCGCAGCATTTGCGGCCGTATCTCGACGATAACTCTTCGAATGTTGATTTCCAGGAGTTCAATTGTTTGTGGTTTATCGACGTAGACAAGTGACTTTACATAACCCCAAAGAAAATAATCCAATGGGGTTAAATCACACGATCTTGGGGGCCAATTAATTGGGCCATTTCGTGAAATTATTTTTTCGTCAAAAGTTTCCTTGAGTAAATCAATTGTAGCGCCCGTTGTGTGGCATGTGGCTCCGTCCTGTTGGAACCACATATTAGCAAGATTAATGCCAGCTAACTGAGGTACGAAAAAACTTCGAATCATGTTCCTATACCGTTCACCATTGACAGTAACATTCTGACCATCATCGTTTTTGAAGACATATGGGCCAATGACTCCGCCAGTCATAAAGCGCACCAAACAGTAATTTGTGGATACAATGGTGTTTCGACAAAAGCATGTGGATTCTCCTCACTCCAAATACGACACTTCTGTTTATTTACGTACCCATTCAACCAAAAATGGGCTTCATCGGAAAATAAAATTTTCCATGGAAATTCAAAATCAATATCAATTTGTGCCTCAGCCCATTCGCCGAATTGGCGGCGCATACGATGGTCGTTTGGCTTTAATTCCTGCACAAGTTGAATCTTGAAAGGTTTTAAGCCAAGATATTTTCGTAAAATCTTTCATAAAGTGGAAGGGCACAACCCCAGTTGCTGGAAACGGCGACGAATTGATTGATTAGGATCATCTTCAATGCTTTCCTGTACAGCGGCTAGAGATTCTTCAGTGCGCACTGTTCGGCGTCTCACGTTATGCACATTATCAGTAACAGTAAATGTGGTCCGAAAGCGATCTGTTGTTCTTCGAATTAGCAGATCTGAAGGACGATTATGTACGCCATAAAGTGTAAGTCGATAAATGTAAGGTGTAAGTCGATCAATAATAAAATGTAAAGCAAACTTAACAAAAAGCAGCTGTTAAATGTGTGGTCAAATAAAGCAGTGATGCCAACTTAAAGTTGTATCACTCTATTAAAAAACACCTTTTAATTATTTGAAGTTGTTTCAAGATGAAAGAAAGAAAAACATCGTATTTAGCGTAAAGAAATTCTATGGTATGTGTAGATATAGGGAGGAGTTTTGGAAACTAGATGAAATAAAAACACTGGTATTTTTAGTATATATGGTAGAATACAATTTAAATAAAGATCAGAGTTCTTAGCACTGAGCTTTATAAGCTTAAATAATTTTTTCTTTTTTTTCAACACAAGAGCAGAAAAAAAACTGATTAAGAGCAAGCGGACGTGTTTTTCTTAAGCTCAATATATATTTAAATTTACAAAGTTGTTTCAAATAATCTAGGGTTGAACTCCGTATAATTGTATTTATGATTATAGTTCTTGCGAAGTCTGAAAGCTTTTAAAGCAATTCTTGTGCTGATTTAAGCAATTGAAGAAAAAAAAGATTTAAGCAAAAGAAATTTAATTAAACACACAATAGAAAAAATAAAAAATACATAAAAACTTTTCCCGGTCTTTTTGCTGCTACACATAGTTAGAACCACTCAAACTAAACTCGTCGACTAACCATGATTAGTACCAGAGCTAAAACTACTCAGTCTAAACATCTTTTCTTGACGCCAACGCAAAACGGGACATTGGGCACAAGTGTTGCCAACTCTACCGTCACTCTTCAAGACTTTTATGATCGCCTGAGCAAACAGAGTAAGCTATTGTACTTATCAACAACATCAACAATCAAATAAGTAAGCTACGCGAAGAGTTTAAAATGAAAATAGATGAGATTGAGGAAAGCTGGGCAAGGAAGCTAGAAGAGGTTAATGTTGATCTTCTAAATGCTTTGAAGCGAATTGACATCTTTGAAAATGAGCGAGAGCATGCAGATATGGAGGAGCTCAAAGAGCATGTGTATAAGGCCAACAAGAAGTTTAGTTTCTTAGAGCGGAGAGAGGTTGCTGCGGATGCTGTTTTACTTAGTGTTCCTGAGTGTTCTGATGAGAACCTGACAGTTATATATAACAAACTGTGCTTTACAATCGGGTTTAGACCTACACCTCTTAAGAGTATTTTTCGAGTTAAGAGAAATGCACACAATGCTGCGACAATTAACACACCTATAATTATAAAGTTTAATGCGTCGTATGAGAGAGACACATTTCTTTGTTCTGCTTCAATGTTTCGTAAAAACAACCATCGAAATATCGTGCAAAATGATGTGGGTCTTGATTCGATGGGTAGCATTTACATCAATGAGAGCATTACTAGGCGCGACCGACAGCTTCTTCAGAATGCGGTTAAATTGAAGAGGAGTAAAAAACTTGCCTCTGTTTATGTGAAGAGAGGCTTAACTTATGTCATGAAGATTGAGAATTACCTGCCCGTCGATTACCTACGAGAGCTCAATGATTTTGTCTCAAGTGAGTCTGATGATGTAGAGTGTTTTCGTGACGACTAAGCGTTGTCAACAAACAAAAATAATTAATGTATTCTTAATATACGAGTATCATTTAAGTAGCATAGTAAAATGTTTAGTTTTGTCTTTTCTTCCTTCATATATGTTTCTTATTCTCCTAACCTTTTTCTACCCTCTTCATCTAAATCTTAATCTTTTTTTTTTAATTTGAACTGGATTTTTGTTAAATGTTTTGTACCTATTTGTTTAAGTAATGTTGGTATACTTTCTGTTTATTACTTATACTCGTTCACATTATGCCCGATATAAATTATAATTGTGGTAGTACTAATGATAAATGTTTTGTTGAAATTTTGTGTAGAAGACAAAATGGTTTGAGAATTGCTCATTTCACTGCGAGAAGTCTAAATTCTGCTTAATTAGATTATATGAGGTATGTCTTCGAAGATTCGTCTATTGATGTTGTGCGTGTCTCAGAAACCTGGTTTTGTAGAGATGTTAATGATACTGCTTACAGCATGAAAAATTTTACTCTCTTTAGAAATGATAGACCTGAAAGCAAAGGGGGTGGAGTAGGAATTTATTGCAGGAGTAACTTTAACGCTAAGCTAATCAATAAATCCATGTCGTCTAATGTTGAATATATAAACATCAGCATATCCGACCATAGAACGAAAATCTTTGTTGCTTGCGTGTATAATCCGTATAAATCCAATAGTTAAGATTAATTCTTTTGTGAAGTGTCCAGTCTGTCAATTGACTTCGACTTTTTTCTTATATGTGGTGACTTCAATGTAAACCTATTATGTAACAACAATCATACTAGTTCTTTGTGTGATAATATAACTTCCGTCGGTCTGTCAATTGTTAACGATACCCTTCCCACGCGTTTTTCATGTAATGATAGTCCGAGTCTTCTTGATTACTTTATAGTGTCTGAAACTTCCAAAGTCCTATTGTTTGACCAAATCTATTTTGTTTCTGATCATGATCTTATTTTTTGTACGCTTGACATACACCTCTCTCGTCCTGCATCTCTTCGTACTTTTACCTACCATGACTTCAAAGGTATTGATAATTATGCTCTTCTTCAAGATGTACTTGTTATTCCCTGGAATGATATATGGTTCTGTCCTCATGTTGAAGATAAGGTGTCAGTTTTCACAAACTACGTTCAAAATATTTTTGGAAAACATGTTCCTAAAAAAACCTACTAATAAAGCAATCTAAGATTAAATACTGCTCTGCTAAACTCAAAACGTCTCTTCCATCAAAAATTCTTTGGAATAATCTAAAAAAGTTCTGTCTTGGTGATACACAAGCTTCTCATTACCAGGCAGATCCTAATATTCTCAATGACTTTTTTCTGTCAAACGCTATATCCCCACAAATAAGTACTCATGACTTTCCTAACCCTATTGAGCAAACTTTTCAATTTTCTATGGTTACGGAAAATGATGTTGCAAAGTATGTGATGGAAGTCAAATCCAACGTGGTGGGTGAAGACGGAATTTATATTAAATTTATTAAAATTATTCTTGTTCATGTTATTAGTCCTCTAACTCATATCATAAATCACTGCTTCACTACCTCAACCTTCCCTAACTCATGGAAAATAGCTGCGGCTATGCCTGTTGCAAAAAATAGCACGCCTTGTGAACCAAAGGACTTTCGGCCCATCAGTATTTTGTCTACGTTGTCTAAAGTTTGTGAAGCAATTATGGCTGACCAGATATTGACATATATCTCATCAACTAATCTTATGTCTCCGCTACAATCTGGACGATGGGAAATTAACATTACTCTGTCTACTTGATTTTTCAAAATCTTTTGACACAGTAAACCATAAACTTTTATGTCTTAAGTTAAAAAATTTATATGGTTATTGTGATAGTTCGGTAAGTTTGCTGAGTAACTATTTAACGGGCAGAATGCAGAGAGTAAAGGTTGAAAATTGCTACTCGCAATATAAGCATATCTATAGTGGAGTGCCCCAAGGATCGATTCTTGGACCTCTTTTGTTTACTGTTTTTGTAAATGACATTTTCCAATGTTGCAAGTTCTCATCAATACATGCTTATGCTGATGATATTCAACTTTATTTAGGAGGTAGAATGAATCTTAAGGAAGACTTAGCATTTAGGCTAAATGAAGATTTGAGTTCCATTAACCAATGGTCTCTTAGAAACGGCTTACAGTTGAATGCTCTAAAATCTTACGTGGTGCCTATATCGAAAGATAAAATTTAGTGGATAAATTAACTCCACTTTTTCTTCTAATTATCTATCCTTCCTCTCTATCTTTATTTATATTTATATTTATGTTATTATTTATATAAGTCCATAAGATTTTTAGTGCTTATTTTATTTTGTTAATTTTTAAATCTAAGCAAAATCACTTGTGTCATGCTTTGTACTTGAAAAGAACTTGGTTCTTATTGTACTAAAAAACTAATTAAAATTAAATAAATTAAATTAAAAAACAAGTACGGCGTAAAGCCATTGACAGGTACTGCCATTTAGAACGGCCTAGGGAAAACAATAACCACAACTCAACGTTACTCCACATGGAGATCCTGCCAAACTGATCCTGCAGACACGAGATCCAATCTGATCCTGTCAAATTGATTCTGCATCGATCCTGCCCGGTCATCAAGCGATATTTCTAATCATATGGCAGAAGAAAAAGATTTCAACAAGTTATTCGAAAAAGCTTTAAATAATGCAGCAAGTTTCCTTGAATACGTCTCAGATAGGGCTTTCAATCCCGAAGAGTTTTGGCAAATCCCAGGATTTTTCGGGATCAAGAAATGCCAAGCTTTAAAATAATGGCATTAAGCTGTATTAAGAGCAGGGACTGTTAATAACTCTTTCTAACTGTTTAATAACTGTTAATAACTCTTACATATATGAACGTGGTCAAAATATTTGATTAATACGCACATAATCGAAATATTGCAAAACTTATCGGAACATTATAAATTTATTAACGCAAACTAATTGGTCGAAAGTTGTTGAAAATTTTATGGAAAAGTTTAAAGTTTTAAACAGGATCGATACATATAAAATTTACAAACATGATCGAATCATTAAATCCAGTGAAAATAACGCTATTAAATTATTATCCCGAAATTAATTAAATTTTTGGCAAGCCAAACTTTCATTTTTTTATTATAATAAAATGAGTGAAAGCGACGAGAAAAACACTGTGGCCAACGAGGCCGAGAATAACGAATTGGAGCAGACGCAGGAGGAAGGCGCCGTTGTAGGCAAGGTGAACCAAGCGAAGCACTGCCAAGGTATACGGTTGGATTCCGCTTGCGAATTAATCGTTAACAGAGAAAGGCGGAGAAATTTTGGACGGACATGCCCGAGCATTGGTTTTTGGCGTTAGAGGTCCTGTTCAAGAAATTAAACACGCAGGCTGACAGCCACAAATATTATACGGTGCTGGGTGCACTACCAAAAAAATCTTTGTGCAGGTGAGCGACATCATTGCGAACTCCTTGGATAAAAGTAAGTACACGACTGTTAAAACTAGATTATTAGAGATATTCGGGCAAAGTGATCAGGAGAAATTTCGATGCCTTATGCAAGACATGAAGTTAGGGGATCAAAAGCCTTCCCAGTTGCTTAATCAAACGCGTGATTAGGCCAAAAATAAGGTCAGCGAGTCGACCCTCTAGAATCTTTGGTTAGAACGTCTACCAGCGGATGTGCAGGCAATACTCCAAGTAGTCGACCTCGGCCTAACGCAGCAGGCTTTACAGGCCGACAAAATTATGGAGTCCGGTAAATACCGAAATAAAGGTGTAGCCGCCATTTCCGGGCCGGTTTCAAGTTCACCGATTGGAAATAACCACGTGCGTCCGACAGTTTTGCATCTGAAATTTTTGAAAAAAGAATTAACCGTCTCGAAGATTTAATATGGGGCAATAAGAACCCTAACTCTAAGGGACGTTACGATGCAAAATATCAAAATATAAACGTGCTTCCTGCAGAATATCAACAAGATTTCGGAGCTGACTACTTGTACGTCCCACACCGCAGGGTCCGTGGTACAACTGCGAATAGACAAAAGACTAACCCGCGGCGACCAATTAGACCGAATTTTCGACTACAGAAAAGCCCCGCTGTTAACCTGGGGACTAGTGTAGTGTCATAGCACACAGCCAGCCCACTGTATAATTGAATAACATAAAAATTGTAAGTTTATTTTCTTTCATTCATTACTACTCAGGGTCAAGCGATTTGTATTACATCGCGACTGACACAAACAATGTTGCTGCATTAATTTTTGAAAGCGCACCAATAGTAATTATTTGAAGTTGTAAGAATGAAAGAAAGAAAAATAACTTATTTAGCGTAAAGAAATTTTATGGTATGTGTAAATATAGGGAGGAGTTTTGGAAACTAGATGAAATAAAAATACTGGTATTTTTAGTATATATAGTAGAATACAATTTAAATAAAGATCAGAGTTCTTAGCACTAAGCTTGATAAGCTAAAATAATTTTTTCTTTTTTGTCAACACAAGTACGGCGTAAAGCCATTGACAGGTACTGCCATTTAGAACGGCCTAGGGAAAACAATAACCACAACTCAACGTTACTCCACATGGACATTCTGCCAAACTGATCCTGAGGACACCAGATCCTGCCAATCTGATTCTGTCAAATTCATCCTGCACTGATCCTGCCCGGCCATCAAGCGATTTTTCTAATCATATGGCAGGAGAAAATGATTTCAACAAGTTATTCGAAAAAGCTTTGAATAACGCAGCAAGTTTCCTTGAATACGTCCCAGATAGGGCTTTCAATCCCGAAGGTTTTTGCCAAATCCCGCGATTTCGGGATTTGAAATTCATGATCCCGGGATCCCGAAGTGTCAATTTTTAAAATAATAGCATTAAGCTGTATTAAAAGCAGGGACCGTTAATAACTCTTTCTCTTAATTTCTGCGTTTTAGCAAAAACATTTGCCTATTTGTATTTTTTTATTTTTTTATTTATTTATTTTATTAAGAGAACATGTTGGTACAATAAGAAGTAGGTTATTTTATGGTACGATTTAAGCATAGGCTTGAAAAAATTATATTATACTACATATATGGCTATAATATACTTTTTTTACTACACTATTAACGTGATCAACACAAGACAATGAGAAGTTTATAACAAAACCAAGGTTTACAGCTTTTGATACCAAAATTAGCTTGCTAGTTTCGATAAACAGATCAGGGACATCATCAACACAAGTTTTACTCTTACATATGGGAAGGACATAAGATTTGGCAGCATTTAGTTGAAGCCCATTACATTTAGCCCACTCATCAATGCTACTGAGATCTTCATTTAACCTGAATCACAGATCATCAAGAAGCCCAGTTTGTCCAGATAAATAGAGCTGGACATCATCAGCATACGCATGAACAAATGCGTTCTGACATACATTTAAAATATCATTTATGAACGTAGAGACTAGCAGAGGACCTAGAATGGAGCCTTGTGGAACACCACTGAGCACAGTTTTATACGATGAGAACACATGACCGACATTGACGCTTTGAATCCTATTACATAAATAACACTGTGGAACATTTTTGGGGTTATTGTCTGGGGGGTGAGAAATTCCAAGTCAGAGTGATGGTACTAGGTCAGTATATTAAAACCCTCAAAGGGTTTTGCGTTCGTATGTGCCAGTTTTTTTTATGACCTTTTACATTTTTTCCTTATCTTGATGTTTTTTCGCTTAGTTGTAAAATGTTGGCAAAAACGTAGTTTGACATAACTCGAGAACGACTAGTTCGATTTTGCTGAAATAAATCGAGAAAAATTAATAATTACATTTTCTTTAATCCATTAATATACTGTTTCTCTACCAAATCAACATTTTTGGAATTAGAAATAAATTTATGAAGAAAATTTTGCCAAAAAAAAATTTTTTTTTAAAACATATAAATCCCAAACGGAAAAACGTGTCTCATGCGGACTACATTCCTGTGCCAAAAGCTTCTAGCCCAGATATTGTATCTTCTATGACCGCTCCGAGTTTTGCACCAGCATACGGTTTAAGTGATGATACCTCATATAATCCCGAACCATCTGTGTCCAATGAGCCTATTTTAGTAAATCAAAATATGCTTGATTCAATTGTTGCCAAATTGGAACTAACACAGCATAAATCAGAAGAACTGGCTTCTTTTATGAAATCAAACAATCTTTTGGCACCCGGTGTGAAAGTCACAGCTTATCGAAGTCGTCAGGCAACACTCCAAACTTTATTCCTTGTGAATGATGAAAAAACTTCTGCATATTGCCCGGATGTAGGAAAATTGATGGACGCAATGGAAATAAAATATGAAGCAGATGACTGGAGGTTATTTATTGACAGTTCAAAACTCAGCCTGAAGGTGGTTTTGCTGCATAAGACCAATAAAAAACTTTCAGTTCCAATCGCCTATAGTACAGAAACGAAAGAAACATATGATGCACTGGAAAATATTTTAAAAATGGTTAACTACGCCAAGCATATGTGGCGCATATGCTGCGATTTGAAAGTTGTAGCAATGCTTTGCGGTCTTCAAAGCGGCTATATAAAATATATTGTATGTGCTTTTTGTGCGATTGGGACACACGATTTTCCGGTGACCAATATGCATGCCACGGATGGAAACTCAGAGAGCACAGCAGGTTACAAACGGTCAATATTATTCGTGAGCCTCTAGTGCCGAAGGAGAAGATATTGCTGCCTCCACTGCATATTAAACTTGGAATTGTTAAGAATTTCATCAAAACTGTCGCCAAAAGAGATGAAGTTTTCGAGTGTTTGAAACTAATTTACCCGAGACTCAGCGAAAGTAAAATTAAAGAAGGTAAATTATAATATCACATTCATTTCCCATGATTTTCCATCTTAACAACTTCATTTTTTCCAATCAGGCGTACTAAATGGTCCAGATATACGAAAGCTGATTAAAAGTGGCGCATTCAACAATATTTTGATTGACGCTGAATTGGACGCATGGCAGGCAATCAAAGAAGTAATAGAAGGATTGTTGGGAAAGCATCGTTCTACCAACTACGATGTTTCTGTCGCAAGGATGTTAAGATCGTTCTCGGAAATTGGTGTCCACATGTCCTTGAAAATCCATTATTTACATCATCATCTGGACTACTTCAGCAAACAATTGGCTACCGAATCTGATCAACAAGGCGAACGCTATCATCAAGTTGCTATGCCATTTGAAATGAGATATAGAGGGAAAAAGTCGCCGAGTGCAATACTTGCGGAAATTTGCTGGTGGAGTAAGCTTGTGTGCCAAGACAAGGATGATCCTGATGATAAAGAATTTTCAGGAGGTGCAGAAGGGCCAGCAGTGGAGTCACACATTGACATTATGTGTGGTTCAGAAACTGATGACAGCGATGAATGCGATGCCACAGTCCCGAACAACCACCATCGAAAAAGTCTAGGCAATATTTATTAAAATAAATAAAAATAAATAAATAAAATAAAAATACAAAATTATAAAAAATTTTACTTTATTTTTTTAGTAGTTTATGGCCAAAAGTCTGGAGTTATTGGGAAAATTTATAAAAAAAGGCGATAAATTACACTTTTTTGAATAAAAACATATATCAATATTCTTGTCAAAATGGGATACCTTCACTTAATTGTAAATAAAAGCAGAACGCGTTAATCGATTTCTATGATCTATGTCGCATTTTGTTTATAGGTTATGTGACTTTACGTGAAAGTTATAAGACTCGACACGTTTTTCCGTTTGGGATTTATATGTTTTAAAAAAAAAATTTTTTTTTTGGCAAAATTTTCTTCATAAATTTATTTCTAATTCCAAAAATGTTGATTTGGTAGAGAAACAGTATATTATTGGATTAAAGAAAATGTAATTATTAATTTTTCTCAATTTATTTCAGCAAAATTGAACTAGTCGATCTCGAGTTATGTCAAACTACGTTTTTGCCAACATTTTACAACTAAGCGAAAAAACATCAAGATAAGGAAAAAATGTAAAAGGTCATAAAAAAAAACTGGCACATACGAACGCAAAACCCTTTGAGGGTTTTAATATACTGACCTAGTACCATCACCCTGACTTGGAATTTCTCACCCCTCAGATTGGCTGTTGTACTGTGTAATTAGACAAAAGATTGACAGCACTATCACAAAACCCAAAGAGACATTTAATCTTTTGACACAAATACATATTTATAGTTAACTTTATCAAAGGCCTTGGAAAAGTCTAGCAAACAGAGTAAGGTCATAGAGCCAGGGTCATAGTCGGGTCGAATATCACCAAGCACCTTCACAACTGCTGAAGAACACCCATGACCTGCCCTAAAAAGACTGGTATGGAGATAAAAGATTTTTCTCAGATAAATATTTGCCAATTTGTTGAGCCATAATTTTTTCACATACTTTAGACAATGGTGAAAGAATGCTTATCGGCCTATGATCATTTGCACCAGAGGGATTTTGTTTTTTAGCAACAGGTAGAACTGTAGCGATTTTCCACATATCAGAAAAGGATGAAGTTATTAACCCGAAACACCCTGTCGTTGCGACATGGCAACACAAACACTTAAAATGTGCTTAACCATTTTATATTTGGGTTAACAGGTCATTCTGAAAATTGAAAAAAAAAATTACCCAGGGTGATTCGGGTTAAGCAGCTATTTATAACGTGCGTAAGCGGACTAATTATGTAAGGTAGTACATAAGTTTACTAAACTTGATGGGAATGCCATCTTCTCCGACTGCATTACACTTTATCTGCGAAACACAATTGCCAACATCGAGTTCGTTAACCATTTTAAACTCAAATGTTTGTGGCATGGTCATGATTAAAGATGAAAACAAATCATCGGTGCGGGCAAAAGAAGTATCGACAAAGAAATTATTTAAAAGCTCAGCGTCTTCATTACATTCTGAGCGGTTATTATTACATAAACCAAGTCTTCTAATGTTACTCCATAAGGTTTGGTTTTAAGAGATAAATTAAGTTTATTAGAAAAGTATCGTGTTTTAACCTGTCTCGTTACACGAACAGCTTCATTTCTGGCCAGTCTAAAAGATTCCCAGTTACCTGACGATGGTCTAATTCGCCATACTTTCTGCAATTTTTTCTTTTTTTTTCTTTTATACACATGACAACATTATGGGTAAACCAGGGACAAGAGACGTTATTTATAGTTAACACATGAAGAGGAACATGTGTATCAAACAAATATTTTCTAGGGCTAGAAGGGAACTGAGTTTATCATTAACATTATGGTGAAGCCAGCACTCATTAAACGATAACATTGATGCATAATGGTGAAGAGAAGAATTATTAATATGATTAAAATCACGATACGAAAAAGTGTTGTTTAATTCGATGATGGGATAAATTAACATTTAACGTGCAAAAAATTAAGTCGTGGTCCGACACGAAAAACAGTTGATCAAATAAAGACACTACAGAAGGATCCGATACAATAAAATAATCAAGTAAGCTAGGAGTAGAATTATTGCAGTAGCGTGTGGGAACAGTGTCATTTACTACTGAAAGCCCCAGTGTCGATATTTTATCAAACATTACTTGTTTCACTGTATCATTGGAGAGAATATTGACATTGAAATCACCACACAACAACATTAAGTCATAGTCAAGAAAGCTGCTTGGTAGAGCAGAAAACAAAGGATCAACAGTACTATTATCCCATATGCATATATTTAAAAATTCAATACCGTGTCCACTAGACTTACATATTACTTTAGAACTCAGGGTAGTTTTACTGTAAACTGCAACTCCTCCGCCTTTTTTCCCAGACCGATCATTACGATACATAGTATAGTAATTGATGCTACAATTAGTGTCTACGCCCCGATGCGTATCCAAATGGTTATTTTTCATATAAGGAAGTCTTTGAATTTACTCTTTTACTTTTATTCTTAAATTTACTTTGTAACTAAACGCAGCTCAAGCCTGCGGCTTTAATTAAAAGTTTAAATTATTGAACTTAAAATACTGTAAACTAAACCCAGCTTAAAAGCTGGGCCTTAAGCTTAAACGCAATGTACATACTTTTTTTTGTTAATTTTCCTCCTTCTCATTTCAACCGCCAGCCGATAAGGTAATAAATATGTTCAAAAACGCACTACTTAATTTGTTATTAATTACCCCCTGATTAATAACCAAATTTTGTGGAGTCATTTCTGTTAAATGATACTCTTCATTTAACAGAGATCCCTACAACCTTTGGTGGTTAATGAGGAGCACAACTTCTTCTCCTCAATTTTAGCGCTTAACTCTAACCTCAAGATGGTAGGCTACCGAAAGCCTAGCATCGCGCGCGCGTGTTATTTTTATGCGCTAAATTGCTCCCGCCCCCTATGACCGGAGCAATTTGGCGATAAAAATAGCACCGATTCCAACATGGTCCTTCGAGTTCACCCAGAACCGCAATGGATTACATACTCCACTAGTGTATCCATTCAAAACCCATAAAATTTATTAACCCTAAATAAATAATTAAGCTCTACAATTTCAGCATCATCCACAAACAGAGGCAACATTTGGTTCCTACACATCAATCAACTACAAAGTATGCTAACCACAGGGAAAGGAAAGAGGTGAGCGGAAAGCTGCCAATTGTTTTTTTTTTGATGGTGTTGAGTTGTGAGAGTGTGGGGTCGGTGGCAGGCTGCATGCAACTCGCCACAAATCTTTTTCAACAGCAATCGGAGTAAAGAGTCATTCTCTCTATGAGAGAAGAAAGTAGAATCGAAGAAATAAGTGTCGTGGTCAAGCGCAAACCGGCAACAAATTCGCACATTCTCTTTCCAACTGTCGTGCACTGCGTTTCATTTTAGCTCGATAAACTATTGGCGTTTATAATTTCATTGGTTTTAATACCTAAAAAAAAAATAAAATTGCTGAAACTCAAGAAAACTTCTAAATAAAACACAAACAGCGGATTTATTAAATAAATTCAATAAAATTAAGTGCCAATAAGTGATTGTGAAAAAAAAAATTAAAAGTCATAACTTTGCGTTTGTGTGTGTGCTAAAAAACAAGCATCAAAAGAAAATCATAGAAATCGCATATTCTCTTTCCAACCGTCGTGCATTGCGTTTCATTTTAGCTCGATAAACTATTGGCGTTTAGAATTTCATTGGTTTTAATACCTCAACAAATAAAATTGCTGGAACTCAAGAAAACTTCTAAATAAAACACAAACAGCGGATTTATTAAATAAATTCAATAAAATTAAGTGCCAATAAGTGATTGTGAAAAAAAAAAATTAAAAGTCATAACTTTGCGTTTGTGTGTGTGCTAAAAAACAAGCATCAAAAGAAAATCATAGAAATCGCATATTCTCTTTCCAACCGTCGTGCATTGCGTTTCATTTTAGCTCGATAAACTATTGGCGTTTAGAATTTCATTGGTTTTAATACCTCAACAAATAAAATTGCTGGAACTCAAGAAAACTTCTAAATAAAACACAAACAGCGGATTTATTAAATAAATTCAATAAAATTAAGTGCCAATAAGTGATTGTGGAAAAAAATTAAAAGTCATAACTTTGCGTTTGTGTGTGTGCTAAAAAACAAGCATCAAAAGAAAATCATAGAAATCGCACATTCTCTTTCCAACCGTCGTGCATTGCGTTTCTTTTAGCTCGATAAACTATTGGCGTTTATAATTTCATTGGTTTTAATACCTCAAAAAATAAAATTGCTGAAACTCAAGAAAACTTCTAAATAAAACACAAACAGCGGATTTATTAAATAAATTCAATAAAATTAAGTGCCAATAAGTGATTGTGAAAAAAAAAATTAAAAGTCATAACTTTGCGTTTGTGTGTGTGCTAAAAAACAAGCATCAAAAGAAAATCATAGAAATCGCACATTCTCTTTCCAACCGTCGTGCATTGCGTTTCATTTTAGCTCGATAAACTATTGGCGTTTAGAATTTCATTGGTTTTAATACCTCAACAAATAAAATTACTGAAACTCAAGAAAACTTCTAAATAAAATACAAACAGCGGATTTATTAAATAAGTTCAATAAAATTAAGTGCCAATAAGTGATTGTGAAAAAAAAGAGGCAGCAACACAGAATTCAATAAATTTTTTTTTAATTGAGCAAAGCAACTGAGACACCAAAGAACAAAAAGAAAAAAAACAGCGCCAATCTCTTTGTGTGCACAACAGGGGCAGCGGCTAAGTTTGGCAAGCTAGCAAATTAAAACGAGCAATATATATTTATGTGCTGCAAGAAATTGTTAAAAAATATAAAATTGTTGAAAGAAGTGAATATTTAATAAAACAAAAAGTTCAATTAGTTGCAAGTGTTGAACGGACAAAAACAACAACAAAACGAAGCATATTGATAGAATAATAAAAAACTAGTCGTTTTCTTGTTTCTTTTCTTTCTTGTTGCAGAGACAACAGAGAACAAAAGAAAAAAAAAACAGCGCCAATCTCTTTGTGTGCACAACTGTGCCAGCGGCGACATTCCATCCGATTCTGCAAAAAATTTAAGGCCATGTCTGTCCTGCACCGTCGCCAGGCCGTGGTTCGACATGGCTATTGTTCGAACTGCCTCGCTCGCTCCCATACAGCCGGAAGATGTACGTCCAAAGCCGTGTGCAATGTGTGCAAGGGTCTCCATCACTCGATGCTGCATGCGAACCAAAAACGCATCACAATCCAGTCCGACTCAAACCGGCGAGCCGGCAAAACCACCAAGAAGAGTCCGTCGCCTTCGCCTGTACGTCCACGGGTACAGCCTAAAACTTCAGAAGGGCGCTCACGGCCTCGCCAACGACTACAGTCGCCTCAGGCAACCGGGCGCTCTAGGGCATGTACACGATCGACAGGTACCAATCGCAGCGAAAGTCCACGGGAACACCTTTTAAACGCCATCCGTGAGCTTCAGCGGCTGCAGAGTATCTTGTAAATTGCACTAGTGCAAGGCGGGCGGCATGTCTACGCCCCGATGCGTATCCAAATGGTTATTTTTCATGTAAATGAAGTCTATGAATTTACTCTTTTACTTTTATTCTTAAATTTACTTTGTAACTAAACGCAGCTCAAGCCTGCGGCTTTAATTAAAAGTTTAAATTATTGAACTTAAAATACTGTAAACTAAACCCAGCTTAAAAGCTGGACCTTAAGCTTAAACCTTTCCCTACAACCTTTGGTGGTTAATGAGGAGCACAACTTCTTCTCCTCAATTTTAGCGCTTAACTCTAACCTCAAGATGGTAGGCTACCGAAAGCCTAGCATCGCGCGCGCGTGTTATTTTTATGCGCTAAATTGCTCCCGCCCCCTATGACCGGAGCAATTTGGCGATAAAAATAGCACCGATTCCAACAATTAGTATCACTTATATCATTGCATAACCACGTTTCAGATGCACAAATAACGTCTACTAAAGAATTTTCGAAAACATATTGAATGATTTGATGATTGACTAGGTGCAAACCTATTCAATCGTGCACAGATTGCAAGTACTTTAACAAGTAATCTGTTGTTGAGTTGAGGATTGATTTGAGGAAGCACTTTAATTTAATCAGTAACTAAAACACTTAATTCCTTTATCAACAAAACAATACTAAATTTATTGATCAAAATTACAAAATATTTATACACAAAATTGGCTTACATTAACAATAAAATTAGAACTAAACAAAACTGCACAAAAGTGCACATAAGAACATTTTGCAAAATAACGAAAAATGCTAAAGTGCTAAACTGCACATAAGAACGAGGTTCATGACCGTAGGTTGTTGACTTAAATTTGCCCTTCTTTAGTTTTGTATATATTTAAGCTGTTTTGATAATAGCTATAGCAATACTGAATTATATGTTGTTGGCCTGAAATTATGCTTATGTTGACAAACTTCATTCTTACGTGCAGTTTTAACAAAACAAAAAATATTTTGTTTATATTTATATGAAGATATGTTTGTTTGTAAAAACATTCCCCCCCCCCCCCCCGTTGAGTGTATGACTCAACTTAAGTTGTTTCTATTTCAAATGATTTATGCTGACGTGGCTTCGGTTGAGGAGATGAGGTTGTCTCTGTTGAAGATTTTTGTTGGTAGTGTTTCTTCATTTTCGAAACGATGCAGGCTGCGATGAACAATACGGACAACACTAGAGCAAGATAGGTGACCACATGATCATGAGTGATGATTGTCTTGATTTGGTATGATAAATTGTCAAACTCTTCTCTTGATAATTTTGTTTGAAGATCGGTGAGTTGTTCCAATTTTGTTTCAAAATGCTCGAAGTTTGGTTTTAATAAAACCTTTAATGTGCTAGATTGACTGATAGATGAGATGTTTCCAATAGCAGCAAACGATATGTATATACGACTGGATGATTCAACATTATCTTGGATTTGAATGTCATCATTTTTTAAGCTGCAGTGTTGGTCAATCGTGAGTATTCCTGACCCTGTAAGTGTTAGTTGGATGGTTTCGTGATTACTCACTGCTGTTATTTCAGTCTGAATTGTAGACGCGTAAATCCACTTGTTAGCATGATGCAGTGATGTGAAGGTTAACTGATCAGGGAACTGGTTAGGTCACAGCTTTGAGACGTCTTGTTGTTAAAGAGTTGAATTTCGAAAGCCAGTTTCTTTGATTATTTACCAATGGTAGCTTGCTGTCTTCTTAATAAGTAAATGTCATCACTAGTCATAATTGCTGCTTTAATTTCGGCTTGGCTTACTGCAATGTACAGATCCCGATGACCGCTAATTGCTAGTATTTCGGTGGTGGGCTTAATTGCCACAAAGTGTTATTTGCTGTTATCGGAATCGGATGTATGATAAATAGGTCTAATTTTTTGTGATCAACTAGTGGTAGGTTTAATTCAAAGATGACGTGATTTTTTTTAAGGCCAGCCTTTACGTCCATGATGGTATAAAGCTCCAATAGGTTGTTGTCTTCAATTGGTAGGGCCCAGTTAGTGGGTAGGTATCCCTTGATAGTCAAGATTTCCTTCGCAAGCTGTTTCGGTGTAAGGATTTGTGGACTTATTTTTCCATGCTTGGTGTGTGTTAAAATATTTATTAATTCTGTTTGTATATGCTGCAAATCTGTGATAATCATAGAAAGTTGATTTATTAAAAACATTAGTTGCTGATTGACGCTTAATTGGGCAGCAGTGTCTTCAATTTTGTTATGTCCACGTTAATCAAACGCTGAATTTCAGTTAAACGTGAGGATGTATCAGCTTAATCTTGTTTTATTATATTGATTGTAGAATCAATGATCGATGTTTGATTTTTAAGTAGCTTTAGAAGATGCTGCTCGTTTGATTCGACTTCCTTTATGGTGTTTGACATTTGTTCGGCATAATCTAAGTCGAGAACACCAAACAAAGTGTGAGCCACGTTTCCGATGATATTAAACGCACCTCTATTGGGCCGACTTGATGACAATAAAGTTTCCTCCTGGTGCAGATTGTTACGAGTAACTTCGAAATAATCTATGAGTGAACTGCATGCGATGTCAGATGTTGGGGGCAAGCAGAGTTTTCTGAGGGTTACAATTCCGTCTGATAGTGAATTTATTTGGTAATGAAATGGTGCTAAGTAATAGTAAACGATGATTTTCCAGATGCCTGTTGATAGTTGTGCAGTGCCCATTCCTTCGAAGTAAATACCAGGTTTGTTACGAAATTTTGATACATGAATTGGAGAACTCATTGCTAATGGCAACATCAGAATTGCAACTAACATTACAGAAAGAGCAAAACCCTTTGATGACGACTTAGGTTTTGATATATCTTCATGTTGATGTGAGTTTTTCCGCTTTTGATTCTTTGTCAGTATATTTGTTGAAGGCTCCATTTTTCTGTCTCTTCTTCGGTGAATAATGGAGCTAGTTCATGTATAGGTCGTTTTGATATGCTTGATGCTGTTTTGATATCAACGACCCGAATAAAACCGTCATCTCCTTTATAGGTTCCAACAATTCGACACAATGGCCATTTGAGGACCGGAACGTTGTCTTTTTTGATGATGACCAATGTACCTTCCTTTACATTTACTGTTGGATGCTTCCATTTAGACCTTTGCTGAAGCTCATGCAGGTATTCGTGATGCCATCGAGTTCAGAATTGGTGTTTTATAGCTGATATATGTTTCGAATTTGTTTTTAATGACCTTCTGTTCTCTGAGGCCCTTGAGTCAACTGGTGTGGTGAGTGGCTCTTCTATGATGAAATGGCCTGGTGTTAATGCTCCGACATCATTTGGATCTCAGGACAATGGTGTGAGAGGCCTAGAGTTTAGAATTGCCTCTATTTCCACTATGACGGTCTCTAACTCTTCATATGTAAGAGAAGCGGTTGAGACACTTCGATATAAATGATACTTAGCCGATTTGACTGCTGCTTCCCAGAGGCCACCAAATGTGGAATGAATTTAAATTCGATGCCTTTATCACTGCATGATTTGATGATCTTTTTTGAGCAGAGTTAAAAAAATTGCTTAATGCAATTCAGTTAATTGATTTTTTGCACCGACGAAATTTGTTGCATTGTCGGAGCATAATTTTTGGCACCTGCCACGGCGGCTGATAAACCGTTTTAGTGCTCCAATGAATGCTTCAGTTGTTAGATCTTCCATGTGTACCGCCTTTGTAGTAAAACAGCAAAATACTGCAATGTATATCTTTTGCGGTCTTTTTCCGCGAATCTTGTAATGAATCCATATTGGCCCACAATAATCCACACCCGTTTTTAAAAATGGGCGTGATTCTGTCACTCTATCTGCTGGTAAGTTGCCCATAATTTGACTGTATAGCTTTGGTTTCGCTCTGACACAGCGCACACAGTTTTGTACAATATTGCGTGCCATAGTTTTTCCTTTCAAAATCCAAAATTTTTGCCTTGAGGTTGCCAATAGGGCCTTAGGACCGCAATGTTTATTGTCTTCATGCACCGTCTTAAGTAGCAGTTTTACTATTGAGTCATTGTATGGTAACAGAATTTTATGCTTGGCATCAAAGGGTAAGGACGATGCTTCTAAACGACCTTCCACACGCGTTATATTTTGATCGTCCAGGAATGGATATAGGCTTGCAAGATGATTTGATTTTCTTACTTGCTTATATTTTTTAAAATCTTTAATTTCGGTTTTGAAATTAGCCATTTGAATAGTCCAGATGATTTGGGCGAGCTGATGTTTGTCCTTTTAAATGTTCAATAAAGCGCAATATATAGGCAAGTGTGCACTGAAAAAAGCGGAAAGAGTTTTTGTGGTTGATTCCATAAATTAAAATCTCAGATGATGCTGATGATGGAGCTGATGTTGGAGCTATTGTTGCTACAGTGGTAATTTTTCTTCTTTCGATATCATTAGCTGTGTCAACAGGTTTTGGTGTTGGTTTGAGCCATGATTCTTGACTTTCACATAGAAATAATGGTCCAGAAAACCACATGGAACACCAGCCGAATTTTTCAGTACTGATTCCTCTGGAAATTATGTCTGCTGGATTATTCTTTGATGAGACATGATGCCATTGATCGGTGTGTGACATCTCTTGAATCTTGCTGACTTGGTTGGCGACAAATGTGTGTAGAGAGGTTGCTGATGATTTAATCCATGATAGGACTATTTCTAAGTCTGACCAAAAAAATGTAGATACATCCTAATACTTAAGATCCTGTTTCACTTTTTCTGTAAGCTCGACTCCTAAAACGGCCGCACACAATTCCAATCGAGGAAGCGTTTGTAGTTTTAAGGGTGCTACCCTTGATTTTGCGCAGACCAAGTTCGATGTTAGGGTTCTATCTTTGTACGTTGTTCTCACATAAATTGCTGCTCCGTACGCTCGTTCTGAGGCATCGGCAAAAGTTTGTAGTTGAACCCTTACTTGGGGTTTTGAATAAAAGATGTGTCGAGGCACCTTTAACTTATTGAGTTCCAGTATATTTTCTCTGAATTTTTGCTATTCTTGTTGCGTTTGATGTGGTAATTTTTTATCCCATTCATAATCTTGCTTCAATAGTTTTTGCATGAATATTTTTGCGGAAACGATTACAGGTCCAAATATTCCTAATGAGTCGAATATTCGTGCTAAGTCTGAAGCTATTACTCGCTTAGTAATCGGTTGAACTGGTGATAAGTGTGCTCGTCCGCACAATTGATCAGATTTTGGTAGCCAAATTAGACCTAATGTTTTTGTAGCCTTATCATCCAGATCCAGATTAACTTCTTGATCCTCTACCGGTATATTTTTTAGTAACCTTGAGTTGTCAGAACACCACTTGCGGAGTTTAAAGCTAGGTTCTTGAAGCATTTGTGAAAGTTGTTTCTGAGATTCCAGAGCTGTTGCGATATCCTTGGCACCACTGAGACAGTCGTCCATGTAGAAATCTTCAAGCAAAGTTTGTGCACCTTGTGCGAATTTACTCATGTTTTGTTTTGCTAGATATTGAAGACATTTTGTAGCAAGATATGGTGCTGATGTTGTTCCATAAGTCACTGTTTTAAGACGATAGTATTGAATGACTTGACTCGGGTCCTTCCGCCATACAATTAGCTGTTGAGCTGTGTCTTCCTCATGCATGCCAATCTGTCGATACATCTTTTCAATGTCGGCCGTGAACACATATCTATATGTTCTAAAACTCAACAGCATTGAAAATATATCACTTTGGACTGTAGGACCCTTATGCAATATATACATAGTTTAAAGCCTGGCCACTTGACGTTTGTGCTGATGCGTCAAATACGACTCTGAGTTTTGTGGTACTGCTATCTGGCTTTAAAACGCAGTAATGAGGTACAAAGTAATGAACATCGGGAACATCCTTTGGCCATATTTTTTCCATATGATTCAAAGATTCATACTCGTCCATGAATTTTATGTATTGAGCTTGCAATGTAAAATCTCTTTGCAACCTTTTTTCGAGGGAGAGAAATCTGTGAATAGGCATTTCCTTTGATTTTCCAAGAGCCGTCGGACTTTCAGCAAAGAGTAGGCGTGTTATGAACCGGCCATCATTATCTCTTCTAATGTTATTGACAAAATGATTTTCACACCATTATTCAACTGGGGTCATGGCATTATTGGTATTGTTGAAATCGTCGATTCGCCAAAATTTTTCAAGAATGGCGTTTAAGTTCTCATCTCTCATAGTGGCTACGGTGCATGATGCAGTTGCTACTGTTGACACTTCAGTCTTCCCAATGACAATCCATCCAAAGACCATGTTTTGTAGGAGTGGTAGGTTTCCTTTTAATGTTTGCTGCTCTGGATGAAGTAGGCTATGATAAAGTTCAGCACCAACAAGCATGTCAATTCTTCTAGACTTGAAAAACTCGGGATCTGCTAAGCGTAAATGATCTGGGATGTTCCAATTTGTTACTTCTAGGTCCCTTGTCGGTTGTGACGAAATAAGTTTTGGCATAACGTAGGCTTCTATTCTAGTTGAAAAGTCTTCAGTTCGTGAATGAATTGCAACGTTGACTCTTAAAGTTGAGATTCCAGTTTGTTTACCGATTCCTTCAATGGATAGTTGGGATTTTGTAGTGGATAGTGATAATTTGTTGATGAGTCGCTGTGTCACCATGTTGATCTGTGAGCTAGAATTAAGTATTGCACGTACTTCGCAGACCTGACCATTGTTTGCCACAACTCGAATTTTTGCAGTTACCAATAGAACATATTTGTTGTTTTAAATTGCATGATTGGTTGTTGCCACAGTCGCAGGCGAAACTTCTTTTACTTTATTTCTTGTTTCAAGTGATGATTCTTGTTGCTCGAGATGAAGTAATGAATTGTGTTTTTTCGAACACATGGGACAGTTTCGCTATGCACATTGTCCGGCTGCATGACCTGACTTTAGACAGTTCAGGCATAGTCTGTGTTTTTGCACAAATTTTATGCGATCCTGCACCTTGAGGTTTAGAAAATTGTCGCATGCGAATAGCGGAGGAGATTTCTTTTCACATGACACACAGAGTTTGATGTTTGAGTTTGATACAGCTGTTGATGTGAAAACCTTTAGTGATGCCTTTGGTTTTTCTTGTTGCCCAATAGTTTCCATTGTTTGAAATTATAATTCCAAAAAAGACAACAATTCTGATATTTTAGGCACTACCTTTGGCCTTACAATCGATTGCTCATATTGAATGTATGTGCTTCGATGCAATTTTTGATGAGAATGTGAATCAGCAATGGATCCCATGAGTTAGTTTCGATGCCTAAATTGTTTAAAGCAAGCAGGCATTGCTATACTGCTGCTATACTTGAAGTTCCGAATGATTGATCTACCAATTTCTTTATAAGTGTTGATGTCAATACTCTTTTGTTGTTGTAGCGCTCTTCGAGTAGCCTCCATGCGGTGACATAGTTTTCATCAGTGGTAGCCAGGTGACTTACAAAATTTGATGCTTCTCCTGTAAGCTGTGTTTTTAAATGCCACATTTTTTCTACGTTTGACAATGGTTGCATGTGAATTAGTTCAGCGAACAAGTCGTGGAATTGGCTCCACTTTAAGTAGTCTCCATCAAATGTCGGAATTTTTACCTTTGGAATTGGTAAAGTGCCTCTTGTTGGATGTGACTCATGTTGGTGAGCTGGTTGGTTGAGCATTAAAGTGATTTCTGTTATTTTCAGATGAACTTCTTGCTCAAGTTCTTGAAATTTATCTGCATTATAGCCTAATGTAACTGGAGCAGAGTGTTGCTCCCATATTTGGTCATCAATTATGGCTATGTCGTGCCATAATTGATTCACAAATTCCCCTTTCAGGTCGTAATATCGTGAAGATTGACCTTCCAAGACTCTAATGTTCGAGAGCCTTGACTCTAGGAGGGACATTTTCCGATGGGCTTTCTAATCAGGCCATTAGTTGGATTCTCAATGTTGGGGATATCTCCGCCTAATGCACCTTCTTCTGGAATCCGAATGTTGTCATCATCACAGCCTTCTTGCTGAAACTGCTTCATGTATTTTTCGCAAAGCACTGTCAGCTGCGTGTAGTAGTCCTTAATAAAGTAATCGTGACTGCGATCTTTGCATTTACTAAGCTCTACATTGTTTGCGTTGAATTTAGCATGTATGGTTTGCAACTGGCTTAACCGTACATTGTAATATGTCAAATCTTTCCGAACTTCTGGGTCCTTTTTGAAGTTGCGACTGATTCTTTCAATTTCGTCTCCAAGCTGAGATTGTGCGATGAATAACTGTTCCATTATCCGTTTAATTGTTTTGTATAAAACTATCGTAAACTTCTGATCCTGGATGCTGTTTGCTGTGAATTTCTGATCCTCCACAGAAGATCACGTCGGGGTCACCAATGAATGATTTGATGATTGACTAGGTACAAACCTATTCAACCGTGCACAGATTGCAAGTACCTTAACCAGTAATCTGTTGTTAAGTTGAGGATTGATTTGAGGAAGCACTTTAATTTAATCAGTAACTAAAACACTAAATTCCTTTATCTACAAAACAATACTAAATTTATTGATCAAAATTACAAAATATTTATGCACAAAATTGGCTTACATTAACAATAATATTACAACTAAACAAAAGTGCACATAAGAACATTTTGCAAAATAACGAAAAATGCTAAAGTGCTAAACTGCACATAAGAATGAGGTTCATAACCGTAGGTTGTTGACTTAAATTTGCCCTTCTTTAGTTTTGTATATATTTAAGCTGTTTTGATAATAGCGATAGCAATACTGAATTATATGTTGTTGGCCTGAAATTATGCTTATGTTGACAAACTTCAATCTTACGTGCAGTTTAAACAAAACAAAAATTATTTTGTTTATATTTATATAAAGATATGTTTGTTTGTATATACACATATCTTATATAATCAATTTTAGGTATATTCAAACTTCGTGCATTGAAATGTACAACATTTAGGCCACAGTGCTGCTTACACAGTACCTGCAACAAAATCTTTATATTTTCACTAGCGCCAATAGGCGAATGACTGGAACCTGACATAGGTCGAAAAAACTGTAGGAGAGCTAACTTTAGAAAAATAATAAAGTATATAAGACTGCAAATGAAACATCTGGTCCGCCATCAGGTTCAGCATCAAGAATCGCACTGCTAAGTTCTTCCACGCTCGTAATGAGTCTAGCATCTGTCTTTCTTTTCTTTCTAATATAGACCGAGCCACGAAAGGAGAAAGCATAAAAAATATCTTTATGACGTTTGCAGATTATCGCAGCTTGCAGTAGTTTGCGCGTCTCAGAATTGAGGCTATTGTGAATATACACAATACTATCACAATCGAATCCAGCATATCTTAAATTGACGGCTGCTTTAGTGCGTCTTCGATAAGCCCCAAAAGCTTTGGGGACACGATTCCTATCAAAATACGAAAAATATTTTATTATTACTAATGAGTTCGGATTGCTGGGATTTTTTTAATTCGAAATATATCTTTAATTTGAGGTGGTTGAAGGTCAATAAAGAGACATATGCGATTAAATATTGCTTTTAAATTTTCTTCGCTAAAGAACGGCAGCCCAAATCCGAAGAGAAATCAGGTTTGTTGTTGTTTGAGTTGTTTATGTTGTTCATATTGATAAGAGTTCCTTCTCGCAGTTTTTCTAACTCACTACAACGACAAGTTAAGTCGCAACAGGCGTTAGTTAAGTCACTTAACTCTTTTTCTAGCAAGATAATTTTTTTTATCAATCTCGCTGAAGTCACTCCTTATGACACTCACTTCAGATTCAATTTTAGTGACGAGTTTGATTTCATTGCTGACAATGTCATCAGAGAACTGCTTAGAAGATGTTATTTAATGCTGGAGGGTCTTCTAGCTGCTGTATGTCCGTCGAAAAGCTGCTACTCATCCGCTCTTCCATTTCAATGAGTTGAGCCCGTATAGAGCGAGATAAGAATTCTCCACTCAGCGGCTTTGGCGTTCCATCATTGATGTTACTAGCACGATGTTCATCATCTTCAGCAAGTTCAACAACTTCAGGTTGTTGACGAGTTAAACGGGGAGACGGAGCCATCGAACTTGCACACGTTGAGTCGCAAATACAAAGTTAAGTGCAGAAATAAAGTAAGCAGCAACAGCAGAAGAGTGAATAATGAAAATCAGTTCAACTCAGTTGCGTGGGTGATCAGCTCGTTACAGCAAAGGTGTCTTCGGGAACCACCACCGCTTTGTTTTTATTATTATTTTGTGTTTGTAGTTTTTCTCGCGTTCTATAATGTTTTGTATGTATTTATGTGTTAGTTTGCGTTTTTATATATTTTGCTTCGTTTTACCATTGCGATTTATTTATTAATTATTACGGTAGTGTTCAAGTTAATTTGATTTAGTTTAAAAATAGTGTTATTTGTTTAAATAAGTTAAACTTTAAGTGAGAATCACGGTATATTTATACAACAACTGCGTGAGAAAAAAGTTTATCGATCTACGGTGATTAGATAATTTGTAAACAAAGTTTCAAGCGAAAGCAAAAAAACACGTCTTCACACGAACACGATTGTTACGATTTCCTTAATTTTTCAAATAAAAATCCAAACTTACTGCATTATTCTGTATCACGAACATGCACACCAACGATGAGAAAGACACGAGAAGCAATACAATTTTGTATGGAGAAAATATTGCTTGTCGTGTCTTTCTCATCGTTGGTGCGCATGTTCGTGATACAGAATAATGCAGTTATTCCTTATTCATACTTAAAATATTCAAAAACACTCAAAAGTGATAAGACAACACTAAGGCGAAGTCATAATTACTAATACAGACAAAAGTTACAGTTGAATGTACAAAGAAGAAAACAAGGAAAAAATTCAACAATAACTTGAAGAAAAAGTCGAATTCTAAAATCCTATTTTGAATTTTTAGAGGAAACACTTGTAAATTTCATTATTGAAAAGATATACATCACTTGATTAAATCAGATCGAAAAAAATTAAACTAAAAAATAAAGGTTATGGTATTATGATTTTTATTAAAAAAATTATTTTTATTAAAATAAATAATTTTTATTAAAAAAAATCATCAACGGTCCTTAATTAAAGATATTTTCTAAATTTTTAAATTATATAATAAGTTTATTTAATAAAAAACGATATGATTGATATGATATGAGAATTAAAACCCAAAATATTTAAAATATCAAATAATATTTCACCTTATTATAAACATAAAAATATGCACGTAAATAAGTTAAGCAAAACAAATAACATAAATTAATCTTTTAAAAAATTTAAAAGAAAACAAAACTTCTTATTCAAATAAACTAGTTAGCTGTTATAAAAAGTATGATGTGAGTAAAATATTAATTTTAAACTAGAAAAACTATGGTATAGTAATATAACTATTGTTACTTTCAAAATTCCATGAAAGTTGAATAGCCTAAACAGAGTCTTCTAATATCACAACCAAAACAAACTAAAAAATAGACTTTCAAAGTGTGTAGAGAGAAAAAAAAGAACATGGTAATTTCGATATTTAAAAAAACCATCGTTTACATTGCAGTTCAATTTAGAGTTGCTGAAAATTTTTATATTATCTTATGAATAAAATCTCGAGATTTAGGGTTTAGAATCCCAGGATTTCGGGACTAGATATTGGTTCGTTTTTCCGGGATTTCGGGATTCGGGACCCCGGGATTGAAAGCCATAGTCCCAGAGCAAATACAGCCACAGGAGGAAATCCCGGTATACGTACCGACACCTAAGACAGCTAGACCGAAGGCAATAAGTATAACAGAATATCGACAAAGATAAAGCCTGCACAAGAAACAGGTACACCAGTTCTACGCCCCGGTGCAAGAAAATATTAAAAAAAGAACTAGAAGTGGAAAACGCGTCATAGCGCGACAACGGGTAGCAGAAATTTACAGTATTCTACCACTAGTACGTGACGACCTGGCTCAAAAGCAGCGTTTGCTGAAACAGATTGCAGAGGAAAAACAAAACTACGGCCCACGCATAGGAAAATAAAATGGGTTGGTTTGGCACCAAAGAAGTCATCAGCAATAACAACAGTAGCAGCAACAGTGAAAGCGGATTTTTAAATATAGTAGGAGTTTTAAATTTAAATAGATACTATAAAAATTATGTACGCAAACAGATGTTGCGTAATATAAACAACTCGGTCTAAAATAAATTAAATGTAAAATATACACAATTTTTCTTTTTCCAAAACAAAATCAATAGTTATGATGAATGTGTAAAGAATATTATAAATGAACAAATTAATTGCATAAATTTGATAAAATATTAATATGTCAGAATCAGCTACAACTGGTTTTTACCAAGGATGTTTCGGCATTTTGTTTGAAAAATATTGCACCAATTGCAAGGGAAAAATTATAGACAGGTAAAATAAAATATTACATAAAAACTATACTTTTCAATACGAATGTTTTATTTAGATGCGAAAAGTGCAAAACAAAAATTGGTAAAAAGAAATTTCAAATAAGTAAATCAAAGTATATATATAGCAAATGTTTGTAAAGAATGTTTATATAATAATAAAAATAAAGAGTTTTAATAATAAATTTTCGTAATAAATGGAATTAGATATCATTCAGAAAATATTAGCAAAACTGAGTAAAGCACCAAATAGGACATATTCATTAAAATATATAAAAGAAAAAAAAACAATTAGCTACACTTAGAAAGACACTTATAAAGAATTCTACTAGGAAGAGTAAGTTAGAAACATTTGACCAATTAGCGATTGCAGTAAATAATTTGTTGAAACTAAGACAAAGAAGCGAAAATTCAGAGTCAGAGTCAGAAAAGAGTGAAAGTAAAGCAATAAAAGAAATCAAAAACTTAAACAACATGTCAGCTTTCAATCTAGAAACAACCCTTAAGGCCATACCAATATTTAACGGACATTACAACGAACTTGAACCATTTTTGAAAATTACGGAACTGCTAAACAATACATACAATGACGAATCTAAGAAACTATTAAAAGAATTCGGTTAAAGCGTGAAATTAGGTTCAACAATTAGATCCACTTTAGGTTTCGTAGAGGATATAATCGATTTCAATAGTTTGAAAAACAAACTATCCGAATCGTATAAAAGCAAAATTTTTTACAGAAAAATTTATCAGTTTCTAGTTATAAAGACAAAATAATGAACTTAACAACAGAATTAAACAGACTGCAGATATATGAATAAGGTGCGACTGCTTCAAAGGAATAAAAAGCTGTGGTAACACAAATGAGTGAAAGGTATGCACTCACTGTATTCAAAAATGGTCTCAGTGAAGATCTTAAAGCCGACAAAATTAAGTGAAGCAATAAACCTTGCATTAGATATTGAAAACACAAATAGTGCATTTACATGTGAAAAGTTACGCTCAGAGAGCGCTCAGTGAGCTATGGGGCGCCACAACCGCAAACATAAAACTGAGTATGTATGGTTTGGACACCCTTGGTCTAGGCCAGTGTAGGGCAGCTTTGTACATCTATACTTTCTCATCTTGAGTATGTATTAATGAGCGCTTTAAAGCTCACACTGAAAACAAAGTATTGCTAAAGCGCTTTTTGCAGAAATCTTACTAGGCATTATGAGATATTTTTTTTGATCGGGCTTGTATTGCGAAATTAAAAAAATTAGTAGTGGACGGAATATCAAAAGGAAACAGACCGATAGACGGATAATGTGATATACAGTTAAGCAGACGCAAATGTAAAAAGGCAGGCTAATAGTAAAAAACAAATATGTTTTTTATTGTGCTGATGTTGCGTAAGATACTTTTATGATATGTACTTGGAACTGATCACTATATGATATGGTATGTGGACAAGCCGCTTTTAAATAATTAATTAATTTCTAGATCGAATGCCCCACAATTACCTTATATTGGCCATAAAAATTATCGTAATGCCTTGTAATGTATAATTTTTTAATTTTAATTTATAAAAATATATAATTTATAAAAATAAAAAATTTTTCATAAATACTTCCAAAAATTTTGCATACATAAAATTTTATACAGTGTAATCTTACGTTATATCTGTATCGATGAGCAATAACAGCTTAAGTCTTATTTCGAAGTTTCGAGAAATCTTGCTTCAAAGTTTTCAATCGCTATATTGGTGATATGAAAGGGTATTTTGTTTTGCGTCATATCTTTGGTTAAGGTCATGCTAGAAGTTCTAGATTTTGTGTGTTCATAATGATATATACGTGGAACACAACTATATCAATAACTCAGTTCTTTCTTAAATCGACTTAAGCTATTACGATCGATTTAAGCTATTGAACACTGAAGCTTTGATCGTTCTGTAGGTGAGATGAATACATATTTTACTGCACAAACACAATCTCAAGTATGCAAAGCTGCCTGACACTGGTCTAGGCACATCGTGCTTGACTTTGTCCTTCGACGGAGATTCGCGCGGAATTTTATAATTGCAGACGTAAAGTCCCCTTTAATTGGAGTGGATTTCCTTCAGCAACATGGGTTATTAGTGGATATGAAGAATAATAAATTAATCGATCAGGAAACTAGATTACATAGCACAGGATTGCCTATAAGAAAGGGGACCGCAGTTTATGCCTACAAATTAACAGCCTTTCGCGAACATACTGTCTCAATTGAAAGACATTACGGCAATGAAACAGGGTTTTACAAAGCCACGTTCCGGTGTAGTGCACCACATTGTCATTAACGGCCCTCCGGTGTATGCTCGTTCACTTCGTTTACCACCTGCTAAATTGGAAGCAGCAAAAGCAGAATTTCAATACTTGGTAGAGCAAGGGATTTGCGAGCCATCGGACAGCAACTGGTCTAGTCCTTTACACATGGTTAAAAAAAAGAAAGAACCTGGTGCCCTTGCGGTGATTACCGGGCGTTAAAGGACAGGACCATCCCAGACCAATACCCTATTCCATACGTACAAGATTTTACGCATATATTACATGGTAAGTCAGTTTTCTCAACTATCGACTTGCAAAAAGCATGCCTTCAGATCCCTTTCGGCCTTTTTCAATTTAGATTCATGGCTTTTGGACTCCGTAATGCCGCCCAGACTTTCCAGAGATTAACAAATAGCATATTAGCATCGGAATCAGCGTATGCATTTGTGTATATAGACGATATCTGTATAGCTTCCAACTGCATCGAGCAACATAGGAAGCATTTACATGGATTCTTCAATTACTACGAGAGAACGGACTCTGAATTAACGTAGCAAGATGTGAATTCGGTAAGCCAAGTGTCAAATTTCTTGGACGTATGATCAACACAGATGGCATAACACCTAATCAAGAAAAGGTTTAGTCAATCAGAAATTTTACAAAATCCGAAACGGTAAAAGACCTGAAACGGTTTTTAGGTATAATAAATTTCTACCGTCGTTTTATCAGAGGAGCAGCAGAAACACAAACGATTCTACAAGCTCTAATTGTTGGCAATAAGAAGAATGATTCGACCCCGTTATTATGGTCCAAGCTCTCACTCGCTCTCAAAGTACCTTGATAATACGCAAAAGAAATACATAAATTATGACAGAGAGTTATTAGCAATGTTTTCAGCAGCTAAGCCATATATTCGCCATATATTCTGATTACAAACAGCTTACTTTTGCGTCCAAGCAAAATCCGAATAAGGTATCGCCAAGTCGGGTACGTCAACTAAATTCCATCGGTCAGCTTACGACTGACATTCGTCACATCGCTGGCAAAGATTGAAAAACGAGGTTGCCGATACTCTTTCACGCATACAGCAAATCTCATCATTAGGCATTAATTTCAACTATTTTCGGCAGAATAAAAGACAAACAAGGAAATTGAACAACTGGTTCGGAATTCGAGTACAACAACGTCACTTTCTATCAAACAGTTCAAACTACCAGATTCGGAGGACGTGGTGCATTGCGACGTCTCGCTAGGGATAATAAGACCTCTTGTTCTAGTCAAAATCCGACCGATGCTTGTGAAGAAGTTACATGGAATTGCACACCCTGGCGCAAAGGCGACAGTTAAAATTATTCAGGAAAGATTTGTTTGGCCAAACATGAAAAATTATATTCGCGATTTTATTCGATCGTGTATCCCCTGTTAACGAAGCAAGGTGGTAAGGCACAGAAAATCTCCTTTAGGATCATTCGTTATACCCAGCGAACATACTTTAAACATATTAACGTTGATTTGGTGGGTCCTTTGACAATTTTACGCAATAACCGTTATTGTTTTACTATAGTCGACAGGTTTACCCATTGGCCAGAGGCAATTCCAGATGAATATGACAGCTGAAACCGTGACACGAAACTTGTTATCAGAATGGATATCTCGTTTCGGTGTTCCAGTTAGAATAACCGAAGTCTTGGGTCAGCAATTCGAATCGGATCTACTCCGGTAGCTTAACAACATTCTGGGAATTCAGCATTTTCTAATAACCCCATACCATCCACAAGTAAACGGTATGGTAGAAAGGTTTTACAGAACTTTGAAGGCAGCAATTACCTGTTACGATGATGAGCGGTGGTGCTACACTCTACCGCTAATTTAATTCGGTCTCCGTTCGGTGGTAAAGGAGGACATCGCAGCGACGCCAGCCGAAATGGTTTTTGGCGCTATTTTAAAACTAGCGGGCGACATTTTAGCGCCTTCTCCAAATAAACTATGTGAGTCTGATTTTGTAGCTTAATTTAATTTTGTTGCAATGCAGAAAATTACGCCTACGTTGGCCGCCCATCATGACAAGGCTAAGGTTTTCGTGCAGCCTGAATTAGCAACTTTTTGAGTTACCAGCAACGACTTCACGCAGTAACTCACAGGTTCCTTCAATGACAACAGCGAGCTCAAGTCGTATGAACCCAGAGCTTACCATAACTCAACCGGCCGAGACAAATTTTTCCGGCCCACCGAAGGACACCGCGGGACAAGATAGCAAGCGTACCCGTAAAAACAAAAAGATGTCCGTAAAACCGCACATCCCGACGTGTGGCAACACTTGTCCAATTTTAAGAAATTCAACAAGTACCAGCAAGGTCGTGACATGTTCCGACCCACCGCTGGACAACGTTGGACTTAGACAAAGAATCCCAACAACGAAGAAGGCCGTGACATTTTCCAGTCCACCGCGGGACAACGTTGGATCAAAACATAATGACACTTACCAACCTTTGTAAACAGATCAGGTGGGTCTGTCCCAGTGAAGTAATGATTCACCAAAGAGGGCTGGCCTTTAGTGTTTGCATATAACTCTCGGGTAATTGGTTATTGGTAACTAACCGTATCACATAAAAATTTGTCAAAATCGAAATTAGATAAAAAATTAGCACATGTGTTCATTCTCTTGAAAATGGTGTTAAAAACAAAGAAACTCGTAAATTTTTTGAAAAAAACTTAAAATTTTTTAATTAATTTTTTTTTTAAAAATCAAGCTCTGGCATATTTTTGCAAATATTGGAAAGTATGTGTGTGCAAAATTACGAATTGAGTGGTTTAAATTTGTTTGGGTAAGATGCACGCCATTTATAAAAATGCAATTTTGAGAAAAACACGTTCAAAGTCTTGGGCTTGATTAAGCCGGCTGCAACTTTCAAACTTTGGCGATAGCGAAATTCTGACGACGGATTAGAGTTAAGCCCTAGAAAAGTACCCTAGAAAAGTAACTTTTAATAAGAAATTAAAAAATTTTTGCAGCTTGGCACAAAATGGGTTAAACTCCACCGCGGGTGCGGCTGCTCATTTTGGTGATTATACTATGCACCACTGTTTTTGCACACGGCATCCCACTATATTTTTCTTATAGATTTTGAGTCTCTTAACCCAAAAATCGCAAAAAAATGTTTTCGGATACATTTTTTAAAATTTTAATTATTTCTTTCATGTGCAAGGTTTGTTCGATGGCCCACAAATAAAAAAATTAAATTAAAAGTAGCGAAGAATTCCAAGCGTTCTTATCTTTTGAAGAAAAATCTGCCTGGAATTCGTTTCTCTGGATTGTTTCTGGCTTTTTGGGAATCAATAGTGAAAACTTAAAAAGCATTCGTGACATGCTTATAAATTATGCAAAAATTGATATATAAAATACTCTTATTTCATTGTACTTTATTGTACACAACAGAATTAATACAATAAAATATCCTCTTATAAAAAGTATTTACTCGACTGTATTCGTTTGATCTAACTATTTGTTTTGAATCAATCGAGTTTTCAAAAAACTTCATTTATTTATTAACTCAAACGAGTAAATCGGATAAAACGAGTAAAATTTGAAACACAATGACTTTAGCAAGTATTTGATGAAAAAATAAAGTGAAAAGAGTTTTTTTTTATTTTTATAGTTTTTCAAAAACAAAATCTGCCAATATATTGTTGCTATCTAAATTATAATTGTTTTTTACTTCTGTGTTGACCTACACATTTGGTAAATCTGCAGAACCATTTTTAATACAACAAACAATAAATACAAGCAATATCAAAATTATTCAAGTTAAACCTGAAACGCATAATTATTAGGCATCGAAAATCTTACTAAATTTTAGCTCTGAAAATTATGCATGCAATCCCGACTTTAAAATATATTGACAAATGGTAGTTCTGTTTAAAAATAATACATTTTCTTTATAAAAATTGCAAATACACAAATCACTTTTAATTGCATAAAGATACATTGGATTTTGAACCACATATTTAACACTCATTTTGTCCTTTTTGACATGAAAAATGAATTTTTAATGAATAATAAAAACTTGGAATGCCATTTATTAAAAAATAAATTAAAAAACACGCTTTTTTATTGCCTAACCTCGAATTATCGAACCACGTCTTTAATACGTATAATTTTAACAAAGTCAAACAAAGAACACAATTGTTTTTGTTTTTCTTGACTTTTTGTTTTGCATCACACTCTCGAGTCTTGACAGATCAATTGAGTGAGACCAATGGTTTTAGTTTAAAAGTTTTAAAAGTTTTGTTTATATTAATATTAACTTTAAAAAAAATTGTTATATTTAAAACATAATTCACGTGATTCCAGTGAAACATTATTTAACGACTTAAATAATCGATTAAATATATCAAAAACGTATTTTTGAATCTACTTAACTGATTGTTTGACCCAAGGTGTGCAGTGAATCAAAAAAGTTAATGCACAAAGCTATTAAAAATGGTAATTTGTTACTAAAATTTTTTCCACTTTACTTACAAAAAAAGTAGTATGAGCATTTAAAAAATAAACTTTTTATTACGTATTCACGACAAAAGATAAATTAACTAAAATTTTATTTCAGATGAAATGTTAGAAAAACAAAAAAAGATATGATTTTGAAATCAAAAAATTTTAGGCACATGCTTTGTGTGTACTATGCTTTTGCAAATATAACGGTAATATTTTAGTTTTCTTTCATTTTTTTCATTTCTAGTGATAGATTGAGCAAAATGGGCAGCGGAACCGAAATTTCAGTTGAAGTGCCTAAAATAATAATTGATCTTTACGTGCAGAAAAAGCCACACCGCGAAATTGGTAAAATAGTACAGCGGTCATATTCAAGTGTGCATAACATCATAAACCATTGTGTAAATACCGGTGAAGTAGAGTGTAAGACCCGATCTGGGTGGCCAAAAACATTTACGCCACTCCAGGAGCGAATTTTAGTGGCTGCAGTTGCTCAAAACCCAAAGATTTCGAAATATACTAAATAAAGCTGGATATCATGGACGAGTTCCTCAGCGCAAGACGTTTATTTCAGCTACAAACAAGAAAAGGAGGTTAGAGTTTTCAAAACTCCACGATTTGCGTGGAAAAAATACTTATTTCAACAATATAACTTCTCAAAACATTTGTCTTATCTTGTGCAAGAATGGCTAATCTACCACTGTAAGCAGTTCAAAAGGCCTCCGCAGATACCTGGTACAGTAGACGCTCGCCACTTGGTAATTAGGGTAATTCTAATTTCCGAAAAATTCTAATTTCTGAACTTTTTTTAACCCAAAAAGTATAGAAATGATACAATATGATTGCAAAATTTTATTAATATGAAGTTATTTAATTTAATTTTGTCAAATAATCAATAATACTTGTTTGCTTTTGCGGTTTTCGTACGCTTTCTAAGACGATATCGTTTCGCAAGGCTAAGAGACTGCTAGCGTGCTTTGACGAAAAAGGCTCATGATTTTTGCACCATTTTAACAAATTTTTAACGCTTGCGACAGCTGTTAAGTGAGATATAGCTGGAGTGGCATCAACAAAATCGTCGTCGCCATCATCTGACGCCTCATTATTGCTGCTGAGCCCACTTTCAGAAATGTCTTCGAAGGCATCTTCATTCCATGTGTCAATTTCCTGAATGCTGACTCTAACATTTGGAACAACTTCCGCCAAAAGATTTAAATTGGTTTGGATAACTTCATCGTAAGTCTCGCAGGTGTGCCGAAATTGTGCCAGTGGCAAATCATCATCACTGTCGTAATCGTTGGAATCCCAATTCATCAGTTTTGATCATGAATTTTTCAACAGCTCTTGTGGCAACTCATTCCAAGCCTGTTGCAAGAGTATTATTGCATTCCGAATCGAATGGCATTTCAAAAGATTATTCAAATCACCATCTTCACCGATTAGTTGAGATAAAAGCTGTTTTCTATAAATCACTTTTGTTACTTTTATTGGATTCTGATCCATGGGTTGCACAGCTGCTGTCACATTTGGTGGCAAAAGATAGGCTACTATGTTTCCGTCATCACTTTGCAGTTCTTCAATGAGAGCATGAGCAGAGCAGTTGTCGATCAGCAAAAGAGCCTTTGGAGTCAAGTTATTTTGTTAAGAAAAGCTTATGACCTGTTGAAAAAGTTTTTAAAAACTATAAACAAAGAAGAAATAAGATTCCATTTTCGTACCTACCTCTTTTATAAATATTTTATGAAACCAGTGTTGGAAGATACGTGAAGTCATCCAGGCATTTTTAGAAAAGTCATAGTGAAGTGGATTATTGAATCTTTTGAAACATCTTGGTTTTTTTGCTTTGCCAATTACTTATGGTTTCAGTTTGTGACTACCGTCAGCGTTAACGCCTAGTAAAATCGAGAGGCATTCTTTAAGTATTTTATGCCCTGGAACTTTGTTTTGCAAGCGGCGACATATGTTTTGTCTGGAAGACCGCGATAAAATAATCCCGTTTCGTCGACATTGTATATTTGATTATCTGTTAATCCCATTTCGTTGATCTTCGAACGAAATCTGTGTTAGAATGGGGTGACCTCGCCAACATTACTAGACAGCAGCTCACCACCAATTTTTAAATAACGAGTACCACGTCGATACTTAAATTCGGTGAACCAACCATCGCTTGCGTGAAAATCATTTTCATCTCTATCTCGATATATTTCACCAAATATTTTTGCTTTTGCTTTTAGTATTGGTCCCGGGAGTGTGCACTTCTTTTCACGTTTACTAAAAAACCAGTCGTAAAGGCGAGCTTCCATTTCTGGATATTCAGCTTTATGTAAGGATTTACATTTTGCTTCGTGGTAAGTGTTAGAAGCAGCATCTAATATTATTTCTTTTGTTGATTTTATATAACTGATGGTAGATGTGGAGACGTAAAAGTCCAAACTTAGACGCTTTGCTTGAACACCCTCGTCAAGTTTCTTTAAAATCTTCACTTTTGTTTCTAAAGATAGTGTGTTTTTCTTGGGCTTTTGTGACATTGTCAAGCTCTTATTTACACCTACTTTTTATACATACATAAAGTATAGCAAAACACGACCACTTTTATTGATAACACATCCAACACTAAAACACTACTGGTATACCAGCATTATGATATGTATTAGTCGTTACGAAATTAGCAAGGAGAACAACTGTGTGCATAATTTGGTGCGTCCCCTTTTAGTTTTATTTGTTGACGCGAAAAATAATAACAATCCCAAAAATTCATCAAATAAGGTAAAACGAAAAAGCGCTCTGAAATTAGAATCAAGTTCTAATTTTCGAGCGTTAGTAGCTTGATTCTAATTTCTGGAAGATTCTAATTTGAGAGAGTTCTAATTTCTTCGCGTCTACTGTATGAACTCTATTGAGCTTATTTGGCACTTACTAAAAAAAATTTTTAAATCAGCTCAACGTCAAAAATACTCTATAGGAAGCCATATACACCGAATGGTCAAAAATAACACCTGAGAAGACATCAAATTTAGTGAAAAGCATGCGTTGATGCTAAGAGGTGGTAATTCAGGCCAAAGGAGTCCTAACTAAATATTAGATGACGCAAAATATACTCACCCTGATGATAAAACAATATTACTTTTCACTTGTGCCTAAACTTTTTTGATTTGAAAACCAAGTCTTTTTTTAGTTTTTCTTACATTTTATTTATTAAAAAAAATTTTGTTATAAATACATATTTAAAAGTATATTTTATAAGTGCCCATACTACGTTTTTCTGTAAGTGAAGTGGAAAAATTTTACTAACAAACTAACATTTTTAATATCTTTGTGCCTAAACTTTTTTGATTCACTGTATTAACTCAGGTATTATAAGATGCGACTGCGCTGCTGGCTTTTAGGAGTCTTATGCCAAAAGCAAGTAATGTAAGTCCACACAAGCAAATAAGGGGATTTTTTCAAATTTAGCTTCAACTTTTCTTAAAATATTTTTTCCTCAGTTTGCAGTTTATATATTGTTTTAAATATTGAATGTTTTTTTATTGTTGTGCCTGATGTGTTAGTGCAAAATGTTGAATTTAGCATATTTGCAACTGCATTTTGCATCAACCCTTAATGGGTTAATAAAATTTTATATTTGCAAATATTTTCTTCCAAACAATTCCAAAATCTTGAAAATAAATGAAAATTAGTTGTGCCATTAAAAAATAAAATGCCCTTTGTTTTTGTTTTTAAGACAGAAGCAACATAGGTTATTGTCATTTCCTCTGTTTGACATTATACTCCCATGACTGATAGTTTATTTATAGCACCTGGATTAATATACCTTGGTTTGACCGAAGTTCTTGTTTTACTCTGTAATCAATTTACTCTGCATTCGTTTTATGCTATGTATTCGTTTTTTTGCTTTATATTTGTTTTACTCTACAATCAATTTACTCTGTATTCGTTTTACTCTTTCCAAATTTTCTTTTCAAAACATTTTAATTTAGAATGAGAGTCTAATAGATGAATTTTAATAACAAACGAATGTGGTACAAATACATCCGTGGAGCTCTTTAGAAAACATATCATTAAAAATTAATTTCCTGCAGTCACATTTGGACTTCTTTCAGCAAAATCTTGTTAAAGTAAGTGATGAACACGGCGAACGTTTTCATCAGCAAATGAAAAACATAGAGCAACACTATCAAGGAATCTGGAATGAGAACATGATGGGGGATTATATTTGGGAGATAAAAGAAATCCTCTTTAAAAAAATGCATTCAAAGTAAAATTAAAACAAACATGTAAAAAAGCAGTAAAATGTTGCATTTAAGTACATTCATTCAAATGCATCTCCTGCCTTATCTCCTGCCTTCACAAATTTCTTTCAACGATAACTTATTTCTATAAATTCAACAACTTATTTGTTGTTGTTGTTGTTTCTTTAGAAAAATTCGTTAGAACAATTAATTGTTTCTAACTTTGACCTTAAGCTCGATAAACGATTTTAAACTGTCAAACAACTAGAATTTGTATTTAAAATCAAGTATGATTTAAACTATCAAACATTTAGAATTTGTATTTAAATCATATAAAGTCAACATAATAAACATAGAGGTCATTTAGGAAAAAAAAAAAAAAAAAAAACTTTAATTTTTTTTTAGATCAAAAGAAATAATTTCCTTCGTTTTGAATTTTTTGATTTCTTATGAATTTTTGAAGACATTTTAATCTTGCATTTTTACGAAAAACAATTTTTTTCAAAATATTTCTTTTGGTAGCACAAAAACTACTCATTCAAATGAAAAAATTTGTTGAGCATACATTAAGGAAATTTTATTAGGCTTAAACTGATGGGTTTTATTACCCATAAAGTATTTTAAATTGCACTCTGAGTTTGAAAGTGCTAAAATCGCATAAAAACTCCGCCAAACTCCTATGCAAAATGACGTCATCAAAATAGTACAACCTTTATAAATTCCACAAAAATGTGTGTAATGACTGGATATTTAACACCATGTATCCTTAACCTGTAAGTGGTGGCGTGGAGTCTCACCGGCTCCTCCTGAGTCGGGATTTACGAGAAACTCATTAAGACTGCAATGTTCCTCAAATGTTTATTTTTGATTAAAATTTGAAAATAAAAAAACTATTGTTTAAACATTTATTCTTTTAATTTTACAACTATAAACTAGCGTTTGCAGTTTTTTTAAAAGATTTATACTATATACTGAATAATCAAACAATGAAGTAAAGGAACCTGTCACTGGTAGTGCAAAAAAAAAGTTCACGTCAACACTTAAAAATTAACGTAGTCTTGTTATGTCTTGACTATGTTATTTTAATTTGAATTTTGGATGATGAGTCCATACGGAGTGACGTCATGAAACTTTTAATACATGCATAACTTAGAATAAATGTCCTGTGAGTGTATTTCAGCTTCGGCCAAATCGAAGATAATTCCTTACTAGTGTTTAATTACTTGGGATATAAGAATATGTTTTTTTCCAAAAATTATATAACTAAAAAGATATCTTTACATACAAATTTTGTTTGAAAATGATTAAGATATTAAAATTTTTATGGATCATCAATGCGTTTTCCACTAGGTACGAGATATGTACATATATTTTTTTTTATTTTATTCCACTTAAATTCCAAGAATCTGTGTTGAGCCCTAAATACGTTTCTATTCTTTCTTTTTTAAATAGGGAGAATAAAATAATCCATAATTTATGATATAAAAGTTGCACTGTGGGAGTTTGTAGAAAAGATAAAATATATCAAATGAAAGTAGAATATAGCGAATATCAAAAACTGAATGTAGATCCAAAACACACTTAAGAAACTCGTGGCACATAAATCCGTAAGTAAACAACGATAGAAAAAGGTACATTTGAAGTCAGATAAGGAAATCACGATAAAGAATTATGTTTTTAGGTTGAAGGAGCCAGCCCCCGTTATTGGATGATAGCTTTCATCACTACCAACCATCTCGTACTCAAAACGTATGTACTGCCAAAGGGTTAGGGCTGAAATAGGAATTTCACTTAGAAGCTAACTGTTGTACTCTCAATACATTTTTTTATCTAATCCACAATATTTTTAAAATGTACCTTGAAATAAAAAAATAATGAATGAAAAAACAATCAAAAGATGAACGAATATAAGTAGAAATTTATTGAAGCGATACTAAACAGCTGATTTAAATATGTAAACAACTTAAATTTAATTACAAGCTTAGATCAGGAACAGTAGTACTACTCGTTCTATACGTTCAAATGTATAATTTAAGAGGTAATATACGCATATATGTACAACATATAAAAAAAATATATTTGTTACTAACATATTAAGGGCTTTCACTTCATTTTGTTAAATCCTATTAAGTTGCTAAGTTGTTAAAGTTAAGTAGCTGTTGATGTTGTGACGGCCGTAGCCTAGTGGGTTGAGTGCGTGGCCCCTAATTTGTGTTCAAACATTTAATAACACGCACAGTATAATTGATCGATAGAAGCTCGGTCAAAGCCTTTTCTGGAGCTGAAATGGCCAATTTATTTATTTATTTAGCTGTTGATGTAAACACAGCATCTTAAACACTTTACAACCAAATATTTAAAGTGATGTGTTAAATCAGCTGAAAAACCTGTACGCACAGCCAGGTTATTCGGGTAACCAGTATTCGGGTTGCCAGTGTTTGGGTAAGTACTCGGTAGCCAAAAATGCATTTCTATTTTGATCTTACAGCGCGTTAAAACATTTGCAACGCAGACAATTTTAAAATATTCTGAAAATTTCATATTAATATTAGGCAGTTTTTGGGCTATAAAGCTTCAACACAAGTACTACCAAGAGCTCATTTTCAAAACCATTGATTAATAAGATTAACCTTTCCGATTAAACAAATGTCTGGTAAATATAAACACGGTGTTCAACTTCTTAACTAGCTGCTAAACTTCGTTTTCCATACAAAATTTTGACAGGACTTTCTTAAGGAAATTGGGAAATTAAACTTAACAGGAAATTTGGTAAGTTTAGCCTGACTTAACAAATGTAGTGAACACCCGTATTGACCCTTATTGATATATAACAAACTAAACATTCGGAATAATTATTATTCCTTACAGATACATAAATAAATTAAGAAGTATATAAATTATGTCCTTGGTTACCATACGCCTCAATCCCTTATATAAGATTTTGTTTTATGTTAATCATTGTAATGTTAATGTAGTTTTCTAATCTATGTAAATGTATCCAGTCTCGATAATTTTAATACGGTATCTATTTATAAGCTAAAATATCATTATTTGTCGCTAAATGATGATAAAGAAGGATCCTTTTTAAGCCTCGTGTTTTTATATATTTAACGATGTTGGCATCCTTGGTGTGAGAGCAAGTGAAAATGAATCTGGTGGAACAGCTACACATGCTGGAAAAGTTTTGATCTGTCGGATATCTCTGCAGCTTATGTCATATTTGTGCATTACATTTGCCAACATGATGAAACCGAATCCCTTCACCAAGTTTTGTCCTATACATGTTCGCTTTCCAATGCTAAAGGGAAGGAAATGTGGAATATTTTTTCGTAATTCCTTACGGTTTGTCTGAGTTTGTGCTTGTTCTTCGATGAATCTCTCTGGGTTAAACTCTTCAGGCTTGTCCCAATACTTAGGACTAGTATTTAATTCGTAGTTATTTATGAAGACAATGGTTCCTTTCGTGACTCCATAACCGGCAATGGCAACATCTTCTGTAGCTACGTGCGGTACAATTGGTGACGAAGAATAACGCAGAACTTCGTATATTGTGGCTACTGTGAACGGCATGTTTTCTGCATCATGAAGCGAAATATTTAGCTTTGAGTCAGTGATGAGTGCATCAACTTCTTTTTGTATTTTCTTTCCAGTTTCTGGATTTCGCACAATATATGCTAGAGCCAACATCACTAAATTACCGATCGCGGAATGACCGCCAATAAAATCTTCTAGCATATATATTATAGTGTCACGTGTCACATCTTTATCTTCGGCAAGACTCATGAGAAGAGCATCCGTGAAATCTTTTTCAGGCTCATCGACGTCCATGCGGCACTCCCTCTCGTTTATTATCCGCGCAAGGATAAACTGTCGGATGGACTCAGACCATTTTATAATTTTTTTCATATGTGCTAAATAAAATGGGGACAGCCATGGTAAAAAATCAATTGCATATCCTTGGTTGATCTCCCAAAATATTTCATCGAAACAACGCACAATATTTTGGAATTCTTTATCATCGTAATCGAACCGCACAGAGCACATGTACTGACTGAACATGTTGGCACAAGTTTGTTGTATTAAGGGCTTCAACTGGAATTCTTCACCGGCAACAACTGTTCCCCTCAACCGATCCATAAATTCCTGCATCTCAAAACAGCCTACATCGGACATTTTCTGAAAGAATGATGTTGCGTCACGTGGAGAACAGTGCTTCCTAGCAAGATTTCTGCGCTTCTGCTGCAATTGAGACCAGTCGCAAAGAGCAAGAGCTGAAATAAGAAAAATAAACATATCAGACGTTATATGTTAAGGCACTTTTATTAATTATAAAAAAAAACAAAAAAATACATTATGTTATCGTGTAAAAAACCCCTTGTGTAAAAATAACTTGATATGGTACATAAGAAAACACGTTGGTACAATACATACATACATAAGTATTGTTGGGTTCAGGACTTAGCTGTGTTACTGGGTCAACGAGTATTGACTGCTGTAGACTGCTTTTCTGTAAGTGGCTATATTTAGCATTCATTCGATATTAACAAATGCTTGGGTTAACGTCTCATATGTTGTGTACAAGCTATTTTGAAGTTCATTGTCATGTATACGATAATATTTTAGACTGTGCTTTGTGTGTAAATTTGTATGTGATTTTTAAATGGAGAAAATGCTTCGTTGTCTGTAAGGTCACGTTGCACAGTACTTTGTCCAGTAAAAATAAATCAAAATTTTTGTTTTGTCAAATTTTTATTGCAAAAGAATTCTTTTTTGAAAACCTTCGTTTTCATGTTATAGAGAAAAGAATCTAGAAAGCCGTAACCATCAATACCCTCTTGATTACAGGACGCATTAATTTAACATTGACACGTTAATTGCAATCATTGGCTGCAATCGCTTCAAATGAGTATAGGAGTACTTATTCAACCTTTAACTGTGGAGGTTAAATTTTACCCCCTCTCTACATGCTTTTATAGGTTTTAAACGAAGTCAAGTGAAATAAAGTTTCAGTTTTGTTGAACATAAAAATAAAAAAATAATTTTGTATTTATTGTAAATAAAAATATTAAAACTTGGTTTCAAACAACAAATAATTTTAGAAACCTCTTTTTATTCGAATTTTTTAGTAAAATTGAAATGGATAAAATTTAATATCACCTCCATAGTTAAAGGTTAAAAATGACTTGACGTAATGTATTTTTCAACAATATATTGGGAACTTATTTTAAAATAAATATCTCCTTAGAGTTATTTTTGAGACTTTGGGTCAAAATGCTGGGTCAAGAAACAGTATTCTCTTTAATCCGATTGCAAAAATTTTAAATAATTTGATAGGATTGGAAGAACTTTTTTTGACCTTCAATTTCTGACAGTTTAATTTTACAAGCTAATATATTTACGAAAAACATTATTTTAAGAGGTTTTTTCAAAAAGTTTTAACTCACTGACGGCTTTCTTTGGCTTTCGCCAAAATATTTTGGGAATCGTAATAAAATAAATCAAGGTTAACTTTTAAAGGCGTGCAAATGGAAATTTTTTTCCCCCATACAAGTCGAGGCACCGTAGTATAAATATAATATTGTATTTATTTTAGCTGAATTATAACGAAGCGAATGAAAGGAAAAATAGTTCAATATATAATGAAAAATCAAAAAAAAGTTGGGTGTTTCGAAATAAATTGTAAAAAAGACAAAAATTCATACTGCTTTATTGAAAGAAAGGGACCGCTTAAAGTCATAGCTTTTGGAACTGATTCAAACAAACAAACTGTCTTAGGTCATTGTTTTAATAAATATTGAAAGTTTTTTTGAAGAACCAGTTGAATCCAAATTATTAGGAATTTTACTGTGTAGCGATATAGATGATAGTGTTAGCACCTTTTTTAGGGATGTGGTAGAATATAAATATGTCTGTTTCCCATATAATCAAAAATTTTGTTACCATTGCTTCATAAGTGTTTTAATGAATTTTCCTCACCAATATCTTTGCAGAATGAATAAAAATATATCTTAAATGCATCCCAACTACACTGAAAAAGGTAGGAGGCAGCAAAAACTTCAACATAAATTTAAGTTGTAATTTTTAATTTATTTCTCATTAAACTCCCCAGATTCGCAAGAATTACCTTATTTTAGGAAATTTGAAAATTTCATTACCTCCACTCAAATTAGGACAGGTAATTAAATAAGTTTTATAATATGTGCTTTTTAAAATGTTATTTTTCAGAATCTCAACCACCTGGCCCAATCATTATTAAGACACCATAAACAATGTTGAAAATGGTATAGTGTGCTTTTGTCATAATTCAATTTTTTTATCATCTTTTTTTATATAGCAGAGAATAAACAGGAAGAAAACATGTCTAGTCCAAATATAGCTAGGCTATTTAAAGCCATCATTAAAAACCAAACAAAAATTCAAGACCAATTAAATGATCTGGAGAGGAAGGTTAACGAAAGTGAAGGTGAATTAAATTTATAACTGCATAGTATGTAAATTAAATATATTTTTCCTAGGCGATAACCAAAACTGAAATTCTCGTTCAAAATAAAATGATTCGAGAAAATCTTGTTATAACGAAGCAAGTCCTCAAGGCAACTAAAAGATTACTTGGAGACGAATTAAATTAAATCGAAGTTGAAATTGCGTCAAGATTTCCATTATCTTCTACAATGGAAATAATGGATTCAGAGGTGCGGTTGTCTGCAAAAGGCTTTTTAAACTCAATGGTGAGATATGCAAATATTTAAAATGCTTTAAAAGTCACAAAATTTTCCCACTTTTTACAGAAGATGTATTTGATGAAGCTAAAAACAGCATATCCATCTGTAGATGAAATGTTCAGATGCATTGTAACAGACTCTTGAATTGCGGAGTTCAATTGGGATGGATGGTATGGTAAGAGAGCTATTAAAGAGCTAATACTCTTTGATAACTTTTTCTGTGGTAATTAATATTTTCTACATTCGATTTTCATATATAAAATTGCCAAATTATTTGCTTCCAACAGGCGTTTTTCTAAGAAAGAGGAGCAAAGAAGTTGAAAAAGAGATACGAGGCACAAACAAAGAAAACTGTCAAAAAGTACAAATGTAAGCACTGGTCTGCAAAGTTCCATTCTCAGTTAAATTTCGCAATGCAACAGTGTAGACTTTTCATACAGCTGTGGTCAAAATAATGGCACTGCTTTTATTTTCAGACTAAGTGGTGCGAAGATCGCTAAATGTAAAAGTGTACTTTACACTTGATCTCATTACCCGATTGATCATACTTATAATATTAATGGAAAGAGTCTTGAAAGTGTAATTAGCATAAAAGATTTAGGTACTATTTTCGATAGGAAGCTAACTTTTAATATGCACTATGACTTCATCATCTCTAAAGCAGGTTTAAATTAGGTTTCTTCATAAGAAATAGTAAGGAATTCTCTGATCCGTATGCTTTGAAAACTTTTACATTTCCTTGGTTCGCTCTACGTTAGAATATGCTTCGCTATTCGTAAATGGAATTTGACAGATAATTTGCCATCATATAGAGTTCGATGTGCTCTTATTGATTTAATGTATTTAGAATCGAGAAGAAAATATTTTTTGATAATGCTTGCGAGAGATATAATCGGTAATAATATGTGCGATATAATAGACGATACATAATAAATAAATAAACTAGTTTGAATATATAAGTCCAATCTAGAAATTTCGGATCCGGTAAGCCCATTATCACTTCTATATGTACATTCAACACTGGTTCTAAATCTGTACTCAGTTTTCTCCTATACTGTAAAACTTTCAAGATACAGGGTTTTTTACGTTTTTGGCACGTGTTTAGTATTATTGATCTAGAATCTAAACTACTCGCCATAAAATAAAAGGTAATATGTCGTATTTTAATAAAAATATCATCTTTTCCACCAATATATCAATCATTTTTGTGTCATGTGCGGTAGCGGAGCAAAAATTTTGAGATTATTCAACGAAATATCAACAAATTTTGTATTTTTACTTCTTTTACGAAATTTTACTTTTTATTTTTGGTGAGTAGTTTAGATTCTAGATCAATTATATTAAACACGTGCCAAAAACGTAAAACAAACTGTATCTTGAAAATTTCACAACATAGGAGAAAACTGAGTACAGATTTACAGCCCTATTTTGGCAAATTAACAAACTGTTAACCAGTATGTTGAATATTTCTTTGTGTTTGTTGTAATTTTTTTATTTCAAAACAAAATTTGAAGCTAAAAAATAAAAAATGTTGATAAAAATTGTCAACTGCTTTTCAGTTATTGACAATTTCATTAACAAATTTTGTTTTTTGAGCTTTAAATTTTGTATTGAAAACAACAAACACTTAGAAATATTCAAAATACTGGTTAACAATTTGTTAATTTGTCAGAATGGGCTGTTAGAGCCAGTGTTGAAAGTACATATAGAAGTGACAATGGGTTTATCGGATCCGAAATTTCTAGACTAGAATTATTTATCTAGACATGTCTGAATATAAGAGTAGTGCTTTTATTTTGACATCTGTATATTGCATTTCTTTCATTAAATTTAGATTTTTCTTTAAATATTTTAAATGCATTTTCAATCAAGAAAGAATTAAAACCTATTCCCTTTGCTATGGATTGTAAGCCTTCTAAATATTTCTAAGATATTTTATATATTACGCTTGTGGAAGAATCTAATTTTTGGTAACTGCCATGGAAATATAATTTTCATTAAAATTTTAAAACTTTCACTTTCGTTAACCCTCCTCTCCTAAAATTTATTTTAAAACTTTGCAAAATTAAGAAAAAAATTTTAATTGTACGTATTTCATTCGGACTTGAATTATTTTTTTCATGCAGATCTATGTAAACGATTTTTTATTTATTACTTAAATTTTAAAATGTATATTAAAATTGCTTATTTATATTACCTTTGCCTTAAAAACCAAGTTCCTTAAGAGTGCAATTAAAGCTTTACATGAATTACTAGTCCTTGAATTATTATCTTAGCACTATTTATTTATTGTAAACGAATAATATTCTTTTGTATTATAATTTATATGAAAAAAGTGATAAATTAAAAGTAAATTTATAATATTTTAATCATAATCTATTTGATTTAATAAAGTCAATAAATATTTTAATAGGGTTTTTATTTCGAGATAAATTTTTGGGACAATACTGGTATGTGCATGGTTTATACATAGGATGGATATCAGTATATTTATAAGCAAACCAATAATAAAATAATTAGGTAGAATAACCTATTTATACCAAGACTAAACCCAGTTTAACAGATTTTAAAAAGAGATAGCACTATATGTAGATGAATGTATAGGAAAGAGTTAAAAGTAGTTGTTTCAGAATAAATTATAAAAAAACCTACTTGAGTAAGTAAGCTCACTAATTGTTTGATAAAGCATAAAAATGCATGTGTTAGGATGCGATGCAAGATCACATGCACACAAAAGTTTCGGTTAAATTTTTCCTAGCGTCCTATTCTTTCTGACGGAAATATTACCAGAATGTCTAACAGTGAGTTAACTGATTAATTAACGTGGAGTATGTTTGCAGGGTAGTTTGTTGAATAACCACCCTGTCAATACAGGATCCCAGGCTTCAGGAAGACAGAACGATATATATTATATATGTACTCATTGGAGTGGTGTTTTATTGGGTATGAGACCTTGTTTGTCACACGACTCCGTCGATGGATAAAGGATACAAAAATTGTTGCTAACTTGACCTTGTTAGTCTCTGTAACGCGATATTTGTAATGTTCTTAACTTGACCTTGTTTGTCTTGAAAACGCAACCCTGCTATGCTGTCTGATATTATCGTTTTGACTTTGCTTTTTTATTATGTAGCATTATTTTTCAATTCGTTAAAACTTTTAAATTTGTTAATAACATTTTATTTCAATCAATATCATATTTTATGTTTTTGACTTGTATTCAATATCTTGTTTCAGAATTTTAATTTGCTATACGACTTGTTAATGTTTAGCAACCAAATAAATAAATAGCAACGGTGGGCAAATGCGGCTCTTTGCTAAGTAAAGTGAAGCTCTTTTTTAATTTTGATATTTCTGTGTCAATAAGCAATAATAGAAAGTTATTGAGAAATATTGCTTCAAAGTTTTCAACCGCCATATAAGTAACTCGCCAAGGACGTTTTTTTATCAATCTCCTCAGCGCCTTAAAGACGGTACAATTTTTTCACACATGTGCTAATTTTTACCTAATTTGATTTTGAATAATTTTTATGATCTACTGTTTGTTTTGCTACATCCGACATAGTGATGCGATAGGGCAACATCGTCCTTACTGGGTTAAGACAATTCATATCAAAGAAATAAAAAATGGTTTTGTTTTGGAGCGCCGCTCTGCATTTAAATGTATTTCACTTTTTGCCTTGCTCGAGGTCAGTGTTGCCATGAAAAAAATTTTACAGCGTAACTTTTGCACTATGCTCGTCGGATTTCTCGTCGTATTTGTGAAACTCTGAAAACAAGAACTAAGAAATTTTCAGTCGCATCTTACAACAAAGAAGACAAATAAAATATTGCATTTTATTAGACGTATGACGGATATTTAAGGTTTATTTATTTAAATAAAGCACATTTTTTTCAAAAGTCAATTCAATAATCATTATAAATATAGAAAATATATTATAATAAATTAAATTTTGAAAATATTTTTGAACACAGAAACGAAAAGTAAAAATCAAATTAAATACATTTGCAACACAGTTTGGTTTAATGTAGATCTCTTAAATTGGTAAAAATGAAATACATAGAGCTATAATACATAATTTTTCAATTTTAACTCTATGTAAAGTAAAGTAACTCTAAATGTAAAGTTTTTGCTCCAAGTAAATTAACGAAAAAATGTTGTTGTTTTAAGCCAGCAAAAACTACAAAAAAAAAAAATTAGATTTTAGTGAAAAAAAATATGTATAAAAAATATAATTTTTTCGAAGTCATATATACATTGTTTTATTAAATTTGTTTATCAATTCTTTATCAATTTCAAGACTAAAACAGTTAAAAGATTTCATACGCACATAATCTTTTGTACGCAGAGTTCCTTCCATTGTATGTAACTCTAATCTATTGTGAACTTTAGTTTTATTAATATTTATTTGACTTAAAGTTCGCTCAACGTTAGCTGAAGAATTCGGTAAGCTCAACAATTCAAAAATAAATTTTCCCATTATTGGAAATGCAGAAGTACCATCGCATCTTTTTATTTTAAAGTTGCCATCAATTTTATTATACTAATTTTTTTCTTTTCATATATATATATGTATTTAAAAATATATGCAAAATCGGACGCCGGATCTACTTTTTCTGAAATCGTAACATTTTGAAGACTTTTTGTCAAATATCGGAACGTCGGATTCCGTATTAAAATCGTAACATATCTGATATATCGGACCAATGGCGATGGCAACGCTGCTCGAGGCTCATCAGTTCTTTTTTTGTTGCGCTGTGCTAGCTGAGCACGAAGAGAAAGAGAAAAATAGAGAGTAACATGGAGTTTATTGAAACTCTCGCTACTCAAACGCGTCAAAAGTCAACGAATATGCAGCTGGAATGATTTCTTAAAAAAACTTAATACCTTAATTAAATATACTTATTATTAAAATTTCGAAAGAAAAATACCACTAACTACCAGCCCTATTCTGGCAAATTAACAATTGTTAACCAGTCTTTTTTATATTTCTATATATTTGTTGTTTTCAAAACCAAATTTGAAGCTCAAAAAACCACATTTTTTAATGAAATTGTCAAAAACTGAAAAGCAATTGACAATTTTTATCAAAATTTATTATTTTTGAGCTTCAAATTTTGCCTTGAAATCAAAAAATTACAACAAACACATAGAAAAATTCAAAATACTGGTTATCAATTGTTAATATGCCAGAATAGGGCTGTAAATCTGTAGCACAAATATGATATTGTAAAAATTTCTTCATAAAAATTGGCCCAGTAATTTTGGAGTAAAGTCTTAATGTTAAATTTGTACTTCAATTTCATATAATAGTATAGATAGATAGATATATCTAGTATAGATATGAAAGGGTCTTTTGGATTTGTCATTACTTTGTCTAAGGACATACTAGACGCTCCAGATTTTGTGTGTTTATAGTCCTATATGCGCGGAACATAGCGACATCAATAACTTAGTTCTGTCTTAAGTCGACTTACCGCTTTAATTTGTATAACCAAAATGCACACCGACGACAAGCAAGACACAAGAAGCAATATCACCTTTTTCTATACGAAATTCTATTGCTTCTCGTATCTTTCATGTCGTTGGTGTGCATTTTCGTTACACAAAAAAAAGCGGTTAAGCTTTTATTGCTTATCGACACAACAATATTGTTTACATATTTCTCGTCAAATTCCATGGAGTTCCATGTTGTTCTATAGTTGTTTGACCAACTATTTGACGAAAAATTAATGATAATGTAAACCCAATTTTTTTAATGGAAGTTTTCTTTAATTATGTTGTACTTTTTCTCCATGATACAAGTACAAGGTAAGTCCAGCTGTTCGGATTTTAGTTTTTCTATTTGTTGTTGTTGCGAATGGCTTTAGCCAATACAAAAACAGAAGTATTGGCCAAAGATTAGTTTTAAATCTCGTTTTTGTTTTGTTATTTTGTTTACGTTAAAAAAATTGAAATGTTTTATTTTTTTGTTATTAGAGTTATATGCAAATCGCACCATAACTACAAAATAGGCAAACATATCTGTGGAGTTTTGACAAAAGAGCTCATCTCGAACACAATAGCGAAATAACACATTAAAACCTTATTAAAACTGTTCGTGTATATGTTTTAGGAAATGTCAGGAGCTAATATTGTGAAGTGATATTTAAGCGTTATTTTATGATTTGTTTCCTTAATATGACCGTAATAGTTAAAAAAAAATATTAAACAAGTGAAATATGTTGTTTTATCAAACGGAATTTGTTTAAATAAAATGAACCTATTTCGTTTAAGCTTTTTAGTCAAATTTATTTTACGCCATTATATTGGAACTATCGCAACTTATGTTGAATTAAGTTCTTTTGTCAAACTGATATATAAAAAAAGGTTAAAATTAGTTGGTTTGTCAAAAAGTATTTATTATGCGTTTTTATTGAAAAATGAAAATAAAAAATGGCAGAAATTCATATAGCATAGATAAGAGTAACCTACAGAAACCAAAAATGATATTTAAAGTACTATGAAATTTGATATACGATGAATATGAAAATAGCTTGAAGGCATTTATTGTGCAATATTTTTAATTATCTGTATAATAATTATCTGAAAATTATCTGAAAAGCATTTGAATAAATTTCAATTTGTTTTTCACCATTAGTGTTAAATTTTTGATAAAAGCTGTGAAATTCTGGACTTATGAATGGTATCATTTCCAACAAATCTTTTTTTTTTAATGATACTTCTAAAGGAATTGAGTAACATTTTTTTAATAGATGGGATTTTTTAAGCCGGCGTGAACTGATATCTAGTTCTTTTAAGCACTCGTCTGGTTTAAATGATAGTTTGTATTGCAATATATAAGGTTTACATTTTTCATAGCGCATCCATCGTATTATTTTCCACTCAAACTCTTCTCCTACTAAAAAAGATATAAGATGTAGGCAAGAAAATTATACAAGAAAGACATTTATGTTTGCCTGAAATATTATTAGATCTCCATGTGTAATTGTCTTTTAACCCTTTGTGGCGCAAGGACGTAAAAACATTTTGTTTTATAAATATCAGGTGACAAATATGATACTATTGACGGAAATAATAATTAAAATTTTTTTTTTTTAAATTTAGTATTTATTTTTATTAAAAAACTTTGTGTTGCAGAAATGCAACATTGCATTCAAAGCAGTGAAAAATTAAACTTATTTTTAAGAGGTATGAAAATTTTTAAAACAGTTATTTTGCTTATTATAACACAAACTAATACCACATTTTTCGCAGCTTGTTTGTGTATAACCCTTGCAGTCCGGAAACTTGCATCGCATCCTTTTGTCCATCCAAACCGGCCAGTGCCCGTATTGGTCCAACCTGACATCTTTTGGAGGAGCATGTTGTGCCGGACCCTTCCTCTTTTTGTCTTGAATTTGGCTTTCAATATCACTCTTGCGTTTTAACCTGTTAACAGTTTTATATTTGCATAACGTCTCTGCTACATCAATTCTGAATTCAGCAGAGCTAAGGATTTTATTTGAACATCCTTTTTTAGCTTTTATTCGTCGATATAAGAGCCATGCGTTACACATAGCCATATCTAACAGGTGGTAAAAAATACGTATATACCAACGCTTGCTTCTTAGTTTTATTTTGTAGTGGCCCATAACCGAGTCTAAAAGATCTACACCACCCATATGTCGATTGTATTCCGAAACAACAAAAGGGCGCTCAATAAAAACGAATTTCTTTCCCGACTTGTCCCATCTTTTAACTGTAGTTGTTGGGGTTTTTCCTGCAAAATTTGATGCTAAGGTGACGATTTTATTATCTCTCCAAGCAACCAGAGCTACATCAACCCCATTGTAATTTCCGACCTGTTCTATAGATGTACCGCGTTGTTCTTTTTTAAAAGCTTTTTCGTCTGGCAGCTTACAAATGGGAATACGGGGTTTTCTTATAGTTCCTAAAGCTAAAATGCCACGACTTGACAAATATTCAATAAGAGGGATTGAGGTGTAGTAATTGTCGAAAAAAATGCGGTGGTTCCGATTGGTAGGCACTTCACGAGCAAGGCGGACTACAACATTAGATGATGCCCCTAAGTCCGGCTCATTAGTTGCGCACCTGTTTTCTTGGCCACTATAAACTTCAAATTTATAACCGTACCCAGATACACCACATATAACAAACAGCTTGAATTTATGCAACCCATTTATGAGGTACAAACAGCAACCCATTTATGAGGTTTGTCAGGTAGATACTGTTTTAGCATGCTTCGTGCTTTTGTTGAACACATTTGTTCATCAACAGATAAATGGGCTTCAAATGGAACTTTTTTGAAGTTGTGGTTGAGTGCCTCTAACATAGGCCGAATTTTATATAATCGATCAGAAGCAACATGATCGTATGGTAGCATTTTACTATTATCGTTAAAATGAATTAACTGTCTAATTAATTCGAATCGTTTCGACGGCATAGTCTCTCGTATCGGCTCAAAGCTTATGTGTTCTGACCAATACATTTTTACTTTTGGCATATGAACAATTGACATAAAATATACTATACCAATAAACTGACGTATTTCCTGACCAGTTACATCTATTGGTTTATTGGCATCTTTCTGTACAGAATAAAGATTAGTCTGGTCAGCAAGTAGATTGATGATATCGTCAGTAATAAGATATGAAAATATCTCAAATGGAGTGTCTAAACAAAGTATCTCTGGAGGAAGCTTTTCTGAACCATGAAACCGAAGTTGCTCATCATTTAACTGTAAACTTTTCGATTTCCATGTGATACTAGTCTTACAGCCCTATTCTGGCAGCTTAACTAAGCTCACCACATTAACAAAATAGTTAATATTAACTATTTGTTAAGGTTTCGTATTCTGCTGCAACTTTAAAAGCTCTTTTCCTTACAATTTTGTTAATAACAGAAAGAGTCTTAACAACGAATGAAATGTGTGCTTAGATAGAAAATTGTTGTGAAAATAATAAAAAAATACAAATTTTAATATAATATTGAGATTAAATACATTAAACTGAAAAATGAAAGAATTTTTTACTTATTTTAAGTGTTGATAATGAAATCTTTCAGTAGCCGTGTCAAATTTTTCAAGCGCTTGCAAAGTCACAAGCTGCACTCGAAGCATCTATTTATATAGCGCATCTCTTCTTTCAACAGGCATATCGATTTTCACCATGCATGGTGAACTTTAAAAGCTTTTTAAGCTTTTATGTTGTTAATGATTTTTAAGAATACCAACATTTACATAACATATCAAGCAGCTTAACAAGAGCTCCTTAACTATTTCTTGTTAAGTTAACAACCAGAATAGGGCTGTTAGTCTTACGATCAGACAACTTTGAAGCTGCTGCAGAACTTGTGCTTGGAGAATCGGAGCTTAGATCTGGTTCTATTGCAGGACTAATGACCATAGCAGCGGCGGATGTGGTTGCTACATTGCTGGTAGACTGCAAATAATTTTCCAATTCTTCATCGGAACTTTCATGCTCGTTCGGCTCGAACTTATATGCCGGATCGATGACATCGTCGTCATCAGAAAAGTCAAGGCCATCTTCGCTGTCTTCCCATTCGTCAAGTATATGTTCTAGGTCTTCAGTGGTCAATTTACGACTCATTTTGATCTTAAAATAAAAACACTTTACTTTAAAAAAAATGGGGAAAAAATCTATCGCACAACGCAGTGTTGCATAAATGCAACAAAGCAAAATCAGTCCACAAATACAAAACGAACTGATTGTGCAATAAAACTTTTACTGATTATTGAATTATAGATTATTACCTTTATTACACAGAAATTTCACAAACGTTATACATGTATATTACCACTTAAAATGTTTTTGTAAACAAAATCAAGAATCGCGAAACTGGTTTGCACACGTGCGTCTCTAAAAATAAATAACAATTCAAGTGTTGCCAGATAGTAAGATTATTTGATATTAAATCGTTTGGGAGCTTTGTTGCTAACCTACAACACCGCGTAAAATCGTTCAATTAGCATTTACTGCATTTCTATATCCCCTTGAATGGTATGTTGCAGAAATACAACATGGCGTCACAAAGGGTTAATAGAGCGTTGAAGTAAAAAAAGTCATCCTGTTTTAGTTCGTGAACATTGTACTTTCGGTTTCTAGCTGCTATCAGATTTGCCGAGTCGTGTGGATGTTGAATGGCAGCAGATGTGTTTTCTCTATCTGTGCGTGAACGGTATCTCAATCTAGATAGGTATGACCCACAACAAAAAATTTGTGTTCGATGATTTTGGTACTTGGATGATCCTTCACAACCTCTTCGAACATCGCACTAAGATAAGGTTTTGTCCAGGACATGAATCGCTGTACAAAATCACATGCTTCACTGTGTCTTTCAAATTCATAAGACATTTATAAATGCAAGAGCCAATATCATTTGCGCCTTGCAAGCGCTTCGGAAGCAAATTTCATCTGGGGGGGCAGTACAAATGGGGGGCAGTACAAATGGTGGTGCAAAAAAAGTTCACCAAAATTTCTTCAAAGAAACATGAATGTGAATAAACAACTTTTTTAGTTTAGTTTAAAATAAAAAAAATATAAAAATATATAGAAAATATTAAACTTTCATTATTTTTAAAAGTTCTTCCAATTTCGATATTAGAGATCATTCATTAAAGGATTTTTCATATGGTAATATGAAAATATAAGAAATAATTGTTGCTCTTATAAAGCTAGACTAGGTATATCTTTACATGGTTCAAATGCAATAAGAAACAAAAAGTTATATCAATTTAAATTATTCCAAAATGCTTTCTTCTGTCCTTGCGAGAAACAAACTCTTTCGCCACCTCCATCGAATTAAATTCTTCAGTTTAATCTTTGTGAATGTGTATAAGCGCCGCATGAGTGAGTCGTTTCTGTGTCATAGTTGCTCGAAGATACGTTTTAAGTCGTCTTAGTGCACTAAAAGAACGCTTAGATGAAGCTGCTGATGCAGGCACAGTCAAAAGCACAGCAATAAGTTTTTCAACTTCATTTAATAGTTTTTTACAGTATCCGAATTTTTTGCAAATTGGGATACAATGCCACTGCTTTTTGAAGGTGTTTGGCCAGGCAATTTCTTCAGCAATTTAAGTTGCGCGTGGAGGTCGCTCACATCAAAGTTATCTGCATAAAGATCTAGTTTTGTTTTTAGATTTTGTTCAGAAGGCACTTTTCCGTTGATGGCTTCGATTACAATATTTTGCAACGATTCCAGAGTGTCAAGATCTGTTTAAATGTACAATAAGATTTACAAAGTCCCAGTTTACACTAGCTTCACTCAACCGACTCACCGAATGTTAAATCAAAGTGAGTCGGTTGAGTGAAGCTGGTGTAAACATGCAAAAATAAAAAAAAAGTCAAATATCAACCTGTTTGATCGAATCCATTATCTCATTTGAGAGAAGATCTAAAATTTCGAAATAATCTTTTCGTAGCCGATCATATAATGGCAACTGTACTGAAGGAACCGGATTTGATGTTTCTTCAAAGCGTCGAGGTGGATTTTCATCAGCTAAGTCACAGTAGGGCTTTCGCATGGTCCAAAACATTGGACCAACATGGCAGATTGTACAGCATGTAGTACCATGCGTAAGCTAAAACGATAGTAGAAATTTTTGGTTTTTTTCTGCCGATTGTACAATATTGTACAACTATGTAAAATTACTGCTCAATTGTTAGGGCATCTAAAAGTTGCTTAGCTATTAGCCGGATATGTCCTGCTTGAGAGCTTGCAATTAATAATGTTGCTTTACAAGTTGGATCGTTCGAACGCTCAATCAAATAGACCCATTAGTTTTCCATTTAACTTATCGTACAACATGTCGTCCAATATGGAAAGCCCAAAAGAACATGTCAAATTTTTTCTTACCAGAGTTGCAAAATTAACAAGCATTAAGCTACATACTTAAGGGTGCTTTTAAACTGAAGTGGTGGGTTTGCAGTAGAAACTCTACATTTTGTTCTATCTTTTTGCAAACACAGAGAAAGAAAATGGTTATCCGCAAGCATGCTTATGAAGAAGAGAGAAAGAAGAGGAAAATATAAAATAAAAAAATATTATCGTTGTAAAAAAAACTGACATTTTGAATAACTTTTGAAGTTTTCTTTTTAAAATGTTTATCTATCTAAAAAAGTGGGGGGCAACTGCCCCCCTTTCCCCCCGCTTCCGACGCCAATGGCGCCTTGTTTTGCAGTTGTTTTATTCCATATATAGCAATTAGCCTTGTTAGTCTCTCCATCGTGCATTGTAAGATTAAAGGTCCACAACGGGCGTTTGTAGAAAAACATGGATGCGTATATAAGGAGTAGGCAGACATTGGTGTAAGCCAAATGAAAACATTTTCGACGGATTTTTCACATATGGCTCTGTTTATCATTTCTTTCATTTTCTTTTTGAAGCTAAAAGCTATAACATCAGTAGTTTTCGAAAAGATGTTTTTGTTGTTCAAAACTAATTTTTGAGTGACATTTTCGGCGGCATTCTTTTAGCTTCTTTGTTTGTTTTGCAGGAATTTTTTTATTTTTGTATGTCACATATTCCTTTTCACAATTTTTGTTGAGTTTTCTAGATTTTTTTAAAGTTTTTTTCGTGGAAGTGTTAGGCACTTGGTTATTGCCTTCTTGTTGTGGCTCCCAATCCAATTAATATTGGATTCCAAAATTTCAGCCAAAGCTCCAACACTCTCTCTACTTGATTTAAAAATGATAAATCAGTTGGAACATAATCTGAGTCATCGTAGTCAGTTTCGTGAAATATATCTTCATTTTTGTATTAATTTTCGTTTTCAGATGTATTCAGCTTTAGCTGCACTCGAACTCGGGTTTTCTTTTCACATAATTTATAATTTTCATATAAAAATAAATCACCAATAAAAATGCTTTATGTTTTGAATAAATTCATCTTTATGTATGATTTTTATGCAAAATCAAATATTATATTAACTAGATTATATCGCATTTAATGCAAGAAAAAATTAAAAATTAAAGAAAAATAATATATTCGATAAAAAAGAAAAATTAATGAAAATTATTATTTGGATGGACTTTTTCCGATGCAATTCTGGCATAATGCTAGCAATGACTTGAGCAAATATATTTGAAGCAATTATCACGGCGTTTGCTGTGCATATTTCGATTTTCTGATCGTTTGCAAAAATTACATATTACTCTTTTTTCTTTTGTTTTTGAAGCATATTCCAATGGAAGTGAGGTGTTTCCTTTTATACCTGATGATAGTTCGCTAGAAGAACCTTCTTTAGGAACATTTCTAATGGTATTCACAACAGCAACAGCATTGGGACCACGAGGCATAGTTTACGTCTTCCAATAAAATGGTAACACAATGACTGGCCAGTCTCAATCAAAAAGAAACGTTTACGTTGATTTTTTTTTAATATTCCATTCTGGATTTAATGCTTTAAATATAACAAAAGATATATCAACAAATTATATTACAAAAATGAGCAACATGCCAACGTTTCACCTTTCTTTTGCAACGACATGTACCAACCAACTTGTCTATCAGTATCATCAACTCTAACAGTCGAATGATAGGTTGACAGTAATGAAACAAAACGACGTTTTTTGGGAACTAAAGAAAACATACATGCGAAGATTTTGGTCGAACACATATGAAGTATGATACAATTTTTTTCAACTAATTGCGAATTGTGCCTACCAAAGTCATTTGACGTTTTTCAATTCAACAGCAAGATGATGGGAAGTCAAAAAATTTTTGCAAGTGATATTTCTTCCGTTCAAACCTATAAAAAAATGAAAATCTAAGTATTAATTACTTTCAGTCTCTCAAGCACAACACGTTCTTACTTACTTACTTAGTTGGCGCTACAACCGTATGTCGGTCTTGGCCTCATCTAAGTATTTGCGCCAGCCATTTCTGTCTTTCGCTTGCTGGCGCCAGTTGGAAATTCCAAGCTTCGTCAGGTTGTCCTCTACTTGGTCTTTCCAACGAAGATGCGGTCGTCCTCTTCTGCGTTGACCGCCGCTTAATCGAATGTTTTCTTCACTGGAGCATCGTCTTTCATGCGCTGAACATGACCAAGCCAGCGAAGCCGCTCGATTTTAATGCGCTTGACTATGTCGATGTCAGCGTACAGCTCATACAGTTCATCATTCCAAAGATGCCCAGTAGTGGCTGATATCAGCAAATTAAACTCACACGTATACTTACGCTCTTTTGTTTGATCGTCAATCAACCAATAGCAAATCAGCATGTTGAGTGGGAGAGACAAACTGCACTTGCAGAACTTCTGTGTCTTATTTTACATGTTATTTCGTCACTCTCACCAATACTACTACCTTGGGCATCTATGTCCTAAAGTCTTTTCATCTAAACTGCTCAGCGTCCAGGTTTGTGATGCATAAAGTAGGACCATGGCACAATTACTGACAAGGTAGTAGCGTAGACTGGCTTTTTTCTCACGAGCGGCGATGGGTAGTTGTCAAAAAAACGGTTCATGTAATTAATCAAAGAAATGTGAAAAAAATAAGCAACGACTTAAACATAGCTAGTCAATCGCAGCAAACTAAAAACATTTCAATAAACTTCACGAACAAATTTAATGAATCAAAGAAAAGTAAAAAATAAGCACATAGCTAGTCAACAGCAGCAAACTACAACTCCTTTAGCTGTTTTTGACAACTACCAATCGCCAAAAAACTGTCACGGCTACCTTGTCAAATAATTATACCATGAGTAGAACGGGCATGATGAGCTATTTATAGAGCGTGATTTTAGTTCGTCGAGAGAGGGCTCTGCTTCTCAATTGCCTACTGAGCCCAAAGTAACACCTGTTGGCAAGAGTTATTCTTTGTTTGATCTCAATGCTGATGTCGTTGGTTGAGTTTATGCTGGATCCCAGATAAACGAAGTCCTTCGAAGGAGGTATTGTCAACTGTAACGTGGGTTCCAAGACGCTGGGACTGTTTGTTTGTTGACACCAAGTATTTCGTCTTATCTGCATTCACTGCCAGACCCATTCGACTTGACTCTCTTTCTAATCTGGAAAATGCTGCACTAACTTCGCGCGTATTATGGACAATGATATCGATGTCATCAGTATACGTAAGCAGCATAACACTCTTGTAGAATATTGTGCCACTACGTCTCAGATCAGCAGCTCGGATGATCTTTTCCATCATTAGGTTGAAAAAGTCACACGATAAGGAATCACCTTGTCTGAAACCTCGTTTGGTAATAAATGGTGGGGAGAGGTCCTTCCCGATTTTAACTGCGCTGCTGGTGTTGCTCAGTGTCATCCTGCAAAGCCGTATTAGTGTCTTTTAAGCACAACACGTTCACCTTGATTTATTTCAGCAGAACAATTTCGATCACGGCCAGTATATACTTGAAGATTGTAAGCATAATATGTTTTTACATCAGCACAAATCCACAATTATATTCCGTATTTAGCTGACTTCGATGGTACATATTGTGATGGTGTGAATGGTGATCTTCCATGGAATGGCAGAAATTGTTCGTCTACTGTCACAAAATCACCTGGAGAGTATAATTTTTTATTATTTTGCATCCATTTGTCGAAAGTAAATCGAATTAGAGCAAGCTTATCTCTTTCTCTTTGCTCTTCATCGTCAACCGTAAACAGCGATTAATTTTTTTGAATTGCACCAACGACATGCATGCTTATCGTCCCACAGTTCACTCAAACATTCCCCATTTGATTGAGCTTCTAGCAAAATACCATAGTATGCACGCATACCCAGTAGTTTGCGGCATCATTGACGAACTTTTCGTAATGATGTCTTGAAGGAAGTTTCTACATGAGCTGCTGGACTTAAAAAAAATTCATACAAAATATAATGCAAAGCAGCGGTTGTCAGCGCCCAACTTTTTTCACTATATAACAACAACTTGAAGATATTCATGATTGTTGTAATTCGCCGAATCGTTCAGAGGCTAAGCTGCAAAAATACAGCGTTTTCACTTCTTCAACGTTTTGGAAGGAATGTTACTTCACGAATTTTATTTTTCGATTTTAAGTTTCGATTTTAATTCCTTGACGAATTTTCTTTATATTCCTGTCTACTTTTCGTTAACGAAACTTCCTCAATATTTCGATATTGGGTTCGTGCATGATAAATCCCGACGTTTCTGCATTGCGTCTTGAACGAATTTGGAACATTTATATGAAATTTTCGTCAATGAAATGTATGGCCAAATCAGCAAATTTCGTCAAGGATCAAGAAACATCGTACATGATTAATTTAACCCTACGATCCATAACAACCTGGACGAACGAGAGTCCATAACCCGGGTACCCTAGTGAAGTTTTTTCGTTTATATTCAAATAAAATAATATATATATGCACAGATTATTAGAAACGCTTAATTTTTACATCTCAACTGTACAAATTTCATGTTTGTAAGGTAAAATTGGTTTCTATGGGCATTTTCTACCTAAAAGGCACACAAAAGTAAACAGAAACTTGTTTTATGTTTCTGTTTGTGTTTTTAGGTAGCAAATGTTGTGTTTGTATTTTTTGTGTTTTTTTGTTTGTGTTTTTAGGTAGCAAAAGTTCAGCTACGGTAGAAAAAGAATACATTTCAATGATTTCGTCAGTATAAGTTGAACAATGAAGTTGAAGAAAAATGAACCGCAAAATAGAATATTTAACTGAAAGACAATATATGCGTTTGAGTGAAGAAGCCAGAAGCAGATATATTTAGTCTATACTTGATAATATGACTGTGGATGACGACGCTTTAGAGCCAATTGAGGAAGAAGGAGAGGTATTTACGGGAGAAGTGCAAGAATCAGAAAGTGAAGACAATGACAACGAAATTCCAGCCGCTGATGACACGCCAATGCAAATTGAGCAAGATGTATTTGAAGATGAAAGTGACAGCGAAACTGATATGGTTGAAGAAAATGCACCAACATCAAGCACAACAGAAAGAATGATTGCACGTGATGGTACTCAATGGCAACCAACACCATCTGTTTGTCAACAAATAAGGAGTCACAACATCGTAAGAACTCGCAGTGGTCCATTATGAATGACGGAAAGTATGACTGGTATGCAATGCTTCAAGAGTTCTTTTACAATAGAAATGGTCGATGTAATCGTGTGTCATACCAACAAAAAAGCCAATTCAACTCATGATGCCCACAATGCAGCAAACCCAACAAAGCGTCAATTGAAGTGGAAGGATACGACAGTGGCAGAAATATACGCATTCATTGGAATGCTGATAATGGCAGGCGCAAATCATTCCAATGATGAAAATGCAAGGGACTTATGGACGCAATTGTCTCATTCTCTATTTCGTGCAACAATGGGATTAAACCGCTTCTGGGATCTTATTCGTTTTATACGTTTTGATGACGCGAGAACAAGAAACGAGAGGCAGCGCACAGACAAAGTTGCTCCAATACGAGGTATTTGGTTTATAAATAATAAGTTTAATTAATGTCAAATTAATTAAATAATCTAATAATTGATCGATTTTACGGTCAAAGTCATGTGTAATTGAACATTTGGTTGTGAAAATAGCCACCTTGCAGTTAGAACACTAGCTTCTGGCGAAGCAAAAAACTCGTTTCATTTCTATGGTGCATTTCGACAAACTATCGAACACCAATGAATATTGAAATAAATGAAGAAGCAACTAGAACAGATGGCAACCCTTGATAGAGTTGATGGCGGTGATCTATAAAAAGCCTACTGCTTTGAAATGTCATATGATTAGCAGCCAATCAAATTATAAGAATGAATTCCAGAATCTGCACATTCATATGCTAGTTTAAACAGTGAGTTGATCACAGCTTAATCACTCAATGACTACTGAAGAGGAAAATGTAGCGATTTCCGAAACAGACTGTCTAGTCAGCTAAGTGATTGACTCTATACAGAGTTGTTGTTGTTGTTGTTGCCTTCTTGAAAACTAACTTGATCTAAAGCTCACAATCTTAATTCATGTAATTATTCAATAGATCATAAAAACTAATTAATTTGGATAATGTTGAACGCCAATCTCGCAAAATATTATGTGCCTACAGAAAATTTAACAATCGACGAACAATTGTATCCGTACCGCGGCAGAATAAAATTTACCCAGTATATTCCATCGAAGCCTGCGAAATACGGGATCAAGGTATGGTGGATATGCGATGCTAAAAATGCATATCCTTTTCATGGCCAAATATATACTTGCAAACAAGACAGTGGTCGCGAAATCGGTGTAGGCGAAAGAGTAGTCAGATTTGGTTGGGCCATACCACAATAGCGGACGTAATATCACCATGGATAATTTTTTACGACGCTGCCACTGGCAAAGCAGCTGATATCCGTCAAACTTAGCATTGTTGGAACACTGCGGTGAAACAAAGCCTATATACCAACAGAAATGAAAGACGATAAGAGTTGGACCGTTGGGACAAGCAAATTTGGTTTCCACGAGAAGGTGACTATGGTTTCATACAAACAGAGGAAAACAAATTCCGTAATATTGTTGTCGACTCTGCATGTCGACTCTGCAACTGTAGAAGAAAACGGCAAACCAGAAATCATCAATTTTTATAACAAAACGAAAGGTGGCGTGGATGTTGTGAACCAGACGCTTCGGGAGTATACCACACAGAGACACACAAAAAGGTGGCCTTTAACGTTTTTGTACAATATGCTCGATGTTAGTGCTTTCGCGGCATACACTATATTTTATGATAATAACAGAACTGTTCCATATCAAACAACACGGAGAAAACGCTTTTTACGTAAACTTGCTGGGGATTTGTGTGCGCCAATAATAGAAGAAAGAAGAGCTTATCGCCAAGTAAAGCCCCATTTTTCCACTAAATCAGCAATTGAGAGCTTTTTGGGAAGACCAGTGGAGACGGTAACCTATACCGAGCAACCATCTACTTCTACGGCTACTTCTACTGATGGCAGGAAGTTGATTTCTTGCAAACGTTGCAGACTTTTCTCGTCTTTCTTCTCCTGTTGTCTGGCAAAGAAAGACGAGAAAAGTCTGCAACGTTTGCAAGAAATCAATTTGCGATCAACTTACTCAAACAATATCAAAATGTTTTCCATGTTTCAACAATGACTCAACATAAGACATCAAATATTAGAAATAAGTTAAAATGAATAAAATATAAATAATTTAACTAAAAAACAATTACAGTTCATTTTTTACACATCAATAAACATTTTGAAACAAAATAAAAATAAAACAAACGTTTTTTCTTTGAAATATTAGGTAATTTGCACTAAGGTACCCCGGTACCCTGGTCATGGACCCCTGTATGCAAAAACATTAAACTCATTTTTTAGTTAATATATTTAAACAAATTTGATAAACTATTTCTAGTCTCTAAGTTTAGCCGAAATCTCTGATGATCCGCAGTTTCATGTTGATATCTTCAATAATAAAGGAACAGCAGCACTTTAAAGTTCAAAAAAGTACCCGGGTACCCGGTTATGGACCGTAGGGTTAAGATTTCTTCAAGACTGGAACTACTGGGTAGTTATTGAATCAACATTTTCCCAATCATCTTTATATTGACGAATACCATACAAATTGGTAATATCAACAATTGTTCTTTCAATCGGTTCAATGGTTAACAAAAATGCAGGCATCGCATCAGTACATTGAGCGGCAGCATGTGTTTTTGGGCATACACAAGACATTTAAAAAAAAAATAATTTACAAGAATATTTATAAAAAAATATATTATTTGCCTTGCCTAGCAGCAAAAGAAAAAGTGGAAGAATTATTAGGATGAGCAAGTGGCATTGGGTCAGTTGAATATTGTATTTGTTTGTCTTTTGACATCAATAAAATACTTCCCCTAACATTGCTGCTTCTCTTGTTTATTGATCGAAAAGTGATTACAGTAAAGTACGGATAAATGCACATAGTTTTTTACTCGAGTTTTTGTGCATTTATGCAATCTTTGCATTTATCCAAACCACGGATAAGTGCACATATGTTGCAATTATACAAACATTGGATAAGTGCACAAATATTGCAATTATAGAAACATGGCTATATAAACATTTTATGCATTTGTAATTACATACCAAAAAGTAAAGTGTTGATGTTTTTATAAGCTTTCAAAATTTATTTTATTGATATGCAGTTTTCTTTTAAACTAAAATGTTAAAGAATAACAGCCGAATTCATAAAAAGTTAAAAACCTCTTGTAAGACACATGCCTAAAAACGTTATTCATAAATGTTCCATACGGAAAAAACCTTTTGTAACAGCTTCACAAATGAGAGAATTTTAAAATAGGAACAAATCTTCTGTAAACCTCGTACAAAGCTGTTTTAAACTTTAATATTCTCAATTGAGAATAATCTTCTGATTTTGTGACAAAGTAAAATGTCAACAAACAAATAAATAAATGAAAATAATTGTTTTTTTGTGATCAGTGTTACCATATGGGCAGATAAAACTTTTTTTGCCAGTTTTTTGAGAGGGTAATAAAATAAAACAAAATAAACTGTATGTTACTACTAAAATATAAGTAACATTTGAAGCTGCTACTACTACTTTTCACGTCCTTTCAAAAATTTATTTATGTAGATCTGTTGCTATTATTGTTGCTTTCGTTGTTTCTTTGGTCTCGATTTCCCTTCGCCAAGTCTTGACGGTCAATATGTATATATGAATATATATGCTTTGAAAACTACAAAGAAATTGATGCAAATGATTCCAAGTTTTTAAAAAATCCTAAAGATATTTATTTAGGAGCCGAGGTATATTCGGCTTTAAGCTCTACGCATAAATTATTCGAATCAGATGAAATGGATTTTAGAGAACATTGGTTAAAATTTTATGTTGAACTATGCAGTTGGTTTTTACAAAAGTTTGATGTGTTGAACTTTTAGCACCACAGAAAATTTTAAAAAGGCAAGATTTACCTATTTTCAATTTTTTATTTTTCTACCTAATGTCATTCAGAAAAATTGCAAGAAATTGGCGATGAATTGCATGAGTTGCGCCACATTAATTTCAGTGATTTTAATTTACTGAGTGCAAATAATATTGAAACTTTTTGGAAAGTAATTTTTGATCAGAAACGAGATAGTTGCGAAGTCTTTCCATTACTTAGAAAACTACTTTATGTTGTTTTAACGAACCTTTAGCAACAGCAAATGTAGAACCTATTTTTTTACATATAAATATTTATAAAACTAAAATCAGAAATAAATTAGAAATTCCCACCTTGTGTGGGATTCTTTGAACTAAAGATTTTTTAAGGAAAAACGATTAGAACTGCACAAATTTCAAACAATCATTAAAAATGATAAAAAGTTTGATCAAAATAAGTATGAAAAATAATTTAATTTTTCAGATTTCATCATATGTGAATGTTCGATTTTTCTTAAACAGTCTTTCCATTGCAAAATTTCACAAAAGGTTTGATATAAAATTTATTTCTGATTTTGGGTTTATGACTATAGATTTGAGATTTAAATCCTTTCTGCATTTGCTGGTGCTTCAGGAATCGATAAAACAGCATAAACAACTTTCCTTTGTAATGAAAAGACTTGAAAATATCTCCACATTTCTTAAACTAATCCACTAAAATTAATGTGATTTATTAATGTATAAAATTATTTTAAATACGATGTTATTTACTATGATCTCAAAACTTGGTAATGAGATTTACATTCAAATAAATATCAAATGTTTATTTATACAAATTTTCAAGTTTTTTAATATAGTTAATTATTTAATAAATTGATAATTTAAATGAATTAATTGAGTTAATGAATGCGATTGTTTTTGTTGTGTTTAATTATTAATTTAATTTAAATACTTTTTTTCGAATATAATTTTAAAAATTATTAAAAATATATTTACACTATATTAAATATATTTACATTTTAAAAATATATGTTTTAGTTACTTTTATTTGTAGTTCCAGTTTTTCCACAAAAATTAAGTTTTTTTTCTGAAAATTAAAGTTAAAAATATGGCAACACTGTTTTTGATTTTAAGGTTTAAATTTTTAAATTTTTAACATTTTTAAGCATATGTCATTCTATTTATCAATGGCCGCATTCAACGCAGACAACAGTTGGCAACTGTTGTGTAAATGTTCGCTGAATGGTCGAATTTTGGGAGCGCTAACTAAAACTGATTAGATAGCGAAAGCCTTTTAATCGAGCGAACAAATTCTATGCTACATGAACACAACTGCTTGGTTAACTGTCAGATGCTGTTACTGACGCTGTTAAGTTAATAAACACAGAAAGGACACAGCAAATTGAAGTGAGTAACCTTTGCAATTGTTAAATTTACATAAAAATTAAATTGAAACTAACTTCTGACGTGTAGCAACACATTCAGAGAAAAACATCGCGCACTAAGGTAGCGCTACCATTACAGTTCACAACAGTTGTCTGCGCTGAATGCGGCCCAAGTCACAAACGAAAATTACAACTGTTCCTACTTTAAAGCATCAGTATTCTCACTTCAACTATAAGACTATTTTAAGCTTATTTTACGTAAAGAAAATTTAAAAAAACAATTTTCGACCGAATCTGAGATATCAAATCCTGGAAGGTGTGCGATTAGTAAAAGAATGACCCATATATTGAAATTAGGTCCTTTTTTCACATGTGAACAATAAAAAATGTGAGATATGTTGATTTGACGTATTCATTAACTTTTGATGCATAAATCCTAAAAGTACCCCGATAAGACAGAAATAACCGTTATCAAAAATTGTCTTTATAACAAAAATCGTGGGAAATTTTCTTATCTCGAGATTAGTTATTTTGTCAAATGTCCACAGATTTTCAAATTTTTAGGAGCAGCAAAAACATTTTGTTTTTTAAGGGACTAGACACAAAACAAAAAGACAAAACAATTTTTTCGCGTATTCACTGCGTCGCACAGTGGATCGACTCCAGAGAAAAGTGCGAAAACATTATAAATTTTAGAAATGCATATTGAAATACGAATTATTCGTTTTATAACACAGTGTGACGAAAACAGAAAAAGTTAAAAATACAAGAATCATTTTAGATTCATTGATGTTTTTCAGTCATTTGCTTTATTAGAAATGGAAAACAAAATGCATTTATACTCAGTAGAATTTAACATAGAATGTGATTGTGCAAAAAGAAATCTGGAAAAAACCGAACGGAGCGTGTAGAAACGGTTTCTGGAGAAACCGCCAATTCTTGTAATTTTTGTAAATTTTTCAAAAATATTAGTGTTTCATTCAGGGCTGCGGAGTCGGACAAAAAAAATTTCAACTCTGACTCCTCAAAATATCGAAGCTCCGACTCCGACCAAATAATTAAAAAAAAAATTTATTTTAATTTTTAATAACAATTTTTAAGAACTCTGACACAAGCGATGTTTTCCGTCGGGTGTAATTGTAAAATGGTCAAAAACTGCTGACTTTATCGACATTTTTTTGCCATTTTCTTATCCGTTAATACAATACAATGTTTAAATTCCGGTTTCAAGCTATCACTGACATTTCAGTCATGATAGCTTTAGTGTTTCGTTTCTAATGCGTAGTCGATAATTTCACAGGGTGAACCAAATTAAAAACATTACTGCTTTAAAACTCTTTTAAACAAAATTTACAAAATTATGCAAAATATTATAAATTTTTCATGATTGTTTTGCCGACTCCGACCCTTTGCACAAGAACTCTTACAGACTCCGACTCCTAGACTCCGACTTCGCAGCACTGGTTTCTATCAATTTTATTTAAATAATATTCCATGGACAACATTTTTTTTTCAAAAAACTAAATTGCACTCATCAAAACTTGTGCATTAGTTTCCAATTGCTAAACGAAACACTTCAACAGCGGCAAACAAGCTCTTGTCAAATAGCGCTATTCACCCTGAAGCGCTCTATGAGCTTACATGAAATTTATTGGGATGAGTTAGGCATTTTATAGGATGTTGATAAGCAAGGATCTGGGATCACAAACACTGAAAACATTGCCAGAAAATATTTCTCTGATCCCGAAAAGTCAGCTCGTCTATTAGATGTTGATTGTTCATTAGTGAAAATATTTTCTGTTATATTTACGGTTACGGCCAGTTTCAGACCTTTTTGGCAGTTACGGCTGGTTTCAGCTATTCGGCCTCAGTATGGCCAAATAACCGAAAATTTTGGTAAAAATTTGGGTAAAAATAATTTTGAATTTTTTTTTGCAGATTATATTGATTTTGGCCTCCTTACTCCAAATCTGAAAAAAATTGCAGGCCGCTCGCAATTGATTTAGATGTTGTAGGCCTCCAAATTGGGAAAAATAGCCTACAAATCTTGCTATTTTTCTTAATTTTTCAACAAAACTAAACTCTATGGGTATCATAAGAAAGGTAATTTAAGTACCTATTCAACAAGGTACCAATTCAAATATGAAAATTCATGCATAACTTTTAAAGACATAAACATTTTTAGTGTCATGCTTTCGTAAAAGGGAAACCACTAGTTTTCCGGACAAATTGTAAATATAATAATAGGTATATCTTAAAAAGTTATAAATGAATTTTCATGTTTGATACCTCCTTGAATAGGTCGCATTAACTTTCTTTTGATACCCATAATGCGGAACAGTAAAAAAAAGCATAAAGATTTGTAGCCCATTTTGCAACTTTGGAGGCCTATAACTTCTAAACCAACTGCCAGCAGCCTGAAATTTGATTTCAAGAGGTTAAAATCCCTATAATCCAACAACAAAATATAAAAAGAGTGTTTTCGCTATTCTTGAATTATACCCAAATTTTTTGCATCAGTCAGTTTATTTAAATATATAAGTTTGGTTTAATAAAAATATTTACAACGCATTGTACAAAACAAAAATTATGAATTCGTCTATAATTTGATTTATCGTGTTTACGCAAAAACATTTTGGTTAATTTTATGAGTTCGATACTATCATTTTCAATATTATCATCTCTATTGCAATTACCATTAAAGTTTTATAGGTATTTAGGCCAAAAATTGATAATTGAACTTCCGAACGAATTCTGTGTGTGTGAAATAAAGAAAAAAAAAACAAAATACATATTTCTATTTTAATAATACTAAACCTTAGAGAAAAACAGAATTACTTTGTTTTGTAGTTAAAAAAAATGTACATTGTAGGTGCGTACTATTTTGAGTGTGTACGGAAGTGTATTATAAAAAATAAAATAAAACATGATCTCATTTAATTAATTATTATAAACTTCAATATTCAAATAATACTTGTTTTGTACTAGTAGTTTTGTTTTCTTTTAATAAAAACAATCATTTGTAAAAACATAAATTTTCATATTTATAACCAGCTTCGGTTTCGGCCGAATATTATAAAATGACCGAATATTCGGTTTCGGCCAAAATTCCGGTTTCGGTCGGACACTAGTTATATTACAAACTCTTGCTTCTGGTGAAGAAATAAATGTGCCAGCTTATGAAACCTATGCTAAAATGCAGAAGCGTATGCGGTTTGAAATAAAGAATTTAGAGTAGCCAAAGAACAACACTCTCCCAAAATAAGTCGAGAAGAGTGCAACGACGATGTTATAAATCAGAACCTGTTATAACCTCATTGAGGAAAAAGTAAAAAAAAATCATAAGGATTGCCTTTATAAGGTTTATGAATTGCTCATTACAGATGTTGAAGAGATGCCATTAAAGTTGATTCAAATATACGAAAAAACTTAAAAAAAATAATTAAAAACCAGAAAAGAATGGATGTAGGTATTTTAATAATTATTTTTTTTTTTTAATTAAAATCAAGCTAAGAAATAAATGTTTATGTGTCATCTGTCATTTTCTAAGATTTATCGGAAGTCGCTCTTCATTATTAGGAATGAAAGACCGCATACCCAATAAAATAATTTCTTGTACCATTTCTATCAGCGAAACATAATTTCCAATAGAAGCTGCGATAAAAATTATTTAACGCAGCCCAATTTGCCCTTCCATAAAACCATGCAGTCCTCTTCGGGGCTTTAGGCGTGCAGGGGTTAGAATATGGAAAAACAGCGGAGATGGTACAATGGCCCGAGTTATCAAGAGGTGCGTTGACACTCAAATCATATTTTTCATGATGTGAAGTAAGAAAAAGGTCAAGGGTATTATGGCTATGCATATCACTTGAGGGAAAAAAGTGGGTTCCTTCACTAGTTGAATCAATTGGTTTGATTCAGCAAATAGCTAAACATATTGCCCAACAGTTATCAATGGGCCCGAGTGACGTAACCAAGCCGGGTTGTGGACATTGAAATCGCCTGCTGCAACGATGTCACTGTCAGGAAACAACCCCAAAATATGCGTAATCGAATCAGAGAGAGAGTCCCAGCCCAAGAAGTGAGCTCTCTCCCTAGATTCGGACTTCTATAAACAAAAGAAAAATCGGCTACCTGGGTCTCGCCTAGTGCCATTATTTGAGACCTATGTAGAGAACAATGACCATATACCGAGAAAAAATTCGCCCTCAGTTGCCTGTTACTGTTTATTTTTGCATTAAATTTTAAATTTGTGATTTTATATTGTTTTTATTCTGGGTGTACATGAAAAAGTCAAAATTTGAAAAACTTGATTTGTGCCCCTACTGTACATAGCTAAAGTGATATGTTCTGGAAATATTTTATATAAGTTTATTTTTTTTAGTAATAATGCCATCATTTATATGCAAATTTGTTTTTTTTCTTCCTTTGAAGTACGGTGTGGCTTTGTTTAACGGATTCAAAATGTTAATGTGGTTCTTATTGGCCTCAGTCGTGCCCACCCCTGGTATATAAGCTTATATTTAAAACTAAAAAACAGGTTAAAGAATAAGCTAAGTCGTATGAAACCCATGCAAATCTTATATATAAAAAGAAGTGTACATTCGGGAACTTTGGGTATGGCTCGTAGATGTTTTATGTTAAGTTTACACGAAATCGGTATAGTGGTTCCGGAGATATGGTATTTTAAAAATTTTCCCATATACTCCCATACAAATCGTTAGTGTGGGTTGGTGTCCGTTAAAATCTCAGAAACGGTAACACTTAAGGGCATCAAATGTACAACATGTGTGGCCAAGGCCCATATCTCAACCCCTTATTACCGCCCACAAGTTAATAAAAACGCTATATTTCAGATTCGGTTGTATTGGGCTAAAATTTTGTTATTTAGTTTGTATGGTTACTCTCGGCAACTCAACCAAAAATGGGAGTGGTCGAATTATAACTACACCCACTTTTCAGAAATCATTATAATTCTTGAGTTATGCATGTTTTTGTAATGAAACTTGGTGTATATGTGCTATGAGACCAAGTGGTGGTCACTGTATACATAAATTTTGCCACGCCTACTTTTACCGCCCTTATTTACACACAAAATCGTTTGTGCAGTGTCTTTTTAGATCTCAGGAACAGTAACATCATAGGCCACCAATTTTACAACATCTGTTATCAACGTTTATATCTCAAATAATAAAAAACGAAAGTTGCCACACCCCTTATTACCATCCACAAATCAATTTAAATGCTATATTTCAGAAGAATTTTGCTGTATTGGACTAAAGTTTTGTAATTAAGTTTGTATGGTTACTCACGGCAACTCAGCAAAAATTGGGCGTAGTCGAACATGACTTCACCCACTTTTCAGAAACGATTACAATTCCCGAGTTGTGCTTCTATACTATTATATAAAAGCCTTTTTGATACGTACGGATGTTCCGTAATCACACGAATGGTACACAAATAGTACAAAACAATTTTTAACAGCAAACATTTTAGCTGAATCGTGCTAGGCTATGTAAGATTTTTCACGCCCACCATATGCAAAAACTCTACATTTAAGACGGTTTTTGTCGTATTGGACTGAAATTTGGTATTAAGTTTGTACTTTTAAACTTCAACATATTATATTAACCCATTAGCACTTAGTGGACATTATTTTTGCTCACATAAAATTATTGAACTTTGTTTATTCGCTATGGAATATTTTTCTGTAGAAAATTTTGCTGCTTGTTCTTTAGACGAGCTTTGCAAAAGTCAAAACATTCTGAACCGCATGTTCAGTTGTTCTGGCCCATGTGGGCGTTTGTTCCATACATCATGTGCTGGGATCTCTAAGTCGTGTCTTGATGATTTAATCTCACCACGATCAGGTCTTCGCTGGTATTGTGCTTCGTGTAGGGTTCTTTCACCAGATGAGTTTTTCTCAAAAATTAAGCTTTTCGGTGATAGTCTTAACGCTTTAAATAACAATTTTAAAGAAATTGTTACATTTTTTAATGAAGTAAGCACCTCACCCAGTACTAGCATTTATGATGAAAAGTCTTCATCAGAAAATATTTCGACCGCATTGTCTCAGACTCTTCCAGCCTTTTCTTCTGAGACTCAAATAGTTTTATCTAAAAAAGACCTAAATATTTCGAAGAAAAAGAGAAATAATTCCAAAAATAAAAGTAATAAGCGGCGCATGACGCTTCCAGCCACTTTAGAAACGAAGCAGATCTCGGCTAAACCAGTGTATACGCCAGTGAGAATAGATAATATAGTTATTACTCCATCTTCTCCATCTGTTTCTCCCCCGGCTAGAAATGACATGACTAATGAGCGCAATAGTTCATTAAATTTAAGAGCTTTGTCGAGAAAAAAAAAGATTTTCATTTCACGTCTTCAGCCCGACACAACAAGTGAAAATGTATTGACGTTTGTTAAACACAACCAATTAGTAAGTCAGGCTGCTTTCTGCTCATGCAAGAAAATTGGCAATAAACCGTCCCACGCATCATTTATTCTCACAGTAGCTGCTGAAGAGTTTGCAACTGTTTTGAGCTCTAATCTGTGGGCTGATAATATCTTTGTTTCTGAGTTTAAGCCTAAACACAGGTCTAGAAGGACGAATAATATCACCAGTCAGACCCAAAAAAACTAAATAGGCTTTCCCTTTACTATCAAAATGTAAGGGGATTGCGTTCAAAGACGCGAGACATTTTTTTGTCAACTCAGAATTTTTCTGAAGATATTATCGCGTTAACTGAAACTTGGTTGAACGGAGGAATTACTGACTTAGAACTGTTTGACAATAGTTTTCAAGTATATAGGAAGGACAGACACGCTGACAATAATTCTGCAGTTGGTGGTGGTGTCCTATTAGCTGTAAGGAGCTCCTGTGTTAGTTCCTTTATTGATATTCCCTGCTCTGCTAATATCGAACTTATATGCGTTAAGGTTGTACATTGCAATTCTAATGTATATGTTATTAATGCATACGTTCCTCCAAAGAGCAGTGTAGAGGTCTATGCAAGCCTTGCGGATTGCATAGAATTTATATTAAATTTACTTGACGTTAATGACGACATTTTATTGTTGGGCGATTTTAATTTGCCTGACTTAAAATGGCATTCTTCTGACGATGAAACACATTTTTGTGCATCTAATTCGAAGACACGCCAAGAACATATATTTGTTGACAATATATGTTCTGACTTACAACAAGTTAGTTGTATTTATAATAGTCTGGAAAGGCTGCTTGACCTAGTCTTAACTACAGACAGTAACAATGTCATTGTTCAGAAGGCACTTCATGCTTTGACTACTATTGATAATTACCATCCACCTTTGAGTATTTGGTATAAATCCGATAGGGAGAATATGGTAAATTCAAGCTCTGTTGACACAGTTTATGAATTCAATTTCAAAAAAGCTGACTTTTTGGGGTTGAATCATTTACTTAATAGTAAATTAAATATAATTACAGAATACATAAATAATAATAATCTTAACAGTTCAATAAATTATTTCTATACGGAGCTCTTTGCCATGTTTTCTCAGTCTGTACCATATAGTCTCAAATTTGCGAAAAATTCTGCGTACCCTTGGTACACAAAGGATTTAAAGACTCTTCGCAACAATAGGAATAGGGCATGGAAGAAATATGTTTGTAGTTTTGACTCAAATGACCTAGAAACATACAAACGTTTGTTTCTGGAATTTGAGAATTGCTCAGCTGCATTATATAATGAGTATTTGGATAATATGAAGCTGAGTATTTTGTCTGATCCAAGAAAATTTTGGGGATTTATTAATGTTAAGAAGAAGACTGATGGATTTCCTTCTTCTTTCAAATTTCAGGATGGATTTACTGACAATTCCACCATTATTTGTGGCTTATTTGCCAATCTTTTTAAAGAATCATTCTGTTCAGATTCTTTTAATCCTGATTTAGCGTATTTTGATTATATGAACAACGCATCCAGAGTTTCTTTGGGGCATATATCTTTTACCTCAGAGGATATTTTTAAGTATATTGAATCAATCGATGAGGATTTTAGCGCTGGACCAGATGGAATTCCTGCCGCAGTGTTAAAACTATGCGGCTCCGTTTTGTGTCAGCCTCTCTCGTTACTTTTTAATAAATCAATTAATGAAAGTAATTTTCCTCTTTTTTGGAAAAAATCTTATATCAGTCCTATTTACAAAAAAGGTTGCAGGAACGACGTCACTAATTATAGGCCTATCGCTAAATTGTCTTCGATTCCTAAACTTTTTGAGCGAATAGTGTACGATCGAGTGAAAATTCACTGTGGACAAGTCATGACAACTCGTCAGCATGGTTTTGTTACAGGCAGATCCACTGTGTCTAATCTCCTTGATTTCACTACATTCTGCTTAAAATCTATTGATTCTGGTAGCCAGGTCGATTGTATTTACACTGATTTTAGCAAAGCTTTTGATAAATTACCACATAATCTAATTTTATTTAAACTTAAATTAATGGGATTTCCACAATATTTTGTAAACTGGATCAAATCGTATTTGATGGAGCGATCTTATCAAATACGGTTCCGAGGCGTGTTGTCTTCTGAATTTGTTGCAGAATCGGGTGTTCCTCAAGGAAGCCACCTGGGCCCACTTCTGTTTATTTTGGCAATTAATGATGTTACCCACGTCATTAAACACTCTCATTTGCTTATTTATGCAGATGATATGAAAATATACAGAACAATTGATTCTAATGACAATTCAGACCTGCTCCAGTCAGACTTGAACTCCTTTGAGGTTTGGTGTTCTAAAAATAACATGTTTTTAAATCCAGATAAATGCCAAACTATGACCTTTTCGCGTAAAAGGAACAATTTTATTTTTGATTACAAAATTAAAGATACTGCTTTAAGTCGTGTAACTACCGTCAAAGACCTTGGTATATGCATGGATTCTAAATTGTCGTTTAACATGCATATTGATACAATTTGTAAAAAAGCGTCTTCTATGCTTGGTTTTATAAAACGGTGGGCCAAAGAGTTTGATAGCTTAATAACAACTACAACTCTGTATTATTCAATCGTGCGTCCTCACTTGGAGTACGCAAGTCAAGTATGGTCCCCACATTACAATGTGCATGTTGATCGTATAGAAAGAATTCAAAAACGTTTTGTTCGGTTTGCTCTTATAGGCTTGAGTGGAACTGACACATTTAACCTTCCTCCATATGAGGATCGTTTGAAATTATTAAAAATGCAATCTTTAAGTGAGAGAAGAAAATCTGCTGATATCGTCTACTTACACCAACTCATTACTGGTGTATTCGACTCTCCAGAGCTTCTTTCTCTTATAAATTTTAACACTAACCGTAGAAGCAGTAGAAACTCTAACAACTTGATTTATTTACCATTTAGTAGAACAAATTATATGTTAACTGCTCCATTAAATCGCATGAGTACCTATGTTAACAACTGTAACGTGTTTGATGTTAACTTGTCGAAAGGTCAACTCAAAAGTAGATTGAAAACTAATGTATGATTAGATCTATGTAAACGCATGGTTAGTTGTTATGTCTTGTGTTGTCCCTGAGCCCAACCCATATTATGGTGGGTAAATTTTTCTCCCTTTTGGTTTTTTATTGGACCACTTTTATCGATATCTTTGAGTTATTTCAATGATATTGGATTGGTTCTTAAAATGATCTATTGCGGAGAAAGTGTGAAAAAGCTGTAGTAGCTGAACTCTATTGTTATTGCATGTTTTTGTTTTTGTTTTGTATAATTACTGTTGGCAACTGTACTCAAAATGGGTTTCCACGTCCCCTTTTACCGCCCACAAATGAATGACAATTCTATATTTCAGACAGTTTTGGTCTTATAAGGCTAAAATTTAGTAATTCAGGTCATATGAATACTTTCGGCAGCTGTACTGAAAATAAGCGTAGTCGCACAATTTTTACGACCCTTTTTATGGGATGAGCGTGAAGTGAAGCAAAATGCACCAGGTTTATGTGAAAAAATTACCCCAACATCTCTTTCCAATCAAAAGCTATGGATTTTATGATTAAGTACTTTTTGATTTATCAAATAGCTTTGACGTTGTAGGTCTCACAGCCACGGAATTAACTATTTGACCTCAATTTACACATGCTGTTTCACAGTAACATTTTATGGAGTTTTGTACTAAACACGCCGGATTTCAGCAAAGGACAGGTCCAGATGGAAACTTAAGGCGGGGAAGGGTGGGCGTAAGGGTTTGCACTTCTGAAAAATCGATTAATTTCGTCTTTTCTTATTACTTAACATCTGAAGAACATAGTCTGAAGAATGTTTAAAGTCAATCAGAGCAAAATTGCTTACTAATTAGTCCCCTCTCCTCTAAACTATTGCTCCTAAAGCAACAATTTGAAATGCGTTTTTCTCAAAACCACTTTATTAAAAGTCCAAGTTCACAGCCATTTAAAAAAATACATTACTTATTTATTTCAAACTTGGCACACACTTTCTACATATAAAAATTTTTCCCTCTAACAGTAAGTTTCAGATTTTTTTTTTAAATTAAGAAGGCTTTCCACTTACCAAGTGAAGGAATTTTTCGTGAAAAATAGGAATTTTCTCTTCAAATGACCAAAAAAATTTTAAAAATTAAGAAAATAAAAATCAGAGAACGTTGGAGGACGATTTAATGATACTTTGACCAAATTTTAATGATTTTTGATTTATATATATAAATGGATGTATGTATGTGGGTATGTTTGTATATCATGTTAAGACTCAAAAACCGCTGAACAGATCTTTATGAAATGTTCAGGGAAACTGAAGCCGCATTTTGAGAGTGTTCCTGTGATGTTTGGTTTCGATTGGACAAGAAGGCCCACAAACCAATAAAAAGGGTATATATCAGACGGTTTTGATCGTAAAAAAGTAAAATGTAGTCATTTTGTTCAGTAGGTTACTGTCGGCAACCGTACAAAAAATGGGCGTGGGCGAAATATATCTAAATACTTAAATTTGGTAATTTAGTTTATATTTTTACTTTCAAAAAAATGGGTGTGGTCAACGCCGTAGATAGGTGCTTCATAAGGGGGGGGCTTAGGTTAGGTTAAAGTGGCTGTCACTCTTCAGAGACACACTTAAGCCAACGAGGCCCATTGTGATACCATACCTACTCAATTTCTATTTGAACTAATGTGATCTGTTTACAAAGCTGTGGATTCTGATGGGGGATGGGGGACGGGGGGGGGTTACTGAAGCAAAACATATAAAAAATCGATTCAATCGCTTCATTTGGAGCAGGGCGACATGTATTTATTTAAGTAAAATAACGAAAACAGACATTTTAAAAGGAAAAACATATATATACATTAAGGCGCCTCACGAAAAAAAATTGTTGGGGACAGTTCCTCAAAATAATCCTTGGCTTATGTTATGATGATTCCCCAAATATTTCGAATCTAGCGATAGCCATTCTGAAAAGTGAAATGATCTGAAATAATATTTTTGAAAAAGTTCTACCAATCTGCATCAAAAAATTTAAAATTTTTGCATTCGAATTAAAAATAATAATGATGCACTTTTATGATTTTTTTAAAGTTATTTTCACTAAAGGTTAAAAAACTTAATTATTTCTAATGATATCCTCACTGGTCAGAATTGTTGGCCAGAATTGCTTAAACTGAAACAAATTAAAACTAAAATATTAATTATAAAATAAACACTTACTGAAAAGATATTGTAAGAGATTAAAAAAAAGTTATGAAGTTATTTAAATTTTTAAAGTTTTTTATGGAAATAAAATAAAAATTATCAAAAAATTTTTTATGCAAATTGGAAGAGGAGATTATTATTCCGGCCTATAATTTCTGAGAGTTTATTTTTTTAAAACTATTACGCAAGCAAATATTTTTAAACAAAAATCGATTTTTAGAGGTTATTTCAAACCATTCTAGCTCACGGATGGCCATCTATAGAGTCAAAGTATTTGGGGGATCATCATTACGTAAGCCCAGGTCTATTTTGAAGGAAAGACTCGTTTAACTTTTTTCTTTTCTATGGAGCAACAGGCGCCTTAATATACATAGTTGTAAATACTTACATAGTTAGTTCATTTATTTTTTGAAACGCGAAGCCAATTTATTGATGACAGTTTCCTCGTTCACAGAAATATCCTTATAAATATTTGATAACGCTAAACCATAACATCATTCTATTAAATCTTTATCGATTTTTACAACAGTATAGTCAAAGCTGACGTAAATTAATATATTTTATATATTAAATAAATCGCAACAAAAAATTCTGGACTCGTAACTGCATACATTAATTTGTGTGCTTGAGACGAAGTGTCACCGTTAGAATTAGAGGAGAAAATTTTTTTAAAACCACTTTGCGATAGTCACACACAGCTTAAAAAAACGTGAAACTGACAAATGTACAAATTAAATTCACTTTTACGTTCATTTAATAACACTGTAGGAACGTCAAAAAGACACACGAAGATGCCGAGAACGTAAACTTATTTTTTGGTCGTAGAACTTAGTGGCATACTCAGTTTTTCCCAATCAGACCAAAATCTCGAGATGTTTGCGATTGAAATTTAGTCACTTTTTAGTTTTTCTTATTTTAGGAGAACAAAAATTTTTACCTCCTCCGATTTTGCTTAAACTTTCAGAATTTAATCTACTTATTAAAATACTAATTTGAGTAAAAAAATTATAAGATTTTTTTAAAGATTTTACGTTTAACATTCAAATTTGGTCAAAATGGAGAGAAATGCAAAATTGCTTAACCTTTGAAAAATCATAGATTACACAAGGCTTACTTGATTTTCATGTTGGAGGTATTTTCGGAAAAACAATAAAAAGTAATTGTTAAAATATTATAAAAAATTTTTTAAATGAAGGTCAAATGATGGTCAAATAACAAAAATCTGAATATCTCGATAATTTGATCTGATTTGGAAAAACTGAATATGCCACTAAATTCTACGACCGAAAATTAAGTTTACGTGTCCCGGCGTTTTTTTGTGTCTTTTCAAAATTTGAAAATTTACCTACAGTGAAATTTAACGAACAATGAAGCATTGCTTATCATCGCATCGTTAGCATGCTAGTACGTTAGCAACAATACATAAGCAAACAATTAAGAAAACCATTTATATTGTTTTATATTTAACTTAATGTCTGCTAAACAAACTAAGCATGTACATTGAACAATTTTCAATTTATCTTCATGTTATGGTAATTAAATAATTTGGAATATCTGTGCTTTTATTTAATATATAAAAAAATGTTTAATTGTAAAGGGGACAGAGGCTTAAAACCCTTAAACACCCCATATCTACGGCATTGTGTGTGGTCGCACTATTTTTGCGCCCACTTTTATCACCCACAAATTAGTAAAAATGATATATATCAGACGGTTTTAACCGTAGAAGTCTAAAATTTGGTAATTTAGATTATATGTCTTTACCGATTTTCATGAAACTTTGGGAAGTTGTTAGGGGGAGTCCTTAATAACGTGAGGTGATTTTTGTGATTTTTTGACCCTCCCCCCCTAGTGAGATATCGTGAGATTTGTCTCGACCCCTCCTTCCCACTCTAATCTCACGTGAGACTGTTAAAAATGCGTGTTTTCAGTGTAAATATGTTAATCCATGCTTCATTGTATTCGATTTATTAATGTAAATATTAAGTATTAATATAAATATCATTGTGTAAAATTTAGTCATATTTTAGTAGAGAAACACGTTTTACTCAATTCGACCAGTTATCTCATATTTTTATTTATTTATTTTTTTATTTATTTATTTATTATTAATCTAATGGACTATGTCCTTACAGATTATTTAAACTTAAACTAATTATATAATACAAATTTGTTTTAAAACTTCCTCTGCTATCAGAAAAGTCAATTTGGTGAGTGATTAAATTGCATAATTAAATTGCTCATTCCAGCCATAATTAGTTCGATGCAAGTCAATATAAAACAGATTCGATTCTCTTAGATTCCTAGCTGGAATATAAAATTTTACTTATTCCAGCAAACCGGGACAGTATATTTTGCCATCAAGTAAATCTTTTATGAAGAGTACACTTTGAGCATTCCTCCTTTCAGATAAGCTTTGCATACCCAACAATTGATAGCGAGCTTTGTAGTCAGGCATATTATCATAAGAATACATGTGACGTATTGCAAACTTGTAAATCTTTTTTGTATTTTTTTGATTCTGTTCATTCCATACTCATAGTATGGGCTCCAAACTATACTACAGTACTCAAGATGAGATCTGACTAAACACATATAAATAGATTTAAGGGTAAATGGATTTTTAAATTCTCTGGAATTTCTTTTTAAAAAACCAAACTGGGAGTTTGCTTTGGAAACTATATAGTCAATATGGTAACTAAATGAAAATTTTGCATCAAAATGAATGCCCAAATCTTTTATTAATTCAACCCTTTGAAATGAATTATTATAATCATAGACATAAGTCTGTATAATGGGTAATTTCTTTCGGGAATATGTCATTACTTTGCATTTAAAAAAAATTTAATTTAAGCCCGTTATTGCAACACCAGGACATAAGTGCATCAATATCTGATTGAAAATAAGAACAATCACTAAAACTCTTGATATTCATAAAAATTTTGATATCATCCGCATACAGTACACATTCGCTGTCTGAAAATATAGGAAACATCGTTTATATATACAATAAATAGAAGAGGACCCAGATGACTTCCTTGAGGAACTCCCGATATTGCATCGATTTCTCTAGAAAAGTTTTCATTTACCTTCACTATCAACTTCCTATTACATAAATAAGAACGCAACCAATGCAAGAGGCTGGAATGAAAGCCCAACTTCTCTAACTTGAAGATAAGGATTTGATGGCTTAAACTGTCAAAAGCTTTGACAAAGTCTGTGTAGAGCGTATCGACCTGTAAACTATTTTCAATAGCTGTAGTTTCGAGGTTAGTAAAAATTGCTAGATTAGTGCAGGCAGATCTACCGGCGAAGAAACCATGCAGATTTATTGAAATATAATTTTTTATTTCTTGGAATAATCGGTTGCATACGATCTTGTCTAAGATTTTAGGTATAACCGAAAGTTTTACAATGGGCCTATAATTTTCAGCAAGGCTTCTTTGGCCTGCATTGAAGATAGGAGATATATAAGCTATTTTCCACTCATCTAACATAACACCACTTGAGAGAGATTTATTAAAAATCAATGTTAGCGCATTACATAACGACGGTGCACTATTTTTAAGGAACAGCGGCGGAAGCAAATCATATCCCGCCCCTTTTTTTATATCTAAACTAGAAAGAGCCAGAAAAACTTATTTTTCTGATAACTCAATATTGCCTAAATTCACAACACTAGAAATGTCTGAGAAGTGCGAAGGAACTATTGCATCGTTATTATCTGAGAAAACGAATCCAAAAAATGACGCAAATAGTTCACAAATTTCTTGGGTATTAATAGCCGTTGAACCCTGGAATTCCATGGTTTTAGGTAGATCGTTACTTTTACGTTTTGAATTGTAAAATGACCAAAAAGATTTCGGATTGGATTTTATATTACCCTCCATGGAGTCAATATATTTTTTATGCAAAAAATTAGACAAAAAATCGAATTCTTTCCGACGTAGATGAAAATTTGACTTGTTATCCGATGACATCGTATTCCTATACTTTTTATGAGCTTTATTTCTTAAATTCTTCAGTTTGAGGAGGCTTCGATTATACCATGGAAGATTGAATTGACGCTTTTTGTGTCTTATTGGCACATATAAGTGAATACATTCCTTAAGAGCCTTTTTAAATTTAAAATAAATTGCATCTAGGCTAAGAGAGTCGAATATTAAATTCCAATTAATAGAATCAAAGAAGTTATTAATGGCAAAATAATTAGCTTTACTGTAATCGTAAATTGAGGAAGAAGTGTCCAGAGCGCATTTCTTATATTCATAAAAACTAAAATTTAAATTAAGCGCTTTATGATGGATAGATTCACTTGATAGCGGCAATTCGCCTCTGGAAAACAAAAGTTTAAGATCATTAGTAATAAATATGAGATCTAATATTCTGTTGATATCATTTCTGATATGATTGACTTGGAAGAGGTTATGTGCATACATTGAATCGCAGAAAACTGACTCTACACCTCTATGCAAATTAAAAGGAATTAATACCTTGTCATCACAACTGAATCGCTACTCAATATTACCTAGATTAAAATCACCCAAAACACAAGTCGTTTGATTGGGTTTTAAGTTGTCGATAATGAAGCTAATATTAAAAATGTGCTTATAGAAAAGATCAATTCCACTATTGGGAGGAACATAACTTAAAATAAAAAATATTTCATTTATATCTAACATTAAGTTGTTTTTGATAGTAACTGCAACACAAATTGCAACTGGAAATAAACAGACAAATATTTAGATGTTAACCCAGTGGCGTTACATCTTGAGCAGCTATCGGCGGATACACAGCTATTTTGTTGGTATTGGTGCTTTTCTTTTCTGAAAAAATTGAAAAGGGCATACTTTGATACCTGCAGGCCACAGAGAATATTCGAGCATCTCTTCGTATTTAGAAGAGATAATACCCAGTTTGAAGCTAACTCTTTGAAGAGATTCAATACTGACACCTCTTTTAATTAGAATACTGCATCTTAGTTGTTCTTTTGTGACCGATGAGTGCTTAAATACTCAACTATGTTAACAGCTGGTTTGAATGAAGAAATATGCAACCACTTCATCTCGTCAGCGACGTCAAGTTCTTTGTTTGCATTTTCGCCTATGATTTTATTGTTTATATTTGTTTTTTTCTTATTATTTTTCTTTTTGTTTTTGTTTGTGGCCTTCTTCGGTTCAAAGATCAGTGGCGAGCGAGGTAGGCTTACAGATGCTGAGAGTAACGGTGCACCAATTATTTTGTCTTCTTTATCATCAGCATCAGCACTTAGGATAGTGTCGGCGTGAAGGGCACCAGCAGCAGTGGCAGCGTATGAAGTTGGAGGGGTGTCCGCGGGAGCATTGAGAGTGGAAGTACACGCAGAATTGCTAGGAGCAACTATATCTTCAACAACAACAACAGCACCGGCTTTGTAGACTGCAGTGTCACACGAAGTTGGTAAATCACCAAGAGTAATTATTGGGGCCGAGAGGCTTTGAGATTCGGCTTTCTTCGAAGCGGCGCCGGCAGCGATGCCTGAGTTAATCGGACCACGAGAAGGGTTAACGACCCTGCTTTTTGATCGAGTAACGATAGCGTTTGCTGCAATCTCTGCAGGCTTTTGTTTATTTTTGTCAAAAGAGTCACTTTCAGAATTTAGACAAGTTATTGATTTGCAGACAATGTTTTCTGCATTTAACAAGATACTGCAAGCTTCATGTATTTTTGAAATGCTCAAAGAGATACAATTGTCCAAGCATGAGGAACATTTGTAAAAGATGTTTAAGTTCGAGTTTATTAATGATAGATTTGAAACATTTAAACTGGCACGTACGTAAAACATAACGTAAACATAAACGAACGTCGTAGACGGAGTACAGCGAAAGATCAGAAAGGCGAGAAAAAAATAACGTCTGCGCGCATCGATGGTTCTAGCTGTACTGAAATTCTACACTGTTTCTTGCGAATAAAAAACTACGTCATCTTTGCGAGTGACGTAAGAGTGAGTGAGATTCGGCTTAACCCCCCCGCCCCCCTAAACGCCTCACGTAATTAATGGACACCCCCTTAAACACATTCAAAAGAGGGTTTTTGCATTGGAAAATGAGGGATGACACCTCCAATACAGAACCAAAGTGCAATATCGATTAGCTTTGAAGTTGGAGGTCGCACAGCTTTTGAGTTCGGATTCGAACAAAATGTACACGTGCTGTTTCACTGATTTACAAGTGTTGGACAAGGGGGCGTGGTACCGCCCAAACAACCCAAATTTGAGAAATTTAATAGCTTTTGAGTCACGGAATTCAGTATTCGACCACAATTTACACTAGCAAGATTATATTTGATGGGCGTTTAGAAACTGGGGCGTGGCAAACAATGTGACCTTTTTTAAAAACGGCAACATTTCTTAAAACTAGACATACTTATGTGTACGCAGTGGCGTAGCTAGGGTTTATGGCAATCTTTTTTTTCCTTTTCAGATAAAATTTGTATGCTAACATTTGTGATTAATTTTTAATCTTTATGTACTTAAATATGGTTCAGTTCAATTTTAAATACAATCTGTATTAAATAAAATAGATATGTAGGCAACTATGAAAAATAAAGGATTTGTTTTTATGATTTAAAAAAATAATTATATTATTACAGCCAGCCATTATATAATTCTTATAGATATTGGGTGCCAATTATTACGTTTTTATGGGTGCTTATAATTGTGGTAATATGCCAATAATGATAGTTTTTAAGGAGCCAATAATTGTACTGAAGTGCCACCGATTGTAGTAATCATGGTGCCAATAATTGTATTCACGTGCCAATAATTGTGGTTTTCAAAACACTTATTTTATTTTGATTCTCACAAATTGCAGATAGCATATATAAATATGTTAAAAATTGCTTTAAATAAAGAATTTCCCAAAAAATAAAATAAAATTTCAAAAAGAACCATCACTTAAAAACAGAATGAATGCTATAGGTTGCAAGGAAAAATTTCCTTATGGGTGCCAATGATTGTAGTCGGTACGCTATTTTGGATTTCTGTGAATAAAAGTAAAATTATGAAGAATTATATGATAGTAAAAAAAATTTCCAAGTTTCTAGTAAGAGCTCATATTATATAACAAACTAAGGCAGAGTTCTCTGATTGTACAGATTCATATCATTAACAATAAAAAACGTGAATTTTCAGAAAATGTAACTGATATTTTAAGTTTTTGCAAATATTATCTCCTAAGCCAATGGAGACCTACAATTTTTTCCATAAATAGGTTTAGGAAGCCCAAATACATTAAACACAAAAAGACAAAAATATTCGAGTCCGGGCCCTAAAGAAAAATTATGCTGAAATAACATATATTTTTTCACAGAATAAAAAGTGCTGCCAAGTATTTAAAATATTTCGTGATTGCTTTAGGCCTTTGAAACATGAAGCAATTGAAAAGTGATGAAACTGCAACAAAAGTTTCTAACCAGTGTATTTATACCAGCACTGGGCGCACTGATGTTACACGTACAGTAATTACTGTATTTTACAGTAATTTTGAGCCCAGTACAGGCAAACAGTAATTAGTGTATGCAAATAATTTAACCCCAAAAAATCCTTAAATTGAATTTTTTATAAATCTATAGAATATATTAATAAGTATACCATATACAAACTGAAAAATAAAACGACATGTGATTGAAATAAAAAGACTATGATAAAGACTTTAAAACTTATGTATGTGACAAACCCATTGTGTAAGAAAACAAGATGACAGCGAATTTTAATTTTTGTTGTAAAAATCCAACACTTAAGTTTTCAAACCATACAAAATCAACTTTTCTGTCTCTTTCACTCATTCACAAGTTTGACAGCTTTAGAATAGGGATGTGCAAGTCGAAGTCGAAATAAGTCGAAAGTCGACTTTTACTTGATAATTTTCGACTTTAGGCAATCGACTATTTTTTATTTTCGACTTTTCCTTTAGACTTTTTTAATTTTATGAGAAACAAAAACCTTAACGCTAATCTAAGAACTATTGCAAGTGGAAGTGTGACAAAGCAATTGCGTATCATCTGATTACGTTACACGCGTAACAAAATGTTTTAATGAAATTGTCACTATTTGAAAAGCAGGTGACAATTTTTATCAAAATTTATTATTTTTGAGCTTAAAATTTTGTTTTGCAAAAAAAAAACATTACAACAAACATATAGAAATATCAAGAATACTGGGTAACAATTGTTACTTTGCCAGAATAGGGCTGTTAATACAAATTTATATTCACAATATTCAAACTACGTTCAAATCGATTAATTTTTTTATTTTAGAAAACAGGGTTATGTTCTGTTTTAAGTCAAATTGGCAAGAATTTAAAATGATTGCATGCCATTGAAATCACAAAAAAATTTTAAATATTGAATTAGTAAAACCATATGCTTCTTTAACACTTCTAGATCCTAGGTTCAATCTTTCACCTTGGTAAGCAGCAGTACATAAATAATTACTGCAAAATTACCCCCCCTCCATTTAGGTGATCTTGTGAATACCGAGATGAGACAAGCAAGAATTTCAAATGAAGAAGTTTTGATAGCGGCATCTTATAGTCAAGAATCCGATAACAGTGATATATAAGGTTTTTGGATGTTTATGTTCAAGAAGATATTTATCAATTGTTGCAACTTCGGTGCCATCCGAAAGGTTATTTTATCATGCTGGTCTCATAGCGAACCAATTGCGAAACAGGCTTTCGCTAGAACATCTTAACATGTTGGTTCATTTGGTGAAGACATATGGTTCCTTTAACTGTGCATTCACTTGTGCACAAATATATCGAGCTCTAACCGCCGAATTAACGTAGCCACTTTTTCGAAATTAATTTTTGAATCGCAAACGATAGTACGACAACAAAGTCGTCAACTCCAAAAATTCCACATCTTTACGTTAAACTGTACTAAAGTTATATCTAACACAAAAATAATTACATGTTAGGGCTTGATATTCAGCCCAATTATTAATAATTTTTCCTGGGAAATCGGAAAAGGGAGTTTTCATTCTTAAGATAGCAGATAGAGACATCACATTTTTATTTTTTCTTTCATAAATATTGACGGTTGCTGAAGAAATTTGCATTAAAAATTTCCAAAATGTTCTTAAACTTTATCTTGAAAATGAACTCTCCCTTTTCCAATAGCAGATAGAGACATCACATTTTTATTTTTACTTTCATAAATATTGACGGTTGCTGAAGAAATTTGCATTAAAAATTTCCAAAATATTCTTAAACTTTATCTTGAAAATGAACTCTCCCTTTTCCAATTACCCGGGAAAAATTATTCATAAGAAGTCTGGTTATTTATATAAGAACTAAAATTGCAATATTTTGTTTTTTTTTTATTTTATTTATCTACTGAAGTAACATGTTTTTGTTTATTTTTTAACAATAAAAAACATTTTTCTTAATGAATCATTTGCTTCTTAACTAAGCGGTACAAAAATATTTTAATAAAGTCGAAAAAAGTTGAAAGGTTCAAAATGTCGATTAGTCGACTTATGCATTTTCAACGGTTGAAAAAGTCGAAGTCGACTTTTGCTTGCAGTTGCACATCTCTGCTTTAGCAAACGACGTCGACGTCACTTACACCTTGATTTCTTGCACCATGTTACAAACCTTATATGTAACTTCATAAATTATAATTTTTTTTAATACATTGATTAATTTTTTGTTACTTAACTTTTTAACTTTATTGAAATATTTTTGTTTTTGTAAGTCTAAATAAACCTTTTTTTATGAATACTTGCGTTTTTTTTTTTAAACTTTACTGTACGGTACAGTATTCAGACAAATTTGATGTAACATCACTGGCTGTGCGCTCCATAGCCAGGGTTGCCACATAGGGAAAAATATTCTACCAAAATTCCTAAAAAAATTTACCAATATGAAAAAATACCAGTTTTTTTTATGTAAAAAGTAAATGAAGGGTTAGTGGCAATAAGGTGCTAACCCACACTGAAAGCAAAATTGAGTTTTGTTTGTAAAAAAATCTCAGCAACCTCTTTTATATGCGTACCAAAGATGAAGTTGTTATCTTTATTCGTTAGCGAGCTACAAGCGTATATTCTATTTGCTGCACATAATTCAGTCTTAAGTTTTGGGCAACAAGGCGCTAACCCACATAAAATAAGTTTAATGCATTTGTAAGTTTGACGGCTTTTAGAAATCGCAGTTTTGAATATTTTTAATTGTTCATACATTTTCTTAATGAGCGTTTTATTAAGTTATTTGTTTAATTTTAATTTTTAGAAGTCCTGCATACAATGGTATTTGCATACTCAAAACATTAAAATTTACCGAAAATATTCACAGGTAAAACTTTCAATGTCGCCTGTTAGCCACACCTTTTAAATTTAGCACTATTTTTTCATTTTCATTTTTAGAAATCTTGCAAACAATGCTATCTGCATACTCAGAACTTTAAAATCTTTCGTCTGTCGGTGGAAAACAGATTAAATAAATTTGTATGTGGGTTTGCTCCTTGTTGCCGAAAAAATTTACAAGCTAAAGTTTCAATGTCGCCTGTTAGCCACACTTTTTAACTTTTTCACGGTTTTTGAATTTTCATTTTTAGAAGTCCTGCATACAATGGTATCTGCATACTCAGAACTTTAAAATCTTTCGTCTATCGGTGGTAAAAAACTAAAGAAATTTATATGTGGGTTAGCACCTTCTTGCCGAAAAAATTCATTTGTAAAAGTTTCAATGTCGCCTTTTAGCCACACCTTATAAATTTTTCACGGTTTTTTGAATTTTCATTTTTAGAAGTCCTCCATACAATGATATCTGTATACTGTAGGTATACATCCTACCACCATCGTCTGTAGGTGGTAGGATGTTTAATTTCCTACCACCTACAGACGAAGGTTTTTAGGAAGGATGTTAGAAGGAAGGAAGGATTTTAGAAGGATGTATTACATACTGTTTGCTCAATAAAACCTGTTTTAAAATATTCTGAGTCTTTTATAGGCCACACCATAAAACATTTTTAACAGATAATAATTTCGGATACATAACTTGTAACTGACCTTTTTTCTCTTATGTACCTACTTATTAAAACACATTATTAAGATGCATTAAAAGATGCAGTTTATTTTATATTTCTTCTAAATCGTTTTCTTCATTGTCTTCTGAGCTTTCTAATTTATTATAGAAGCTGTGATGGATCGGCGTAATCCAATTCAGTAAAGAAATTAAATCTTTATATTTTGCATTGTTTATGTTCTGTTTTTTATATATTATTGAGCAGGCTATTGGTGTCTTTAAAATCTGTCTGTGCCATTTTAGTGACTAGACAATTTGTTTTAAGTTTAAAATGCAACTTTCCCAGTCGTCCAATGAGTAGATTTGCGGGCAGTGATGCCGCAAGTTCAATTCGATTCTACCATCTCGATCGCAAGGAAGCTGCGTATGACCGACCACAGGAAAGTGATGATAAATTTTTTCAAAGTGTTTGTTTTAAATGAGGCTTACATACAAAGAAAACAACGTCCAGCTTTTGTTTTGACTCTTGTAGCTGTCACTTATTATATGGATTCTGAGAGCGACTATAATGGCTCACATACTTTGGAGTGGATGAAATAAATTCCTTTGCAGACTCAACAACTTCTAGGGGATGTGCGTTTACTCGTTTTTGTGCTTACCCCTTTCATCGGTCATTGAAATAATAAATTCTATTTTAATTTAATTTTGAATATTTTTTATTATTTTTCGCGAGTTTTGCAGTCCACGCAAGTTAAAAAACTTTTTTTACATACTTTTGTATCACTACCACTTATTTTCACATTGTACTTAAAACTATATTTTAAAACAAGGAGCTAACCCACAAACAAATTACTTGAATTTACTACCACGACAGACGGTATGCAAAATCTTGAATTTTTAAAAAAAATTTGCTTAAACAAAAAAATTACCAAAACGATAAAGAATTTACCATTTTACCAAGTCAAAAATTTTCTACCAAAAATGGTTTTATTTTACCAAAACGGCAACCCTCCCAAAGCTCACTGAGCGCTCTCTGAGCGGAGCTTTTCACATGCACACATAGTAGAATTAGAGAAGGTATATGCATTTTGGAGAGACAGACTGCCGGAACTGTCAAAACGAAGTTGACAGCTCATACAAAATCTGAAAACGATGAGAATGCGATAAGAAAGCAAAAATAGGCAAGAATAGCAAAATGCTTGAGTTTGACAATTCTGGCTATGAGAAAAAGAGAGCAGTCAGAAATGCATATACTTTTACCTCTACCATGCATGCACACAAAACTCACAACAGAAGAGAATATAATTTAGTCGTTCGCTGATGGTGATGCTGTGAAAACCTGTGTCGGAAATTTTATCTACACTCTTAAAAAACCAACTTTTTGGTTTTTAGACTCATAATTCTTATGTATATATTTTTGTATTTTATTAAGGTTTAATATAATTCATACATATTGCCTATTAAGATTCTTTTCATTATTTTTTTCTTATTATTTGTACTCATTAATTTTTTGAAACTTAATTTTTTGAGGTTTTGATTATAATTTTAATGATTCGTACAGATTAGGATGTGGCGACCGTAGCCTAGTGGGTAGAGTGCGTGGCCCCTAAGCTAAAGAACTGCGGTAGCCCGGGTTCAATTCCAGCTCAGACAGAAAGTTTTTTCAATTGATTTAATGTTTCTGTTCGGTCGTCACCTCTCTGCAGACAATGGCAAGCCTCAGAGAGTAAAAATTGCCATGTAAAGCTTCTTGAGAACATAAGCCGTTCGGAGTCGGCATAAAACTCGTAGGTCCAGTTCTCGGTCATTTGTGATCAAACATTTAATAACACGCACAACACAATTGATCAATAGAAGCTAGGTCAAAGTCCTTCCAAGGGCTGAAATGGCCAGTTTATATTATATTTATATATTAGGATTTAATTATATTAAAACAATAACAAAACACTTAAAAAACAATGTTTGACTCTGAATCTCAATGCGATTTCTGTTCTGCAGAGAACCTTTCTTGCGAAGCAGAATGTGTAATTTGCCACTGCAAGCAAACTAGTATAAATAATTTACTTAGAAAAAAATACTGGAGCAATAATGACATAGAAGAAATAGTGAAAAATATCAATGGCTAAAAATAAAAAATTTTACAGTACATATGTCTAGACTCTAGAGAATTGATGGGCACACACATATTATCATATTCTTTGCTTGTTCGTGAAGCAGAGAAATACGAAGAGCAACTTGGCGTTCGTCAGTTTTATGCTGGATTCCTATTGTTATAATGATTTTCTATATTTATAATGATTATTGAATTGACTTTTGAAAAAATGTGCTTTATTTAAATAAATAAACCTTAAATATATGTCATACGTCTAATAAAATGCAATATTTTATTTGTCTTCTTTGTTGTAAAATGCGACTAAAAATTTCTTAGTTCTTGTTTTCAGAGTTTCACAAATACGACGAGAAGTCCGACGAGCAGAGTGCAAAAGTTACGCTGTAATTTTTGTTTTCATGGCAGCACTCTGCTGAAAGTTCATCGATGCAGATGTGTTTTGCGTCCGTCTACTTGGTGGCGCAATTTTATTAAGTATGTGAAAGCTAATGGGAGCGAATTTAATGCTTGTTAACTTTTCTTGCGTAAATTGCGTTTTTGACAGCACGTTCCAAATACAAATCATTTTCCCATTCTTTAAACATAATTTTTATTTGTGTATTTGTAAATTGCGCAGCCAGACCTAACTACAGCAAGTGCTCAACATCAACTGACTTGATTTGCTTAGCAAAAATCAAAAAATACGCAACAGCCGAACGCACACGATTGAAAGACACACGAAGAAGCTTACAGTGTACATGTGTCGACGTCGCTCAAGCAGCATTTTGTTTCCAAACACGTGTGTTTGTGAAATTAAAATGTGCCCGACACTGCTCTAGAGGAATAAACATGCAAACTTGCAAATCTAGATAATTGTGACAACTATTTCGCTCAGTGTGCGCTATTAGAGAACGCACCAATACTAAGAAGACAAAATAAAATGTGACTGCGTTAGAATCAGGGTTGCCACACAGGAAAAAAAGTTCTACCAAAATTCCTTTAAAAAATTTATTAATATGAAAAAAATTTACCAAATTTGTCTTTAATGTAAAAGTATAAAATAGATATGTATTTTTTCATTTTTAAAAAAATTAATATTTATTAAACATTTAATTTACAGAAAAATACAATACGATAAACAAATATTTATATATTAAAATCACATTTTTCTAATGCAGTCGAACTTCCATATAATGAATTCGCAAGGGACCAAATTACCTCATTATATAGAAACTTCATTGTACAGAAATTATAATATTTTTTCCACTTTTCTTTAAAAGAATCTGGTACTATTTGAGTTTGGATTACACTTTTCCACTTTTCTTCCTCACAAGACCTTGTAATGCATTTAGAAATTTAAATACATTAGTCGGTACGTTACTCCTCACCTCCACAGAGGTTCGAAGTATGTCAATTGATGAAGAAATTCGTCCCAATGTAGGTAACGTAGAGTCCACCAATTTTTTACCGTAATTATTTGGCAATAGGATTATAATATGAACATGAGTATGCAGATAAATTATAAAATAAATACCTGGTATAGCCTGAATTCCACAACTATCCAGAACTTCGTTCACTGAACTCAGACAACTGCTGACAAAAGTGCTAGTGATGGTACTTTCTTATTTTTTTTTCTGTAGTTATTTTCAACTTTTGAGAATCCCCTAATAATAGGGTCCGCCATCTAACGTTTTTTTTTCAACTAATGCATATTTCGTGAATGGTAACATTTAGCTCATGTCTGATTTGACAAATAATTGGTTTTATCCTTCCGCTGAACGAATATGGTTGTGTATACGCTTGAACAACGCTGGGAAATATTGCGACATTACTTTGAAAATCATGGTAATGTTGCAGAATGTGTGCGAAAATTGCTTACGGATTTTGGAAGAAGAGAAGCACCGTCAGCTCCGTATGTTCGTTATGAAAAAAGTGAAAGAAACTGGCATCCTCATCGATAAACCAAAGCGTGAAAAGCCAAAAGCGGTGCGTACACCCGAGAATATTGCTGATGTGGCAGAAAGTGTGCGTGAAGCGCCATCAACATCAATTCACCGTCGTTCTCAACAATTGAACATTTCGGAGACATCATTGAGACGAATTTTGCATAAAGACCTTGGTATGACGCCATACAAAGTCCAATTGGTTCAGGAGTTGAAGTCAACTGACCATCCAATGCGTTTTCTCTTCGCTAAGTGGGCCTGCGATCGACTTTTGCGACCTGTTTTTGAAGATCGCATTATCAGCCGCAGAGCTGATGTCGTTTGGCCACCTCGAAGCTGCAATTTGACACCGTCGGACTATTTTTTGTGGGGTGCCCTCAAAGATAAGTGTTCCGCCGACAAGCCAGAGACAATTGACGCTTTAAAGGACAATATTCGTGAAGCCATTGGTGAAATACAGCTGCACACAATCGATAATGTGCTTAAAAATTTGACCGATCGTGTAGGCTACTGCATGGCCAGCCGAGGCAGCCATTTGAATGAAATTATTTTCCATTATTAGCCGGAAAGATTGTACTTTCAAATAAAAAAAGAAATTTGAGAAAATATCCAGTACTTTTTTTTTAATAGAATTTTCAAAAAAAAAAGTTATTTGGCGGACCCTTTATTTTACTTGATAATGTTTTACGCATGAGAGTTCAATTTCCAGCTGCAAAACTTGTTCATTGTAGAGAAATATTCTTTGTACGGAAAATCATTATAAGGTGATGTAAATACACTCAAACCGAACAAATATTTAGTAATTCAATTTTTTTTAAATAGTTTAAAAGTATTTGTCTCTTTGTATTAAAAATAAATAAGAACTTATTAAATATTATAAATTACAAAGTTTGAATAAATTAAATGAAAATAAAAGTTTAATCTTAAATCGTTTCTTTTTCAACCACACATAATTAGGCTTATTTTTACTTCGCAAAGTTCTTTGGATAGAAAAATGCTGTTAATGGTTCTAAAATGTAATTTGTTTCGAAGCTTCGTGTAAATAAATGCAAATTCAGAAAACTTTCTTTTTGTTGCAGCCGAGCTGTGAAGCAGCGACACCAAATTACAAACAAAATCTGTTAAGTCCTTAACCTTTCCCCCATGAGGTTTTTTTCATAATCAATGCCAACTTCAAGGTTAGAAAGCCTTAGAAGCTCCATTAAATACAAAAAATTTGAGATCAGTGGTAATATAGATATTTTCGATTTTGACAATATAGTACTTGGAGTTGAATTGATAGGTTTTTTGTCGTCTCTGCAAAAATCTTAAGGTAAACTCTTTTTTTTTTATAAAATAATTACTTAATAATTTACTTTTATCTCAAAAATTTTTCACTCGTGAAACATATGTATGTATGTAAAAAGGGCTTATAATTTCAAATCTGAAAAAATTACCTGCCGCTCTCAACTGGTTTAGAAGATATAGTGGCCCAAAGTTTAAGAAATGGACTCGAAAAATTTGCTATTTTTTATTTGCATACAAAACTAAGTAAAGGTGTTAAAGGAAAGGCTATGATTCTACCTATTCAATAAACTATTAACTTGGAAATAAGTTTAGTTTCTTAATTTAATTTTAAACTTTCAGATTGAGACTCGCGCGGTTTTTTATAAAAATGTTTTGTAATATACAATTTGTTATTGTTTTAACATTTATTAATTATGCTGGTATGAATACCCCTATTATATTGTTTATTTAAGGTTAAAAGTGTGCACACGCCATAAGTAATATTTCTAAATTGTTATTGGTAACTCTGAAAATAAAGTAATAAAAAAGAAGATATGGCAGCACTGTAAAAGGTTCGGCCATTGATTTTTGGAGAACTGATCGAAACGCAAGTGTGATTCTAACTTGAAATTATAATCTGTTTAAATTATCAGAATCCAAGTAAGGATTATAACTTCAGATGTGGGGTAATCACCACAAATCCAAAAACTATTAAAAAAAAGGTAAAACTTTATTGAAAATACAATGAGTCGACGGCCCACTCGACAAATAACCTCTGTCAATGGACAAACTGCTGGCTCCGCGAATGGAGCACCTACTGTCTCTGCAGATACTGCACGGGCCATGTCAGTAAATGAGTTGCCTGCTATATCTGCAACTGCTGCTGACTCCGCGAACAAAACAACTGCTGCATTTGAAGACGATAAATTCGATGTCTTTCCGAAAAAAGCACCCACCACTGCTGCTGAAACTACTGCTTCCTCTGAAACCACCGCTGCTGCTGAGACCACTGCTTCTTCTGAAATCACCGCTGCTGCTGAAACCACCGCTGAAAAAAACCAAGCAATTAACGCCAAATTCGCGGCTGCTAAATTTAGCACTATTGAAAGAACTGCTGCTGACGCATCTGCTGAAAATTTTTCTGATGTTTTAGAACATGCTACCGCTTCTACTGCTGACATACCAGTTGAGAAAAACAAATTCATTCCAGAAAACGCATACATATGTTCACTTGCAGAGCAACTGAATGCTTTGAAAATGCAACGTGAAATATTGGAACTGCAGCAACACATAAAAAAATTAGAGAAAGGTGAACCCGAGCTGCCCGTTGTCAGGCATATTATTTTTGAAGAATTGGACACTGCAGTACCAACTTTCAATGGTGACGATAATTATGATATTGTCAAGTGGTTTTCTCAATTCGAAGACTACACCAACATGTGTGGATACAATCAGAGAGAGCAGTGTTTGGGAGTGCGGCGCCGGTTGGATGGCACAGCTAAAGAATATGTGCATAATCTAGGCTTAATTGACTACCCAGAACTGAAAGCTAGTATTATAAAAATGTTTAGTCGTACTATAACACGACAAGAAGTTTACCGTCAGCTGCGTGCACGCAAACTAAAACCGCAAGAATCGTGCATAAGCTACATAGTCGCCATGCAATCTATTGCATCAAAGTCTGACATTGCCGAACAGGAGCTTGTTGATATCATCGTTGATGGGATACCTGATAGTAGTCATCATATTTCTTTCCTTTTTGGTGCTAATACATTGGATGAGCTAATACGTCGAATGGATAGATACGAACAACGGCGTATAAGATCAAATACTCCAAAATCAAGGTCTACTGCTGTCACTGCCACTGCTGAAATTCGGTGTTTCAATTGTTCGCAGTTTGGGCATTATCAAAGTGCCTGCCCGAAACCACTACGGCCACCTGGGTCATGTTTTTCCTGCCATCAAATGGGTCATCTACACAATGATTGTCCGAAGTTGAAGAAGTATAAGTCACGCACTGTCGCTGCTGTAACTGAGGATGAGTCTGGATATGAGGCTGCTGATATCATTCGTGTCATGCAAAAGGTAAGGGTGGCATTTGATATTTGTAGTTGGGGTGCATGCACTGAATTCAAGAATTTTCTTTCTCTCATTGACTCCGGCAGTCCGATTAGTTTAATCCAACGTTCAAGCATACCACCATCAGTTAATTTAACAAATATTTTGCGGCCAACTAGTTACCTTGGTCTGGGTGGACGAAAAATTTATTCATATGGCGTGATATTATGCTCTGTACAATTTCGAACGGAAACTAAAATTATCTCTTTCATTGTTACACCAAATGACACAATGGCTATGCCAGTAATTCTTGGACGGGATTTTATGAAAAACTTTAATATCTATTTAATTCAAAAAATAAAAAATGTTAACGTTGAAGTAAATAAAGTTGACCAAAATAAAAATTCAAAGAATTCATGTGTTAATGCATCCGATTTAATTAGAAAAGATATTGTTTGTGGTGAATGGGTACCCTCTGCTGAAGCTAAGAAAGAAAGTGTAGTAGTTAACGTTGTGAACAAAAAGCAATTTTCAATATCGCCAATTAAGAATGGTTCGTTTTCTTTTGCTGATGAATTTATTGCAGAACTTTGTGCTATCGATATAGTAAATCCTGATTTTGAAATAAATATTTCTTCTGAGTTGAGTAAGGATCAGTCCAATAAATTACAAAAAGTTATTTTAGATTCATATTTGCAACCAAAAAATTTATCTCGAAAATTGTATGATTACAAAATGAAAATTCGTTTGACAGATGACACTCCATTTCATTGTGCACCACGAAGGTTATCTTTTTTTGACAGAGCTGAAGTTAGAAAAATAACCGATGATTTGATAGACAGGCACATTATTCGGCCAAGTAATTCACCTTATGCTTCAGCTATTGTTTTAGTAAAAAAGAAATGTGGTGGTACACGAATGTGCGTCGATTATCGTGCATTGAACAAAAAGACTATCAGAGATAATTTTCCATTGCCTCTTATAGAGGATTGTGTTGAGTATATGGCAGATAAACGATGGTTTTCTCTTCTCGACTTAAAGGATGGATTTAATCAGTGTACTATGGACACAGATTCAATTCCTTTAACATCTTTTGTCACACCTCATGGGCAGTTCGAGTATCTAAAGATGCCATTTGGATTAAAAAATGCGCCAGCCAACTTTCAGCGTTTTGTCTATAATATTTTCAGAGATTTAATTGATGAAAACAAAATTATAGTTTATATTGATGACATTTTAATTGCCTCTTTTGACTTTGAATCACACGTAGATATAGTAAAACAAGTTCTTAGTAGAATTTATGAAAAGGGACTGGAAATCAAGTTGAAGAAATGCAAATTTGGCTATCAAGAAATCGAGTATTTGGGATATTCAGTAAATTCATCTGGGATTAGGCCAAGTGATTCACATATACGTGCAATTAAATGTTATCCAATGCCGACAAATCAAAAAGAACTACAAAAGTGTATTGGTTTATTTTCCTATTTCAGGCGGTTTGTCCCATCCTTTTCTAAAATTTCAAGACCGCTGTTAAACTTGCTAGGTAAGGAAAGTTCTTTCGACTTTTCTGAGGCTTGTGCTAATGCATTTTACAATTTGCGAGATCAACTTTCTGCTGCACCAGTGCTCGCAATATATAGCTCAAAGCGTGAAACTGAACTTCATTGTGACGCTAGCAGTCATGGTTTCGGTTCAGTACTTATGCAACGTCAAGATGATGGTCGATTTCATCCAGTAGCATATTTTTCAAAATCTACTTCTGATGCTGAATCGAAATACCACAGCTTTGAACTAGAAACTCTCTCCATTATTTCTGCACTTAGGCGGTTCCGTGTGTATTTAGAAGGACTTCCATTCAAGATTGTTACTGACTGCAATTCACTCACCATGACACTTAGCAAAAAACATGTCAATCCAAGGATTGCTCGATGGGCACTGGAGTTAGAAAATTATAATTATTCGATTCAGCATCGAAATGGTGTTTCAATGGGTCATGTAGATGCTTTGAGTAGATGCCACTTCAAGCAATCATCAAAAACGGGGGAAATTAAGCTTACCGATGTAGACAAAAGTTGTCATATTAGTGCCGCGGTAGATGACGACGATGTGGATTTTTACATTCAGGTGGCACAAAATCGTGACAAAGAGATTAGAGAGTTGCAAGACAAGTTAGAAAAGTGCAGTATAAATGGTTATGAGTTACGTGATGGATTAGTCTTCCGTAGAATTGAACCGAATAGACTGCTTCTGTGCGTGCCCAAGGAAATGGAGAATAATGTCATTCGAATGATACATGAAAAGATAGGCCATCTTGGGGTGGATAAGTGCTATGATCAAATACGTAAAAACTATTGGTTTGCAAAAATGAGAGATAAAATTAACCAATTCATTAAAAATTGTATTAAGTGTATAATGAACTCGTCGCCAGCGCGTTCAAATGAACATAATCTGTTTAGTATTCCGAAGACACCCATTCCGTTTGACACAATACATGTTGACCACTTTGGGCCATTACCTTCAATTAACTCGAAGCGTAAGCATATATTGGTTGTAATTGACGCATTCACAAAATTTGTTCGGTTGTATCCAGTAAATTCAACCAGCACAAAAGAAGTGTGTTGCGCATTAGATAAGTATTTTAGCTACTACAGCCGTCCTAGACGAGTTATTTCTGACCGAGGTACCTGCTTCACTTCGCATGAGTTTAGTGACTTTTTGTCAAAAAATAATATTAGCCATGTAAAGGTTGCAGTCGCCTCACCGCAAGCTAATGGCCAGGTTGAGCGTGTGAATCGGGTACTCCGGGGAATGTTAAGTAAACTAAGTGAGCCTATACAGCACGCTGACTGGTCATTGAAATTGTCTCAAGTAGAGTACGCGTTAAATAATACTGTTCACAGCACAACTAAGCAGACACCTAGTAAACTATTATTTGGTACTGACCAAAGAGGCAATATTATAGATGAGTTAACGGAACACTTAAATAATAAATTGAACGAAGAAGAAACACAGTCTTTGGAATCAGTTAGATCAGATGCATTAAGTGCTATTGAAAAATCTCAAGAATATAACACGCAGTATTTCCTAAAGCACAGTGTGCCAGCAAGGACTTACTCGGTGGGCGATTTTGTTGTTATTAAAAATACTGACACTACTGTTGGAAAAAACAAAAAATTTATTCCGAAATATCGTGGTCCTTATGTTATTTATAAAGTATTGCCTAACGACCGTTATGTAATTAAAGATATTGAAAATTGTCAACTGACTCAGTTACCGTATAATAGTATTGTTGAATCTAGGAAAATTCGTAAATGGTTATCACCAGAGGTTTCTCTTGACACTACAATCTTATTTTGTCATATGCCACCCTTTACTGGTTTAGGATAGTTATAATTATACAAAAAATGTTTATTTTATTGATCTGGTATTCTTGATTGGGGTCAATCAAGATTGTCAGATTGGCCGAGTTGTAATATACAATTTGTTATTGTTTTAACATTTATTAATTATGCTGGTATGAATACCCCTATTATATTGTTTATTTAAGGTTAAAAGTGTGCACACGCCATAAGTAATATTTCTAAATTGTTATTGGTAACTCTGAAAATAAAGTAATAAAAAAGAAGATATGGCAGCACTGTAAAAGGTTCGGCCATTGATTTTTGGAGAACTGATCGAAACGCAAGTGTGATTCTAACTTGAAATTATAATCTGTTTAAATTATCAGAATCCAAGTAAGGATTATAGTTTTTTATTTTACGTTTGTATAAAAGGAATTTTTTTATTCGCTTATGCTACAATAACAGACAAAAATGGAAAAATTTGTCCTTAACAATATACGTGACTTTTTCTTAGCTTTCGAAAATTGTTTACTAAAACTTAATCATATAAATTTTTAATTGCGAAAAATAGAGATTTCCAACAGATTAGATTTATTTGTAATTTGAACCTAATTTGTTGTAAAACAAATTTTATTTGTATTTTAAAATATATTTTAAAAAAGCCAAAACATTATTCTAAATACTAATTTACGCTTCGCACGTGTAAGTTGCTATTGAAAACTCATTGCTCCGTTAGCATTCATTTCTCCACTCTCAAATCATACCAGTAATAAGACAAATATTTTGGTTTTCATTTTTAACAAAAAAAAAAAAAAAAGTCCAAAATTAAATAACAGCTCTTTTCTGGAAAAGTGTTACCCAGAAAAGTTTTATATTTAAAATTTCTAAGTATTTGTTGTAAGTTTTTGATTTCAAAACAAAATTTGAAGCTCGTAAATAATAAATTTTGATAAAAATTGTCACTTGTTTTTCAGATAGTAACAATTTCATTAAAAATTTTTGTTTTTTTATCTTTTTGTTGGAGAGCGTTTTGAAAGCATAGGTTGCAACCAAGGCTCATTTATAAGGTTGTGGCACTTGAGAGCGATCTTGGTCGTACTGTAAGAATGGATGAAAAGAAATCAAGAAAATGAATGCATAAAGCCATGGTATAAGGATAGAGGTAGCTGCAGCGTTGACTGTGCTCTCTTTCCATACTGCCATGTCTGTCAAATTCAGCTGTGTGGCAAACAAAAGAAAAGAAATAAAAAGTTTTGATTCGTTTTGACATTGCAGTATGCTTTCATCTGGTGCATGTATCTGTATTCTTCTACCATGCATAGAACAAAGAAACGAACAGAGACACTTCAAGCAAAGGCGAAACAAGAGTGCATTTCTCTCAAGTGCCACAACCTTATAAATGAGCCTTGGTTGCAACAAAGTTTAAAATTGGAGTGGCTTGCAACATTTTAAGCTATTGCGTTGTAATTGCAACACTTTTCAATGGCTCCATGCGTAAAAGGCCTTACACTGTAACGCTTACAGTGTCTAAAACAGACTCTAAGACAGCGCTGGGCCCCATAGCTCGCTGAGCGTAACTTTTCACATGTACACAAAACTCACAACATAAGAGAATATAATTTAGTCGTTCGCAGAAGGTGATGCTGTGAAGATCTATGTCAAAAATTTTATGTACACTGTTAAAAAGCCAACGTTTTGGTTTGTAGATTCATAATTCTTATGCATATATTTTTTTTTTATTTTATTAAGGTTTAATAGAATTCATACATATTGCCTATTAAGATTTTTTGCATTATTTTTTCTTATTATTTGTACTCATTAATTTTTTGAAACTTATTTTTTTGAGGTTTTGATTATAATTTTAATGATTCGTATACAGGGTTGCCAATATTCGAAGCGCCCATTTTATTTTTTAATAAATCAAAGAAACCACAATATTTTGTCTGTTCGTCATGAATATCATTTAATTGGGTTCAAGTAGATTTGCTTACATTATTTCTTGAATATGATATCTCGTAAATGGTTGCCATTGGCCTCTACGACATATTGTGCCCGTTTTGCAGCATTTTCCCATGGTTTTCTTCAACATTTCTAGGGTCTTTGGCTTGTTGACGTAAACCTTTAATTTCAAATAACCCCACAAAAAGAAGTCTGGAGGCGTTAAATCTGGTGATCTTGGCGGCCAATCGAAATCACCATTTTTTGACATCAAACGGCCAGAGAACAATTGCTTCAAAAAATCGATTGTAGTGCGGCTTGTGTGTGGTGGCGCGCCGTCTTGTTGAAACCAGTAGTGCCTGATACGCTTTCGACGAACGATTGGCATGAAAAAATTGTTTATCATATCGCGATAACGCTCCTGATTGACAGTAACTCTGTGGCCATTATCATCTTCGAAAAAGAACGGCCCAATGAGCATTTTAGCACAAACGCCGCACCAAACAGTGACTTTTGCATCGTGAAGAGGTACCTCTTGAATCTCTTGTGGATTTTCAGTGGCATAAATACGGCAATTTTGTTTGTTTACCGTTCCGTTCAACTGAAAATGAGCTTCATCGCTCATTGAGTTGAGTTTTCACTATTGACTTGTTTTGTTGAATGTAAATTTCAACAATTTTAGAGCGTTCGCGTGGCGTGTACTGTTCCATTGTAAACATTTGCTTGGAATGACGCTTCAAACGCGGTATGTCATTAGTCGATTTGGCATCACTGCGCAAAGTTACAGTGTTGCCAGATGGGTGCTTCGAATATTGACAACCCTGTATATAAGGATTTAAAAATATGAAAACAAAACACTTAAAAACAATGTTTGACTCTGAATCGCAATGTGATTTCTGTTCTGCAGAGGATCTTTCTTGCGAAGCAGAATGTGTAATTTGCCACTGCAAGCATACTAATATAATTTATTTACTTAGAAGAAAATGGTGGAGCAATAATGGGATAGAAGAAATAGTGAATAATACCAATGGTTAAAAATAAAAAATGAACACGTATTACAGTATGTGTGGAGTAGGAAGTCCAATCCCGGAAACTTTTCTCGATCCCGGGATTATCGGGATTGAAAATCTCAATCCCGGGACTAGTTCGGGATTGAAAATTTTAAGAAGTAAATAATTCAAAACGTTTTTAGTACAATTTTTTATTTTTTATTAGTTGAAACTAAAAAATGTAAATTAATTCATTTGTAAATTAACAGGTCAGGACCGTAGAAAAGGGGGGTTTCGGGATTCAAACCCTCCAGAGGGTCGAAATTTAAATTAAAATTACTGCATTTAAATAATTATTTCATTGAACCACTAAAAAACTTAAATCATATACTGCAGTAGCGTTTACGTATCATAAAGTCTTTGTTAGGAGTTGAGTCGTGTAAACAACAAAAGTGAAAACCAATGTATCGTGATTTATCGGATCAAACGTGATACATTCAAAACTATCATCACTAATGTTTTCACTACCCTTGATATCGTAACTTTATATTTATTTTTTATTATCTTAAAAAAATTTCAGGTTTTTTTATTATAAATTAATATTTTATCTCTAATACGTACAATTTTAGAAATTCTGGCAATGAATGCAAGCACTCAAAGCCTTTCCAACGATATCTTAAAAGTGAGGATCGCATTAGAAATAATGAAGTTATTTAAATTTTAGTGAAAATAAATTCAAGAAAATTTAAAAAAGGCACGAAAAACAACATTATCTTGAATGCTACTGAAAAACATTTAAATGTTTTGATGCACATTAGAGGAGCCTTTTCCGTCTTTAAATGTCTGGCAGCTTATTTTTTTTTAAACTGTTCTACCAGACAATATACTTACGAAAAACATGATTTTTGAAGGTGTTTGCAAAATGTTTTAGCTCACTGGTGGCTATCGTAACAGACAAAGTATTTTGGGAATCATAAAATAGACCAAGGCTATTTTTTTTTTGAGGGGTACACATGAAAATTTTTTCTAATGGAAGTCGAGGTACCTTAATATATTTACTTGCATATATTATGTATAAAAAACTTAACTTGAGAATAAAATGAAACAAGAACTTATTATTTTAATTTTGAATAAAAAAATGGGTAGATCCTGGCTACAGTCCTGGTTTAAGGTATTATTATATAAATGTTAAGCATTTTTTTAGACACCGTCTTCATATTTTTTGTGTTTAATGCAAATTAAGGTTGGAAAAGACTTTTCAAAATTAAATTTTTTGGTTAATTAATTTTATGATCTACTAGCTGATTTACCCGGTGTTACTCGAGAGTCATTTATATAAACATTTTAACATACACTTCTCGATTAAATGTTTTTTTAAAATCGGGAATAATGAAAAACATGTTGAATTTTATTTGAATTTTTTTTTTATCTAATTTCATTTTATTTATCTGCCGTTAGAAAGGTAATTGAACGAACATTAATCCAAAAAAGTATAGGAAAATTTTTGTTGTTGGTGGTTCCATCTCTTGCGGTGAGCTAATTGAATTCAAAGAAGGGGTACGAAAAACATATTTTAAAAATTAAAAAGAATTTTTTTATTTACTTAATCTTAAAGCAAGCACAATTATCTTTTCAACAAAATAAAATTATGGTGGGACTCAATGCGTCCTTGAGATATGGACATTTTAACGTCTAAACAAAGATTTATATTAAAAACATATTGAACTTTTTAACAAAAAAATTTTAATGAAATATATTAAAAACAGCGGAGTTATTAGCATTAAAAGTAAAAACTTTGATTTTCATATAATTTTTTTCTTATTATTAGCTATCAATGTTTTATGAAAATTCGTTGTGCTAAAAATGATTGTACCTACTAAAATTTCTATAAGCTGCATTTTTTCATTGGAGATCAGGATCATATTATCGCATTTGCAAGCAAAGCAAAAACAGCAAAAAGTTTAGCAAGTGAGCTGGACATTTAAATTGATCCAATTCTATGTTTTTAAGTGTTTATGACGCTAGATGACGCTGCGACTGAAAAAACTGGTAGTACTGCATTATTTTACTTTTTAAAAGTTTGGTAGCGATAGCATTTTTGCAAAATATTTCGCAAAACTTATCTGCTAGCTGCAAAAGAACATCAAATATACTTCTGTAAGCAGAAAAAAGCGCCACCTGTCTGAAGAAACTTTTGAAAAAACATTATTCAGCTTTTCACCGCAAGGTGTAATAGTTTGTACCCACACATCTTACAAATGTAGCGCCATCTATCTGTGAATTTAACGCACAGATCAAAACTAATGAAATAATTGTGCTGACCAGATGCGCATATGTTTTATTATATCGCCATATAGCTGAAACTAATTACATGAAAATATTAACTTTTACAGCATTCTTATTCACAGTCATCTTTTCGATAAAATTGTGATATATATACAACATATAAAGTACCATTGATAAAGAACTAAGTGACAACGGTGACACAATAGTGAGAAAAAATAGAGCAATCACAACAAACAAATTTAACAGGAGGGGGCGGGGGGTGGGGAGGCAACTAATAAGTAGATCACTATAAAAGAAGACTTTATACAATCCAAAATGTTCGTCATTACTTAAGACACACAACTGCATTCTTAGAGATAAATGGGGACGTTCAAACTATATAGAAATTTTTAACACAAAACTATGTTTTATTAATAGTCTGGTATGAAAAAATAGATTTTTAGCCATAACTTTTGATTGGAAAGAGATATTGGGGTAATTTTTTTCACATATATTATCTTTGAGACTTGACTTTTTTGTAAAAAATATAAAAACAACATTTTGGAAAAAATAAATTTCGCGAAAAAAATCAAAGGGTACCCTTGTTGTTTTGATGACAAAAACAGTAAAATAATTTTTGCGCTTAGCTGGAAGAATTTTTGCAAATAAATGCTATGTCATATGAAAGGTAGCCAGATGTGCAGTTTTTAATTGATTTCATTTTTACAACAACAACAATTTTTGAGTCATTTTTTGAGTAAAAAGTCAATATTTTGGACCTTTTTTGACATAATCATAAAACATATATACACTGACTTAACGGTACAGTTCAACCTATTTTTGTAAAGTGATTTTATTGAACTTTTGAACAAAAAAAATTTGAATGAAATATATTAATGGACAGCGGAGATATTTGCATCGAAAGACCAAACTTTGATTTTCATGTCGTTTTTTTCTTATTCTTAGGTAACGATGTTTTATGAAAAAGTCATTGTACTGAAAATTTCTCCAATTTTGAAGATATGTGAGTGTTTTTGATGTCAAAATAACAAAAAATTTTTAAAATTAAATACACAAAAATCTCCCATACTAAAAAGTTTTATAATAACAAAATTACCGTTAGTTGAAAAATTTCAGAGGGGGCGTGACAAAAACTAAGTATGTAACATTTTAAGTTGGGATAAATTTAATATGTGTACCTAGTTTGAGCGAAATCCGTTGAGCCGTTTAGATTTGTATAAAGGCCAAACAAACAAATAAACAAACAGAAAATGAGTTTTATTACTATAGATTAAATTATTGCACGAATTAATTTGCGAGCTTTAGATCAAGTGAGTTAATCACAGCTTAGTCACTCAAAGACTACTGAAGATGAAAAAGTAGCGATTTCCGAAACAGAGTGTCTAGTCAGCCAAGTGATTGACTCTATACAGAGTTATTGTTGCCTTCTTAAAAACTTACTTGATCTAAAGCTCGCAAATTAATTCATGTATTAAATTTTTTGCTTAATTTATTATTAAAGTAATGCATTAAGCTGATCAACGCGTCTCATTTTTCATTAGAGAGTTTTGTTCGGATATTATTACAAATATAACCCGCTAACGAGAAGCACCCGTTCTAGTTCTGTGCTAGTTGGAGAAATAGTTTACGATAATCGTAAGCAGTTTTTAAGTTTCGATCACAATTGCCTTCATTACAAAAAAAAAAAATAATTTCCTAAGTCAGAATATCTGACAATTTGATAAAATCTTCTAAAACTTTCCAAAGGATTTATTCAAGTGATTTAATTCCAAACAATCATTTTCAGCCTAAATAAAAGGTATTTCTAATTTTATATTCATATCAACTTAAATTTGTAATAAATTTGAATATTTGTAATAAAATTTTTTTTATAAAAATCCCGGGATACTGGAAAGAAAATCCCGGGATTTAAAGGGGCTTAAATCGGCCGGGATCCCGAAATTGACTTCCCTAGTGTGGAGGTATAAAAATACTAACTTGCAAATCTAGATAATTGTGACAACTATTTCGCTCAGTGTGCTCTAATCGAGGGCGCACCAATTCTAACAAGACAATATAAAATGTGACTGTGTTAGAATGCCCCAAGCCCGTAGCCAGAAAATAAGAGCCGGGCAGGCTGAGCCTCCAGTAAAAAAAAAATACAAATTTTTTTCATACATTTGTATATAAATATATATATGCATATTAACATATTTTCAAATGAATTTTTTATATATTTACATGTTATTTAATGAGTTCATTGTTCAAATGCATATTTTAGTAAAAAAAAAGTTAAGTATATTAACATATTAAATATAACATAAATAGTTCAATGTTTGAAAGCGAATTTCTAATGTATTAGAACAAATTTCCACTACAGTCACAGCTCTGCTGTTTAATACAAAGACCTTTGTCTTAGTTTCTCATTAAATTTGCGAAAAATGGTTTCGGGACAAATTTTTTCCAAATAATGGCCTTCAAAAGCGATCAATGAAAGTTCTAGCAGACGTGTTGTAGTTATCTATAATCTTTGAACTCTGTTGATTTGGTTTACACGGGAAAATTGTGCTTCCGCCGTACCGCCGGAATACCTCCGCAATACCGCCGTACTATTGCCGAATGTTTCGATTGTACAAAACAAATTATAAGTATCAGGAAACGCATCGCGCATTAGACACAATTCATTCAACGTATCAAAACTGATTGAATTTGGTGATGTTTTCTGATGCTCATCCCTTTTTTGTACGGATATTTCTTTGCGACAGACATCACGGCATCATAGGGTATTTTTAAGCCTACAGAACATAACATTTTCAAACTAGCCGGCTTCATTTCGTAAGCTTATGACAATGCCAACAATATACGATCATTTTTGGTGAAACGCTTTTTTAATTTGAATATAATATTATCAACGATATCAAAGTAAGCCGGCTTAATTTAAATAGAATATTCACTTCTCTCACCAAGTGATTGTTCTACTACTGAGTTTCGCGTGATATAAAACCTTGTTATTTTAATTGTTTTTGAGCAAAAGTACCTCATTCTATCGCAAGCTATGTCTGCAACATCCATTATTTTCCTTTCAGCCTTTCCAAATTTTTATGCTCCCAATTAGTAGTTTTATTTAGACTAATTAGACTAATTATTATTAGTAGATTGGGGAAAGTATGTAAAACTATTTGAGAATGAATGCAAAGTATTTAGATTACAGGAATAAGTGAAGACTGCTGACCTGGTACAGCCGCTTAAAGTTGAAAAATCCGAAATGCAGTCAGCTGCGCTTGAATCATGATAATGGTATTCACTACATTTGTTAAGCCCTGCTAACTTGCTAAACTTAACAAATTTGTTAAGTTCTGTCAAAATTTTGCATGGGAAAAGACTTAGCCTTTTGTTAGCAAGTTAACAAGCTCAGCACCGTGTTTTTGTTTAGCAGATACCATTTGTTAAGTCCGAAACGTCAAACTTATTGAGTGTAGTGATGAATCGTTTTGGGAATGAGTTCTAACAAGTACCAAATTATTTTTGATTTGCAGCTTCAAGGTAAAAAAAACGGCTCTTTATTAATAAAAAAATAAAAATTTTGCAATGGGGTTGGTAAAGACTTAAAACATTTTAAAGTTTCTGAAAAGCAAATGTATCAAAAGTGTTAACGCACTGTAATATATAAATTAAAATACATTTTTCGTTACTGAGTTCTGGTTACACGAGTATTTAAAACAACAGATTTTTAGCTGTAGAATTCTGTCAGCTGGTTTTAACATATCAGCTTAGCACATGATTGTAAAATGTCTTAGCAGGTGCGTTCGCATCAGCAGCTGCTAACTTTAACAATTTAGCAGTTTAGCAGGATTTAACAAATTTTATTGAATACCATTGATATAATTTCGAAATCCTCCCCATTCATCCTCAAGTAGTTGCAAGTGTTTTTCCTAATCAGAACAGCAAACTGGGAGACACAAAAGCTGGAAAAACGACTGCAGCAACTGCAATTTTTTTTTGTGTATATTTAGTTTAAAACACTTAAAATAATAAATTATCTAAAAAACTCGCTCAAAAAATCTTGGAAACAATTAAAATAACAACATTCTATAAATTTTCACCAAAAATTAACTTTCTTTACAATTTTTTGCCAGCTGTTATTGGCAATGACTTGCGAAATTTTGTTATCTAAATTTTCAGCTGTTAAATGAAAGTGTTGCCATATTTTCGGCGTATGTTTACGTTTATAATGCAAAGGTCTAATTACACTGGGGGCGAACCTTTACAATGTAACATGTCTGACTGTCTCAACCTGTCGAGGCCAGCATAATCTTTGTGAAATTGCCTCAAGTCGACTCAAACCTCCATGTGGTGTTTCCTGGGCAACGTCAAAACTGACAACAGTTAGTTTGGCGGCTAATCTGAGCGGCGGGCACCCCTAGGCTTAAAATAGGTTGTGCGTCGGGTTTGAAGCCCACCCGTAAAAACCCATTTCAATGAAAGCAAATAAGAAAAAAAGAAAAATGATCCCCAAATCTAATGACGACTACCGCAAACGAAAAACTGATAATGATTTACGGATATGCACCTGGAATGTCCGAACCCTTAATTGGGAAGGTGCCTCTATCCAACTGACTAATGTCTTAGAAAGATACAAAGCTGATATCACTGCTATCCAAGAAATGCGATGGAAGGGACAGGGTTGCATTCGGCATGCACCCTGTGACATCTACTACAGCGGCCATGCGGAGAAGCACACCTGTGAACGAACGACTTGCCATAATTCGCATCAAGGTTAAATTTATTTAATTTAAAATAAATTTATTTAATAATACGCGCGAAATCAGTGCAGCATTTTTCAGATTAGAAAGAGAGTAAAGTCGAATGGGTCTGGCAGTGAATTCAGATAAGATGAAATACTTGGTGTGAACAAATAAACAGTCCCAGCGTCTTGGAACCCACGTTACAGTTGACAATACCTCTTTCGAGGTTGTGAAGGACTTCGTTTATCTGGGATCCAGCATAAACTCAACCAACGACATCAGCATTGAAATCAAACGAAGAATAACTCTTGCCAACAGGTATTACTTTGGGCTTAGAGGCAATTGAGAAGCAGAGCCCTCACTCGACGAACGAAAAACACGCTCTATAAATCGCTCATCATGCCCGTCCTACTTTATGCATCACAAACCTGGACGCTGAGCAGTTCAGATGAAAGAACTTTAGGAGCATTCGAGAGAAAGATTCTTCGTAAGATCAACGGACCAATCTGCATCAATGGCGAGTACCGAATACGGTGGAATGATGAACTGTTTGAGCTGTACGCTGACAATTTCAAGCGCATTAAAATCGAGCGGCTTCGCTGGCTTGTTCATGTTCAGCGCATGAAAGACGATGCTCCAGTGAAGAAAACATTCGATTTGGTACCCAGCGGCGGTCAACGCAGAAGAGGATGACCGCATCTTCGTTGGAAAGACCAAGTAGAGGACAACCTGACGAAGCTTGGAATTTCCAACTGGCGCGAGCAAGCGAAAGACAGAAATGGCTGGCGCAAATTCTTAGATGAGGTCAAGACCGTCATACGGTTGTTGTGCCAACTAAGTAAGTAAGTAATTACACTGTGCTCAACTGCAAAATAAAAGAGGGCAGTTGTAAAAGCATACGGAAATTTGGCTAGGGCAGGCTCGACGGATTCTAGGGCAGGCTTAGCCTGCCCTAGCACCATACTAGCTACGGGCCTGGAATGCCCATCCCTGCCCATACCAGTGGGCATTTAAGCGAGTCCTCCGCAAAAAAAGGCATGCTAGCACTGCTTTTATTGGCGTCAATACACCTTCCATGATCACTGCATTAATGAGTACTTCTGTAAGGAGTACCTTTTGAAGGTTCTTATTCTTTTCATATTATTTTATATGAAAAAATTTACAAAAAAAACTCCAAAAAAATTTTTAAATACACAGAACAGTTTGTAAAAAAATGTAGATTTAAAAAAAGTTAATAAAGAAACAAAAATGGGAAGCCTTTTTTAATTTGTATCAATTTGTGAATTTTACATTCCTATGACTACTGAATAAAATATTCAAGGCATTCTTTCCTTAGTTTAAGTAGTAACGCATTGCGTTATTCATTTTCCACAAACGAATATTGGGGATTCATATTTTTATAGTGCCATTAAAAAAAAAATATATTCCAATTTGCCACTGTGCGTTGGCAAACCAAGCATTATTGCAGTCCTTAAAAATTTTCTGCAAATAAAAAATCATATTCATATTCCGATTTAATTTTGTACAGTGGATAAGCTGATAAAGCGGCGTGAACATTTTCGTTTGAAGTATCAGCGCCAACTGAATAAAAGAACTTCGTACGTGTGATCGTGTCGGTATAATGTTCGAATTCAAATTCGACTCAAGTTCGCGAACTATGAAACGCCAACCAGGGTTGCCACAGCCTAAATTTTTTTATCAAACTTCCAAAAAATTTTCACATATAAGAAAAAAATTTCACATCCAAAAAAGTTTAACAAATATGATAAATCTAAAAATTAATTATTTAAAATAAGTTTATCCAACGAACATATAATTTTTAGTTAATATATTTGATAGATAAATATTCAATTAACCCATTTCCAGCTATTGGTGTATTTTTGCACCAGTAGCTTTAGAATTTTCTCCAGGTAAGCGCGAAAGTGATATTACCTGGCACTGTAGGGATTATGTTAGTATGGACCTTTGACAATATACATTATTTTTGTTTTGAATCGATTCGGCCGTTTACTTGCATTTTACGCCCACGGTGCGTCGCAATATTTGGGTTTTTTATTTTTTTTATTTTTGAAAATTCAGGAAAAATTTCAAATCGCAATAGCAAAAATTGCTTTTCAATTGTAACTATTATAAGTTTTAAATTTTATGTAAACAAAATTTAGAGCCCGTTTGCTGTTTTAAAATGGGCAGGTACGGCTGTGAAGGTATGCAATGCAGCTAGTGGTGCAAAATCAGTCAGCTCAGTCCTTATCTGTAAATAAGGACTGAGGTAAAAATGCCAGATAAAGTTTAGGGCCATATAAAGACTCTGGACGAAGTTTCGTCGATTTTGGCCCGGTAGTTAAGGAGCCGCCGGAAATGGACTAAATGTATTATTTTATTTTACATATATGGTTGCAAGAGATCAATATTGTATACATTTTTTTTTGTACAAAAATTAAGAAAAATCATATAAGTAACTTATCTACATTTTTAAAAATAAATAGTTTATAGTTCTTAAAGCGTAAAAACTTTCAATAGTAAAGCCAAGAAACTTATACAGCCCAGCAAAAAAAGTGCTTCCAAAAGAATCTAAAGTGGAAGGAGAAGTCTTGAATTCTATCCCTTCCACTTTCATACCCAGAAGGCATTCTTTTGCGTGTGCATATACATGTTATTGAGAGGAATGCTTTCCTAAGTCTTCTTTAGAAGTGCTTCCAGAACTTTTTCAATGGAAGATTTCTTTGAGCCCTTCAATGAAAGGATTCTAGTAAGTGTTTTCTGGAAGAACTTTAAGAAGGCATTCCATGGAATGGAATGGTTTTTGTGGTTTGGGGGTTACAAAACAGTTTTCTTCCATGCCTATTTTGTCTTAGAAGTCTTCGATATCCATGTCGCTTTTTAGTCCAAATTTAGGAAATCGTAGTAATTTCCATTTCGTTTAGCAGGGTTGTTTTTTTCAGTAGCAAACAAGTTCGATAACATTGAAAATGGCCGATAATTTTAATGCATTCTTGCAAGTAGCACAAACAGCGTATCCGTTAACGTAGAGTGGGAAACATTTAAAAAAAATTTTGTTTTGTTTCGTCACTGCAAAAATTTATCAAAATGGAATAAAATATCAGGTTTTCACATAAAAACAAAAATTTTACCAGTTTTGGTAAAATTTCCCTATTTTAGCAATGGTGATGGGGGGACCACTGGTTTAAATTGACTGCTAAATTGAAAATAAGCAAAGTTTTTTGTTTGTGCATAACTTAAAAAAAATTTTATATGGATTTTAAAGTTAAGGGTAAGTCCTAATAAAATTTACAGGAAAGTTGGAAAATTTTATATACTTTTATTCAGGTTTTATATAAAAGCAAAATATACTTTTTTAACAGTTTTACAAACTTGAGTCTTAATAAAGTGCAATATTTTATTTATATTTTTAACTTTTGGAGAGTAAAATTCACATTTTATCACAATTTTTTTTTTATGAAAGTTACATTTTTACTCTTTCTTTGAATACTATTACTTTTTCGCTCTTTAATTTTTATTGCTTGTCTAAGAGTACATATTTTCATTAAATAAATGAATGTTCTAATCCGAAAAAAAACAAAAACATCCCCCAAAAATGGTAATAATTCAGGCAGTTTAAGCTAGTGAGTTCACAGTGAAAAGCGTAAAAACTTTGTCCTACAATTATTGCTCTAGCACTCTCTTTAAAAAACTCTCTTCTAAAATTAATTAATTTTAGAAACGCGTAAAAGCCCGAACAGAACCAAAGCGGATGTCGGTTGTCGGATTCGTCGTGCAACAAAATAAATTAAAAAACCGCAGTAGAATTGCGCGACGGGAAAACGCCAGAATAGAATCTATTCTAGCGCTGGGCGCCCCATAGCTCACTGAGCTTTGAGCGTAACTTTTCACATGTACAAAAAATTCACAACAGAAGAGGATATAATTCAGTCGTTCGCGGACGGTGATGCTGTTAAGACCTATGTCGAAAATTTTATGTTCTTTCTTAAAAAACCAACTTTTTGGTTTGTAAATTCATAATTCTTGCGCATATATTTTTAATTTTTTGTATTTTATTCAGGTTTAATATAATTAATATATATTGCCTATTAAGATTCCTTGCATTATTTTTTTCATATTAATTGTACTCATTTAGGGTGCTCACAGTTTTGTTTTATCTGGTGTAGTATCTTTGCCGATTGTTAACTTTAAAATATTTTGCCACCTGGTAACTATTTTTGTTTTTGTTTTGCATACAAAATAAAGATAACACAAAATATTACAATTGCCATGCTTTGAAGCGTGTTTGTCTTTTGTTGTTGATTTATTTTATTGTTCAGAAAATGGAAGCAGAAGAAATGGAAAGGAAAGGGAAATAAATTTAAATAAATTAATTTTGAACTTTTAATTGATTCAACTTTTCTTCTCATGTGAAGCAGAAGCGTTTGCAAAATGTGAATTTTAGAATTAATATGTAAAGGGGTGCTCACACTTTTAATGAGTTATCTTTCTAAAGTTACCACATATTAACTTTAAAAGGAAACTTTGATTACCCTAATTAATTTTTTGATACTTAATTTTTTGAGGTTTTGATTATAATTTTAATCAATCGTATGTATAAGGATTTAATAATTTTAAAACAAAAATAAAATACTTGAAAAACAATGTTTGACTCTGAATCGCAATGCAATTTCTGTTCTGCAGAGAACCTTCCTTGCGAAGCAGAATGTGGTATTTGCCACTGCAAGCAAACTAATATAATTTATTTACTTAGAAAAAAATGCTGGAGCAATATTGACATGGAAGAATTAGTGAAAAATACCAATGACTAAAAAAATAAATATATATTACAATGTGTGGAGGTATAAACATACAAACTTGCAAATCTAGATAATTGTGACAACAATTTCGCTCAGTGTGCGCTATTCGAGAGCGCACCAATACTAACAAGACAAAATAAAATGTGACTGTGTTACAAGAATTATATACGCAAGACTCCGCCTTGCGCATGTCCGCTCTCTTTGTGAGGACGTGCATGTGACGTCAGAAGTGCAAGAGAAAAGAGAGTCAAACTGACTCAAAAAAACGTACGCTTACACAGAAAAAATTTTAATATTTTTCATGACTATCTTTGATAAAAATTTTATATCTTATTGGGGTGTTAACTTCCGTGTTGACCCCTTCACAAAAAATAGCTATGTTGTTCGATTTATTTTAAGAGCAGTTTGACTGTTTCTTTGTGTGTATTTCGTTTGTTTCCCAATTAGCCAATCAGATTCATTTGCTTAGTTTCGTTTGTTGTTTATGTGATTTTTTTGTTTGAATGTATTTTCACTGATGACGTAGACCTGCGCAGTAGATTGCCATTTCTGCGCACTTAAGGCGTGATCTTCTTTATATTGTTCTTGACTGTGTTAGAATGCCCAGCCCTGATCTATTCTAATTTTTCTCTGATGGTTGGCGGATCTCTCTCTGAGTGACTTAAATGTTGCCATATTTTTGCTTAAGATTGGGTACGTTCAGTGTTATTTTCTTAGTTTTTACTATTCTGTTTTTGTGTCTGTAAACTCAAAGCATAATATAAAATAATTTGTATCATTCCCAAAACAAAATGCAACCGTGATCGGACAACCGCCACCGCTTCAATTCCGGGCGGGTAACTCTGTTTAAAATCACCCGCACAGTTACTCTCTCTAACTTCAGTAGGTTTGAATAAGTTAGCTATGGGCAATATGCTGTTTAAGTTTTATATAATGTGACACTTGTTCGAATAAACTCTTTGAAATCATATGACGTTAGAGAAAAGGTTTTTATTTTAGGTCAGGCGTTACCACTGCTGCCACAAAAATTTCATCGTTGTGGGAATTTTCAACGAAAAGGTAATACGGCAATAACACTTTAAAAAACGGGGAAAATTAGGTTGAAAAAGAGTAATTTCGTCACAAAATCAACAAATTATGCTATGAATTTTTTAACATCTTGTATTTAAATAAATTTTTTTTTGAAAATTATCTGAGTCATCTTGAGTTTTAACTTAGTTTTATAACTACTTGAAATAGCCTATGTGTTTCATTTAAATTCCTTTGGATTGTCATAAGCTGTCAGCTTACACGTAATTTTTTCTGGAAAAGAGTGCAAAAAGAGTAATTTCGCCACAAAATCAACAAATTATGTTATGAATTTTTTAACATCTTGCATTTAAATACTCTTAAAAATTTTATTACTATTTGCCTGTTTGTTTAATTTAAATTCATTTGGATTATCATCAGCTGTCATCTATCATTATTAGCGGGTATGGGCAATACTACATTTAAAGCTTTACACTGTTTTGCTCTCTTTGCACTGAAAAAAATTTATACGCAAATCTAATATATAAAAATGAATTTTTGTGCGTTAGCTTTTATGCGCTGCAATACCGTTCATTCGATTGCGATAAAACTTTTTCAACTTATTGCTTATAACTGTGCGATAAGCTCCCGAAAATTTTTTATCGCCCAAAAATAAATAAAAAAATTTCGATATCGAATAGCTTTGGAGTTACAGGTCGCATAGCCTCGAAATTCAGCAGTCGACCACATTTTACTCGTGCTGTTTTACAGATAACATTTTATGGGCGTTGGTTATGAGGGTGTGGCAAAAACGCGCCAGGTTTCAGCTAATTTAAAATAAAAAAATAAAATTTTTTTCGTTTAATTGATCACAGTTAGCACAAACTTGCGGTAAATTATAAACAAATGAGTAGTGAGTCGGAAAAACGTATAAAATAAATAGTAGAACAAAGCAGAAGGACGGAACAATTTATGCTTCTCATGGAGCTGAGAGATATAATCTGATGAAAAAAGTGAACTGGAGTTAAGGTTTTTAATTTTTTCAAATCAATTAAGCTTTTGAAAACATTTTAAGTTCGTCAAAATATATTTCAGTTTTTGATGTCTTAAGCTATGCTTGCTATATAGCAAGCTCTTAACTTTGCATACGATAGCGTATAAAAATCTCTAAAAATGCAAGTTTTAGTTCATCAAAAATCTCTTTTCAGCTTTGTATTCTTGAAAAAAATTTAAATTATGTCTTTCAAAATTTGATCTCCTTACGCTATTAAAACTTTAAAACCAATGATGCATTCAGGCTGATTCATTGCATTTAAACAAAAAAAAAATATATTTTTCATATTCTGCTATAAACATTTTTTATTTTTGAATATTCCTAGAAACAAATAAATAAAAATATAAAAAAAAATTAATAATACTTATACCTAATATATAAAGAATAAAAAGTATAAAAAATTAATGCAAATGAAAAGGAAACCTTAACCTATGATATTTAACCTTAAAGATATTTAAAAATGAATTTTCCCTTATATTAACAAATTAGTTTAAATAATTATAGTTAATTAAATGAGAAATGTGCTCAGTTTGCAGAACACGTTATAAAACTTCTTAAAATTTCGTTTAACAAATAACATGCAGAGCATATGTTTTTAGCGAGTAGCTTATTAAACATTTTTTTTATACAAAAAACAAAAAATAAGTAAACGTATACAATAGGATAAAAAACCATTTTGATATTAATATAACATTTTTACAATACAGTCGAACTTTCCTACAATGAATTCGCAAGGGACCAGAAAATAACTTCATTATATAGAAACTTCATTATACAGAAATTATGATACTTTTCTTTGAAAGAATCTGGTACTATTTGTGTTTGGATTACACTTTTCCTCTTTTCTTCCTCACAAAACCTTGTAATTAGAAATTTAAATACATTAGTCGGTACGTTACTCCTCATCTCCACAATGGTTCGAAGTATGTCAATTGATGAAAAAAATTCCAATGTTGGTAACGTAGCATTTGGCAATAGGATTAGAATATGAACATGAGTATGCACCAGAGCTGTAAATGAATCAATCATTTGAAGATCATTGAAGAATCAATCACAACTTGATTGAAAAAACGAAGATTGCATTCATTTTAACCTTAAATCATTAAGATTTTATTCTGAATGCATTCATTGATGATTGTTTTAAGGTGATATTTAATTCATTTCGGATCAATCATATAGATTTATATTTGAATGCATTCATTTGATTTAAATCAGAAAAGATTTCAATCATTTCATTTAAATCTAAAATGAGTGCAATTATTTGATTTAAATCAAATAATATCAAAATAGATTCAAATCATTTGATTTACATCAAAAATGATTTCAATTATTTGAATTAATGAGTTAACTCTGGTATGAAATAAATAAGAAATAAATTAAAATAAACCTTTAAATCTTTTCAGTTACAAAATGAAGACTTGAGTGAAAATCATTAAAAATATACGATTTTGAATCCTTAAGGGTGGCAGACTTTTTCAGGTTTTTAGGGGTATTTTTTATTTTTTTATTTATTTAATTAAATTCTTCAGTCTATGAACATTAATTCTTACAGACTAGGCAAAATTTAGTAACAAAAATATATACATATGTCACAAAATATAATTTAACAGAGATTTCATTTGATTCTTTGATATCGAAAAATCTAAGTTGTGATTAGCATAAATAGAGTTGTATAAATTAAGAGCTTTAAAAATAGGAGCATTAGCAGCATAGTTAGTGCGAACCAAATCCAAATAAAAAGGATCATAATTTCTGAGTGTCCTAGTAGGAGCATTAAAGTTTATCAACTCCAGCAGTGTTGGACTGTCCACCAAACCAGAAATTATATCATGTATAAAAAGAAGAGACAGAATATTTCTTCTACTCTCAAGAGTCTTAAGACCAATAAGTAAACACCGGGATCTATATGGGGGTAAAGAGTCTTCAAACAGGGAGCGTAAGGCAAACCTTGTGAAAGATTTCTGGACACGTTCTAGTCTTAACTTATGCGTCTCATAAAACGGATCCCAAATGACTGAAGCATATTCAAGTCTTGAACGAACAAGGCTAGTAAACAACACCTTGAAAGTGTAAGGGTCACCAAGACAAGAACTATTACGACGAATGAAAGCAAGCATAGCATATGCCTTGGGAATAATGTAATCTAAGTGGGGGATGAACGAAAATTTAAGGTCAAAAACAACACCCAAATCCTTAAATTCATTAACAGATAACAAAGGTGTATTGTGAATATAATATGAAGACAAATGGATATTTTCAGATTTTGAAAACGACATGAAAACGCATTTAGTAAGATTTAAAAAAAGATTATTATTTACGCACCAATCTTGAAGTTTATTAATTTCACTTTGAAGAAGTGCGTTATCAGATGAACTTTTAACTTTAAGGAAAATCTTCAGATCATCAGCATACAACAAGCAGTTACTGTGTGAAAAAAGAGATGTAACATCATTAATAAAAAGAATAAAAAGTAGTGGCCCAAGGATACTCCCTTGCGGAACTCCTGAGGTAACCACGAATGGAAATGATTTAACACTATCAAAGGCTACAACACACAGTCTATTTGATAAATAAGACCTCAACCAACTAAGAAAACTGGAATGAAATTCCATATTTTCTAGTTTTTTTATTAACAGATAATGATTTATTTTGTCGAACGCTTTCGAAAAGTCCGTGTAAATTACATCCACCTGACATCCCTCTAGAAACGATGAAATGCAACATTCTGAGAAAATAACCAGGTTGGAAACAGTTGAACGACCAGGCATGAAACCATGCTGAGAAAGAGAAATAAAATTTTTTACTGAAAAAAAAAGTTTATCTTTAAGCCCGGTTTCCATGTGGTCTTCTAAGATCTCCGACAATCACATCATCTGCTATAATGAGCGAGATGGATCTATGTTATTCTTGCTATAAAATAATGACATTTGGTTTGTTGTCGTATTTTTTGTAGCTTTTATTTGTTTGCTTAAGAAACTATTTTATTGCATTTGTTTTATCACTAGAGTTTAAAAATGTCAGAAAAGTACAACGGGGTCAGTCACAACGATATCAAGAAGTTGTCCACCGCGTCAAGATTTAAAATTCCCATATTAAACGATGCTCGTTTGCTCGGTGTGCACATGGCAGTGCAATATGCTTGTTGTAGTATTCTCCAAAATTTTTCACAGTTTCGCATTGGACGCAACAACAAAATTATCTGCTCGCCGAGCAAATGAGCACCGTATAATATGGGCAAAAGTACACCAACCAGTGCCGGCTCTATAAAACAAGCTTTCAGAGGCCACCACGGCATAACACTAACAAAACGGAATGTATAAAATCGTCAATTTAATAATTAATAAATATTATTTAATAATAGATTTATTAACCAGTTTTTTGTAACTAAAATAATTACATATTGAATACAGCAAACATTCACAAAATTCTAAACAATGAAATTGTTTCGATTTTTTTCTATTTTATTTTGCTTCTATTTTGACATGTTAAAGCATCCTTAGAATAATATTAAAATAGTTGTCAGTGATGACAATAGTCCAACAACAAATAACTTAAATGGCTGCCGTATTTATAGCAAGTGATAGACTTTTATAGCAAAAGTTAAAAAAGTTGATCTTTCATGATCTTCTATGATCTCCCAGCATCACATGAGATTGTGGAGGATATCACATGCTATAAAATGCAAAATGTATGTATGTTTCGCACGCTCCTTTATCAATCCCATAAAGAGGCACTCGCATTCTATTTCTTTCCCACTGAAGATGTGATTGTGCGAGATATTAGAATATCTTAGAAGATTACATGGAAACTGGGCTTTAACAATCGATTCGAACAACTTAGAAATCGCTGTAAGCTTTGAAATTGGTCTATAGTTAGAAATATTGTCACAACTGCAACTTTCCAACTATCAATAAAAATGCCATGCCTTAACGAGTTGTTAAAAATTAACATTAAGGGATATGCAACACTGCATGCACATTTTTTTAGAAAAAAGGAGCAAATCCCATCTGCATCCAACTTAAATGAAGCTTTAAGCCTTAGGATTCCATTAATAACATCCTGTTCCGTCAAACATAGAGAACCAAACCCAATATCAGGTGACAAATATCAGGTGACAAATTTTGATCAACCTTTTTGATGGTGCTATTTTGCGGGAAGGATTCGTTACTGTGGGCTTATGAGAACTCCATAAATATAAATATATTTTGTTCAAACCTCATTTAAGACATTAAAACAAAAATATTTCGTTAAAAAAAATATCGTTCGGAGAATAATGTAAAACGCATACTGAGTGTACATTATTTAAAATGTCGGAAAAAATATTTTTGTTGAGGATACTGATTTTTCGTGAGATGATGATCTACTAGATCCTAATTTTATCGTTTAACCCATTAACCGCGGCTCCCAAAAGCTTTATACGAATTTTTTCAAATTTCATGCGTTTTTTTTATATTGATAACAGGAACTATCACATCAAATTTCAATTTTGTATCTTTCACCGTTGTCGAGATATGAGCTGGGTATAAAAATACCCAACCGTCGTTAATGTGCTCCAAATGGGCACAAGTTCATTCTGCAATGACAGCACTGTTTAATATCGGTATAGTTGGTTAATTGGCTGAAAGAGCTTTTGCATTTTTTAATATATACATTTTTTTACAAATTATAAAAACACAAAATTTTCTGATTTTTAAACTGAATCACTTTTGACTTTGAAAATATAGTCATGAACGTAAAAATTTCTTGACACACTATTCAATCAATTCATAACCCTAAGTTTTCTTAAAGCAACAAACAAAAAATTAAAAACTTAGCTGATAACAATCCTGAGATATGATCATTTCTGCAGAAGCATTTTCATGGGTAAAAAATACCCAAGCGCGGTGAATGGGTTAAAGCAATATCTTACTTGAATAAAACATAGTCTATTCTGACATTTTGAGCAACTAACATGAGGGTATCCATTGTACCCTGATAATTGGCATCAATAGCCATGCATTTACTAATGAAATGAAAAAAATTCTCATACACCACTTTTTTAGAGCGTATTTTTATCTTGTAGCATCCAATAAATGAGTCTAACAAATAGACTTCCCCGTTAATTTGTCGTATTGGGAAACAATATTATATTGCGGATATGTTTTTACAAATTTGTTGTCACGTCGTTCAGCTATGATCTCAGGACTTTTACTACAATATGTAGCTTGACATCATTAATATTGGAATACTTGGTAGTTTTGAGTTCTGAAATATATTCCGACGGATTGCACCCAATGAATGCATGAATTGCTTTTTTGGCTAGTTCAATCATTAATGGTAGTGCTGTATTATCTTAGTGTTAATAATTATCAACGAAAAGGCAATTTTCATATGAAACCGACTTGAATTGCTTTTGCAAATGGTTAACTTGCGGTCGAATTTTAAAATGCCGGTCAAAATTTGGATCATCATTTTGTTTCATATTAGCACTGTCATTCTGCAATTTTATCAATTTTTAAATTGATTGACTGACATCGTCTCCTGTGTTAAAGTGTTTCCTGCAATTTATTTATTTATCTATTTATTTATTTATTTATTAAAGTTCATAGGTGTCCAAAAACGTCGATTATTGGGTGTTTGAATAACTGAAATTAGAATGCATATGCCAACAAATTTTCTTAAATCTGACTTGACAGTATAAGATGGATAGTTTGGCTTTTTATAAGTGGAATAAAATGTTGTTATTCCAAACAGTGAGTGCGTATTTCTCTTTCAATGTTAGATTATTTCGAAGGTCTTCCTCAACTTCGAGATGTTCGAGAATTTTCTGTACGATTGACGATACTGACGTCTACGTTATCATCTTCATGGTCACTATCATCATCTTCACTTAATTCATTCTCGCAATTTTACCATATAAATCAAAAATTTTTCAAATTTCATCGTCAATAAGCACGCTTCAAAAACTTACTAAACGTCTTCAGCATTAACTAAAGTTTCATGCATGGAATTGAACATCTGCACTACAACCTCATATCTGCAATGTAATTTCAAAATCTCTCAAATGCATGAAATAGCATATTTGCAACTAAGCCATTTATTTTATGTAATTCAAGTTATATTGCACAAATAAATTATTATGCTTCAAGAAAATGAACTTATATTCCAGAATATTACTTACATTTGAAAGTTTTTATGATATTTATTGAATAAATATTAAAAATATTCACTTATTTTGTCTACGATAAGAAAGACCTTGCTCGACTCAATATTTTGGACAAACTAAATCACTAATTTGACAAAAGAAAACAACAACTAATAAAAAATGTTACATTTTTTTTTAAATCCCGTTACGAATATTAACAGGGTGTATACGCTACATCTCTTAGAAGTCAACATTGCATATGTGCAATCCCATGCAAGGAAGGATTAAATTTAAAAAATTTAAATCAACGGTAATATAGAAATTTCCGATTTTGGCAATATAGTACATGGAGTTTAAATTGATCGGTTTTTATGTCGTCTCTGCAAGAATCTTAAGGTCAACTTTTATTTTTTCGGAATAATTTACTTTTAGCTAAAAAATTTTTTAACTCGTGAAGCATATGTATGTAATAAGGGCTTCTTATTTCAAATCTGAAAAAATACCTGCCATTCTCATCTGGTTTAGAAGTTATAGGGGCTCGAAAAATTTGCTATTGATTTTTTATTTGTATACAAAACTAAGTATAGGTGTTGAAAGAAAGGCTATGCTATTGCCTATTCAATAAACTATTAACTTAAAAATAAGTTAAGTTTCTTAGTTTAATTTTGGACTTTCAGCTTAATATATCAAAACATCGCGCGATTTTTTATAAAAATGTGTTTTATTTTACGTTTGTAAAAAAGGATTTTTTTCAGCGCTCATACTGCAATAACTGACAAAGACAGAAAAATTTGTACCAATCTATCTTGTATGAGAGCCTTTTAATTAGCTTTCGAATGATATTCACTAAAACATAATCATATTATTTTTTGATTGCGAAAAATATATTGTAGATTTCCAATAAATTAGATATATTTGAAATTTAAACTTAATTTCTTGTTTAAAAAAAAAGCCAAAACATTATTCTAAAAACTGGTATAATTGAAGAGTGGAGAGTTAAATGCTTACGGAGCAATGAATTTTTCACGTCAAATAGATTGCAAAAGCGATCTTTGAATTTAAAACACGATAACTTTAACAAAGTCATCGGAACGTTTTTAGAAATAAACAATGAACTAACAAGTTTAGACAAGTAATCAAGTTAAGAAAAGCACGCTGCAGTACGCTTCGCACGTGTAAGTTGCGATTGAAAACTCATTGCCCCGTAAGTATTCATTTCTCCACTCTCAAATTATAACAGTAATAAGACAAATATTTTAGTTTTCATTTTAACAAAAGAAAAAAAAAATAGGTATAAATTAAAATACATCCATTTTGTTGGAAATTTCTAATTTTCGCAATAAAAAATAATATGATTAAAGACTAAAAATTTTACTTTAAGTCTTTAACTATTGTCTTCACATCAAAGCTAAGAAAATAGGCGCACATTTCTTGTTTGGGACAAATTTTTTTATCTTCGTCAGTTATTGCAGTATAAGCGATTGAAAAATATCCTTTTTTACAAACGTAAAATAAAAATTCTCTAATTCCTTGTTTTATATTGAAATAAAAAATGAGTTTAAAATATTTTTGACTATTGAACCATTAAAAAACTATTATTAAAAAAAATATTAGTGGCAAATATTGAATGGAATGCAATATCTACATAATTATTTATTCAAAATCTTGAACCTTTTAAAAAAATTAAATTTAACGATGAAGAATTTACCATTTTACCAAGTTAAAAATTTTCTACCAAAATTGGTAATAGTTTACCAAAATTGGTAATAGTTTACCAAAACGGCAACCCTGTATATTTCCCGCTTAAAATATCGCTGATGGAGCGTTTTTAGGATTTTATAAGCGACAACACGCTGAAATAGAGTGAAAAATAGAATAATGTACATATTTTAGGGCTCTTTGAGCTACAAAACGCTGAAATAGCGTGAAAAGCAGAGAAAATACATACTATTATGAAAATACCCGCTGCGTAGCGTGATATTTTTACAAAATAGCCAATAAATGTCGTGAAATATTACAACATTTATTGTAGTGATTTTTCAATCAGTTTTTATAGTGTAGGATATCTAGATGGATGAAAATCGTAAACACAGCTGGCCATGTTTTATGGGCCTCGCGAGGCCCAGTAGGGTCACTACCGCCTCCTAGGGTTAAGGGGTCTTTTTCATTTGAATTTTTTTTTTCAAATTTATTTTTTTTTCTATAAAAAGGTCACTATATGTGTGCAGAATACTTGTTTAAAATTTCAGATACCTTTTACCAGTGACCTTTTTATGAAAAAAAAAATAAATTCGAAAAAAAAAATTTCAAATGAAAAAGACCCCTTAACTCTAGGAGGCGGTAAATGACACCTGTATACTATAGAACAAATTGAATGTCAAATTAAAACTTTAAACGCGATTTTCTTAAAACAGCATTTTTAAAAACGGTGCCAAAGATTATGGAAAAACTATAAGTCCGATTAAGCTCAAACTTTTTGTATTATATTTATAATAGCAAAAACTATAAGACAACCTCAATCATACCTAAAAATAAAAAACTGGTTTTTTAGAATGGTTGAAATGTAAAAAAATAGGGTAATTTTTCAATTATTTTGTTCAAAATGTCGTCAAAAAATTAATATGTGATCTGATGGTCTTATAATGGTTTATCTTATAGTTTTTAGTGTTATCTTTTATATAAACATAGACTTTTTCATTTATCTATTTTAGAAGCTGAGAAATCGTTGGTACCGTTTTGGAGTTCGAAAATTAGGTCCAAACTGTGAATGGTTTACAAGGGAACATAGAAGGGCAAAAACAAAAAATAGTTCCATACGTATACTTAATAATAAGTAGCTTCGTACAAAAGTTTTTTTAATTATAGTCAATAGATTTTCCAAAAAAAAAAATCGAAACGAGTTTTGTTTTCAGCCGTTCAAATGAAAAAGACCTACATTCGTGAAGAATTAAAATTATAAAGAAGTTTAGTGATATAAAAAAAAAATAAATTAACAATGGACAATTCTGTATCAGAGCTTGTTTTAGATTAAACTGAGATACTCGGAACTCAAGCCATATTTCGGTCGTGGGGCCTGAGCGATTCAGTTTCGGCTTTGTTAAAAATGTATGGCGTTAACTCAAAGGACGTACTAAATAAAATGGAAACTAAGGACGCCATCAGTTTCTTTGATGGTCTCAACAGCGATGAATACTTTGGTGACAAGGTCAAGTTTAAAGCTGGCTTGAAAGAATTTGAGAAAAAAATAGGGTAAGTTCATAACAAAAAACTCAGTGTCCAACAAAAGTAGCAACAAAGCACTAATTTAATACTGATCTCGAAAAATTTATTAGTAAAATTTCAACGAATGATATAAGTAAAATAAATATTCGTACATTCTACAAATAATCGTACAATAAACAAAGTATTTTTATATTCATTCGTAAAATTTTTCTAATACCTGATGTAGTATCTACGAATATATTTGTTTTATATTCTAATGGCATTCGTAAACAAAAATAAATCAATTCGTTTTAGTGCATTGTACGAACGATTGTGTACATATAAAGAATAATATACGTAAATTTTTCTTACGAATAACTTCGAAATTTCTTTCATTACATTCGTAATATTTACTTATATTTACGTAATATTTATTTTGTACTATTTACGAATGAAAACTAATATTAGTAGAAACAATTCATTAGTAGGCTGACCGTATGAATTATTAGTAGAATGTACGAATTATTTGTAGAGTTTAAAAAATTGAAAGCCGTAATTGTTCAGCCTTGTTTGTCGAACATCTACAGAACATAAGGAACTGTATGTGGCCCCTAAGCTAAATAGCCGAAGTTCAAACCCCAGCTATTTTTCAAAGCCCAGAATTTTGTTTTTACTGGTTTATCGATCTACTAAAGAATATAAGGAACTGTATCATAGTAAAGTGGCTGTAGCCTACTGGTGGAGTGCGTGACCCGTAAGCTAAAGAGCCGAGATTCAAACCCCAGCTCAGACAGAATATTTTTATCTTCGTTATAAGATATTATGATCATTCGTAAATGTAACAAATGTATTCGTAAAATATACATTGGTTTTTTAAAGAATACGAATAAAATATTCGTAATATGTACTAATATACATCGATTCTACGAATCCTATTCGTGGCTGAAAACTACGAATAAAATTCGTAGAATGGACGCAGTTATTAGTAATATTGACACACAAATATTTTTGAGAGTGGAAATGAAGGTAGAGTAGAGGGGGGTAATGTCGTGCACTCAACTTTAAAGTGCTCGTAAAGCCGTACATGACAAGCGAATACAACGAGTAAGCATCCGATCGAAAGATAATTTGGTTGGTAACATTTATGTGTAACAATATTCGTGTAGCATGAAATCGTGTTAGTAGAAATTAAAAAAAAAAAAATGTGCACGACATTATCCCCCTCAAAATTTGTGGGGTAATGTCGTGCATTGTATTGTAAAGGTATAAGAATGTGTGAAAAACAATAGGTAGTGGTTCGATTCAAGAAGATATAGCATTATTGTTTATTTATTTATTATTGTTAATTATAAGGCAATATACACAAGTCCGAAATATGATCAAAAAATACAATTTTATGAAAAGAAAAGTGAAAATAGGCAATTTGCTATATGAAACACGGAAAGAAAAACAATATTTTTTCAAAAAGTGCTTGACATTGAGAAAAAATTTTGGAAAATTTTATTTTGATTGTAGCGTTTTGTTATGGCTTCACGACTCCCTTGGTACACTAGGGCGACCGCGTTTCCTTCCCTTTTCTTTTCTGTATAGTGCACGACATTGCCCCACATCAAATGCACGACATTGCCCCAAAGGTCATTTTCAAGGTTGACTTCGACAAATCGGTAAAGAACAGAAAATTTTTCGATCACAATACATCTTTTTTTTGGGGGAAAATTTGCTTTAAGAAAACACTTACCTGGTAAATTTTCCTGCGAGACAAATAATTTTTCTGATCCGATAAAAAAACACTTTCGTCGTCCCGAGAACGTGCGATTTTTAAAAAACGTCGCACATATTGCCCTTACACATGGATATTGCTAGTATTGTATGCATGAGCTCTGTAGGTCAGTAGGCCCATACCTTACCAACGGCTGGTATATCATTAAATTTTTTATGCTAAAAAAGCCAGTGCACGACATTACCCCCTGCACGACATAACCCCCTTCTACTCTATACTTTATTTTTCTAAGTTTTTAAAATTATATTGTTACATATTCCAGGCAGTTAAAAGTAAGTACATTTTTAATAAAATTCCGTTTTGCTTTAAAAAGCTTCTTTTATTAAATTTAAAAAAGGAATCTTATCAAATCAATAAGAATTCCTAATTTAGTATTAAGAAGATGACTTTTAAAATTAATAAGAAAATCACATTTTTTCAATAAGACTTTCTTATAGTTTTAAAAAGTAGTTTTCTTATAAAAAATAATTAGATTACTCTTAAAACTATGTGATATTAGTATACAAAATTACAGGGCTTTAAGAAGATTTTCTCTATGGTTTTAATAAGACCATCGTTTTTGGATGAAAACCATAAGGAAATCTTGATTTTGTTCTGTTTTATTAGGTCGTTTTGGCTTTGTGTAACTTAAACAATTCTTTTCCTACATATTAACGTAATCACAATAATCACTTACAGTTATTTCTATAGCCTCCAAACTGCTTAGAGTTAGCCAAAGAACGCAAGGGGGTTTTTCAAATTTGTTTCCTTTCCTTAAGGCACGTTGGAAAAAGAAGAAAAAGACAATTTTTTCTAATGAGGCCCAGTTGTAAAATTTTAGCTCGACTTTTTCGATCCCCTTAGCGTGGGAAAATTGTAACCAAACTTCATAATTCTAGTGTAGGTTGTAGCGACAGGTATCCTTATTTATATGGACTTAGATTTATTTGAGACATTAAAAACAAAACAAAAAACTTTTTTGAAATATTGCTTTTTGTATTATTTAATATATATATATAATAACTTCAACATGATTAATTTTTCTGATTCGGTAGACGTCTTAAAACATATTTCATTTAAATAGTTAAATCAATTTAACTTCATCCTATTATACCTAACGCAGTTTTATAACAATGTAATATTGGTAATTGAGATTGTTCTTTTTCTCCTTTTTGTCGTGATATTATGTTTTATAAAGTAAGCACCATCAAATATGAATCGTTTTTAAAACTTGCTTTTTAATTATTCAATTTTTTAATTTTAAATCGAATTGTGATTTACGTGCTCACAAGGTTTCCTGATTTGAAATTAGACTAAGCTCACACTATCACCTGGATTGGTGTGCCAGAGTATATCACTTTTCCACACAAGTTTATGCCTGCGTTGGCCCAAATGCATATCCAACTAATTGGGATTTTGATTTGGCGGATATAAGATTTATCTCATTTCCACGTAGGTCCTTGGGTTGGACTATGGACAATGAGTATAGTCTTTTGGATTGTTTTTGAAATCAGAATTGTTTTTCGAGTACCTTAAATTGATAATTACTTACTTACTTACTTAGTTGGCGCTACAACCGTATGTCGGTCTTGGCCTCATCTAAGAATTTGCGCCAGCCATTTCTGTCTTTCGCTTGCTGGCGCCAGTTGGAAATTCCAAGCTTCGTCAGGTTGTCCTCTACTTGGTCTTTCCAACGAAGATGCGGTCGTCCTCTTCTGCGTTGACCGCCGCTGGGTACCGAATCGAATGTTTTCTTCACTGGAGCATCGTCTTTCATGCGCTGAACATGACCAAGCCAGCGAAGCCGCTTGATTTTAATGCGCTTGACTTTGTCGATGTCAGCGTACAGCTCATACAGTTCATCATTCCACCGTATTCGGTACTCGCCATTGACGCAGATTGGTCCGTAGATCTTACGAAGAATCTTTCTCTCGAATGCTCCTAAAGTCTTTTCATCTAAACTGCTCAGGGTCCAGGTTTGTGATGCGTAAAGTAGGACGGGCATGATGAGCGATTTATAGAGCGTGATTTTCGTTCGTCGAGAGAGGGCTCTACTTCTCAATTGCCTACTGAGCCCAGAGTAACACCTGTTGGCAAGAGTTATTCTTCGTTTGATCTCAATGCTGATGTCGTTGGTTGAATTAATGCTGGATCCCAGATAAACGAAGTTCTTCACAACCTCGAATGAGGTATTGTCAACGGTAACGTGGGTTCCAAGACGCTGAGACTGTTTGTTTGTTGACACCAAGTATTTCGTCTTATCTGCATTCACTTCCAGACCCATTCGACTTGACTCTCTTTCTAATCTGGAAAATGCTGCACTGACTTCGCGCGTATTATGGCCAATGATATCTATGTCATCAGCATACGCAAGCAGCATAACACTCTTGTAGAATATTGTGCCACTACGTCTCAGATCAGCAGCTCGGATGATCTTTTCCATCATTAGGTTGAAAAAGTCGCACGATAAGGAATCACCTTGTCTGAAACCTCGTTTGGTAATAAATGGTGGGGAGAGGTCCTTCCCGATTTTAACTGCGCTGCTGGTGTTGCTCAGTGTCATCCTGCAAAGTCGTATTAGTTTTGCAGGAATACCAAATTCAGACATGGTGGAGTACAGGTGCTTCCTTATTGGGCTGTCGAAGGCGGCTTTGTAGTGGACAAAAAGATGTGGGTGTCGACTTGTTTTTCTTGAGTCTTCTCCAAGATTTGTCGTAGCGTGAAAATTTGGTCGATGGTGGACTTTCCAGGTCTGAAGCCACACTGATAAGGTCCGATCAGTTCGTTTACAATGGGCTTCAATCTTTCACATAAAACGCTCGACAGGACTTTATATGCGATATTAAGAAGGCTTATCCCACGGTAATTGGCACAGATAGTGGGATCGCCTTTCTTGTGGATTGGGCAGAGCACACTGAGATTCCAATCGTTCGGAATGCATTCTTCCGACCATATTTTGCATAGAAGCTCGTGAATGCACTTAAGTAGAGCTTCGCCTTCGTTCTTAAATAGCTCAGCAGGTAAGCCATCAGCTCCCGCGGCTTTGTTATTTTTAAGCCGAGCTATAGCTGTCAGAACTTCATCATAGTCGGGCAGCGGAACCTCGACGCTGTCATCCGCAATTGGGGTTTCCGGAATATCATCTCTATTGGCGGGATTGTTGTCAGCGTCGCCATTTAGAAGCTTAGAGAAGTGTTCCCTCCATAACGTCAGTGTACTCTGGACATCTGTCACTAGATTCCCGTTTTCATACTTGCAGGAAGAGGCCCCGCTTTTAAAACCATCGGCAAGGCGTCTTATTTTTTCGAAAAATTTTCGGGCCTCATTCCTGTCACCATACATTTCAATCTTCTCCTGCTCGCGCTTTTCTGCCTCTCTTTTTTTCCGCCTGAAAATATGTCTCTCTTCCCTCCTCTTTTCTTTGTATCGCTCCTTAGCAGCGCGCGTTACAACCGACTGCAGGGTGGCTTTGTAGGCGGCGTCTTTCTCTGCAGTGGCGTCGCGACACTCCTGGTCGTACCACTGGTTTCGGCGAGGGCGTTGGTAGCCAATCACCTCTTCAGCAGCCACACGCATGGAGTTGGAAATGTGTGTCCACTGCGCGCATATATCATCGATTGGAGGAGTGCTTTGAAGCAGGAGTGAGAGTCGAGTGGCGAAAGCATCGGCTGTCTGTTTCGATTGCAGCTTGTCGACGTCTAGCTTTCTCTGTGTAGGGTTGCGTGTATTCTAGCTGCACACAGACGTGTACGGATCTTGGCTGCAACAAGATAGTGCTCCGAGTCAATGTTTGCACCACGGATCGTGCGTACATCCAATACACTGGAAGAGTGCCTTCCGTCGATCAAAACGTGATCAATTTGATTTTTGGTTTTTTGATCAGGGGACATCCAGGTGGCTTTATGAATATTAAGATGCTTGAATCTAGTGCTACTTACGACCATGTTTCGTGCTGCGGCGAAGTCAATCAGCCTCATTCCGTTATCGGAGGTGTTGTCGTGGAGGCTGAACTTTCCGACTGTTGGACCAAAAATATTTTCCTTGCCCACCTTAGCGTTGAAGTCACCAAACACGATTTTTACGTCGTGACGGGGGCAGCGCTCGTAAGCATTTTCAAGGCGCTCGTAGAAAATTTCCTTGATCTCATCGTCCTTGTCTTCTGTCGGAGCGTGCGCACATATTAGGCTTATATTGAAAAATCTAACCTTGATGCGGATTATGGCAAGTCGTTCGTTCACAGGTGTGAATCGCAGGACGTGGGGCCGTAGTCTCTTGCCAACTACAAATCCGCATCCAAACTCGTGCTTCTCCGCATGGCCGCTGTAGTAGATATCACAGGGTGCATGCCGAATGCAACCCTGTCCCTTCCATCGCATTTCTTGGATAGCAGTGATATCAGCTTTGTATCTTTCCAAGACATCAGTCAGTTGGATAGAGGCACCTTCCCAATTAAGGGTTCGGACATTCCAGGTGCATATCCGTAAATCATTATCATTTTTTCGTTTGCGGTAGTCGTCATCAGATTTGGGGATAATTTTTCTTCTTTTCTTATTTATTTTCATTGAAATTTGTTTTTACGGGTGGGCTTCAAACCCGACGCACAACCTATTTTAAGCCTAGGGAGGCCCGCCGCTTAGATTAGCCGCCAAACTAACGGTTGTCAGTTTTGACGTTGCCCAGGAAACACCACGTGGAGGTTTGAGTCGACTTGAGGCGATTTCACAAAGATTATGCTGGCCTCGCCAGGTTGAGACAGTCAGACATGTTACATTGTTCCATCGCTCCCAGTTTAAATTGATAATTACTATAATTTAATTCGATGTTGCTTATTCGTAATGTTTATAGAATTAAATATACATACTTAAATTCGCGTTTGATATATATTAAATTTTTAAATTCCGCTGAAAAGTCAATTAATGTGCTTAGTGAAAAATCCTAATTGCCAATAGGGGATATATTTTAGTACGTAGGTACATTCTGTCTGTCCCGGCTGATCCGGGAAAGATCTAGAATGTAAATCGTACATGCGTATAGGTCGGGTATACGTATCTTCAGAAGATGTATACCTCCGGGCGAATCAAAAAAAAAAAAAGAAAAGTGCAATATCACCGTAATTTTTTTTCACCAGATAAATTCTATCGAAATTTATATAGTTATGTTTTCTGCGCCAAGGATCTAATTTTTGACATTAGTTTTAAAGTAAAACAAACTATAAGTGGCTTAAATAAAAAATTTTTGAAAAATTACAAAAATTCAACTTTTTCACAGAGAAAAAAATTCTCCCAGAAAAATAATGAAAAAAAAAAATAAATAATTTTCTTCTAATAAAAAAATCTATGTAAACACTTAATTTCATTAAATTTTAAAAATTAAAATTTTTGGTTTAAATAAAAAACGCACATATTGAGTAAGAAAACTCTTTTTCCAATTATCTTAAATTATGTTGCCGATGTCGTCTATGCAATATTAATGGTTATTCAAAAATTGTCATTTATGTTTTATACGTCTTTATGGCCGGAAATTCGGCATTCTTGTGTTTTAGACCAATGGGTACGATGCAATCACGGTATTCGTTTGGACCTTTGTTATTGAGGTGCCTTCTTCAGAGCCTGCTACTTTTTATAGCAGGCTCTGAAGAAGGAGCTACTTTATGAATATAAAAATTATCAAGTATTCCTGTGAAATTTTTGTCCTAAAACCGAACAACTCCCTATGGACTTATGCCAGTATTGAAGCAAGCCTCAAAACAAATTTTGTTTTTGGATTACAAAAGTATAATCACAAAACAAAATATACTAAATACTTCAAATCAAAGTATGATTGCAGACACGACAAATTTTTCTCTCTCTAGAGCAGGAGTGGGCACGAGTGAGGCCATTAAGAGCCACATTAAGATTTTAAATACCTTCCAAAGAGGCACACCGTATTTAAAATAAAGACAAAAACCAAAAAGAATTTTAATATAAATTAAGGTATTGTTATTTAAAAAAATCAAAATTAATATCAATGATGTTCATTTTAGGGCTTTCAATCCCGAAGGGTTTTGGCGAAATATTAAAGCAATAGCATTTAGCTGTATTAAAAGCTCTTTCTAATAATTTTTATTAACTCTTTCTTTAACTCTTTCTATTAATTTTTTGTTTTGGCAAAAAGAATTCTATACTACTTTTTATTTTTATTTTTTTTTTATTTTTTTTTTTATTTTTATTTTTATTTTTATTTTTATTTTTATTTTTATTTTTATTTTTATTTTTATTTTTATTTTTATTTTTATTTTTATTTTTATTTTTATTTTTATTTTTATTTTTATTTTTATTTTTATTTTTATTTTTAAAATATACATCCAAACGTAATCGTTATTCATACTTGAAATATTCAATAACACTCAAAAGTTTATAAGAAGTTTAAAAGACACTAAGACGAAATCATAATTTCTAATGCAGACAAGGGTTACAAAACAGTTGTAATGTAAAAAATAAGGAAAACAATACAACCACAGGGTTGCCAATATTCGAAGCGCCCATTTTATTTTTAAATAAATCAAAGAAACCACAATTTTTTGTCTGTTCGTCATGAATATCATTTAATTGGGTTCAAGTAGATTTGCTTACATTATTTCTTGAATATGATATCTCGTAAATGGTCGCCATTGGCCTCTACGACATATTGTGCCCGTTTTGCAGCATTTTCCATGGTTTTCTTCAACATTTCGATGGGAATGGCGGTTATTTCTTGACGGATGTTGGTTTTCAGCTCTTCTAGGGTCTTTGGCTTGTTGACGTAAACCTTTGATTTCAAATATCCCCACAAAAAGAAGTCTGGAGGCGTTAAATCTGGTGATCTTGGCGGCCAATCGAAATCACCATTTTTTGACATCAAACGGCCAGGGAACAATTGCTTCAAAAAATCGATTGTAGTGCGGCTTGTGTATGGTGACGCGCCGTCTTGTTGAAACCAGTAGTGCCTGATACGCTTTCGACGAACGATTGGCATGAAAAAATTATAACGCTCCTGATTGACAGTAACTCTGTGGCCATTATCATCTTCGAAAAAGAACGGCCCAATGAGCATTTTAGCACAAACGCCGCACCAAACAGTGACTTTTGCATCGTGAAGAGGTACCTCTTGAATCTCTTGTGGATTTTCAGTGGCATAAATACGGCAATTTTGTTTTTTTACCGTTCTGTTCAACTGAAAATGAGCTTCATCGCTCATTGAGTTGAGTTTTCACTATTGACTTGTTTTGTTGAATGTAAATTTCAACAATTTTAGAGCGTTCGCGTGGCGTGTACTGTTCCATTGTAAACATTTGCTTGGAATGACGCTTCAAACGCGGTATGTCATTAGTCGATTTGGCATCACTGCGCAAAGTTACAGTGTTGCCAGATGGGTGCTTCGAATATTGACAACCCTGTATAATTGGAAGATAAAGTGTTATTCTCAAATCGCATTTTGTATTTTAATTGGAAGTAAATTTATGATTGAAAAAAATATCTAATTTAACCAGATCGAAAAAAATTAAATTAGAAAATAACGATTATGATATGATGGTTTTTTTAATAAAAATCATAACCTGTGGACCGTACCATTTAAAGCTATTAAAGATATTTGCCAAATTTTTAAATATTTAAATTATAATTATAATAAGTTTATTCAATAAAAAGTTCTGATTTCTTATATTTCACGATTTTACTTTATTATAAACATAAAAATATAAACGTTAATAAGTTAAACAAAACAAACAACAAAAATTTATATTTTAAAAAATTCAAAAAGAATATAAAACTTCTTATTCAAGTTATGTAAATAAAAAATTACTTTTATAGTAAAAAACAATAGCATAGTAATAAACAAATTGCTACTTTAAAAACAGCATGAAAATTGAATAGCCTATTAAACAGTCTTTTAAGATCACTACTAAAATAAACTAAAAACTAGACTTTCAATATAAAGAGATAAAACGAACAGGGTGATTTTGATTATGAAAAAAAAAGCGATCGTTTACATTGCAGTTGCATTTATTTTATTAAAATTATTATATTTTCTTGTGAATAAGATCTCAGGATTTAGGTTTTGAATCCCGGGATTAGAAATTGGTTCAGGATCCCGGGATTCGGGATCCCGGGATTAAAGCCCTAGTTCATACATAATATATGTATCTGCACACTAATAAAAAAATTTGTCATTTCAAGTTTTAAAACAAAAAGAAAACAAGATTAATTTAAAACAAATCTTTGGCCAATATTTTAAATTTTTGTTCTGTATTGGTTAAAGCCGTTCGCACCAACTACTACAAGGAACACTAGAATTCGAACAGCTGTCTTAATATGGGCATTTCCAAAAAAAGTCTACCGTGACCGAAAAATTAAAACTTATTAAAAACTTATTATTTTATTTTACCATTAAAGAGAAACATTTTCATTTTATTAGTTTTAGCAATTTCTACATAAATTCATTAACCATGATAATCAAATCGTCTGCACTGTTTCACAAATGTAGTTTCTCTTTTTCGTAAATGTTTCGTAAGTTTTGTCATTTTAGTAAAAATGGAAGGCATTGGCTAGAGATAATGAAAAAATGGTTGAGGCAAGGAAAGGACAATATATTAAATTTGTTTTTTAATTGTTTAATTATTGTTAAATTTGATCACTTGAAAAATAAACTTATGTTATTTTAAAACCTTCTAAAAAAAGTTTTATACAAAAAATCTTGCCCAATTCATAGAGTTTTGCAAATTTTGTAATCCAAGTCAGAAATCACTTCCGTTTTTTGTAACGTAACGCTAGCACATATTTTTGCTTATATCTTTAGATCCTTATGGTTAATTGTTGTCATTGTTTTTACTTAACATAGTGCTACTTAAATACTACGCAAATATAAAAAAATTTTTAAAAATGAGACTTTTTCATTCTATTTTTTTAACATTTATTCGTACAAATCGTCCGTAAAGCCAGTTTAGAAATGCCCCATATCTAGCTTAACTTTGGTCAGACTCTATTCTGAGCCTACCATATAATTGTATCATAGAGAAAAAGTACACCACAATTAAAGAGAACGTCCAGGAAAGAAAAACAGGGTAAACACTATAAAATTTTTCGTCAAATCGTTAGTCAACGTTAGTCAACGATAGATCAACAAGGAATTCCATGGAATTTGAATTTAAAGAACAAAACAGTAGCTCATTTCTGTAACTATTGCGGTTCTGCTTTTAGAAATTAATATACTTAAAAACTCAACAATAATATTTTACGCTTTATTTGTAATGAATGCTTCTCTTTTAATTTGGCTTTAAGCCGTAGTTATCAGCATAGTTCACCAAATATCTTTTATTTTTCAAAATAATTTAATGGTGAAATGTGGGCAAATCTTGCGTGTCGGACGTCACATTCGGACGCTTTTTTCCAATTTATGTGCTGAAACTATTTTGTTTGGGAAAAAAGAATATAACATAAAGTATTAAGAGGGAGCTATTTATATGTATCAGAAAAAATTTCAACATAAATATAAATACATATACAGTGGCTTTGATGTGAAGCGTTCGGACCTTATGAAAATAGGAGTACTTTCTTACATAAGTTGAGTTACGAGAAAATATGATATGAAAAAAACGTTGCAGAAATAAATTAAATATACTAAAAAGTATGTTTTGTCTTTAATTTAAAATTTTTTTTTTAGTTTTGATATATCTGCTCATATTCGGACCTCATGTGTCGGACGTCACACATTTTTCCATTGTAGTTTAATTGGGTAATTAAGTAATTAGGTAGTTAAGTAATTATAAAAATGAGTAACTAAAAAACAAATTTAATGTATTGTCTTTTCCTTGCTTCAACCATTTGTTCATTATCTTTAGCCAATGTCTTCCATTTTGACTAAAACAAAAAAGCTTACGAAACATTTACTAAACATTTACGAAAAAGAAAAACTACATTTGTGAAACAGTGCAGAAGATTTGATCATCATGGTAAATGAATTTATGTATAAATTGCTTAAATTAATAAGATTAAAATGTTTCTCTTAGATAATATCATAAAATAGTACTTTTTTAATAAGTTTTAAGTTTTTGGTCACTGTTGACTATTTTGTGGATTTGCCCATATGTCCTATACAAAACCGCGGTTTAGGACAAACTATTGTAAAGCAAAGTTACATTATTGTTAAGAACTTATATTTTTGGTTAAAGATTAACTAAAACCTTCTTCTTTAGATTTTTTCAGCTGCTAACATTCCAGGTGATCCGGTAAAATAACTCACAAGTAAATATTCTTCTCACCAAGTAAAAACATAGTGACTCGATTTGAGTCGCATATTTTAGTATACAGAAATAATTCGGTATTCGAATTCCTTCGAAAGTAGAACTAAAACATTCGAATAAAAGTCACCGATTTATCTCATTTTATAACAAAAACAGTGCAAGTAAGAATGTTGTCAAAGTGAGAAAATCTGGGGAGAACTGCGGTGAGAAAAATTACAGAGCCGAGCTACAAACTACATGAAATTCCAAGGAATTTGACAAGATGTATAACATTTTTGAATGTTTTTGAAATATTTTGAAATATCAAAACACAAAAGGAGCCGCACTTTACTTAATAAAGAGCCACATTTGCCCAACGTTGTTATAGAGGAAACGGTTATTAAAAGTAATTTTTTTTTTCAAACAAAAATCTAAAGTTTACCAATTTTGCCAAATTATGTATGGAAAAACCGTTCTTTTTATATAAGGTTTTATTTCTATGTGTTGCTGTACTTGACTAAAATGCTATAAGCTTTAGAACTCTATTTTAATAGTGTTTAAAACAGGGACTAAAACCGAACACTACGAAATGTTAGGGTTATTTAAGATTTTATGTAAACCTAATTCCAGATAAAAAACTTCCTTTCCACTTTTTACCCGAGAATCATCTTAATATGGATTCCTAGCCACATTCAAATAGAAGGTAACGAATTTGCAGATCAAGCAGCCAAATATGCCAACAAAGCCCCCATTATTACAACACGCAATTTTAACTTCAGTAGTTTATGTCTACTTCTTAAAAAAACAGTCCTACGCTCAACATAAAAATTTAATGGAATTTTTATCAACTGGTACAAACTACTAAATAATAACAACACAACAACAAAAGAACTTTTAGCCATAAATGACCCCAACATAAATAGAATAGGTATTACAAGAATCGAGCGACTACGACTGGGCTACGACCAAGCTTACCCACGGCCACTTAATGAATAATGAAAATCCTCCTCCTTACTGTCCTTTTTGCAACTCTAACCTTGCAATCAACATTTATTAATTGACTCTACATACTTTCACTACCAAAAACAACGACAGCAACTTAACAATGATCTGACACCTCTCCTTTCCAATCCCACTACTAATAACAGAAAAAAGTTAATACCATCTTATCTAAACAAAAACCGAAAAAAAAATAATAAAAAAAAAATTTAAATCACTATAATAATTTGATCTGACTACAAAAAAAAAAAAAGAAATAAGAGATCAAAACATGTAAGATGAACATTAAGGTTATTAATGCTTATTAGTAGTGTCCAACCGAAACCGGAATTTTGGCCGAAACCGAATATTCGGCCATTTTATAATATTCGGCCGAAACCGAAACCGAAACTGGTTATTAATATGAAAATTTAAGTTTTTAGAAATGATTATATATATGTTGACTATTATAAAAGATTTTTACTATTCGTTTGACTATGTTGTTAGTTGTTCCTATGAATTCTAGTGCTTCTTATGGTGTTGATGTTAATTGTAAACTGTTAATAGATATTTTGTGTAAACAGCGTGATGGTATGTCTATAGTCCATTTTAATGCTAGAAGTTTAAACGAGTCAAAACTTGATTATGTAAGAACCGTTTTTGAAAATTCAAATGTGGACGTTATTTGTGTCTCCGAGACATGGTTTATTTCCGATATTCCCAACGCTTACTATAATATCCCTAATTATACTCTGTTTAGAAATGGCAGAGCTGGTAGACGAGGAGGCGGAGTTGCTATTTATTGTAAATCATGCCTAAATTCAAACCTTATTAACAAGTCCTGTGAGTCTGAGGTTGAATTTATAAATGTAGAAATTTTTGATGCCAATTTTAAAATTTTTGTCTCTTGCGTCTACAATCCTAACAGAAGTTATAGTGTTGAACCTTTTTTCGTTGATCTTTGTAATCGTGTGACTGACTTTGACTGTTATTCCATATGTGGTGATTTTAATGTGAACTTGCTCAACAAGGATAATTTATCTGATAGTTTTTATGACAAAGTCAATGCGGCTGGAATGACAATAATTAACTCCTCTCTTCCGACTCGTTTTGGTCCTAATACAACCCCTAGTCTAATCGATGTTTTAATACTTTCTGATGAGTCCTTGCTTCTACTTTTTAACCAAATTTCTTTTATCTCTGACCATGATCTACTTTTTTGTACTATTAATTGTAATGCTTGTCGTAATAATGTCCCAATGACTATATCTTACCGTGACTACAATTCTATTGATTACTCAATGTTGTATGATAATTTGTCTCATATCTGTTGGAATGATTGTTGGTTCTGTGAGAATGTGGATGATAAATTAAATATTCTTGTTTCTCATGTCTGCTGTGCTTTTGAAAATTTCGTTCCTCTTCGTACTTCAGTAATCAAAAATAAGTCTTGTCCTTGGTTCACGTCATTTGTTAGTTTAGCCATAAAAAAAGGAATAAATTGTATAATAAATGGAAAAAGCACCATAATGCTGAAAATTGGGAGCATTTTAAGCGTGCCCGCAATGAAGCTGTATCAGCAATCAGACATTCTAAGAAAATATTTTTCCAACGTAAATTGAATTCTAACTTGCCATCCAAGGATTTATGGAAAAATATACGTAGTCTCGGCGTGTGCGGTAAATCTGATCTGAAGTGTGATATCAATCCTAATCAGTTAAATAATTTCTTTCTTTCGAATATCATAGCCTCGAATGATAATTATTAATGCGTTGATCATCAATTTCGTGATGAAGACAAATTTTCTTTTAAGCATGCTACTGAAACTGATGTTCTTAATTCTTTAATGAAAATAAATTCAAACTCTATTGGAGATGACGGTGTTTCATTAAAATTCATTAAAATCATATCACCCTTTATTATAAAACCATTGACGCACATAATAAATCACTGCTTTACTACCTCTTGTTTTCCATCTTCATGGAAACTATCCACAGTTATACCAATTTCTAAAGTAACTCACGCATCAATAGATATGAAAGATAATAGACCCATTAGTATTCTGTCTGCTCTTTCAAAAATCTGTGAATCTATTATGGCTGGCCAAATTAATCAGTATTTAAAATCAAATAATCTCCTATCACCATACCAATGTGGCTTTCGATCCGGACATAGCTGTGCAACAGCAACGTTAAAAGTTTTTGATGATATTCGTTCATCTTATGATGCAGGTCATATTACTTTGTTATGTCTTTTGGATTTTTCTAAAGCATTTGACTCTGTGAACCATTTTGTCTTAGTTAAAAAACTTAAGTGCATGTTTGGTTTTACTAGTAGTGCTTTTAACTTTATTGCCAACTATCTTAATGGAAGAAAGCAAAGAGTAAAGAGTGGCAACTGTTTTTGTGATTATAACGATGTTAAAATGGGTGTGACCCAAGGCTCAATTCTTGGGCCTTTGCTCTTTAGTATTTTTAATAATGATGTTTTTAAAGTGTGCAATAACTTAAGAATGCATGGCTATGCTGATGATATTCAGTTATATACATCCAGTCGCATCGGACTTGTTGAGGACTTATGTTGTAGACCAAATGAAGACCTAACTGCAATCGCAAAGTGGGCATCAGATAATGATCTATGCCTTAATGCCAAAAAATCATATGTTCTTTCTATCTCCAGGGATAAACTTGACCACCAACAAATACCACCGATCTTTTTAAGTAATAATTGCCTACTAATGGTTGATAAAGTCAAAAGTTTAGGTTTTTATATTAACTGTAGACTTTCATCCTCTGATCATGGTAACAATATTGTTCAACGAGTTTAATACACGCTTCGATGCTTGCGAATGTCTGCTAAATTTACTCCGATTGAGACAAAAAAGAGGCTTGTTGTACAATTAATACTTCTAATCATATCTTTCTCAGAACTTATATACAGCAATCTTGACTCGCACTCTTATACGTGTTTGGCCTGAGACGCTTTGACCATGTATCTGAAGAGAGTAGAAGCATTTTAGGTTGTAATATTATAAACTTCTTAAATGCGAGAAATTGTTTATTTTTGCATAAATTAATTTCCTGTAAAACTCCCGCATACCTCTATAAGAAGTTACGCTTCAGTGTTTCTACTCGAACACACAACCTTATAATACCTAAATTCAATTCCCTACATACTAAGCGACTTTTCGTTATCAGCGCCATCAAACTCTGGAATTCTTTACCTTCTAGTTTAAAATCTATTGTCAGCACGAATAAATTTAAGTCTTATGTTATGTTATACTTTTCAAACATCTAACTATCTATTACTTCTTTTTTCTAATTATTTATTTTGTCTTCTTACTATGTTTCATCTTTGTTTTTATATTTATTAGACTGTCTATTTATTAAAATCATAAATAATATATCTAGTATTTTAAGTTATTTTAAGTTATCAAATTTTAAGTAGACAGTTGATTATACATTTAAATTTGCTGCACTATTAAAATAATAATTATATATTAAGTATTTTATGTTATTCTAAGTATTCAATTCTATGTTAACTGTTGATTATGCATATAATTCTGTTGTACTGTTAAAAGATCTCCTGTATCTTATTGTACTAATTAATATCTAATAAATATGAAATATGAAATATTGTTTTTATTAAAAGAAAACAAAATTATTACTAGTTCAAAACAAGTATTATTTGAATATTGAAGTGTATAATAATTAATTGAAGTTTACTATAATAATAAATGAGATAAGTTTTTATTAAATTTTTTATTACACATTACACGCTCAAAATAGTATGCACCTACAATGTACATTTTTTTAAAACTATAAAGCAAAGTATTTCTGTTTTTCTTAAAGGTTTAGTATTATAAAAATAGAAATATGTATTGTATTTTCTTTTCCTTTATTCCACACACACAGAATTCGTTCGGAAGTTTAATTATCAATTTTTGGCCTAAGTACCTATAAAACTTTAATGGTAATTGCAATAAAGATGATAAAATCGAAAATGATAGTATCGAACTCATAAAATTAACCAAAATGTTTTGCGTTAACACGATAAATCAAATTATAGATGAATTCATAAATTTTGTTTTGTATAATCCGTTGTAAATATTTTTATGAAACCAAACTTATATATTTGAATTAAATGACTGATGCAAAAAATTTTGATATAATTCATAGCGAAAACACTCGTTTTAATATTTTTTTGTTGGATTATACGGATTTTAACCTCCTAAATCCAAATCCAAATCCAAATTTCAGGCTGCTGGCAATTGGTTTAGAAGTTATAGGCCTCTAAAGTTGCAAAATGGGCTACAAATTTTTCTGTTTTTTTTTAGTGTTCCGCGTTATAGGTATCAAAAGAAAGTTAATGCGAGTACCTTCAACAAGGTATTAAACATGAAAATCCATTCATAACTTTTTAAGAAATACCTATTATTATATTTACAATTTGTCTGGAAAACTAGTGGTTTTCCTTTTACGAAAGCACGACACTAAAAATGTTTATATCTTTAAAAGTTATGTATGGATTTTCATATTTAAATGTGTACCTTGTTGAATAGGTACTTAAATTACCTTTCTTATGATAACCATAAAGTGTAGTTTTGTTGAAAAATTTAGAAAAATAGCAAGATTTGTAGGCTATTTTTTCCAACTTTGGAGGCCTATAACTTCTAAATCAATTGCGATCGGCCTGCAATTTTTTTCAGATTTGGAGTAAGGAGGCCAAAATCAATATAATCTGCAAAAAAAAGGTCAAAATTACAGTTGTCGCTATATATTAGAAATGTTCCGAAATTTTTACCAAAAGTAAAGCCTTAATATGGCCGAAAAACCGAAACTGCCAAAAAGGGCCGAAACTGGCCGTAACCGAAACCGAAACCGAATATTCGGTTGGACACTACTTATTAGTTTATTCTAGCTTTTAGTTTAGCTTAAGTCCTAAGTAGCCATAGCTTCTAATTAACTTTAAATTTTAATTTTGTGTTAATATTTTAATAATAATAATAATTCCAGATTCTTAAAAATCACGCTCGAAACTTCTTTTGTAAAATTTTGTCATTAAAATGCCTAATTTTTGTATTACATTATACAACTAAACTTGAGTGAACAAAATTCGCTTTTTGTTTTATCTATTAATCTATTCTATCCTTTATCTATTAAAAATTAATCGGTTCAAAATTAACAAAACAAAAAATAGTTCTAACGTATTCTGCGACCTAGAAAATATAAGGTGATTAGTAAATCATAACTTTCTCTATTGATATGTTTTTGAAACCGTTATGCATTAAATGTAGCCAAATTAAAACCTAGATTCACAATATCCTTGGGGTTACATTTTGGAACAAAATTTTCAGAAATTTTTTTTAGATGTAATATAAGCTATTTGCTAGCATGCCTAAAAAAATAAGATTCTGCAGTTCTTGGGTCATTCTGATAAATATTCACCGTAGCTCAGCTAACTAATCCTTAAGGTTTAAGGCACGAAGATGTTTAATGAAATTTTGCCTAGTTGCTAACTTAACCAATGCTTTTACTACATATTAACATAATCACAAGAATGACTTACAGTTATTTCTATCGCCTCCAAACAGTACATGAAATCTTAGAAAATCTGGACGTCCACCAAAATATTTTCCATTCTGATTGAGAACTTCACGAATCAATTCCAAATTATTAACAATCAAACAGCGTGTCGTACCCAATGTCAGAGAGTAAACATCGCCGAATTCCTTAGCTAATTCAGTAAAGCCCTGAAATGGAACTTCAAAACGACCCAAAAGCGCCAAGTTTCCTAAAATCGGCCATGGCAGAGGTCCCGGTGCCTGTTTGTACTCTTCAATCTGCATCCCTTGGTCATCCACTGATGTTCTCGAGTTGGAAACTGTTAGAGTGACACTATTCCCCCAGGCTATTTTTTTCGAATTATTTTTCGCCTTGACAATTCGCACTTTTCGCACACATTCGTATACCACTTTCAAATATGCACTAAGAAATAACAATCCAACGACCGCCAATAATGTTCCCATAAGCAGTCCCATGTCGATGAAAACTTTCAATGAACCGAAATAAATATATGTATAATACAAAGACACAAAAATAGACACGAGTCAATTAATTGTTTAGTACTTCTTTGCAACACACAGAATTACCCGAGTTTTGAACAAAGATCTTCAGTTAACCAACTCAAATATAGTTGAATAGTGTCCTCTTTTATTCCGAATACGCACGCTGTGGGACTTCGACATACACTGAGCTGTACTGAGTGCTGTTATTGCTTTTATATTTAATGCGAACTGCATGTTATATGAGAGTGTAGTTTTAGCTTAGAGAAGAGACCACAAGCATTAACCAACTCGTATTTGCTTAACACAGCAATGAAGATATGTATAGAATCCGCACATGCAGCGGACTTGGCGGGTGTTGATTAAATGAGTACCAGTGCGAGCTTCGCTTTTATTAAAACACTAAATGTGGTGTATTGAATGAATTAGCTTGCCGCTTTAGGAAAGTGCATTGCGGCATGGAGCTGTTAAAGAATGGAACCAAATAAAAATTTTGTGCACTTCAGTTTCAATGTCAGGCCCATTGATTATAGTAGAGGTTGGCTGTATGCATTGCAATGTATTAAATCGGAGAGTTTGAATTATTTTGAATGGCCACTTCGTAAGAAAATGTTCGCAGCTCTTGTAGATATGAACATACATAAATTGAAGTACACTTCCTTCACACTCAACAACTTATGCATTGGTGGCAGATAAGTGACTTCAGCGACATATTTATCTAATGCATACAAATATTTACATTCATATTCATGCAGTCTCGACTAGGTAGAAATGTTGCAGGCGTAAATATCTACGCAAGTCTTACATAATCCGACCAAGTCGCAAATGAATGAAAAGCATTGTCGGAAAATGTGCAGAAGCAGCTAGTCTCGAAGAAAATTTTCTTGTATAAAAGCAAACAATTGGCTTAGCTTTACTTAAGGTAGAGATAAAACAAGTTCGCAGTTTGCATATATATCGAGCTTTATTTAAGAAAATAAACCACTTGAATGCACCTGTGAGGAAAATTCTTTTGACTCGGATGATTTTGTTGACACATGAATGAAATGAATATATTTTCGTTTTAATTATGCTTAAATTAATTATTACATTTTTCAGTTTGAAAATGAATATTTATATGTTTGAATTTTGCGATCCGTATAATTTATTCTAACACTAGATTTTTATGGTCACGTGGTAATCAGTAGCCTGGAAGACTGACTCTGTGAAATTGCATGCTGCATGAAAATGAATTAGTTGAAAAGTGAATAAACTCTAAAAGAAAAAAGAAGACTTTTCAACGGAATTACGTGGTCAGGTAAAGATTTTAAAGCTCAAACACAAGAGTATTGTGCTTTTTTCTTAATAATTATTAGTAAATTAATATTTAATTTTATAATTGATGATAATTAAGTGAATCAGTTTTTATTTAGTCCAACATAAGTTACGAAAGTACATACTGTCTTATTTGGACTCAATAAATGGTTAATGTTAATTTGGGCTTCTTTTTTTTCTGATTATTATTTTGAATATTTTTTAAAATTTCTATTGATTATTTTGTGAACCTTGTTTTAGATCAAAGCGAATTTTTTTCGATTTTTTTTTAGTTAACTTAAAATCTGAACTCACTAAAGTAGAAGTAAACAAAAAACAAAAGATAAAACTTATTTTATTGCTTTAAAAAAAATTCCAAAAAGTTCATTTGAAATTTTCAAGGATATTGAAGGATTAAATTCTAAGCATTCAATAACAATAACAATAGATTTCAGCTACTACAGCTTGTGCGCACTTTGTCCACATTAGGTCATTTTAAGAACTAATCCAAATATCATTGAGATATCTCAAAGATATCGTTAAAGGGTCCTAAACAACCAAAAGTGAAAAAAATTTTTCCACCAACAACACAAGACATAACACCTAGCCATGGGTTTACATAGATCTTTTCATACATTAGTTTTCAATCCACTTTTGAGTTGACCTTCGAAAACTTTACATCAAAAAAGCTACAGTTGTTAACAAAGGTACTCATGCGATTTAATGGAGCAGTTAACATATAATTTGCTCTATTAAATTGTAAATAAATCAAGTTGTTAGAGTTTCTACTGCTTTTACGGTTAGTGTTAAAATTTATAAGGGATAGAAGCTATGAGTTAGTGTAAATAGAATAATTTTAAACGATCCGCATATGAAGGAAGGTTAAAAGTTTCAGTTCCACTTATTAAACTATCAAACTTTTTGGCCCAGTGTTTTATAAAACCAAGCATAGAAGATGCTTTTTTACAAATGTTATCAATATGAATACGGTGTTATTCGAAGAAATTTAAATTCTTAAAGCTTAGGAAGAGTTGAATATACGTTTGTTTAACCCTCAAAGATATTTTGTGTTAATTGGGCACGATTCGCACAGTCAAATGTCAATGTTTTTTTGCTCTCAATGCTGAAGTTCTCTTGAGGTTTTGGCTATGTATAAAAATCATGCGTAAATTTTGTATTTACCAAAAGCAAATATTCCAATAACTTACCCCTTTTAAAAAAAGAATTAATAGGTATTTTCAAATAATACAGGCACAATCATCAGCTAAATATATCCAAATATCGCTTATATATTGTAGCAATTACATTTACATTGCTTAATCATTAATGAGAAAACTTTAACTTCTTCTAGTGTAATAAAGCCTTTTTTGAACATTAATTGAATTTTAAAACAAGTTGATTTTTTCACTGTTTAATACAATATTGAAAATAATAGTGGTATTCACATTTTACTCGTTAGTTCGTAAGTTGTTATTTTTTACAAGCTCTTTGCTTTTGTAAAAGTATCGAAGTAACAAACTAAGTAAATCGACTACCGAACAAAGTATCAACGTAACCACTAGGGAGTCCAATACCGGAAGCTTTCTCGAACCCGGGATTATCGGGATTGAAAATCTCAATCCTGGGATCCCGGGATTAGTTCGGGATTGAAAATTTTAAGAAGTAAATAATTTAAAAGTCTTTAAAACAATTTTTTGTAATTTGAAACTAAAAAATATAAATTATTTCATTTATAAAGTAACAAAAACAAAACAAAACAAAACAAATTAAGGGTATTCCTAATTGCGTTGTTTTCAGTGTAGTTAAAAAATCCCGTGGTATTGATACCACACTCTACCGAGCGGTAGAGAATAGTGATATAATAAGAGACAACTAGAAAAGACAAAATCCCTGGAAGTGTTTTAGACTTTGATCTAGAAATTGTATTACTTCTCTTGTCTTTCCCATCGTTGGTGTGCTTCTTCGTGATACGGAATAATGCAGTTAATTTTTATTTTCCACGAACGAACGAACGTACAGAATTTTACTGCATTATTCTGTATCACGAATAAGCACGCCAACGATGAGAAAGATACGAGAAGCAATACAATTTTGTATGGAAGAAAGTATGTCTGTCTAATTAAAAAATCCCGTGGTATTGATACCACACTTTACCGAGCGGTTTTTATATTTTTTTCCATAAACAACTGATCGGTTGCCAGTTATTTTCTAATTACAAAAATTAAAGAAGCTCAAAATGCAAGTTAAACTTTTTTATGCCATCTATATATATAATCTACGGCTGGACCGATTTGGATAATTTTTTTTTCAAATGTTCGTAGTAATCCAATTTAAGTTTTATCGGAAAGAAAAATTGACCACGCCCACTTTTGCGCCCACTTTTTTTGATTTATCTAAAATCGGAAAACGGCTGTACCGATTTGGACAATTTTTTTTTCAAATGTTCGTAGTAATCCAATTTAAGTGTTTACTGAAAGAAAAATTGACCACGCCCACTTTTGCGCCCACTGTTTTGATATCTATATATATAAAATTAAGTGGCAAAACTTCCTGTTCGCATACTCCTCCTAGACGGCTTGCCCGATTTCAATGAAATTTTCAGTGGTGATTGGGGTCTGTGTGGAGGGTGCACATAAGAAATTGCATGTGTGTATCTTTGCACGTTTTGTGCCACACCCCCTTTTGTCGCCCACAAATCAATAAAAATGCTGTATTTAAGACGGTTTTGGTCGTATTAAATTAAAATTTGGTAAATAGTTCGTATGATAACTATAATTAACTTTGAAAAAAATGGGCGTGGTCACATTTCATCTACGCCTACTTTTAAGAAAATATCAAAATACTTCGAAACCATTGGTCCGATTGAGCTCAAATTTTGTAAGTACGCTTTGCTTTGAGTACGAGATGGTTTAAGGGGCAATGCCACACCCCCTTTTACCTCCCACATATAAATAAGAAATTGTTGTTATCGAATAGCTTTAGAGTTATGGGTAGCACAGCTTAGAAATTCGGTATTCGACCACAATTAAGACGTACCGTTTCTGTGATGAAATTTTATGGGAGTGGACAAGGGGGAGGGGCACCTCCCATACAACCCAAATTTGTGATATCGAATAGCTTTGAAGTTATAGGAATTCATCTTTGGAATTCAGTTTTTGACCTCAATTTACACACGCAGTTTCAATGGTTTTATTACCTTACAACCCAAATTTGCGATATCGTATTGCTTTGAAGTTATAGGTTGACAGCGTAAGAATTCGGTATTCGACCTAAATTTATACATGCATTTTCAATACTTACATTTTGTCGTCGTAGGGCAAAGGGGAGTGGCACTTCCCATACAACCCAACTTTGTGCTATCAAATAGTTTTAGAGTTATAAGTCGTACAACGCCGAAATTCAGTATTCGACCTCAATATAAACATTCAGTTTCATTGATTCAATGTATGTTCATTGGTAAGAGGGGCGTGACACCTCCAATTTAACCCAAATTTGCGATATCGAATAGATTAGGAGTTATAGGCAACTCAGCCTCAAAATTCAGTATTCGACCTCAATGTACTCATGCAGTTTCATTGCTAAAATTTTATGGGCGTAGGGAAAAGGAGAATGGCACCTCCCATACAATCAAAATTTGTGCTATCGAATAGTTTTGGAGTTATATGTTGCACAGTTTTGGAATTCGGTATTCGACCTCCATGTAGACATCCAGTTTAATTGATTACATTCTATTAGCGGTGATGAAGAGAGAGTGGCACTTCCTATACAACCCAAATTTGTTATATCGAAAAGCTTTGTGGATATAGGTCGCACAGTCTTTCAAATTCAGTATTTGACCTCAATTTAGACATGCTGTTTAACTGATAACATTTTATGGGCGTTTGAATAGGGAGAGTGGCAGCAACGCGCCGGGTTTCAGCTAGTACATTTATAAAATATATCAAATTGGATAGTTAATTTATTTGCATAGTAACAAAAAGCTATAGTGGGAGGTTCGCAACCACAAATTCTATTTTAAAGGGTGCTCATAATTGTAATTTTCAACTATGGCAAAAAAAAACACAATACAACTATACCACACAATTCTGAATACCCATATTGTTAATAAACACACAAAACTTAAATTATATTAATGACTAGCAAATTGTATTAATATAACCCTTTCAGTGGATTTGTCCAATATATTGGACACATCAGAAAGTAATTTTTATATGTATGTATATATTTTGCAAAGCTTTCGTTTGAATCAAATTGTTTGGTTCTATGAAAAAAAAGAACCAACATGATAAAAATAAATTTAGAGAGATATTTGACATAAAAGTCAGTTAGATTTACGGTTTTGTGCCGAAGAAAACCAAAAAAAAAATTTTCGGCCTATTTTATAAGAAAGAATTAACCGGACAAATATAAAATTTATATATTTTTATCTTTTTTGAATTTAATGATAAGAATATTAAGAGGGTTTAAGAAACAAAGATCTAAAGGGTTGGAAAACCTTCAAGGGATTAAAAAAAAGACTTTGTGCCGACCAGGAAGGAAAATATTTTTTTTTGTACAAGCTTGCAAAACGTAAGTAGCGCAGGTTAAAATCAAAGGTATATTTTTTTCATCTTTTAAGGACCTAAATGTAAGACCTCCAAAGACCTTAAGGACCTCAAAAACTTATTTTGTTCTTAGTTTAGCCTAGCTATTAAAAGGTTTGAAGAACAAAATATATGAAAAAATAAAATACAGAACAGTTTAAGGTATTACTATACAAATGTTACACTTTTTTAATTTTTTGCACCGTCTTCATGATTTTTTGTGTTTAAGGCATATCAGTTTTGGAAAAAACTTCTCAAAATTCAATTTTTTGTTTTAATTATTTTTAAAGTAAGCATTAAACTCATCAACGTGTTTTATTTTTTATTGGAGAGTTTTGTTCGGATATTATTACAAATATAACCCGCTGATAAGAAGCACCGTTCTGATTCTATGCTAGTTGTAGAAATAGTTGTACGATAATCGTAAGCAATTTGTAAGTTTCGATCACGATTGCCTTCACCACAAAAAAAAATATTTCCTAAGTCAGAATATCTGGCAATTCTTCTAAAACTTTGCAAAGTCTTTGCAACATTGATTCACACTCATCGTCCTAGCAATCTTTTTCAGCCTCAGTAAAAGGTTTTTCTAATTTTATACTCATATCTACTTAAAATGAAATGTTTGCATTTACATGAATATCTGTAATATAACTTTTTATTTAAAAATCCCGGTATCCTTAAAGACAATCCCGGGATTTAAAGAGTCTTAAATCATCCGGGATCCCGGGATTGACTTCCCTAGTAACAACCCTAATAATTTTTAATTTTATGAAATTAAAAAGCACAACAACGGAACCTTTACGCATTTTAAATGTAAATATTGAAATCTTTGCTTAAAAGGTAATTATTTCATAAATCAGCTATTATTCATTAACAGTTACCAGGCTAATAAGAAGATTAAACAAAAAAGGTCGTTCTTAAGCTACGTTACCGATTTTTACCACTTTTTTACCCTATTTTTATTTTTTTTGTGCTTATAATCAGTGGACCTGCCCTTTTAAATGCATGAATCTATACATATAATAAAACTGTAAAAAAATCTGTACATTTACTGTTATTTGAAAATTTTTTTCTGCGCTAATCATTTTGAAGGATGTGAATTCCAAAAATGTTATTTTTAACATATCTGATACATATCTGATATGCGCATATCACGTGAAAGTTTCTGGATATATTTTCCTTAAACTTAACATTTGGTTTCCTTAAGTCTCTGGTCGGGACATAGGTTACTTTTTATTACAGATTTCTTTTGAAAAATAACAGCTTTTTCATCTTTTAGCTTAAATAAATGGAAAAAAAAACAATAAACGTGGTGGAAGAGGATAAATTTAAGTTTTTACCCTATTTATTGACTTACCCTATGTCAATAGTCCATTCACACTTGACATATATGAGGATGTGCTGGGTCTACAAAAATACATCGGAGATGAAAGTAAATGCATGATGATTAAAATTTTATTTTTTTGTTTCTCATTCACACTCTTTACATCTTCATTGTGTTTTAATTATTATTCTCAAATTTTTCTTTTAACTCACTTTTAATTTAATGTATTGATGTAGGTTAAGTCATTTAGATCGTCCTTGTATTTTTAAAAAATTGTAAAATTGAGTTGTCATTATAAATCATAACCTTATGTTAGCTTGCCATAAGACTTCAGTCTTGTTAGAACAGTCGTTAGAACGGGCAACTACCATTTATCCTAGTCAATAACTTTATGTGGAGGAGTTTAAAAATATCTAATCCCTAGATAGAATCTATCTATACTCTATCTGATACTGCAAGATAAGAACATAAGAAATATAAACTATAATACTACACATCTAAATCAACATACACATTCGGTACTAGAAACAGAAATAACTTTGTTGTGGCGAGATGCAGTCGAGAGGTCAAAAAACAGCGCTACTTATGTGCAGGTCCTAGGGCCTGTAATAATTTACCAGAACTAATTAAAAATGATCATAAAGTTAAATTTTCCGTTTGTTTGACACCAAAAAAATTCTCATATCTTGAAAAATATAGAAAGTCCTTGCACAATAAAGTTTTGAATAAATCTTTAATCTTATTTCAAAAAAGGGCCAAACACATTTCTGTTTCTTCCAAAAACGGTGCAAAAGTTGTTTTTATCGTAAAAACAATAATAACTGAAAATTGCATTTTGTATACTCTTTTATAAGACGTATCATTTTTAAGAAAAAACTGTTTCTGTTTGACACAAAATTTGATGTCAAATTTGCTCTATTAAGAAAAATGTAATGCTGCCCCCTTTGACTTTTGTAGCGATTTGAATTTTTTTTAACATGTAATTTTTATAAGTATTAAAAAATGCTCAGTCTTCAAGAATAATTTTTGTATTTTTCCGTATGCAGAACCCCATCTGCGGGGAACAAATTACAACTCTTATAAATTTGCACTACTCATACAATCATAAAAAATCTATTTTTCTTAAAAGACATATTTTCCTCATTTTATAACACCTTCTTGCAAATCCTCCATGTTTAAAAAAAAATCAAATAAAAACCGCAAAAATAAAAACTTTTATAATATATTAACATTCCAGAGTAACAACGCGTTAGTTAAATTGAATTTTTTGAATTGTTTTTCAATTTTTGGTCACGTTAAAATATCTTTAACCTCTCCCCTATACCGTTACTTCCCCTACCCACAATTTGTTAAGGTAGTTTATGAACGACCCCAAAGGTGTGTTAACAGATAACGAACTGGCAATTAACCAATTAAAAAACTAACGAGTCCGGTGTGAACACCACTAATGAAAAATATAAGTCAGCTAGCAAATAGTTCTCGAACGATCAGCATCGGCATCGTCTGGTATAAGCGGCAAATTCAAGCATCGGCATCAGCATTGGTTCAAAATTATAGAAACGGCATCGAGTAAAATTCAAGAATCGGCATCGGCTTTTAAAATGCATTTAACATCGGTATTGGAATTGACATCAGGCAAGCGAACTGGTGAGGAATTCATATCGATCGGGAATTCGGGGAATGGGCTCAAATATGCGGGGAATTTAATAATTAATTTGAGGGGAATTTAACATTTTATCGTATATTTGCGGGAAATTTGATTTTATATTAAATTTTCTGATACAATGTCTTTCTTACAAAATTTAATTAACATTAGCAAAAACATCCTTGTTGCTAAATTAATTTTTTAATAATACATTTTTGTTTAATTTTTAATGCATTTTTGCTTATAACTATTGTGTAAATTAACCAATTAAAAAACTAACGAGTCCGGTGTGAACACCACTAATGAAAAATATAAGTCAGCTAGCAAATAGTTCTCGAACGATCAGCATCGGCATCGTCTGGTATAAGCGGCAAATTCAAGCATCGGCATCAGCATTGGTTCAAAATTATAGAAACGGCATCGAGTAAAATTCAAGAATCGGCATCGGCTTTTAAAATGCATTTAACATCGGTATTGGAATTGACATCAGGCAAGCGAACTGGTGAGGAATTCATATCGATCGGGGATTCGGGGAATGGGCTCAAATATGCGGGGAATTTAATAATTAATTTGAGGGGAATTTAACATTTTATCGTATATTTGCGGGAAATTTGATTTTATATTAAATTTTCTGATACAATGTCTTTCTTACAAAATTTAATTAACATTAGCAAAAACATCCTTGTTGCTAAATTAATTTTTTAATAATACATTTTTGTTTAATTTTTAATGCATTTTTGCTTATAACTATTGTGTAAATATAAAGATTGAGCTGAAGTTAGTGTGCTTAACCCATTAACCGCGGTTGGGTATTTTTTTACCCATTAAAACGGTTCTGCAGAACTGATCATATTTTATTATTGGTAACAGCTAGGTGTTTAATTTTTTATTTGTTGCTTTAAGAAAACATAGAGCTAAAAATTGTTTTTGGAGTGTGTCCAGAAATTTTTACGTTAACTACTACATTTTCAAAGTCAAAAGTGATTAAGTTTAAAAATCTGAAAATTTGTGTTTTTATCCTTTGTAAAAAATTGTTTGTATAAAAAAATGTGAAATCTGTCTTAGCAAACTAACTAACATTACCTGCTATTGGTAGAAAATTCCTTATATAAAACTGTGCTGTAGTTGCAGAAGGAATTTTAGCGCATTTAGAACCCATTAACGACGGTTGGGTATTTTTATACTCAACTCATATCTCGATTACGGTGAAAGGTACAAAGTTTAAATTTGGTGTGGTTGTCCCTGTGATCAATGTAAGAAAGCACACGCAATTTAAAAAAAGACATAGTTTCGATAGTATCGTTTGTACTGACGTAGAATTCCTTTTTATACAGTAATAAAGAAAAATTCTTGTTTTTTTATATTTTTTTAAAACTATTTTAAAGCATTTCATTTTCTAAATAAAATTTATTAAAAAAAAATTTCTTGTTGTTGCCTTCTTCAAATTTACTTGGTCTAAAAAGCTCACAATTCATTTCATGTAAAAATTTGTTTTGTTTTATAAAAAGTTTTCGTTTGATATTTTTAGTGATGAATTTGTTGTTTGTGTTAATTTTTTATATTGGTTAAAACTAAATGTAGTTCAAAGTTATGTTTAATAAATTGAAATAAATATCGAAAAAAAATTGCATTATGTATTTTTCCTGTAGCAAAGAGCATATACTGACGTCATAAGGAAGAGTGCGACATCTAGCATGAACATTAAAATAAGTTTTATTGTTTTTTTTAATCATCTTTCTTCCATCTTTAAGAAAATAAAAAAAATTCGAGTTTTTTGCTCAATTGCTTAATATTTTAACATGAAATGTCATATTTACACAAACTAAAGCAATTATTCAAACAAAAAGCGCAGTATATACATAAAAAGAGATAAAAAAGTGGTATCTACAGACAGATACTGCGTTTTCCCCTTTGTATTTGTAATTAATGCTTTGTAAAATGCTTTTTACTTCTTTATTTTTGTGACAAAAAATCTTTTAAATATTGATTTTTAAACATAGCATATTGATTTTTTATTAAATATCCTTGTGCAAGGTATGATGGTTTAAAATATATCATTTAAATATTATAAATACATAAACAAAAAAGCTTTTACTATATAAAACGTACATTTGATGTAGATACGGATTTTTGAACTAACTTAAATTTATAGAACAAACAATAAAAAAAGCAGTAACGATAGTGTTCCTTCCACAGTTTTTACATTTTTAATAAAATCGAAAGAATTTAGTTAATATTGAAAGCAAATTGGATTTCTCTATCCTGAAGAACCAAATAAGTACTCATTACCACCCAAACCCGAATCAGTTAAGTTTTGATAAATTACTGCAAGTTGTTTACCTCAGAATATTGAAATATGTTGATGCCGCACTATTCCTTATGACGGCAGTATACAAGTATATATATTTTATAAGTAATTTAAAATTAAAATTTTAGCTAACGAAATATATTTTTAATTTGGAAAAAATATAATGCGTACTATAAATAATTCGAATTTATTATGGTATTTAAAAAATAAATAGAGCTTTCAAAGCACAACGCATGCGCAATCCTGCATAGTAGTAATACATACTGCCTCTGTAGATACACGCATCTGTATTCTCTGTAGTACTTATCTTGCTGAAAATAATCAAAACCAAGAACAAACGACAAAAACCAAAGCATCAAATGTGTATTTATATACGTAAATTTTACAAATATATTAAAAACAACAAAAACAGCACAACAACAAACACCACGATTGCGACCCGAACGAACAACAACAATAACAACAGCATAAGCGGCTACTCAAGCAGCTTGTGTATTTCTCATACGAATATATGAATTTTTTTTCATAGATTTTGCTGTTTTGTGACTTTTTCGAGTAAAGAAGTGACAAAATACAAAGTTAAATATTCGTTTTATTCGTACTCTAACTGATATTTTAGCATATATTTGTTCTTTGTACGATGAATATTAAAGACTGTAGGTATACCCCAAAGTGTCAACTATGATCCTTAAATGTGCTTGAAAAAATTTGTTAAAATGACCCCCATACAAACCGTGTTGTAAGACGTAATTGTACGTCAACAGATGAATTCCAAAACAGACCCTTGAATGCACTTCTTTTACCAAAATGAATTAAAAAAATTTTATATAAAGAAAATTATGAAACGAGGAAAAAGTTAACTATTTTTTAATTTTAAAGTTCGTTTTTTTTATCAAAATAAATTGTTTTCATTAAATTTATAAGATCCTTACATTATTTATTGTAATGTTCCATTAAAAAAATCTAAAAGTAAATACATTAGAATTTTTTTTGAGAGGAATTTGATGAAAAATCGGAGAATTTTGAGAACTACTGCTTGGAAAACCATAAAATGAGTTGGCAGCCCTGATTTTCATCATTGCAAAAATCAGGAATTGGCCGAGCACCACTTGCAAGTCTCCGCAGCTTTGCTGGCAGTATATAAACAATTTATTATTCATTATTGTATAACAGTAAGTTTTTAAGGAAATTAAAATTGGCTTAACACCTGTGCATTAAATATTCTTTAGCGGAAGGTTCTTATTTTTAATTTATAAAAACTCCTTTTTTGTATTTTAGAAATTGGTTTTTATTATCCAATATTTCAAACACCTTTGGTGTCTGTCTTCAGGAAAAACTAAAGAATAACAAAATTAACACTTTTTTATAGCCTTTTATAAACTAAAAAGAATTTTAAATTCTTGCTGAATAATAAATTCGTCCACTTGTAGTGAATATCAACACGGAGACAATTATTTTGCTAGAATCAAGCAAATGTTTTGCTTAAAAGCAAATCAGCAAAACTTTGCTCAATCACGGTGTGATTTTAGAAAAAGATTGCTAAATTGAAATCACTCCACATGTATTTAGGAAAAAGCAAAATTATACATATTAAATTCACGCAAATATTTGCTTAGTTATTATTAACTCAAATAGCACATTTTTACTAAACTCAAGCAAATATTTGCCAAGTTATTATAAGCTCAAATAGCAAATTTTTAATAAAACTCAAGCAAATATTCGCTAAGTTATTATAAACTCAAATAGCAAATTTTTACTAAATTCAAGCAAATTTCTTTTAAACACACGAGCGACGTTTATTCTTAATGAAGAATATTAGGCGACGATTGGTTAACAACTGGGATGTTCGAATGGATAAGCCCATGCACTTACACTCATTGGCCGAGGTTCAAGTCTCCGGATAATGGTAATTTTTCAATTTAGTTTAATGTTAATAATTATTTCACTTCAAAAATATGCTAGATTTCAGCAAAAACTAACCAAAATTTGTAGAAATTTGCTTTTGCAGTTTATAATAACTTATTTTAACTTACCCAGTTTATTGTAAACTGGAATAGCAAATTTTTATTAGTTTTTGCTGAAATCTAGCATAATTTTGAAGTGGCTGAGATTCAAGCGCAAGTTTTGCTTTACCACAATAAAAATTTAGCAAACAGTTTTCTCCGTGAAGTTATTACTGAGTGTTCAAGGTGCAAATTTTTCTGTATCCGCTTTATATTTTTTTCGTTTTAGCGCTGAAGTTTTTATAAATTAAAAATAAGACCTAAAGCCTGAAGACAACAAAAACATGTTTTTAAAAATTTTAAAAATGTTTTTATATTGAAGGATAAATGTGTGTGCGGCTTGTAATTCTTTGCCTTCAACTCTGAATTTGTTGTTCGACTCGTAATCCAATCATAATAAACTGCTCTACTCACTTGACACTACACGGTTCACGGTTCAAAATTCAGGTTCGCTCTTCCAACTAAAAAAGTTTACGTTTAAAAATTTAAGTATAGAAGACATTAAAAACTTTTTTTGGATGAAAACTTTATCTGAATAAATTGATAAAATCACTTTAAAGTTAAATATTTTAGTCTAAAAGTAAATATTTTAGTTGAATATTTAAACTTTTGTGTGAAATTATTGAAACCAAGAGGTTGAAAACCCTTAAAGTACGAGTAGTAGTAGTCCAGTGTGACGACCGAAATTTTTACGTATTTTCATTATTTTTTCAAATAAGAAAATAAAATGCGATCGTTTTGAAATTTTAACATGTTTTTATTGCAGTCTTACAGCCCTATTCTAGCAGCTTAACTAAGCTCACCACATTAACAAAATAGTTAATATTAACAATTTGTTAAGGTTTCGTATTCTGCTGCAAATTTAAAAGCTCTTTTCCTTACAATTTTGTTAAAAACAGAAAGAGTCTTAACAACGAATGAAGTGCATGTTTTTAGATAGAAAATTGTTGTGAAAATAATAAAATAATAAAAATTATAATATAATATTGAGTTTAAATACATTAAACTGAAAAATGGAAGAATTTTTGACTTATTTTAAGTGTTGATAATGAAATCTTACAGTAGCCGTGCACACTAAAAAATTTCAAAAATAAATTCACACCGGTGAGCGGATATTTACATTTTTTACACGGAACGGTGTTAATTTACACCGCTTTCTCGGTGTGAAATGACGAACTTATTCGATCGGTGTGAAATAAGAAAGGCGAAGAAGAAAAGCAATATTGAAATCACATTCTCATTGATAAACGAATTGAAAATTGAAATTTCTCAATTGAATTTGTTCAGTTTCATTTTGTAAATCTTGATTAAAGACTTAAATGTAATTTTGACACCACAAAATAGACTCCAAAAAAATAAGCCCCAAAAATGTTTATATATTTTTGGGTGTTACTTCATATGAAATAACTCCCAATTTTTGGGGACTATTTCATAAATTTTGGGAAGTGTTTAGTTTTTTAGTTTGGGTCATATTTCATTATAAAATAAAGCCCAATGAAATAAGCCCCAATTAAATTGTATTTGGGGCTTATTTAATTTTACAATTCATAAATTTAATGACAATTTAATAAAAATTGTAAAAAACATCTTTTCGAATATTTAAAAATTACACCGTTCGGTGTTAAACAAATTATAATTTTGCGTATTATAAATATACACCTAACAGGGTTCAAAACAAACAACCTATGTGATATTTACTTTTTTACACCGATCGGTGTGAAAAAATATGCTCCTTCGGAAATTAAATTCTAGCACTTTGACACGGTGTTTTTTAACACTGAACGGTGTAGGACTCCCTGGATTACCGATCGGTGTAAAATTCTATACAAATTTTTAAGTGTGTGGTGAACTTTAAAAGCTTTTATGTTGTTAATGATTCTTAAGAATGCTAACATTTACATAACATAACAATCAGCTTAACAAGAGCTTCTTAACTATTTCTTGTTAAGCTAACAACTATAATAGGGCTGTTAATGTGTACAAAAAAATGTGTACTTCATTTTACATTAATAAGTTCATAATTATGTTGCCTTGGGCACTAGGGCATCCAATTTCGGGACGCTTCGGAAATCTCAGGATTTTGGGATTTGAAAAATGCAATCGTGGGATTCCGAGACTAGTTAGAAAACGAATTTTTTGCAAGACGTAGTATGAAGTTTCAAAGTAGTTATGCTTTTTTTTACAACACAAAACATTGCAGAAGATTTTAAAATACTAAAAAGCACAGTTTTGATTAAATGTTTGGAAAGGATTTGTTGTTTATTTCTTAAAAACAATGATCAATTCTTCAAAAAAAAAAATAATTAAATGAGATCATTCAGAAGGTTCATAAAATTATTGAAAAAATATAATAGTTTATTAATTTTAGTATTTCTAAGTAGGAATTTTGTGATAATTTGTACAGCTTGTTTATGGAATTTTTTTTAATTTTTTAAGGTCATATTTTAGTTTTCCTAAGTTAGTATTTTTTATTTTTTGTACTGTTAGTTTAAGAAAGGTTTATATATTTGTATTTTTCACGTCATATCTTTAGCAGCTATTTAAAAAATATTTTTATTTTAGTATTATTAAAATTACATTAACATAGGTTTTTCTTAGCTAGCATCATTGAATTTTTTGTACATGTTCTTGTAGTATATCTAAAAGTTTAGTATAAGTAAGAATTTTGTGATATTTTGTACCGCTTGTTTAAGGAAGTTATGTTTTTTTTTTAATTTTTAAGGTCACATTTCGGTATTGCTAAGGTAGTATCATCTCATATTTTTTACAGCTGGTTAAAAAATTTTTTATTCTTGATTTTTATAAATCACATTTCAGTATTTCTTAGGAAGCCTAACCATATTTTCTTCCCAGCAGTAAAAATCACTTTCTAAGAGTTAAATTTTTTTATTTCTGTTGAAAAATAACAATTAAAGTTTTATTTTAGGACTTTTTTGAATATCATAACGATTTTGAATAAATATTTCAATGTGATCATTTTAATAAGGACCTCATATGTCTACGATATCTGCAAGACCATGATTTTTTTGTAATTTTTTTTTTGATAACAGTTATTTACGGTCCCTGCCAGAAACTCCAAAACAAAAATATATTATTATAATAAAATTACCGTTAGTTGAAAAATTTTCATTAATAAAAACATTAATATCAAAAGCATGTTAATCCGACAGTTGACACTAAAACACTTTTAAGCTAGAGAACAAAGATGAGCTTAAACTAGAAATACCTGTACTGTAATGCTTACCAAACATGAAGGGAAACAGTGCGTAAGTGCAGCATACCGAGCTGCGTTAAAACATGCCAAGGAACGGCAGTCCATAAGTTTCCGACGGATCCAGAAAGGAGGCAGGCGTGGGCGGAAGCCTGCAATCTGGACATGAATCAAAAAAATTTATTTATGCGTGGCAAATACTTTGACCAAGCTTTTGTTGGTCCACGAAAAATTAAGTCCCTCAGCCTTTTCTAAATTATTTTTAAACGACTTTAAAGAGTCCGAAGTTGTTTATGAGTCTATTGACTCAAACGAGGTCATAAAAAAAGAACAAGTTTGCGAGTATTGCCACATTTTTTGCAAAATTGCAAACTATTATAGGAAGAAAAGTTTGAAAAGCGAAGAAGAACTTAAGGAAAGAACTGAGTGCTTTGAAAAAGCTATCAATAAGATCATGAAAAGAGCATGAGGCTCATGACATTACTGCTACTGAGAGTGAACCTCCAACTGCTGCCTCAGAATTTGCAAGACTGATAACGACGAAGAATATGCACTGGTATAATGAAGTTAGCAAAGATATTACACAGTCAGCAAACTTCACATCTTCAAATTGTTATCAGTTCATGCGGCAGCAGTTGGGTTTCAATCTGCCCAGTTTGACTTCTCTGTACAGGTGGAGACCTGTCAAAATCATCCTCCCAGTGCCCAACAGTTCGGTTGTTGAAAACCTTAAAAGAATGACCGTCAACATGCAGCCAGAATCCAGAAACAGTGTTCTTCTGCTGGATGAAGTATGTCTCCGACGAGAATTGGAATACAATGCAGAGGACCAAGTGGACGGGTTTGTTGACCTGGGAGGAGGTAGACGTACTAAAGCCCTTGCCAATAAACTTACAGTGCTTATGGTGAAGGGCACTTGGTAGACAGTTGGAAATACGTCCACAGTTTCTACTGTACTGAAAAGGGAATGACTGGGCAAGAATTGATGCAAAAGTTACTTTAGGTAGCCTTATTCAAGGCACCGCGAATAAGCAATGTTTCGGCAACCTTACAAATAAATTTCAGGCCCACTCCTTTCAATTTAAGAATGAAAAAATTTGTGTTTTGTATGACTATTGTCATATTTTTAAAAGTATTAGGAATACTTTACTTGGCTGCAATATAGAGACAGAGAATGGAGTTGCAAGTTGGGGTGTTATCAGGGAACTGCACCAAATAGACCAATCGGCTTCCCTCAAAATATCCCTTAAACTGACGAACAACCACATTAACCCTTCATCTTTTCAGAAGATGAGAGTTTCTCTGGCTGTCCAAGTCCTTTGTGAATCTGTAGCTGCAGGCATTCGTTATTGTATTGACAAGGATCTTTTTATGAACATTGTGAACAAAGCGAATGCCGAAGCTACTTTAGCGTTTGTCAAACGTTTCAATGAAGGATTCGATTTGAGTAATGTTAAACACATCAATGACAGCAATCCTAACAGACTTCCAATTACGATGGACTCTCCTAAAATCGAACAAATTAGGAAGCTTCCCCAAGGAAAAAAAAATTACTGCATCGCGAGTCTGATATATATACATTGAAATCTATGCTGTATTTGTCAAAAAATATGCCAGAAGAGCCAAACATTTCGTTTCTTATGCTTGGAAGATTAAACCAAGATCAAATAGAAAATTATTTTGCAGTTCTTCGATCGCAATTGGGAAATAATGTGAACCCATCAGTGAGAGAAGTGCAATACCTTTCCGCTAGGCTTTTTTAATTAAGGTTTTTTACCCACCGTTATCAAGCTCGCAATTCTCATTGCGAAACTGATGACGATGTTATGTTGGATTGGAACTTCAATATTAAGGATAAATGTGTGCAAACGTCTTCTTCGGGTGAGAAATTAGCTTCGAGAGGGTTAGGGGAGGAAGCAATTGCTGAATTCGAAGAAGATGATATGGATGATGTGGATGAAACGCCATTAACCGACTTAGAAACAGCCGTTGGATGTTACTTTGTCAGTTATAGCTTAAGACAGAAGCTGATGCGCAAAAGAAAATGAGAAAGTTGCAAATTACACCTGGTCAAATTTGATCAGATGCAATTTGACAATGAATACTTTATTTCGGTTAAAAATCGCAGTGACGATGAATTGTTGCTGAAGAATCAGTTAGACAGATTCTTCCAAATTTGCGAGCAACACAAAGAAAGGATTGTGAAAGCTTATTATGATCAAAGGAACATTACTCATCCCGATTGGTTTGATGTTTATGGTATATGCTTTTATCATAGAATGAGTATTCTAGAATTTCTTGTATATGTTTTAATAAGAAAAAATTCTAGATGGCTATGCAAAGAAATGGTTAAAAAAACAACTGAAGGTTTCAAGAAAAAAAGATTTTTAAAAGTAATCAACAAAACTAACGAGAGTAACAAAGCTAAAAATTTTTTGCTTTAATTCGTTTAGATTTTACACATTCAGTTTTACTTTTTTTGTGATGCACAATATATATGGTCAAAGCAATCATCTCAAAATTTATTCTAAATTAACCTTTTGAAATATATTTTTATTCAAAGTTTCGACCAAAATCCAAAAATCTGTCGGTATGCATGGGCTGTATGTATGTATGTATGTATGTCTGTCCGTCAGTATGTATGTATTTATGTTAGTATGCATGTCTGTATGTCTATACGTGAGTATGCCAGTCTGTGTGTGTACTTGTATGAATGTCTCCATGTATGTCTTTCTTTCCCATCACAGCTTAGTTGAAATATACTGCATTTACCTATCTGATAAATTTACATTGACCATTGGTGTGAAAATAATTACGAAATACTTTTCAACTGATCATGGTGATTTTTCAATTATAGCATTGAAGTTCGGTCTTTCAGCCATTTTTTAACAGAGCATCCGTTTTCAATAAATGTAACAACGCGGCAAACTGGTAATTTTTTTCCTTGCGAAGCTCTTCAATTGGGCAGGACTCCTATTAAGTCTTTTTTTTTTTTGTTTTTTTTTATTAGAGGTCTTCTTTTGGGAAGTTTGTAGGTATGATTGTCATTGTGTTTTAGTGTTACAATATTGAGCCCTCCGTTTGACATCCGCTAGGTTCACCTATCCGTCCGTCTGGTTGAAATGTTCGTCCACTAAGTACGAATGTTCGTCCGCCAGATCTGAGGGTTTCCGATATTCGTCCGAATGTCCGTCCGCTCATCTGACGCAGTCTCCCGAAATCCGCCAACTAACCCAATTTTAGTCTAGTTGCATGTATTTTCGAATGAACCGTATGTCGGTCTTGGCCTCATCTAAGAATTTGCGCCAGCCATTTCTGTCTTTCGCTTGCTGGCGCCAGTTAGAAATTCCAAGCTTCGTCAGGTTGTCCTCTACTTGGTCTTTCCAACGAAGATGCGGTCGTCCTCTTCTGGTTTGACCGCCTCTGGGTACCGAATCGAATATTTTCTTCACTGGAGCATCGTATTTCATGCGCTGAACATGACCTAGCCAGCGAAGCCGCTCGATTTTAATGCACTTGACTATGTCAATATCAGCGTACAGCTCATACAGTTCATTATACCACCGTATTCGGTACTTACCATTGATTGACGCAGATTGGTCCGTAGATCTTACGAAGAATCTTTCTCTCGAATGCTCTTAAAGTCCTTTCATCTGAGCTGCTCAGCGTCCAGGTTTGTGATGCATAAAGTAGGATGGGCATGATGAGCGATTTATAGAGAGTGCTCTTTCGTTCGTCGAGAGAGGGCTCTGCTTCTCAATTGCCTACTGAGCCCAAAGTAACACCTGTTGGCAAGAGTTATTCTTCGTTGGATCTCAATGCTGATATCGTTGGTTGAGTTTATGCTGGATCCTAGATAGACGAAGTCTTTTTCAACCTCGAAGGAGGTATTGTCAACTGTAACGTGAGTTCCAAGACCCTGGGACTGTTTGTTTGTTAACACCAAGTATTTCGTCTTATCTGCATTCACTGCCAGACCCATTCGACTTGACTCTCTTTTTAATCTGGAAAATGCTGCACTGACTTCGCGCGTATTATGGCCAATGATATCGATGTCATCAGCATACGCAAGCAGCATAATACTCTTGTAGAATACTGTGCCACTACGTCTCAGATCAGCAGCTCGGATGATATTTTCCATCATTAGGTTGAAAAAGTCACACGATAAGGAATCACCTTGTCTGAAACCTCGTTTGGTAACAAATGGTGGGGAGAGGTCCTTCCCGATTTTAACTGCGCTGCTGGTGTTGCTCAGTGTCATCCTGCAAAGTCGTATTAGTTTTGCAGGAATACCAAATTCAGACATGGTGGAGTACAGGTGCTTTCTTATTGGGCTGTCGAAGGCGGCTTTGTAGTTTACAAAAAGATGGTGGGTGTCGATTTTTTTTCTTGAGTCTACTCCAAGATTTGTCGTAGCGTGAAACTCTGGTCGATGGTGGACTTTCCAGGTCTAAAGCCACACTGATGAGGTGCAATCAGTTCGTTTACAATGGGCTTCAATCTTTTACATAAAACGCTCGACAGGACCTTATATGCAATATTAAGAAGGCTTATCCCACGGTAATTGGCACAAATAGTGGAATCGCCTTTCTTGTGGATTGGGCAGAGCACACTGAGATTCCAATCGTTCGGAATGCATTCTTCCGACCATATTCTGCATAGAAGCTCGTAAATGCATTTAAAAAGATCTTCGCCTCCGTTCTTAAACAGCTCAGCAGGTAAGCCATCAGCTCCCGCGGCTTTGTTATTTTTAAGCCGAGCTATAGCTGTCAGAACTTTATCAAAGTCGGGCAGCGGAACCTCGACGCTGTCATCCGTAATTAGGGCTTCTGGGATATCATCTCTTTTGGTGGGATTGTTGTCAGCGTCGCCATTTAGAAGCTTAGAGAAGTGTTCCCTCCATAACGTCAGTGTACTCTGGACATCTTTCACTAGATTCCCGTTTTCATCCTTGCAGAAGAAGGCCCTGAAAGAGGTTTTAAAATCATCAGCTAGGCGTCTAGTTTTTTCGAAAAATTATCGGGCCTCATTCCTGTCACCATACATCTCAATCTTCTAATGCCGTGCTTTTCTGCCTGTAAAGTATTCCTAATACTTTTAAAAAGTCAAAATTTTTTTCAAATTAAACTTCGCGGTGCCCTTAGACTTCCTCACCTTCACCTTTTCCACATTCAAATTTGAACTGTAACTTTTTAGGGTTTTTTTCTTGGAGTTTCGATTCTTTTTTGAAAATACCATTTCTTCCAAAAGTTCTTCTAATGGTCCGATTAGCCTCTCATGGCTTAGCAAGTGTCACATAGAATTCAGTTTATTGGAACTTACTTGTATCTCATTATGCACAACATGGCAATACATGCAAATGTTCAGATAAAAACAGAAATGCATCTCCGAATACATATGTAAACATAGAAGTTATATATCATTTTGATTTCTATGTATTTTGCTATGCATTTACAGACAATGTGACTACATTTTGCATAACCATCATTTTTTTTACTGTGTACTAGCCGCTTATATACGAAAAGAAATACATCTCTAACTACATATCGCTCGTTTTCTTCAATAACGTCATAGTCCGAAAAACATAAAAATCGAGCTAACTATGCAGAAACGTTTGATTCGACTTTGTGATTACATCACCTTAATTAATTTTTATTTTACTTATGTTGTAAAATGTATGTAAATGTATGTTCAATTTAAGTATTGTAAATACATTTCTGTAAATATTTTCTGCATAAATAGCATAACATGTAATTTACTTTTCTGTAAATATGTAAGTATTCTAAACAAGCGCGTCGGAAGCGAATTTCATCTGGGGTGGCAGTACAAATGGGGGGCAGTACATATGGTGGTGCAAAAAAAGTTCACAAAAATTTCTTCAAAGAAACATGAATGTGAATACACAAATTTTTTATTTTAGTTTAAAATAAAAAATATAAAAATATATAAAAAATATTAAAATTTCATTATTTTTAACAGTTCTTCCAATTTCAATATTAGAGATCATTCTTTAAAGGATCTTTCATATGGTAATATGAAAATATAAGAAATAATGGTTGCTTTTATAAAGCAAAACTAGGTATATCTTTACATGGTTTAAATGTAATAAGGTACAAAAGGTTATATCAATTTAAATTATTCCAAAATGTTTCTTTCTGTCCTTGCCAGAAACAAACTCTTTCACCACCTCCATCGAATTCAATTCTTCGGTTTTATCTTTGTGAATGTGTATAAGTGCCGCATGAGTGAGTCGTTTCTGTGTCATAGTTGCTCGAAGATACGTTTTAAGTCGTCTTAGTGCACTATAAAACGCTCAGATGAAGCTGCTGATGCAGGAACAGTCAAAAGCAAAGCAATAAGTTTTTCAACTTCATTAAATAGTTTTTTTTTACAGTATCCGGATTTTTTGCGAATTGGGATACAATGCCACTACAATTTGAAGGTGTTTGGCCAGGCAATTGCTTCAGCAATTTAAGTTGCACGTGGAGGTCGCTCACATCAAAGTCATCTGCATAAATATCTAGTTTTGTTTTTAGATTTTGTTCAGAAGGCACTTTTCCGTTGAAGGCTTCGATTACAATATTACAGTATTAAGCTACATACTTAAGGGTGCTTTTAAACTGAAGTGGTTTGCAGTAGAAACTCTACATTTTGTTCTATCTTTTTGCAAACACAGGGAAAGAAAATGGTTATCCGCAAGCATGCTTATGAAGAAGAGAGAAAAAAGAGGAAAATATCTAATACAAAAATATTATCGTTGTAAAAAAAACTGACATTTTGAAAAACTTTTGAAGTTTTCTTTTTAAATTGTTTATCTAGCTATAAAATTGGGGGGGGGGGCAACTGCCCCCCTTGACCCCCGATTCCGACGCCAATGATTCTAAATACTGTAAATATTGTAAGTACATTTATTTTAAAATTTTAGGACCATGAATGTTTACATTTTTCAGCTAGATTTGATTTGGTAAATTGAATGAATACACCAATTTCAATCTTTTTAAATGACGAGAACATTTTTATGCCCTTTACCTATACTATAAACTTATTTTTATTTTTGCAGGTACTATGTTTTTAAGATATTTTTAATTTTTTACTTATTTCCTGGTACTATGAATTTAGGAAATTTTTCATTTGAAGCTTCATTGGATTTGGAAAATGAAATCAAATTAAAATTTTCATCTCTTTGAATTATGATAAGTTGATTTAAATGGTTTCAATTTTTTAGCTACATTGGATTAAGTAAATTAAATTAATTTACCAATTTCCAGTTTTTTAAATAAGATAAATTGATTTAAATGATTTCAATTTGAATTATTTGGCTACATTGGATTTGGTAAATTAAATGAGTTTTCCAATTTCCAGCTTTTTAAATGATGATAACATTTTTATGTCCTTTACCTATAAATCTCTTTTAATTGTTGCAAGTATTTAACTTGGGCCCTGTAGACTTAATTATAATTTTCAAAATTATCTATCTTTTCTATCTAGTATTTCAGGCTATAAAATTCTTTCCTTCTTTCACACACAAAAAATTCTTACTTCCCTTTATTTTCCTGGACCAACAAAAGCTTTTTGAATATATTGTAAATACATTATATTGTATACAGCTTTTTGTATATATTGTAAATACATTTGTGTAAATATTTAATGTAAATATTGTAAACACTACATTTTATAATGTAAATATGTAAATGTAAGTATGTACTGTAAATAATGTAAATACTGCAAATGTTGTTAGTAAATTTAATACTTTTACTTGTGTAGTCTTAAGTTGTAAATATTTACTTTATTATATTACTTAGGTTAGTTAAATTCATTCAAATTATTTGCCCATTAGTTGATAACTTATTGCATTATGTAATAAGTTTTCAATTCAGTTTTAAGTTATTACATTATGTAATAAGATTTCCATTTATTTTTAAATTATTAAATTATGTAAGAAGATTTCATTCTAGTTTCCAAGATATTATATAATTTAATACGCACCGTATTATATTAAATAATAAGAGTCAGTGCTTAAAATTTGGAATTTTAAAATTAAATTAGAAGAATAAAATAAGGTAAGTACATGCAACACATTAAATCTAGAATTGAAATTTGGAAATTTTGTAAATCTTTCGTCTTTGGTAAAATGAAAAATTTTTAAAAGCCTCCAACAAATAGATTTAAGTTAAAAGATTTCTAAAAAATGAATTTTTTTTATTATTATTTTTATTGAACTATTGAAGAATACGAAAAAAAATTTAAAATCAATCCCGCTCATAATACAGATTTTTATGCATAATAAATTATATGCAAGACTTATTAAAAAATCAAAATACAGAAAAAGCCAAGGAACTTTATGTCACCATAACAATTATTATTTAAAGAAGGTAATTAAAATGAAATTAAGTATTTTTTAATATTCATAAAATTTTTATTTTGGATTTAAAGATTCAACAAAATACTTAAATTTTAAGCTTTCAAACTTTTGCGCATATTTTAAACGCATTGAAAATGAAAAAAATTTTCTAAATACCTGCAACAATTAAAAGAGATTTATAGGTAAAGGACATAAAAATGTTATCATCATTTAAAAAGCTGGAGATTGGAAAACTCATTTAATTTACCAAATCCAATGTAGCCAAATAATTCAAATTAAAATCATTTAAATCAATTTATCATAATTTAAAAAGCCGGAAATTGGTAAATTCATTTAATTTACCAAATCCAATGTAGCTAAAAAATTGAAACCATTTAAGTAAATTTATCATAATTCAAAAAGATGAAAATTTTAAATTGATTTAATTTACCAAATCCAATGAAGCTTCAAATTAAAAATTTCCTAAATTCATAGTACCAGGAAATTAGTAAAAAATTAAAAATTTCTTAAATACAAAGTACCTGCAAAAATTAAAATGAATGTATAATTGGTAATTTCATTCAACTTACAAAATCCAATCTAGCTGAAAAATGTAAACATTCAGATGAGTGCAAAATTCTTATGGGAAACAAAAAAGTCATAGCAAAGCCAAAAGAAACAAAAATACCACAATATCAAAATGTTTCTTACTCGCTTCTTTACAAACTTTTTATTTCCTATGTTCTTCGCACTCATACTTCGCTAAGCGTCGCCAAGCATCGCGACCTCAAAGCTACGTCAGCTAAGCAGAGCAGAGCAAAGGCAGGTGGCAAATTTAAATTTTATCGCCTTCCTTCACATCCACTTTTGCCCAATATTTACTTATTGAAAATAACTTCACAAACGCAACTGTGCAGAACTGTAGCTCGTTCCTGTAACAAAATCGACAAGTTACCGATTTGTGTGACGTCAGCCTATATCGATCCCTAGTTACCGATTTCGTGACAACTAATGTTTCGGTACGTTGTACGTTTAAATCGGTAAAAACTCGGACCGTGATGAAAATGAACACAAATTGAAAAGAAAAATTGCGAAATTGAGTCAAATGACAAGCAGCTGTTTACTCGAATATATTATTTTAGTATTATATAATATTTTTTTTACTTTATAACACATAGGTGCTTGTCTTGTTAATAAAAAGTGAATATTTGCAGTTTAAGAAAATTAATTATGTTATAATGATGTGTATTAATGGTTGCGGTTGTAAATAATGTAAATAATTGTACACTTAGTGCTGTGCTGCAAAAACTTAGCAAATATATGCAACCGGTTACTTTTTCATAGCTCAAACAAATAATGTTTTGCTAAAATTTTTAACTTTTATGTAAGTAGCAGAAATCTGCAACAAGTAAATTGAAAATCAAGCTACTTGAAAAAATATCAAGCTTTGAGTTGATATGCAGAAACTTTATTTATTTTTTTCCTTACAATTCGCGACTGGCTTCTGAAAAAGGAATCATATGTCTGACGTCATTCTATTTTGTTTCTACCCCATATGAGTTTGTGGAAAAAGTCAAGTTTTCTACTTTTTAACTCTGGTTTCGACTCTATGCGACTGACGATCGTTTGTTTCGTTGTTCGTTGTTCGTTTCATTTACTATGCAGAGTTCGTGTAACTTTTTTTCTGTTGTTATTGCCATATTAGGTGGCAACCCTATTTCAAAATTTCACAATTTGGAAATTTTGACAACGGATTCGGATACAGCGACCCATTTTTGGTGTACCATTTTTTTGCCAGCCCCGAATTCATATAACTACAAAAAATTAAGGTGTCAACCCTATCCACCATCTTGAACTTTAAAATTCTGACTAGATTCAAAATCAACGACCCCTTAACACTGATAAATGATGTTTAAAACTATTAAAAATACATATTATTATGTGGCAATACTGTGGTAAAAATTTATGTGGCAACCCTAACCTCCATCTTAAATTTTAAGACTGTGACATTATATTCAAAATCAAATCCGTTGTCAGAATTTCAAAATTACGAGAATTCGCAAAAATAAAAAAATCTAGGTGGCAACTCTTTCCGCCATCTTAAATTTTAAAGTTTGACATCATCTTCGAAATAAGTTACCCCTAAAACTTCCAATCACGGAGTTTCAAGTAGGCTTGCGCAGTTCTCTGGTAAGTAGGCATTATTTATAAATTGTATTACCTTAAAAACTAAAACTTTTTTAAGAATAACAAAATATTTCAATCAGAAAAAAATTCGACTTATATGAAAGTAACCATTTTTAAAGGTATATTCTGAATACTTATAACCTAATAATACACAACATTACTGTCATTAGATAAATCGGTAGAATTCTCACTTGCCACAAAGCCAGTGATAAAAGTGACACATTTTTATCGATTCACTTTACGCACAATAACACTTTTTCAAAAGGTTCCATTGAAATGAAATCGGAACATGTGACAGCTTATTGATTTGGAATTAACGAATCGAACAGAAATCGATTCAGGTTCGTACAGAAACATTGCAAGTGAGAATGACGTCAGAGTGACGTCAAATCGGTAATATGAGTCGGTAACTACGATCGCTATGAGTTACAGGAACGAGCCACTGACAACTCTTTACTACTCTTTGGTTATTGGTTAAGTTTACTGTATTATTTCTGTGAAGGCAAATGCCCAGTAAATGAAATAAATAAATAAAAAATAAAATAAATATTTCCAAACGAAATCCTATTATAAACTGTTAGCAAATTTAGACTAAACTGAAGCAAATATTTGCTTAGTTATTATAAACTCAAATAGCACATTTTTACTAAACTCAAGCAAATATTTGCTAAGTTATTTATTAAAGCTTAAATAGCAAAATTTTACTAAACTCAAGCAAATATCTACTAAGTTATTATAAACTCAAATAGCTAATTCTTACTAAATTCAAGAAAATTTCTTTCAAATACACGAGCACACGTTTATTCTTAATGAAAAAAATTAGTTTTGCTTAACCACAATACATATTAAGAAAGCAGTTTTCTCCGTGTATGTATCAGGGAGGGAAATAACCGGATCTTCGCCGGTTTTCTAATCTTCTGAATGTAAAAGTGCTGCTTTGATTTAAAATTTCTGATCCTCAAATGCTCTGAATTTTACATAGATTTCAATTTTATTTCATAGCAATTGCGAATTAATTTAAGAAGAATTTTTTTTTAGAATACCAATTAATACTGCCTTGACACTTATGACACTAAAACTACTCTGTCAATGAGGCTCTTAAAGTTGTGTGGGTGAGAGAATCGAGATACTATTTTTATTGGAAAAATTGTATTAGCTTAATCTTGTTGCAATAAACAGTTCGAATTCATATAAATTTATATTATTCACCTAAAAAGTAAAAATGAGAGCAAAAAATCGAAAAGGATCGATAAAAAAACTTTATACGAAACGTATGTTAATTATGTGATATTATAACCATTTAGAATCATATTTTCGAGTTTAATCCTTAAGAATAGATTTTATATACAGTAAAGTGTAAAGTTTCTTAAGATATTTGCCCGTTTGTGTTGCCATAGTTTCAATAAACTCCATGTTGCTCCAGAACAGCGCAACAAAACACCACTATCTTCAAAAGGTTACAAAGAGTAATTTATTCTCGATTTAAACAAACAAATGCTATAAAATACTTTATATTTGACTTAAATGCTTATTGATATTTTTCATTGAAAACTTTATCGATTTTCGTTTTATTGTTAAAAAAAATTTTAACTGATTTTAGGATCTTCTGGAAGAAAACGAGCATCTTGGAAATGGAATGGTAAATCGAAGTATGAAAATTAAAATTTAAAAAAAAAAAATTTAACTTTTCTCTTTTTATTAGTTGGAGAAAATTGACAAAAAAGCCCTAAAGTTAAAAAATTCATATCTCACTTATTTTTAAACATAAAATCATGATGTTTTGACGGAATCATCTATGTTTAAGATTGTTTTTTTTTTTAAATTTTGAAAACTGCTTAGAAAAGTTAATTGCTTGGAAAAGTTAATTACCCTTAAGACATTTCGGTTAACTTTTTCGAGATTCTACTGCATATTAAATCCTTGATGAAACACTACAAAAATTCATTGTGAAAATTTCTTGGAAAAAACTTTTGTAAACATATTATTTCCACCAACTGTAAATTTCCTTAATTACGCTAATAAATCTTAATATTTTAAAGAAAACTAATTTCAATGTCATGCGTTGCATGGCTTGGTCTTCTAATAAAAAATGTATTTCTTTCTATTTCTGTTCTTGCATATAGAATTGTATTGACAAGTCTGTATCGGTTGCATTAGCTGAAAGAAATTTTTCTAAATTAAAAATAACTACTATCGCCTGTGGTCGAAATTTTACCAACTGTATGAAAGGAAGTGAGCAAAAATGAACACTAACGTAGCGTATGTTAAGCACAGAACATGAAAAAACAGAAAAAACAACATTAAAGATGCATATCGAAGATGACATCACTCGTTTGTAATTTTTGTAGTGTTGAGGTTTGGGTACCTTACATAACATAAGCCGTTTACTATAATCGCATACAAATTAACACAATCTTTGTCATTTCATAGGCTTACTGGAAGAACCATTTAGCAAACATTTTTTCAACAGAGCTTTTATCGCTGCCGAACTAACCTCTAAAGAAGTAAAGTGTATGAGCTGGTTCTATTATTAATCCAACTAACATTTCTTTCAAACATATCCACCCCCTTTTAGTCAGCTTTTTTTAGAACCTCCCCACAAAAAATTCAATAAAGAAAATTGTCGTAAAAAGATCATAGCTGTTATTACCCCAGAGGTGATTCTAAGATGAGTCAAATGTGTAAGATGGAAAGCAGAATTTAATTTTTTTCTTTGTTCATGAGATATGGTAATTTTAACATCTAAACAAAAAAATATTTTTTAATTTAAATTTTTGTTAAGATGTTAAAATGTTCATATCCCATGAACCCGTTGAATCCCTACCCTAATTTTTATATTATTGAAAAGGTTATTTTGCCAGCTTTACCTTTTACCTTTAATTTATTTATTTTGAATTTTTAAATGATGTCGAATCCCTGCTTTGAAATCAATTACCTTACCACAAGGGATGGAACCTCAAAACTGCGAAATTTCCCAAAACTATTTTTAGAATAAAGTCTGTTTAATTACAGTTCCAACGACAGTCCAGACTTAACATTCGGTTTGGAAATGTTTGAGAAACGAATTTTTAGTAAAAATTAATTTTCGACGTTTTTATCAATTTTTGTCAATTTTTTGCACCCTATAATTCCGCCAAAAATTACGTCAAACGTTTTTCCTTCAAATAAAATTTTTATTTTCAGCACAGTAAAAAATATGAGCAAGACTTTGATACTATTTTGTATATATATAAATCCAAACCAAAAATGTTTTAAAAGTTATACCATCAAATCTTATAAATTATTGCCAGACCAATCGAAACCACTATATTTTTAAATTTCCCGATTTCGGTAAATTTTTTTCTTTCGAACCAGAATGTATTTTGATAAGCACATGATATCCAAATGAAGTTTCTAAATTATATTTTTTTTTTATTATTTTTATAATATTGAGTGGCTTTTTTATTCCAAATAATTTATATATTTTAATAAATTATTTGGAATAAAAAAGTTTATACCACACAAATGTTATAAAAAAGATAAAATTTACCCTCAAATTTTTTACTGTCAGTGATGCTCCATGCAAAATTTCACCTAAATCGGAGATGGTCATTCCGTGAGGCCGCTTTCCGTTTTCTGTTGATTTTCTTCAAAATAGTGAATTAGAAACATATGTTTTTTTAATAATAGTTGATATAATAACAAATATCTAAAAAATGGAAATTACTTCTCAAGGTATGTATAACAATATGTTGGAATTATTTTCTAAATAAAAGTGTTGTGTTTGATGAAAATCTGCGTTAAAGTGTGTTGTGTTTGTATTGACGTTTTGATGGTGGCGTCTGTGTTTCTTGGAATAGAACCGTCTTCATTCGAGTTCATTCGCAAAGTTATTTGTATCTGTAGATATGTCAAGATGTGAACTTTCATATCGTGAAAAAATCTTTTGCCCCAATTAACCCCAACTCATAATATAACTCATTTTAGGCACCATCAAAATCAACATTTCCGATATTGTAAGTTTTTGGTTAGAAAATAACCACAATGCAAGACGCGTTTTTAATTGGATATCTGCGAAATTTAATGGAAGTGGTGATGAAGACTGCAGAACATTTGTCAAGAAGCAAATAGATAACATTTGTGCTAAAATTAAACAAAAATGGATTAAAAACAAAAGATGTTTCGACCGATTTAAGAAAAAGGAAAGCTTGTGGTTGTCTCGTACAACTTTTTTTAAACTGTCGAAAAATAATTGTGAACGCAAAAAGGGTCGTCCTCATCTCAAATACAGCGATGGAAGTGAGCGTCTACAACGACAACTCGCTTCCAAAGTATTATCAACACAGGAAAATTATTCCAGGTTATTGCTTCATGCTGCTTCAATGTCAGCCCATGCTGCGAAAGAACACGATTTAAATTTTGTCTTGAAGCATACAGCTAGTTCTCCATCAAAAGCTAAAGAAGTGAGAAAACTAACAGTTTCTGCTGATAAAAAACCAACTCCACTTACCCCTGCAGAAGCATTGGTTTTTTTATTGGAAAATAATTTTACAAAACAACAATATATTAATATGAGAGACTTCAACAAGTCACGAAACTATAACATTTATCCTAGCTACGAAAAAGTGTTGGAGTATAAGATACAATGCCGGCCTGAAGGTCTTATGGTAACACAATCAAAAGCCGACGTTCCTCTACAAAGCTTACTTAACCATACGGCAAAAAGGATTTTATCTTATCAGGAAGAGGTTTTAAATCGCATGGTTGAAGTCAATGAAGTTACGGTCATTCTAAGCTATGGTTTCGACGGTTCCACAAGACAATATTCATTTAAGCAAATATTTATCGGCGAATCTGCCGGAGGTTCTGATAATTCGCTCTTTGTAACGTCAGTTATACCCCTAAAAATAATCACGTTGGATAATGCAATTATTTGGATCAATCGTACTCCTCAATCAGTTCGGTTTTGTCGACCACTTAAGATTGAATTTGTGAAGGAAACAAGAGAACATATTCTAAAAGAAAAACACAATCTGGATCAGCAAATATTAAAACTTACTAACTTAGAATATGTTTTTGGAAACTGTAGAAAAATTTCAGTAAAATATGAACTTATTATGACATTAATTGATGGCAAAGTTTTAAACGTACTTACGGGAACAAAGTCTTCTCAGTCTTGTCCAATATGCGGAGGAAATCCTAAGCAGTTTTTGTTAATTAAAGATTTTAATTCATCGCTTTATCTCCCAAAGTATAATACATTAAAATTTGGCATAAGTCCATTATATGCCTGGATTCGATGCTTTGAATTTATTCTAAATATTTCTTATAGACTTCAGCTCAAAAAATGGCAAATTAGAAATGCTGAAGAAAAAATTATAATGAAAAAAAGAAAAGCTGAAATTCAAAAACAATTTTAGGAAAAAATGGGTCTTCATGTTCATAAGCCAAAATCTAATGGTAGTGGATCGACAAACGATGGCAATACCGCAAGGAGAGCATTTTCAAATCCTGAAGAGTTTGCGAATATAACACACATTGACGTTGACCTTATAAAGCACTTGCGTATTATTCTTATTGTAATTTCCTGTGAATATGAAATAAATCCCGAAAAGTTGAAAGATTTTTGTAATGCGACTGCTGAAATATATTTTAAAATATACGATTGGTACCCAATGTCCGCGACTGTACATAAAATTCTCGTACATTCTTCACAAATTTTACAAGCTTCAGTCGTACCTCTCGGTTTTGCAGGAGAAAATGCATCTGAAGCGAGGAACAAACTCTACAAAAAGGACCGCATTGAGCATGCTAGAAAGGATTCTAGAGAGCATAATTTAATGGATGTTTTCAACAGAGCAATGGACTCTTCCGACCCTATTTTGTCCAGCATTTGTTTAACAAACCACGCTTCGGCCCAGAAACGACTTCCTCTTTCAAGAGAAGTTTTATACCTTTTAAAGATTCCTAATATTCCTGAGAGTCAATGTCCTACACCAAGTACTGCAGTAGAAGAAAATTCTTCAGATTCTGAAGATAAAGACTTTATACCTCATTTGCATATCGAACTAGATGCCGAAGAAACGTTAGAATATTTTGACGTAAGAGTTTATTTACAAATGTTAACATAAACACTTTTTTTAAATTTTACCTTATCTTTCTTTACAGTTTGAATAAGTATTGATGAACCGTCTGGATAGATGTTATATATAAACCTTTCAGAGAATATTGTTTAAGTTATTTAATGTATTTGAGTACAGAAATAAATTTGATAATATGATTTAATAAATATTAAAAAAAGAAAAAAATTGGTTGGACAATATTTCGACGGACGGACATATAAATCGATATAACTCCCCTATATATCGATCCAACTAGCAGATTTTTTCACTGTACACTTCTTTAACTGTCACTAATACATGTGCCAAATATTACAGCTCAAACTTCTTCCTGTGAATTACTGCCGCTGAAATAGGTCATTTCGACCAATGTGGGCCGGTACGTTTGAAATGGAATTGCTTATACCGTTATTTTTCTTAATCAACTACTTTTAATAAAAAAATACATTGTACTGAGAAAATCTATAGTTTTCGAGATTTCGAAATAATTTGATATCAAAAACAAGAGAATTTTTTATAATTTACTATATGTAGGAAATTTCATCATCATAATAAATGTCCATATGACGTTTGTGTTCAGTACACAATACGACTCAATCATGAATAGACTTACTCCTGAACAACGTTTATTAATTGTGGAAACTTACTACCAAAATCACTTATCAGTTATAAAACAATCGCTTTATTGAAGGAAACGTTCGATGAAAACATCATCTCAAGAAATGGTCTTGTTAATTCGCCACCAAGATCATGTGATTTGACGCCATTGGATTACTTTCTTTGGGTATATGTTAAATCACTTGTTTATGTCGACAATCCCAAACCTATTGACGCTTTGGAAACCAACATAGCTCGTGTTATTCAAGGAACATCGATCGATATTCTAGAAAGAGTTGTCGACAATTGGACACACAGAATGGGCCATTTAAGAGCTAGTTGTGGGCAACGGCTGTGCGAATAATCGTCCAAGTTACAATCGCTCAAAAGAACGAAAATGAACAATCGCCCAAAAAACGGCTAAAATTTTTGAGCGATTGTTAATGTTGGGTTTGGGCGATTGTTTATAATGAACTATAATTGTACTATATAAATATATAAAGTTGTACTATATAAATAAATTGTACTACATTTACATAATTGAACTATAATGAACCCAAATTTAAAATAATGAACAATCGCCCAAAAACATTTTTTTGCAGTTTTGGACGATTGTTCATCACTTTTTTGGGCGATTGTACATTATGAACAAACGCCCAACTTTTTTTGGGTGATAGTTGATTTTTGGGTTTGGGCAATTATTCGCATAGCCGTGGGCAACATTTAAACGAAATCATTTTTAAACATTGAGTTGTAGGAACAGAACTATCATTTCAAATAAAGATTTTCATCAATATATTGCTTTTTATTTAGAAAACAAAGTAGAACACTCTTATTGGATCACCCTTATATATTCACACATGTTACTTAAAAAAAAATTCTTATTGTAGGGTATCCGTAAGAGATGGCGAAAAATGCCTACATAATTTATTGCACATCTTATCAATGTCTGAAAATCCCATGTTCTTCCATATCTTATAGTTGATCTTTCATTTAAGAAACGCTCTTTGCGATTATGTTTCAGGTCAAAGGTCTCCAATCTAAAATCCGATTATATTGTGCAAGCCTCCTCATCCAGACTGGAATCCCTTACTAAAATTAAAATATACTTTCAACGTTCATATTTCGGGTTAAATATACTTTCAACCTTTCGAACAATATACCTTTCATTATCCTTACTCTAAAATAAATTCAAAAAAAGCTTACGTCAACTTTTGATGTTCACGTATTTTTATATAAAATTACCTAAATGTTTTGTCTTATGTAGTGTCCGACCGAATATTCGGTTTCGGTTACGGCCAGTTTCGGCCCTTTTTGGCAGTTTCAGCTGGTTTCGGCTATTCGGCCTCAATATAGCCGAAACTTTTGGTAAAAATTTCGGAAAATTTCAAGAATAGCTACAACTATAATTTTGATTTTTTTTTTTGCAGATTATATTGATTTTGGCCTCCTTACTCCAAATCTGAAAAAATTGCAGGCCACTCGCAATTGGTTTAGAAGTTATAGGCCTTCAAAGTTGGAAAAATAGCCTACAAATCTTGCTATTTTTCTAAATTTTTCAACAAAACTATACTCTATGGGTATCATAAGAAAGGTAATTTAAGAACCTATTCAACAAGGTACTTATTTAAATATGAAAATCCATGCAAAACTTTTAAAGATATAAACATTTTCAGTGTAGTGCTTTCGTAAAAGGGAAACCACTAGTTTTCCAGGCAAATTGTAAATGTAATAATAGGTATATCTTAAAGAGTTATGAATAAGCATGATGCCTCGTTGAATAGGTACTCGCATTACCTTTCTTTGGATACCCATAACGCGGAACACTAACAAAACAGAAAAATTTGTAGCCCATTTTGCAACTTTGGAGGCCTATAACTTCTAAACCAATTGCCAGCGGCCTGAAATTTGGATTTGGATTTAGGAGGTTAAAGTCCATATAATCCAACAAAAAAAGAGAGTTTTCGCTATTCTTGAATTATACCAAAATTTCTAGCATCAGTCATTTAATTCCAATATATAAGTTTGGTTTAATAAAAATATTTACAACGTATTGTACAAAACAAAAAGAATGAATTCGTCTATAATTTGATTTATCGTGTTAACGCAAAACATTTTGGTTAATTTTATGCGTTCGATACTATCAGTTTCGATATTTTCATCTCTATTGCAATTACCATTAAAGTTTTATAGATACTTAAGTCAAAAATTGATAATTAAACTTCTAAATGGATTGTGTGTGTGTGGAATAAAGGGAAAAAAACGAAATACGTATTTCTATTTTTATAATACTAAACCTTTAAGAAAAACAGAAATACTTCGCTTTTTAGTTCTAAAAAATGTACATTGTAGGTGCAAACTATTTTGAGTGTGTACGGAAGTGTGTAATAAAAAATAAATTCAAAACTTATCTCATTTATTATTATAGTAAACTTCAATTAATTATTATAAGCTTCAATATTCAAATAATACATGTTTTATACTAGTAGTACTTTTGTTTTCTTTTAATAAAAACAATCATTTGTAAAAACTTACATTTTCAAATTAATAACCAGTTTCGGTTTCGGCCAAAATTCCGGTTTCGGTCGGACACTAGTCTTATGGTAAACGATAAATTGAAGACTATTGAGTAAATTATTAAGATACAAATATTTTTACCGACCCCCCTCCCCCTCCCACTCCCCGAATATTTAATTGAAACATGAATACAGAAATAAATAAAAATAATTTTTACAATGAAATAAAAATATCAACACTGACTCAATAAATTTGCGTTCTATTTTAAAATTAAAGCCTGCACTTTTGTTAAGAACCCCTTTTATTTTGTGTTGTCTCAGCAACGCTGGTTGAATCAGTGATGTGATTTTCATTTTGCTAAAATCCCAAATCCATGTTTAAAAATTCCTTTTTTGCTCACTTTATCCCTTTCAAAATATTTTGAAATTCCGCAAAAAATCCCTCCAATTTTAATGTTAAAATAAGTAAAACACATAATTTTTGTTTTTTATATGTATGATTATTGCATTGTGTGGTATAAGCACGACAAGGTATATATTGAGGTGACTCGACTTGTATGGGGAAAAAAAAGTTCCATTTATAATACTCTAAAAATTAGCCTTAATCTTATAAAAATAGTTGTAAAAAAATAAACTGTCAAAAATTAAAGGCCAAAAAAAGCTCTTCCAATCTGCATCAAACAACTTAACATTTTTGCGATGGGATTAAAGATACTGCTGTTGTTCGTAAATTTTCTTTTAAATTTGTTTTAAGTTATTTTCATTAAAATTCAATTAACTTCTTTACTTGCAATGCGATCCTTACTTTCAAAATATTGTTGGAAAGATTTTGAGTGCTTGCATTATTTCTTGGTCAGAATTGCTTGAATTCTTACATATTAAAGCTAAAATATTAGTTATAAAATAAACAGCTACTGAAAAATATTGTAAAAAATTAAAGAAAATAAAAGTTATGATGTTATTTAAATTTTTAAAATTTTTGTATGGAAATCAAATAAAAAAATATCAAAAATATGTGAATGTATGAAGACAATTTTCCGATCTTTATATTTTGACATTTAATTTTTTAAAAGTGCTGCACCAGCCAATATATTTACGAAAAACATGTTTTTTTTAGGTTTTTCAAATATTTTTTGCTCACTGACGGTTATCGTAAAATCCAAAATATTTTAGATATATCATAGAATATGCAATGTTTCATTTTTAGTGGGGTACAAATGGAAATATTGATTTTGTAAGGCACCTTAGTACACATATAATAATATTTTATTTATTCAAGCTGAGTTCTGAATGAAGCAAAATAAAGTTTGAATTCAAAATGGGGTAAAAATCTGGAATCAAAACATTTTAATTCAAATTTATTGAGAATCTCAATTACAACGAAAAGTCAACGAAACAAAAAATTTATTCTGCAATTGTACAAGATTACAGGCAAAGTGATGCCAATCAGTTCTTTAAAAATATTTCAATCTTTTAAAATTTTGACACAGTAAAAAATCCCTTTTAATGTTTTAAAATCCCACAAAAAGGGCGAAATCCCACCAAATCAGATCACTGGGTTGAATTTGTCCGAAAAGCAAGCGCGTCGGAAGCGAATTTCATCTGGGGGGCAGTACAAATGGGGGGCAGTACAAATAGTGGTGCAAAAAAAGTTCACCAAAATTTCTTCACATGAAACATGAAGAAGAGAGAAAGAAGAGGAAAATATATAATACAAAAATATTATCGTTGCAAAAAAAACTGATATTTTGAATAACTTTTCCTTTTAAATTGTTTATCTAGCTAAAAAAGTGGGGGGCAACTGCCCACCTTTCCCCCCGCTTCCGACGCCAATGCCGAAAAGAGAGGAAAGAAATAGCTAAAATAAGCACACAGCTCTGTTTTTTTTTACTCTCGCGACTCTCAGTTGAACAAATGCGTTAGTAGAATGTGTGGCTTGGTTTCTTGTCGCTGTTTTTTATATTTTAAAAAAGTTATTTTTAATATCTAATTTTTACCTATTTTAATGACACATTTCAATAAAAATTATATTGTGCCGTTGCTATGAACCAGAGCTTTCAAATGATATGAGTTTCATTAGAATTTGTTGTCTTAGAGTCGGTAAAAAGGTGCTAAAGTTTTATGAGTTTTATGTATGTTTTTTTATGTAAAGTAAAGTAAAGTTGTATGTATTAATATATAGATAAAAAAATTAACTTCGAAATTCGATAAAACAAGATCGATTAAACTAGCTTCAATATCAAAAGCTTAGTCACAATATCGATAACTATGACGTTGCAAATAAAATTCAATATGATAAACCATCGAACAATTTGTATCTTCCAAAGCGCGAAAAGGTGCCTTTTAATTAATAGTTACATATATCGAGACTTTTAAAATATAAAATATCCATATTATTCATCAAATAATCTGAACACAAAACAATCTGAATATACAAAATTTACATTTCGTACTCAAATTAGTTATTTTTTGTAATAAAATGTAGTAGGCCATTAGAAAATATGGACCGGAGTTGAAGTGAAGCAAGTAAAAAAAATTTGCTTCCATTTTCTAATGCGATTTTCTAATGCGATGTAAAATTATGTGCAAAAATCAGTGCGGGATAAAACTAAGTCACCCTAATTTTTGTTTACGAAATAACTGTAAGTAGTTAAAGTAACCCTGCAGGGTAATCAACTAGATTTATACCAGTCAACAACTAGTTGGAAATATCCAACAACTAGTTCGATTTATGTCCTATTCTCATAGAACCGACTGGTATTTTTTACGTGGTGATGTCATTGGAAAAGACAATTGTCTTACTATAGATAAGGTTTTAACTAGTTAACAACTCATTTTTTATGTAAAGTAAAGTTCTAGTTGGGTTGTGACTAGTTTTTAACCAATATAGTAATTATCGAATTAAAACTAGTTCATAGGTTCATATTTTTTCAATAGTTCATAGGTTCAAAGAACATATATTTTTACAACAAAATATTAGCTAAAGGTTTTTACTACATGTTACTACAAGGTATTACTACATGTTTTTAAATTAGTTTTTATATGTTTCAATTTGTTTATTATTAGTTTGTTCCAATGGCGTACCCAGCTCCAACTGGTTTTGGAACTGGTTGATTTTGATAATATGTAGTATAGTTTGATTTTGGCTAGTTTTACAACTGGTTTAATGTGATTTGACAAAAACCAGTTGGGTTTAAACTACTTTTGCAACTAGTAAATCGTGACAAAATATAAACTAGTTTGTTTTGACTAGTATAAATACTACTCATGTTTTAATGCTGACTAGTCTTACACTGCAGGGAAATGACATTACATTTTCTCAGGATTCAATATATGCCATGGACTTTGTGTCGTTCTATCTCGTAACACAGATTTTAAGTTTTGGTTCGCTTCAACTCTGAACCGTCCATACGTGAACTTGAATTACAATTGTATTACAATTTTTGGAGCGCATGATCGAACTCGAAGGGGGGTGGAGCGCCTAAAGCTCTTGGACAGGTGCTTGGTAAATGGTATAAAATTTTTCAACAATTCTTTCATCTAGTGATGCAGAATTTTATGTTCTTGGATAGGGTATTTGTAATTTTAATGTAAACATCACTTTGTACATTTACATAAATTTATTGTTTTAGTTCATCTCCACTTTTGACATCATTTACCTCCTGTATGACGTGTTAATATATAACTTTTTTAGGCTGAATTGCTGATCCTCTGACAAATTAGGCCTTAAATAAGGAAGACTTTTGGGCATGTTGCCCTTAAAGAACATCAATGATTTACTGGTATATGGTGTTGGTATACTAGAAATGATGTATTGGCATTTCCACAGAAAGGTCTACCGTGACCAAAATATTAAAACTTGTTAAAAGCTTTTTATTTTATTAAATTATCAAAGGGAAATATTTTAATTTTATTAAATTAAGAAATTTCTATATAAATTCATTAACCATGATGATCAAATCGTCTGCACTGTTTCACAAATCTAGTTTCATTTTTCGTAAATGTTTCGTAAGTTTTTTTTTTTGTAAAAATGGAAGGCATTGGCTAAAGATAATAGAAAAATGGTTGAGGCAAGAAAATTAAAATATATTAAATTTGTTTGTTATATACTAAATTACATAATTACTTTACTACCTAATTACTTAATTATCCAATTTAAATTTAAGGAGATTTTGTCGCGTGAGTTACGGCATATATTTTTTGGAAACTCATTATATTCTTAAAAAACCAAAGTCCATAGGTAAAGTGAGTTTATTATGAAACTTTATTGTTTTCCAATTATTTAAAAATTAAAAAAAAAAAATTATATGCGAAAATTCGCTGAGTTTTTACAATCTAAAAAACTTGCTTGTAAAACACAACTCGCTTTTTTTGTCGCGTGAGTTTCGCACATATTTACCATTGCAATTCTTAATAAGTTACAGGAACGACAATTTTAGTAGATCATACCATTACTATTGCCTGTACGATATATGAACCCAAGAAATTTTTTTACATTAATAACATAAAATTCCGAGAAAACGAAGCTTTAAGTCGTACGCATGTCGAGTGAGTTACGATGGAAATGTCCGTATCTCCAATCTTCCCTATCTCCAAATAATTCTGAGAAATCCTTTTAAAATGCTACTGATACAAATGCCAAAATGTAGGTCTTACTACGTAGGAATTATCTTTGACTGGAACGAAGTTAAGGGCCCATTAAAGTTTTTCAGCTACCAAAAATCCATTTTATTTTTACATTTTTGAAATGTATAACATTGTTAATAGCTTGTTCGTTATTCGAGGCTGAATTATGTTCTGAATTAAATAATTCGCCATACAATATTTGACAATCTGAATTACATCATTCGAAAATAATTCAGTTTGAATTAAGATCCGAATGACGTAGATATCGGTCTCATCTCTACTTTTTATAGAAAATTAATCGAAAAAAGCACTTCTATAGAAGAATAAAGGAAAAAAAAAACAAATAGCTGTCAGCAGTTAGTGAGTATTTTTGCTTCAAGAATTAATTTAAATAATAAATTAATATTTTGCGGATGGATTCTAATAAAAAAAATTCTAAACTGAATTTGAATAGCAAGAAGACTACCAACTTTCGGTTCCAATAAATATTCACTCAAACAAAATTCAAAATAAAATTAACAAAACACAATTGTCAAACCGAATTACTGCTTCGTGAGATCGGGGTAATTAAAAATCCTAATTCACAGCTATAAGATATTCTCAGAAAGTTTTAAGTCAAGTGAATAAAAATTGTTGCATTTATTAGCACAAATGTTCGAAGAAAACTGTAATCGACCTTACTACTTCTAAAACTTCAAACGCGTTTTACTCGAAAACTTTCTTTTTTTTAGATGAACAAGCTTCGAAAAGTCGTGTACACCGCATATTTTAGGTGACTAATTCAACTACTGAAAAAATTTTCTGCAAAAGTAATATAATTATAATGTTAAAAAAACATTACCTGAAATTATCAGAGCTTTAACCCTCATCGGTCCCCTGTATGCGCACGCATACAATTTTGATCTTTAACCTTGAATAAAATAAAAACGGTTCAGCGGCAAGACCTTGTATTTTGCAAAGTAGAATTGTTTTGACTGAACAACCAAAAAAACCCGTTTTTGAATTTGTACCCTTACTGTATTTGCCTGTGCAGTTATAGTTACGAATCGGTCCCTGTGTATGTGCGCGCATACACATAAGCAGGTAACTGGAATTTCCACTGGAATTTTTGTGTGTGGATTTATAGCACGCTCTTATTTTTTCGTTTTATGAAATTCAGTCTGTTCTGGAACACACATAAGTGAAGTTTGTTTGCGCATTTGATAAAAAATGGATAGAGCTTTACGTGAAAGAAGGCAGCGAGATGAACTAGAAATGGATTTTGATTTGGAAAGCGAAGCGGACGAATCTCCGTGCAATAGTGACGATGATTTTGCATTATCAGACGAGGAGAATGATGAAAGTGAAGTTAGCGTGCATTCGGATGAAAACGGCATTGATCCACTTGAGCAAAATTTAGCAGAATAAAATGCAGCAAATCCTGAAAATAAATATTTTTCAAAAAATAAGAAAATTTAATATTCATCGCAACCATTTAAAATAAATCGAAGAAATTCATTTCGACGTGCAGAAAATTTCACTTCACGTAAAACCCTACCCTCTTTGTTATGGGTTCATGTTCATTATATGTTTCATTTTTGTTATAATTCAGGGCCAAAAGCATTAGCAGCTGCTACTATAGTTGATGTTTCGTCCGCATTTCACATGTTCCTTGAACCGGTTGAGAATATTATTTTGAACATGACGAATTTATATGGTGCGCGAAAGTACAAAGACGATTGGAAAAACATTAATTTGGACACTCTGCACGCATACTTTGGATTGTTGCTGCTTTCTGGTTTGTATCGGTCATACGGTGAATGTGTCACTAAACTGTGGAATGACGATACTGGTCGACCAATATTTAGAGCAATAATGTCTTTGAAAATGTTCAAGCGTATCCATGGTTGCATTCGATTTGATGACAGCGAACAACGTATGGCCAACACTGCATCTACAAGTACTTCTGTACGTGACAAATAGGCACTATTTCGAAATGTATACGATAAATGGAATCATAATTTGAAAGTTGTATACACACCAGGAAAAAACATTACCGTAGATGAACAGTTAGTTCCGTATCGTGGGCGATGTCCGTTTCGTCAGTATATTCCATCCAAGCCGGCGAAATATGGCATCAAAATTTGGGTGCTAAGCGACTCAAAAAGCTGGTATGCATACAACACACAAATTTATGTTGGATTTGATGGAAAGACTTTCTGACAGAAATGTAACGTGTGACAACTTTTTCACTTCGTATGAATTGGCAGAAGATTTACATAAGAATCTCATGACTATTTTGGGAACGAAAAAGAGGACTGAAATTCCTTCAGTTCTAATCGACATGCGTCAAAAGCCAATTTATTATACAGAAGTTGTATATGAACATAAATTGCAAGAAGTTATGTTGTCATATGTTCCTCGCCGGTACCGATTTGTGACATTGCTCAGTACATACCACAATATTGTCAGCATAAATGAGAATAGTGAAAAGAAGAAACCTAACATCATTGAAGACTACAACAAAACCAAGAGTGGAGTTGATACTATGGATCAAATGGTGGCTACGTACACATGCAAACGAAAAGTCAATCGGTGGCCAATGGCAGTATTTTGTAACATGCTTGATGTTAGTGAGTTGAATGCATTCGTGACGTTCATTGCATTGTTCCCGAATTGGAAAAATTCTAAAATGAACCATTATAGTCAACGTCGCCTTTTTATCGAGGAGCTTGGGTTGAATCTCGTTGAAAAACAGATCACTAAACGTAAAAAACAACCTCAAAGTAATGATGCTTCCAGTGTTATTCAAAGAATTCGGGAGATTCGCCATTTGCCAAGTACATACAAACGAGGCCGATGCTACATCTGCACATATAAAAATAACAAAAATCTTTTTGCTACACGCTGTGAAAAGTGTAGAAATTTCATTTGTGCTGAACATAATTTCAATTTTTGCGAAAAATGTACAAATAATTGACAAAAGTTAAAAATTCAATTTTTTTTTCTAATATATGTAATATTCTAATTAATTTCATTCTAAATCTACCTTTATGAAGTTCAAATGTATTAATATGATAGTAAGCAATGTAATAAACATAAAAAATCACAAAACATAAATGGTTGTTAATTTTTTTTAGCTTTTTAAAATTAAAAATATATGTGTATGCGCGCGCATACAATGGGACCGATTAGATGTATTTCTCGAGGGACCTCATCGGGTTAAAATAAAATTTTTAAAACAGGGTTTTTTTTTTGCTTAAAAGACTTTAATGGGCCATTAAGGAGTTCCTGTTTAAAATATGTTTAAATATGGGATATAAATGAAAATGTTAATATATCCCTTACGCAGTGTGCGTGGGGGTATAAAAAGTAACTCAAGGATATATCCTAAAGTGCTACCACAAAATTTGAAACACATCAAAGTCTGATTTATAAATCGAGTTGGGCTCCGAGTTATGTAAAACTGATATGTTTAATTTTAATAATCGGTAAAAATCTATTCAGAAAAAATTTTATTATTAAACTATGTTACTATTCAAAATTAACAACCCTCAGTTGTTATTATTTGTTTTCAATTTAATATTTTGTATCAAATTAAAATTCATGATGTGAAGGTACATTTCGAAAGTGGTGTAATATAACACGGTGCAATACGTAAAACTCAAACAACGTCATGTAATTTCAACGTCATAATTGCTTTGATGTAATGTAAAGAATTCAGCATTGTGTCAATCAATTTCTTAACTTCGTCTCGTTGTATACGATTCTTCCCTAAAACGCCCTCAATTACTTCTCTTAGAGCGTTCCAGGCATTGCGGAAACTAGGCACAATATGATCACAAACATGGGCGCCTGCCGAGGGGAAAAGGGGGCGCTTGCGCCTCCCTAGGCAATGGACATTTTTTATATATCTTCATATTAAATCAAAAAAGCCGTAAGTTTTAATTAAAAATTTTAAGAGAAAGTCAAAAAACTTTCTAAATTGTAAGTTACGCTTAAACTAAGGGCTTTGAGAACTTTGTTAATAAAAACGTCGGTTTTAGTTGTAGAATTGTAAAATTTTGCGAAACATGTATTTTGATAATAAATCAAAAAGTCGATTTTGAAATTTTTGTAACTTAAGGCTTTTTTGATTTCATACGACGATATGTTCATTATGTATTTATTATATTTTGAAAAGAATACAAAAATACTTTTTTTGGGTTAATTTATAAATAAAGCTGAGCTAAACCATTCATTCATTTTCAAATAGTATGTTGTACCCGATACTGTAAGGACGTGTTCATATTACGCGTTATAGTCGCGATTGCTCTCACGATTTGTTTTTTGCAAGCGCTGCTGAAAAATACTGAATTTTGTTTGTATTTAAATACATTTATTTATTTAATATTTAGTATCTATCAGCCGCGTTTGCGAAATAAAAATTGAGAGCGGTGTCGCAATTGCTACAAAAAAGAGTAATATGAACATGGCCTAATAAGTTACGATACCATTTCATTTACTTTTGTTTTACAAAAACTTTTCAATACGCATTCTTAAATTGGAAAATTTTTTCTACGAATTTTATTCGTAATTTTTAGACACGAATAGAATTCGTAGAATGGATATAGTTTGGTACACATTTCAAATATTTTATTCGTATTCGTATAAAAAAAAAAAATTATATTGTACTTTACATTTACGAATGATCGTAATACCTAGTCACGAAAAACCTTCTGTTCAGCTAGGGTTTGAACCACGGTTCTTTAGCGTATGGGACACGTACTCTTCTAGTAGGCTACGGCCTCCTTGCAATCACACATGTCCTTATATTCGGTAATTGTTCGACAAACCAGTCTGAACCATTTCAGTTGTAAATTTTTTAAACTCAACTAAAACTTTGTACCTTTTACGAATAATGCGAAGACTGTACGTCAACCTGCGAATAAATTTTTTAGTAAATACTGCGAATGTAATGAAACAAATTACGAAGTTATTATGAAACAAACTACGAGAAATTGACGAATGTTAAGGAATCATCTCCCTTATTAGTCGAAGATCATTCTTCGTAGCAACAGAAGGTGCATTTAATTCAATAACGGATATAAAATTTGACGATAAACAAATTTATGTTTTAAAGTCATTGTAAACAAGTAGAAGACAAAGTAAATTAATTTAATAAAAAATTAGTGTTTTCCAAAAAGTCGGCTTTTTTCTATCATAAAGATGATCGAATTTGGATTTTTTTTTTAAATTTTCCTAAACTTAATACAATGACAAACATATCTATAGCTTTAAAATTTACGAAATTTGCAACGATTTAGGCGAGAGCAAAAGCAGGCAGAAAAAATTAGGAAATGTAATAAAGAAGGCCAATTTGGGATCAAGGACTAATTTTTTAAAATACCTTATATCATATTAAGCAAACAATTTAGTATTGGATCGAAAATCTCAATGGTTTGGCTGTTATAGGCCAAAATATCCAAAAAAAAAAAACGTGACAAAAGTCTGAGAAAAAACTGCAAGTCAAAATCTGGTAGCTCGATTTTCACCGTAGGCGTATGGTCTAGTGGACTTTTTTGCTCAGTACAATCCCAAGAATCAGAAACGCGAAGCGCCCATTAACACTTTTTTCCTTCCATACTAATCGCCCTACTCTAACTTGTATGACTTCAGCCTAATGGGACTTACTTCAAGGGTATTTTAAGAGCTTACATGGTGCCAAGGTTTGTCAAACCCCGGGATTTTTTCTTTAAAAAGCAACATGTATTTAATTTAAAAAAAAATCAATGCAAAATGGACGCAAAAAGAACAAAAACCATAAATGACTTCAAAATAAAATTTATAACGCAAGAACGTATTGAGTTCGTGGATGTTTAATCGTGAAATCTCAAGCATGGATAAATATGTCACATTTTCAGGGCCAAAACGGTATCAAGGAGTACTCGGATGCAGTTGACTTGCTGTAAATAGTTGTTTAGTTTTTGTTTGCCTACAATTTCGTTTTATATAATTTGCCAAAATTCAAAACGGTTTGAGAGATATGGGCCAAAAATGGTAAAAATAACAAGTCCATTTTTTCCATTTTTGCGATTTTGAGGCTACGGTGAAGTTTTATCGTGTTAGTTTGCTCTGAGCTTTTGTTTTCCTTGCTAATAGCTACAACTTTGCTGAAGACGGAGAAACAAAATTCCAAAAAACTTAAGGCCGCTTTACATTATCCTACTGTGTGTTAACACATGTCAAAATTTTTATGTGTTATAGATAGTGAGATGGTGTAAACAACGGAAAGCAATGAGTGTTCTGTTTTTTTTTTGGCATGTCGTACTACATTTTATTTTTTGGTTTGTTTCTAATTTCATCACACATTCTATCCCACCAGAGATGCATTTTACCATAAACTTACTTGAAATTTATTATTTAAGTGAGAAAATTTTAAACTCGTAATGTATTTTGAAATGAAATAACAGAAGGAAGCAGTTTTACAGCTTATTGAACTTTGTAGGGTCTTTAAATTCATAAAAAACCGATTCATTACTCAAATTTTCACGTTTTAGTATAGTGTAAAGTATAAAAATGTGGTGCGACTCTGTGAGATAGTCTAGAAGCGAAAAATTAATTTCTTCGTACAAAAATTAAAAACGACAGCATGATGAAATTCAATAATACTTTCTATCTCACATGTGGTCACACACAGTAGGACAATGTAAAGCGGCCTTTACGAGATATAGCCGTAAAAAAAAGCATTTTTTGAAAAATCAAGTTTCAACCGATATCTTTCAAGTACCATAAAATCCGATTGGTAGCTGTTGAAGCCGCCACAAACACAATATAAATAGCTTCTTGTTTCTTTATTACTTTAATATAATTTACCTATTTTTTTATTTTTTATGATTAGAAATATTTTTCATTCAAATAAAACAAAAAATTTTGTATGTTCTTTTCAATATAAAAAATCATTTCAAACAAAACGGATCATCTTTTTTATGTACAAGGGTAACATTTATATAACCATTAACCATTAAGATCTTAGGTTTACAGTCCCCTCAAGATCGATAGGAAATATGGTCCTTCGAGCCGATTAACCAGCTATCATCGTTATACCATATACGAACCCATTGACGAGGATGGGATATTTGCGAGATATACCAATAATTATTTTCAATCTCTAACATCCAGAGATGTTGAAGGTTCAACAATAATGGAACGCATTTAGCCGACGAAATAGCTAAATATCTTGCTGATGCCAATAAAAAATTTGCAGGCTTCATAGATAGTCCCACAATTTTTCAAAGGACGGAAATCCTTTTGCTAGTTGGGGTCACATTCTTTATTGCTTGAAATATTTTTATAATTTGAAATTGAGAATGAAAGTGTATGGTCATTTAAATTAACCAGCTTTTTTAAAAAAAAAAACTTTTGCAGAATAGTGCAATTCGGAAATGGAATTAGAAAACAGGGACGATGTGCAATTATTTGAAAACAATGAGGGTAAGTTCATTGATTTAATATTTCCAGAGAGAGAGTATTTCTGGTCAATTAAATGTCCAATATTTATCGGATGCGCTCCATATTATAGTGTATTATAATTTAGAGCAATGTGCGATAATTCAGATGCGCATGTATGAATTGACTGCGTAGCGCAATATAAATAAGTTCAAAGCAATTTTAAGCAATTAAAGACATCATTCTATGTGCGCTGCATAAAATCGGTGTCTTGCAATGAGCAATGAGCAAACTGGGTTAACGATTGTATTATCACCCAGTAGCATTTTAAATTTCTAATTTCTAATTTGCATTATTTTTTTGGCATATATAGGTTCATCTTTCGCTTTCGTCCGAATTACACGCGAACATCAAAAGGAAATCGATGACGAATTGACATATGCAACTCGATCATCCATTATTTCAACTCAAGGAATTCAAATACGGGGACGAGAGCGCCCAATTCTCTCAAGCGAGGATGAATTCGAAGGTTTTATTCCGCAATCCAAGCGCGTAAATGCGGCCTTGATGCTTCAACTGACGGCAAAATACCAAGAAAAATTAGCTGCACAATGTTCATCGAGTGAATCGAACGTGTATGCAGAACGAGTCGAACAAATGTGGTGTGCAATAAATGCTGAATGGACTGTGTTGGCAGGTCGAATCATGTCCGCTTCTGTTTTAAATATTTGCAGTTCATTCTTTGAAGAAACAACAATGAAATATCTGGAATTTAAGGCACAGCATCGCGAGTGTCTCATAAAAGAGCACAACGAAGTAAGTTTTTCAAGTCCTTCAGATGAGTCAACAACAAGAGTTGCAAACGGCCAAATAATTTAAATACAATTATCTGAGCCTCCGAAGATACCAAAGTTCTCTGGCTTAGAAATTGATTGGGCCAATTTCCGAGCAGTTTTTGAGAACGAGGTGCACATAAATCCAAGATTCAGCAATGCACAAAAGATGAGCTATCTACTTGGAGCATTGCAAGGACGTGCTGCGCAGGCATATGCAAATTGGCCAATCACAGGCGACTCTTCATACGAGCAACTTTGGGGTGAAATATGCTCACAATATAGTAATGAATAAAATACAATCCGAGCGCACTTACTAGCCCTCAATGAGTTAAAACCCTTGCAGCAGCCTACACGTGAAGCGATTCACCATATCATCGATGTTGCTCGTGGGTCATTTCGTCAACTTCAGATATTATTGAAGCCTGAGCAAATGGCTGAATATATGTTGCTGTATCAGTTAGAAGATCTTTTGGATGTAGAAGGCAAGTTGCAATGGAATTTACGTCGTTCAATTGAAACTATACCGATATTGATCCAAATGTTTAATTTTTGCAATGGCGAGCAAGTACATTGGACCCTCAAGTAACAACAGTAGCAGTTGGATCGCGTGTTGGTCCACGGCGCATCGCGTTAATGAACAGAGCAAATTTAGCCGGTTAGCGAGGTTTAAGTAATGGGCGTAGCGATGAGCCACGCCCAGATTGCGACTTATGTATTGGAGAGTCACATTGGCCATTCAAGTGTCCAAGGTTTAAGGAAAAGTCCATCACTGAACGAGAAAATTACATACTACTTCATAGGATGTGTTTTAACTGTTTCAGTTTTAAGCATTTAACTAAGACTTGTCCAGACAGAGGATGTCCAAAGTGTCAAAAAAAGCATAACAGTTGTCTTTGTCCATTTAATGTAAAAATAGAAAGATCATCAAGTTCAGCAAAGCGCATGCATCAAGAAGAAAATACACAGTTCATTCCAAGGAGCAGTAAAGTCGCATTTGTTCAAAGCAGCCAAAAATAGCCATTACTGACTGAGAAGGGGTGTAGTGACCTCGGTGCACCCATAATGGCAACTGTTAGCAAAACAGAAGAAAATATTTGTGCTGCATTGCTTGCAACAGCTGTGATCCGGCTTAAAATTGATAAACAAATTTCACCACCCCTAAGAGCATTATGCGATACAGGAGCCCAATTGAATTTGATCAACGAAAGATTAGTTCAGCGAATGCAATGGCCAACACATCAATGCCATGTGCAAATACATGGCATTACCGGAATAAACAAACGCCCACATTCCCGCAAATTGGTATGCGAACTATTGTCTCGTTTTAATGATATACCCTTGGTAAAAATAGAAATTATAACTACTTCAGAAATAACTAATGTATGGCTGCCACGATCACCCATTCAAGATGATTTAATTCCCTCAGGTTGCTATACAAATGAATTAGGTTTTGCTTTTCAACCAACTCTGCTAGGGTGGTTAATATTTGGCGGTGGTGTTAAAAAATGTGAAGAAGTTGCCGTAGCAGTTATTATGGATAATGCAGCTGAACCTCACTTAGACTTATTGCTGCGTCGATGTTGGGAAATGGAAGAGGTGTCGTTAGTGCGCACACGCACATTATAACACGAAAAATGCGAAGAAATTTTCCTGCGTACTCATCGCCGATTGGCGAATGGACGGTTTCAGGTCAATATTCCTCTTCGGGGCGATATTGAACAACTAGGTTCATCAAGAGCAATTGCTCTCCATCGGTTTCGGCAATTAGAACGCCGTTTTCAGCGTGATTCTGACTTAAAAGCAAAATACTTTCATTCAATCGAAGAATTGATACGTGAAAATCAGATGCAATTAGCAGATCGCCCTCCAGGTGAGTTATGCTATTACATTCCACACCATCCTGTGCTGAAAAAGTTCCGGATTGTTAACGATGCATCGTGTCTAACCGATCAAGGCAAATCACTAAATGATGTGCAACTTATCGGTGAAAAACTTCAAGACGATTTGGCAAATTTAATTATGCGATTCCGATGTCATCCAGTTGCTGTGACAGCCGATATCAAGAAAATGTATTTGCAAGTACGAACAAATCCAGATCAATGGGATTTGCAAATAATTTTTTGGCGCCCAAATGCTGACAGTGAAATTTTAGAATATTGGCTAACGGTGGTGACATTTGGTATGGCTTCAGCACCGCACTGTGCAGTGCGATCAATGATACAAGGCGCGAGAGAAGGGCGATTGCAGTTTCCAATGGGCGCAGCAGCGGCGGAACATGATTTTTATATAGATGATTGTCTGTCTGGAGAAAAAATGTCATTGCTGCAAGACAATTGTTCAGTGAAATGGATGCCTTATTACGATCTTGTGGTTTCATACTTGACAAGTGGCGCTCAAACTGCGAGCATGTTGTTCCAAATAAAGAGAATTCAAGCACTGAAGATGTTTTAGAATTAAGTGAATTTAACGATACCACAGTACTGGGACTACGTTGGTTTCCGAAGACGGATGAGTTAACGTTTAAATATCAGCCGTCAGAGCCGCTTCAGAGACATGAAGCAACAAAAAGAAAGTTACTCAGCTGCATTGCAAAAATGTTTAACCCTAATGGATATATCGGTCCTGTTGTTGTCGTGGCAAAAATTTTAATGCAAAAAATTTGGAATTCGAATATTGGTTGGGATGCTTTAGTATCAGAAGAAATTTTTAGAGCATGGCAGCAATTTCAGCAGCAGTTACCAGTAGTCACCGAAATTAGGCTGCAGCGCTGGCTGGGTATTAGTGATCAAAGAAATGTATCATTGTATGGCTTCGCTGATGCATCGCTTGTGGCATATGGAGCAGTGCTCTATGCACGAGTCGAGTCAAACGACCACACGGAATGTATTCTAATCTCCGCGAAATCACGTGTGGCACCACTCAAACCAATAACTATGCCTCGACTGGAGTTGTGCGCAGCTCAGCTGTTAAGTGAACTAGTAGGAACGTGCAAGGTGTCATCAAACATAGCGCCCGTGAAAACGACACTTTGGTCAGATTTACAGATTGTACTGGCATGGCTAACAAAAGATGCTGCTACATTAAAAATATTTGTAAATAATCGCGTGCAACGCATTAGTAGGCTGACGTCAGACGCGAATTGGCGCTATGTTCCATCAGCTGACAATCCAGCAGATTTGCTAAGTCGGTGGATGATAGCTTCTGCATTACAGAATTCAAGATTATGGTGGCATGGACCCGAGTGGCTAGTACGCCAGACATTCAGCCCAATTTATCGGCAGAAACTACTCAAGCCATATCTGATGAAGGAAAAGCTGACAACAAGAATAATGGGAAAAAGATTCGACAAACGCATAAAGCGCTAGCGGTGATGAGCGTGTCCATAGAAAATATTGATTTGATAGAACGTGCATCAAATGCACATGTGTTGTTTCGGAAGACGGCATGGATTTTCCGATTTATCAACAACTTGCGTCATCGTGACAATAGAGTCAAATATCGTAAATATGGGATATTGTCGAATGCTAAAGTGGAAGCAGAGCAAGAATATTGGATTAGAGAAGAGCAACGAATTTATTATGCAAAGGAAATTGAAGCACTTAAATCTCCAAAAGGAGAGGGCATTGAAACAGCAAGTTCAATACACCGCTTTAATCCATGGCTCGATAAAAAAGAAGTGTTGCGAATGAATGGAAGATTAGAGCGTGCTTTGATTCCTGAGCATCAAAAATATCCAGTGATATTGCCCGACGTGAGTTTGTTAGCTAAGTTGCTAATACGTGAGGCACATGAGCGTACACTGCACGGTGGATTGCACGACATGATTGCGTACCTTCGCCAAAAATTTTGGATTACTAATCTTAGGCGCGCCATAAGCCTAAGTAATTTTCAATGCATGCGATGCACACGCGAAAGACATCAAAATATGAATGAAATTATGGGCACATTGCCATCAGATCGAGTGCAACCGTGTCGAGCTTTCCGACACTCCGGAGTCGATTATGCTGGGCCCTTCCTACTGAAAGCGAGAGAAGGTCGATGACACATTATAGAAAAGAAGTGGGTAGCAGTATTTGTTTGTATGGTTACAAAAGCTGTACACTTAGAACTGGTAGACGGTCTCTCGGCTGAAAATTTCGTTCAGGCATTTCTCAACTTCACAGGCATTCGTGGTGCATGTACGAGGCTTTGGAGTGATAATGGAAAAAACTTTGTAAAGGCAGAAAAAGAGTTACAAAAGATGTTGCGAACTTGGAAGACAATGGATATGGGTCAGATGCTTCAAAAATATGGCACAGAATGGCGATTCATTACTCCTCCTTCGGCCCCACATCAAGGCGGGTTATGGGAAGCTGCGGTGAAATCGATGAAATATCACTTGCGTAGAATTATTGGGCCACACAAGCTGACAAGTAGCAGTTTTCGTTCTATCTTAATTCAAACCAGTGCTGGCATGAATTCACGACCATTATCAGCTCAATCAGATGATCCAGAGGATTTATCCTTCTTAACGCCGGCGCATTTTCTCATTGGTGAACCAATAGTGCAACCATTTGGTGCAAATGTGAAAGACGTCCCAGACAATCAACTAAAAATGGCTGCGCAACGGCAAAAAATGACACAAAAATTTTGGAAAGAATAGGCTCAAGATTATCTTCACGAGCTTCAACAAAGGCCGAAATGGCGAAAAGTTCAACCAAATTTGAAATCGGGTGATTTGGTTATAATCAAAGAAGACAGACGGCGCGTGTATTAGAAGTATATCCAGGAAGTGATGGGTTAGTTCGTAATGTTTCACTAAAAGTTGCAACGTCAGACTGGAGCGCGGATGATAAAAAGAAGACAACAGAACCGCTAAGGCGTCCTATTCAAAAATTATGTCGACTTCCACTGGAGATTGAAGCAAAGTCTTCAAGGGAGCAGGATGTTGAAGCCGCCACAAACACAATATAAATAGTTTCTTGTTTCGTTATTACTTTAATATAATTTAACTATTTTTTATTTTTTATGACTAAAATTTTGTATGTTCTTTTCAATATAAAAAATCATTTCAAACAAAACGGATCATCTTTTTTATGTACAAGGGTAACATTTATATAACTATTAACCATTAAGATCTTAGGTTTACAGTCCCCTCAAGATCGATAGGAAATAGAAGCCAAAGTGGCAAATTCCAGATAAAGTTTTTCTATTTACGTCCCCAACTTTAAGGAACAACGTTGTTTGAAAAAAGTTGTTTGAGTTCCATGACCTGCAAAATGTTACACTTTGTAATTATTATTATTTAGTGCTAAACATGTTATTTATAGACGATTCACAGCTATTATTTTAAAATAGACTTGCTGATTTTAAAATATTTTAAATTAGCTTTGATCGATAAAAAACTGATATTTGTTGATTAAAAAACTTATTTCGTAATTTCAAAATTTAAATTTTAGTTTATCAAAATTCAAACAAATAAACTCACAACACTTTCAAAATAAATGGTACATATTAGAATTTTGAAAACTGGTTTCGGGATATTTTAATAACAGATTTTTTATTATATTTTAGGTATTTTTAATTTCGGTTTTCTTGAATAAATAATTTCGGGTTATTTGAAAAACCGGTTGTTTCGAGTCGAGTTTTCGTCATTTTCGAATACTTTTTAAACTTGTTTTCTATTTAAATTTAACTAATTAAAAAAAAAGGAATAGTTTTTTTGGCTTTTTAAAGAATGTTCACTGAAATTGCGTTGTGTTTTACTACAGGTTTGAACACAAATGATCGAGAAATGCGTTTACAATTTATGCCGACTACGAACGGTTAGTATTCATGTTCTAAATAAGCTTCATATGGCATTTTCTTACTTCATTAGGCAGAGAAAGACGGCCGAGCAGAAAAATTTATATCAGAAAGAGTATTGGTACTACAGGCTAAAAACTTATCTTGGGTTGTGCTTTTGAAAATACAGTCGAGTCTGGATATGTCAACTAATTTTTGCAAGGCATGATCATTGTATCCAGGCTGTTCACATTTTCGAGATTAAATTTTTTTTCAAAAAATGGATGTTTTGGCTTGTATCTTGAAACATTTTGTTCACTTTTTTGCTTTTGATTCTTCGAAATGTCTCTTACTAAAACGTTCACTATTTCGGTGGTTCGTTATATCCGGTTTTGACTGTATCTATATATATTAAGGTCGCCCTTCGTTGTATGGGCGGAAAAAAAGTGTTCAAACTCTCAGTCTCACCCCCTAAAAATATGCGAATATCTAAAAAACCGAGAAATAAAGGGTCCGCCAAATGACTTTTTTTTTGGAAAATTCTATAAAAAAAAACTACTGAATATTTTCTCAAATTTATTTTTCTATTTGAAAGTACAAACCTTCTGGTTAATAATTAAAGATAATTTCATTCAAATGGCTGCCTCGGCTGGACATGCAGTAGCCTACACGATCGGTCCAATTTTTAAGCACATTATCGATTGTGTGCAGCTTTATTTCACCAATGGCTTCACGAATATTGTCCTTTAAAGCGTCAATTGTCTCTGGCTTGTCGGCGTAACACTTATCTTTGAGGGCACCCTACAATTAATAGTCCAACGGTGACAAATCGCAGCTCCGAGGTGGCCAAACAACATCAGCTCTGCGGCTGATAATGCGATCTTCAAAAATAGGGCGCAAAACAACGAGTGTAGCTTCGGCTGTGTGGCACGTAGCGCCGTCCTGTTGAAACCAAATGTTGCCAATATCCTCCTCTTCAATTTTTGTGAACAAAAATTCGTTCAATATAGCCCGATAACGATCGCCATTGACTGTAACGGCCACTCCTTGCTCATTTTCGAAGAAAAATGGCCCAATTATGCCTCTGGACCAAAATCCACACCAAACAGTGACTCGTTTTGGGAGCAGCGGCTTTTCAATGTATGCGTGCGGGTTTTCTGTGCCCCAAATGCGGCAATTTTGCTTGTTTACATACCCGCCAAGATCAAAATGAGCTTCATCTGAAAAGATGTTTTTTTGGCAAAATCGGCATCTGCTGTAAGTCGATCGCAGGCCCACTTAGCGAAGCGAAAACGCATTGGATGGTCAGTTGGCTTCAACTCCTGAACCAATTGGACTTTTTATGGCGTCATACTAAGGTCTTTATGCAAAATTCGTCTCAATGATGTCTCCGAAATGTTCAATTGTTGAGAACGACGGTGAATTGATGTTGATGGCGCTTCACGCACACTTTCTGCCACAGCAGCAATATTCTTGGGTGTACGCACTGCTTTTGGCTTTTCATGCTTTGGTTTATCGATGAGGATGTCAGTTTCTTTCACTTTTTTCACAAGATAACGAACATACGAAGCTGACGGTGCTTCTCTTCTTCCAAAATCCGTACGCAGTTTTCGCACACATTCTGCAACATTACCATGATTTTTAAAATAATGTCATAATATTTCTCAGCGTTGTTCAAGCGTAAAGACAACCATATTCGTTTAGCGGAAGGATAAAACTAATTATCTGTCAAATCAGACATGAGCTAAATGTCACCATTCACGAAATAAACACTAGTTGAAAAAAAAGTTAGATGGCGGACCCTGTACAAAGTTTGGGGATAATCTAAGAATATTTAGAGGTGGCTCAAAGCACCTAAAGTTTGGAAAAATCACAAAATCTCACTTTTTTCTATTATGTTGGATTCGGAGCGCCGTTTTTTAGCCTATTAAACCCGATGTATATTTTTTTTATAAATTATATGACTTAACACCTTTCTAAAATGTCCATAATCATAAAAATCGACCCACCAGTAGCAAAGTGATAAGTCAAAATAGCTGCCAAACTCGCCTTTTTCAGCACATATGAAAAATATTGCATTATTTGTATTATAAATGATTGTGTCAAAACAACTAACTTTATTGAAAAAAAAATAGTTTATTACATGGTATTAAGCTTAATTCTATTTATTTAGGTGCAGTCAAGGATGATTAATTGTGCGATGTAAATCGTTTTCTATAATCACTTACGACTTGTAGTAAATATTGCTTTTCTTGCTCGTTCCTAGTTAAAATGTTGTTATATTCTTCAATCAATTTAACGCCGCGCTCTGCTGTATCATTTACTACCTTTATAGTTGAAACAATATCCACTCCACTTTTGTAACTTTCGATGTTATTCCAGTATAAAGGATCTTCATTTAAAAATTGGATGGAAATTCCAAAACGGTGGAAAAAATTAACTGTATTGATTGTAACAAAATCATTAAGTTCATTTTCTATAAAGTGATTGATTTCGGTATGTTTTACTATTACACGTTTAACACTTTCTACATCTTTATCTAAGCTATTAATATTTTTTAATTTTCATCTGATAAATACCATGAATGGTTGACAATTTTTTTAAACAAATATCGTATATATTTTTACCAAAAGTTAAATCCTGATATGGTGCTTTTGATGGAATAACACAATTAAACCAGAGCTTAACATAAAACTTTATAATAAAAGCGCATATATCTGCCAATGCCTTCTCTTCAAATTGTGTTAGCTTGAACTCTGATCGAAACAGATAAATTTTTAAGCAATAAAGCGCTTTTGACATCCACCGTGCATGATGACTAGTACCAGGAATTCGAAATTTAGCGTTATTGCTTGTCCCTAAACATATAGTGGTTAATTCCAACAGTTCTCTGTAGTCATCTCTAACTATGTCCTTTTTTAATTCTTTTTTGCAAAAATCTATTATATCATCTTTAACATCTTTCAAAATTAGTTTTAGCATGTCATTTTCAAAAACAGTTTTAAAGTTATTTGTGTTTATATCTTTCCATTTAACTTGAAATCGCCGAAATAGTTGTACATCTTTACTAGCAGTTACTGGAAAGTAGCATTCAAACACTCCTCTAAGAACAAGTTCATAAATATGATGGCGACAAGGAAAATATAATAATGTCCTTTCAAGTTTTTTCCAACAAAGTTGCAGCTCCATTGATTACACCTGTATTAGATGCAGTTGTATCAAAACAACAAGCGACAATATTTTCTTCCACATTCCATTCAAATAAAAGTTCGTACATTGCTTCGGCCATTTCTGATCCAGTTGCAGTCGACAACTTCGGTACTCCAAGTAATTGTTCACCGTTGCTGTGAGTAATAATGACCGGAAGTCGTTCTACCTTATCGTCACCAGTTATTTCTGGCAGTAATTTTCCATCCCATTGTTATAATAAAACTTATTATGTAACACATATTTTTCAGTAGTTTGTAATTGACTTACTTTAAAATTCTCTTTAATTTCTTTTGATTTTTTAAGTAGATTTAGCTGTCGTTGTCGTTGCAATGATGTACGATTGATAATTAGCTCACTTGCCTTATGTCCTAATGATTCTGCAACAGCAGTTATAATGTGCATAGCTGAACGATCACTTATTTTGCATTTGTCCAATGCCGATACCACTCTTTCGTTAAAAACATGTTTTACTCCTCGTTTTTGGGTGGTATTTGAACATGATGCTCCAGTCTGTACTTCGGTTTCACTTTCTAAAGATTCTTCCCCGTTATCTCCACTTGCACTAGAATAAGACATTGCTTCTACAATACAATTGATAGTAAAGTAAGTCACCATTAAAAATCATTCATTTAAATTAATAAATAGGAAATGCTGTAATACCTTCTGCGTCGGTTTCTATTATGTCGTGAAAAGATTCCCTTTGTCGATTTCTTTCAGCTTCTAAGAGCTGTGATTTTCGCTTTTCCTTCTGCATACTTTTAAAATCAACTCCACCAAGACACCCCACCCCGGTCGCCCTTTCTTTCGTTGATTTATTAGAAAAGTTATATCGACTTCATTTTTCATAACATGTAATGCATTTGTATGTGCGATATCAAACAGATAATTTAGTTTATCACTAAATTGTTTTTCTTTGTTTTTTTGTGTATGTGATACACTTTAGAGTAGATGTGCTACTCTTTAGCTATTCGCATATTTTTAGGGGATGAGACCGAGAGTTTGAACACTTTCTTGATGCATTTTTTCTAATTTAACAATGCAATGTTGCTCATCTCTAATTGGTATTCTGGCTTTTTGCCAAAATATGGAAACTTCTTTTATAGCTAATTTAGCACTTTCACGAATAGATAACTTGACTATGTTATGATTATAAAAAAAACTGATAGCACTTGTTTATTTGACGGCAGTTTTGACTCAAGGATTTGAGAACTTTCAGTTCCAACCAAATATATGTTTGATCTCAAATTATAAGAACACATTTTTAAAATATTTATCTTATAAGTCGTTCTGTATGTTCGTAGCCTTTTTAATTAAAAGATCGAAATCGGGTACTCCTTCTAGTCGCGATCTTAACTAACTTATATGTTATAACACAAAGTAAAGTGGATCTCATTATAATGGTATCCAAAGAGCACGTGTCTAAAGGCCGGATCCCACTATCGGAATATTATATCGATATTCGATGAATTGTTGATAAAAGAACAGAAAATATATACTTTAATGACTCCTAGAGTTGCCTGCGGTAGTTTTGCGGTCGCTGCTGGCGCTCTCTGCTGCTATACTGTCGTCGCTTTATCCTGCCCTAATCGCTTGGGGTGACGTCGTTGTTGACTTTTCCGTTGTGATGCTGTCGACGTTTTATTCTTGCTTAAATGTGCTTACGTTGACGTCGCTGTTGACTTTTCCTTTGATGCTGTCGATGTTTTACGTTTGATGAAATGTACTAACGTTGACGCCGCTGTTGACTTTCCTTGGTGGTGCTGTCGGCGCTTGATCTTATCTCCGTGTATCAATGTTGACGTCGCCGTCAGTTGGGGCGGGCAGAATTTTCTGCCACCAACGAATACTGCTGCCGGTACTACAACTTCATACGCGCACGCTCAAAAAATTACAGATCTCGATTTGCTCTGAGTTTGTGCTTTTATACACTGCTGTCTTCTTCTTTGCATCGAACCTTCTTGAATTATCGCGTGATGTTCCCGTTCGTTGGCTTGGCTTTCATGTTTTCCACTCTCACCAACTGCCTGGCGTGTGTCTATGATGTCCGTTATCACCATGGTACATGAAAAGAATAAACAGAAAACAATTATCAGCAAGAGAGCCACCCCGGTAGGAACCTACCCACAACGTAACCCTGTGGAAGCAGTTGGTCATACCTAACCTTTTACGGCGGAAGTGATAGCCTTTGCAGCACGGTGCCTATTCTACCCTACCTATGCTATTAAGCTAGCCCAGTGTAAAGTATTCTTAAGCATTTTTATTTTCTGCTGTACTTCTTATTTACCTTAACTAATATTTAGAGTTATTAATAACTTTTCATTATTAACCGTTTATAACGCGTAGGTTTTTAATTTCTTTATTTTTGATAACGTTTATCAAAAGGATATGTCCCACGACTAGTTCCATCATGAATGAGAAGTCGAAATAGATTATTTGTAGTTCATATTATTTCTTATATTAATTATTTATGTTGAACTTTCTTATATTCTAAAAAAAGAAAACATGGCAAAATATTTACAGTATATATATACATTTGATTCCTTTTAATATTATTACTTCAAGCAAGAATATTTATAAAAGTTTTCGGATGTAAGAAAAAAAAATGCAAATTGTCTCTAGGCGTTCTATGGTCAGTTCTTCGATCAGGCTTTCGCCTCGTCGCAGTGATCCCGGTGGGGTTGCAATCCCTCTCCATGCCCAAGTGAGCGACCCAGTCGCCAACCGATGGCAAGTCTAGAAAAAGTAAGTAGTGAAGTAAGAACACATATGGGAGAAAATTTATGCAGAAATTTTGTTCCTTACAAGAGCCACAAATCGAGTTGGTTCTAACTTTTGTTTTTGTTTTGTGAATAAAATAGAACCGTGATCTAGATCAACGACCATGGGAATGCAGCTATTGGCTGAATTCAGAAAATACAACTGTTGTGAGCTGTTATGGTAGCGATACCTTAGTGAACGATGTTTTTCTCTGAATTTGTACCTAGTAAATATTGTATCATGGTGAAAACATAAACACCTCTTTTCCACACGGAAAGATTTCTTGCCAGCAAATCTGCGGTACAGCCAAGTCTGTACTGGCAAGTTTTTCTTCTGTGCTGTTCTTTCTTTGATGCTGTGCTCTTTTTTCCTTTGCGCCAATTAGCGTTTTTTTTTGGACAAGCGGATATAATTATCTTGTTTAAGCTAAGCAATTTTTTGTATGAATAACTTACGTACTGTGAATGTGTCTAGTAACAACTGTTCAGTAACAACTGTCTAGTAACAACTTGGTTCACCAATCGTGTTTTAGGTGCTATAAAGTTAAGAAATAGACTACATTCTAAATGGAAAATCGCTCTAACCAAAACTGGGAAAATTAGAGATTATCTCGTAACAATGCATCAGCAATAATAAAACAGGAAAAGACTAATTTCTATAATTCAAAACTAAATCCTAATTTGGATTCAAAACAGCTGTTGAAGAATATTAAAAATCTGAGAGTATTTGGAAAGCAATCAGTTGAATGTAATTTAGATCCTGATCTTCTCAATGCTTTTTTCTTGAGCACTCCAAGTACAAGTACCAGCTACGAAAACTCATCTTTGATACAAAGGAATTTTATTTTTCCTTCGTTTGCATTCACTCCTGTCGACGTAAACTTTGTTACGAAATGTATAATGCAGATAAAATCCAACGCTGTTGGAGTTGATGGGATGCCAATTAAATTTATTAAAATTGTTCTTCCTTTTATAATTGGACCTTTGACCCACATTATTAATTGTGGTTTATCTAGCTCGCAGTACCCAAACATGTGGAAAACTGCCACAGTGACTCCGTAACCTAAAACTGCTAACGCATCTGACTATAAAGACTACAGACCAATAAGCATACTGCCTGCATTAGGAAAGGTGCTCGAAAAGATCATGGCGGACCAAATTTCTCAATTTTTAAATGAAAACAAACTCCTATCGCCTTTTCAGTCAGGTTTTCGATCTGGACATAGCTGCTCGACAGCGATATTAAAAATTACTGACGATATCAGGATAGCGTATGACCAAAATTTTATAACACTGCTGTGTCTTATTGATTTTTCGAAAGCCTTTGATACTGTTAATCATACTTTGCTTTGTCAGAAACTAGCTATGTACTTTAATTTTAGTCATAATGCAACTAGTCTAATAAGACATTATTTAAACGGAAAAACACAAAGAGTTAAAGTAGGAAATAATTTTTCATCTTTCAAAACCATTAACACTGGTGTTCCACAGGGATCCATCTTAGGTCCTCTTTTATTTTCAATCTTTCTAAATGACATTTTTGAAGTAAGTAAATATGCTTCTATTCATGCATATGCTGATGACATTCAGCTGTACCTGTCTCATCCTGTTGGCCTCTTAGAAGATTTAAGCTTCACACTTAACTCAGACTTATTATTTATTAATAATTGGGCTGCAGCTAACGCGCTGGTAATAAACCCTTTAAAATCCAAAGTTATGGCAGTTGCTAGAAATTGCTCTAGCTTTGTAGACATTCCGCCATTATTTATTGGTTTTGACCAATTAGAAATTGTTGAAAAGACTAAAAATCTGGGCTTTATAATGAACTCTAATCTAACTTGTACTGACCATATAAATAATACTGTAGGAAAAATATATGGAACCCTTAGAAATTTACGACTCGCCGCAGACTTGTTGTGCAACTTATAATGCCACTTATACCTTTTTCTGAAACTGTTTTTTGTCAATTTGACTCACAGTCCTACACAAACTTGTAGTAGCGTTTAACAGCGCAGCAAGATATGTCTATGGTGTACATCGGTATGATCACATTTCTTCGAAAAGTAAAAATATATTGGGATGTGATTTATTAGACTATCTTAAAATTCGTAACCTCATTTTTTTGCATCGACTAATATATATAAAACGTCCAGAATATCTTTATGATAAACTTAATTTTTTTCAGTCCGTGAGATATATTAATTTTATTGTCCCTAGGAATAATTATCTTAATACAAGTAGGTACTTTTTTATTAGCATAATTAGAATTTGGAACTCCTTGCCAATTAATATTAAGCAAATAACTTCGAGCAACGACTTCAAACGAGCCATTTTTAAATATTTCGTTTCTTGAATTAAATCTCTTTTTCTTCTTTTCTTTCCTATTTATAATTTATATTCTATTCTGATGTTCCGTTCTACTATATCTTTCCCGTACCCTATCTTTTCTTACATTTTAGTTTTTAAATTTTTAATTGATAACTTAATTCAGCTTTCATTTTATTTGATTTGATTTAAATGAACTATAATGTTTATTTATTTGAATTTTTTATTATTGTAATATAATTTTTATTGTAATTTTTTCATTTTTAATTTAAGTTTTTTAATGTTGTTATAATATGTTCATTGATGTACTATAAAAGACTAAGTCTTATTGTACTTAATTAATTAATAATAATAATAATAATAATAATAATAATAATAATAATAATAATAATAAAAATAATAATAATAATAATAATAATAATAATAATAATAATAATAATAATAATAATAATAATAATAATAATAATAATAATAATAATAATAATAATAATAATAATAATAATAATAATAATAATAATAATAATAATAATAATAATAATAATAATAATAATATTGTTAAGCGGATTATCGATGCCAATAAAACACACCTGCTACAACATCTTTTGTGTTTTTTAAAAATGTTTTTAATTTTGTTTTATCACATAACAACCGTCTTCATTTACACATAAATAGATAATATGTTAGAGAGCTTTGCTTTTTTTGACTTCAAAATAAAATATAGTGAATTCCAATTCAATAGATAAAGTTTATGAATTCAATTTGAAAAAAAGCTGATTTTTTGAAGTTGAATCATTTACTTCATAGTAAACTTAATGTAATTTTAGAATATTTTAATGGTAATAATCTTGAAGATTCAATTAATTTTTTTTTATATAGAAATCTTTACTATGTTTTCTGAGTTGGTGCCGTATAGCCTCAAATTTGGGAAAAATTGTGCTTACCCTTGGTACACAAGGGAATTAAAGACTCTTCGCAACAACAGGAATAGGGTATGGAAGAAATATGTCTGTAGCTTAGACTTAAATGACCTAGACCCCTACAAGCGTTTGTTTCAGGATTTTGAAAGTTGCTCAGCTACCTTATATCACAATTATTTAGACAGTATTAAGCTGAGAATATTGTCTGATCCAAAAAAATTCTGGGGTTTCATAAACACAAAAAAAAATTTGATAGATTCCCTTCATCATTTAAAACTTCTGATGGATTTACTGACGATCTCGTCATAATTTGTAGACTATTTGCCACTCTCTTTAAAGAGTCATTCTGTTCAGACTCTTTTAATCCTGATGAAGAGTATTTTGAATATATGAACTCTACACCCAGGGTTTCGTTGCACCCTATATATTTTAATTCAGAGGATATTTTAAAGTATATTGGATCGATCGAAGAAGATTGTAATGCTGGACCTGACGGTGTAGACGCAATGTGGTTGCGTTCTAAGCCAACCACTCTCCATGTTATTCATTAAATCAATTAGGGAATATAATTTTCCACTTTTTTGGAAAAAATCTTTTATAAGTCCTATTTATACAAAAGGTTGTAGTAATGATGTAAACAACTATAGGCCTATCGCTAAACTCTCATCGAATCCAAAACTTTTTGAGCGGCTCGTGTATTATCATGTGAAATTTCACTGTGGGAAGGTCATGACAACTCGTCAGCATGAATTTGTTACTGGCAGATCCACTGCGTCTAATCTCCTCGATCTTACAACGTTTTGCTTAAATTCATTTTATTCAGGTAACCAGGTAGACTGCATTTACACTGATTTTATTAAAGCATTTGATAAACTACCACACAACTTAATTCTATTTAAACTCAAGTTAATGGGTTTTCCACGATTTTTTGTAAGATTGATCCAATCGTATCTGACAGAGCGATCTTATCAAATACGATTTCGAGGTGTATTTTCTGCTGAATTTATTGCTGCATCAGGTGTTCCTCAAGGTAGCCACCTTGGTCCACTTCTGTTTATTTTAGCCATTAATGTTTACCCACATCATCAAACACTCTCATCTACTTATCTATGCAGATGATATGAAAATATACAGAACAATAGATGCTAAAGACAATTCAGATCTACTCCAGTCTGATTTGAAATCCTTTGAAGTTTGGTGTTTTAAAAATAATATGTTTCTAAATCTAGATAAGTACCAAACTATGACCTTTTCGCGAAAAAGGTATAATTTAATTTTTGATTATAAGAAAAATGATACTGCTTTAAGTCGTGTAGATGCTGTCAAAGATCTTGGTATATGCATGGATTCTAAGCTATTGTTTAACGTTCATATTGATTACATTTGTAAAAAAGCATCTTCTACGCTGGGCCAAAAAATTTAATAGTATGATCGCAACTACAACGCTGTATTATTCAATTGTGCGACCTCACTTAGTGTATGCAAGACAAGTTTGGTCTCCAAGTTACAATGTACATGATGAACGTATAGAGAGAATCCAAAAACGTTTTGTTCGGTTTGCTCTAAGGGGCTTAAGTGGATTTGGCACTATAAACCTTCCTCCTTATGAGGATCGTTTAAAACTATTAAAAATGCAATCTATTAATGAGAGAAGGAAGTCTGCAGATATCGTCTATTTACACCAACTCATAACTGGTGCTTTCGATTCGCCAGAACTCCTAACTCTTATAAATTTTAACACTAACCGTAGAAGCAGTAGAAACGCTAACAATTTAATTTACTTACCTTTTAATATAAAAAAATTATATGGCTACTGCTCTTTTAAATCGCATGAGTACTTTTGTTAACAACTGTAGCTTTTTTGATGTAAACTTATCGAAAGGTCAACTCAAAAGTAGATTGAAAACTAATGTATGATTACATGTGATAATGATAATGTAATGATGTGTAAATGATGAGATATTTCAATGATATTAAGTTGCTTCTTAAGATAATCTAATGTGGAGAAAGTGCGAAAAAGCTGTAGTAGCTGAACTCTATTGTTATTGCATGTAAATTAAAGATAAAAAAAACCCATCCTTTACAAAACTATAAGAAAAAATTATAAAATATTTGTAATTTCTCCGGAAATCCGCTTGTTTAAATAATCTTACCTAATATTTTTTTAATTAAATCAACACACAAAAGTATCAGAAAACCTCCCAAACCAATCGCCAATAAATTTTACTATGCCGAAAAAACTTAACAAAACTTAAAATGCTTTTATCTTGAAACCACTTTTCTGCGATTGGTTGTGATAAAAAATAATCGAAACAATTGTTCGATTTAAAAAATTGTTGTTCCACATATTTTAAGCATCAGTCTTCTCGTCGGTTGTTTTTGGGGATACATGAGGGTAGCTCCAAAAACAACGACGCTAGATACATTTTTGTTCCTAAGAAACAAAGTTTTTTAAAATTTTGAAATTCGGAAACTACGTTCCTTTATTTTTTTAACTACCCTCTTCTATAAGACCCAATAACAATGTTAATAGTTTTTCATTTTTATGTATATATCTATATTAAGGTGGTCCTTAAAAATAAAAGTGTTCAAACTCTCGGTATCATCCCCTAAAAATATGCGAATAGCTAAAAAACCGAGAAATACAAAGTTTGGGGATTATCTAAGAAGATTTAGAGGTGGCTCAAAGCACCTAAAGTTTGGAAAAATCACAAAATCTCACTTTTTTTCTATTATGTTGGAACCGGAGCGCCGTTTTTAGCCTATTAAACCCGATGTATATTTTTTTATAAATTATATGACTTAACACCTTTCTAAAATGTCCATAATCATAAAAATCGACCCACCAGTAGCAAAGTGATAAGTCAAAATAGCTGCCAAACTCGCCTTTTTCAGCACATATGGAAAAAAAATGAAACACTTTGAATTATTCCACTTCTTTGTACTGTCGGCATGTCGCCTAAAGGCAGGATCCCACTATCGGCACTATGTATCGATTTTCGATGAATTCCATGAATGTACACGATGAAGTACGTCCCTCGCATGCTAAAATTACATTACATTTTTGTAGACGAGGGACGTACTTCATCGGGTACATTCATGGAATTCATCGAAAATCGATACATTGTGCCGATAGTGGGATCCTGCCTTTAGGCGACATGCCGACAGTACAAAGAAGTGGAATAATTCAAAGTGTTTCATTTTTTTTCCATATGTGCTGAAAAAGGCGAGTTTGGCAGCTATTTTGACTTATCACTTTGCTACTGGTGGGTCGATTTTTAGGATTATGGACATTTTAGAAAGGTGTTAAGTCATATAATTTATAAAAAAATATACATCGGGTTTAATAGGCTAAAAACGGCGCTCCGGTTCCAACATAATAGAAAAAAAAGTGAGATTTTGTGATTTTTCCAAACTTTAGGTGCTTTGAGCCACCTCTAAATCTTCTTAGATAATCCCCAAACTTTGTATTTCTCGGTTTTTTAGCTATTCGCATATTTTTAGGGGATGATACCGAGAGTTTGAACACTTTTATTTTTAAGGACCACCTTAATATAGATATATACATAAAAATGAAAAACTATTAACATTGTTATTGGGTCTTATAGAAGAGGGTAGTTAAAAAAATAAAGGAACGTAGTTTCCGAATTTCAAAATTTTAAAAAACTTTGTTTCTTAGGAACAAAAATGTATCTAGCGTCGTTGTTTTTGGAGCTACCCTCATGTATCCCCAAAAACAACCGACGAGAAGACTGATGCTTAAAATATGTGGAACAACAATTTTTTAAATCGAACAATTGTTTCGATTATTTTTTATCACAACCAATCGCAGAAAAGTGGTTTCAAGATAAAAGCATTTTAAGTTTTGTTAAGTTTTTTCGGCATAGTAAAATTTATTGGCGATTGGTTTGGGAGGTTTTCTGATACTTTTGTGTGTTGATTTAATTAAAAAAATATTAGGTAAGATTATTTAAACAAGCGGATTTCCGGAGAAATTACAAATATTTTATAATTTTTTCTTATAGTTTTGTAAAGGATGGGTTTTTTTTATCTTTAATTTACATGCAATAACAATAGAGTTCAGCTACTACAGCTTTTTCGCACTTTCTCCACATTAGATTATCTTAAGAAGCAACTTAATATCATTGAAATATCTCATCATTTACACATCATTACATTATCATTATCACATGTAATCATACATTAGTTTTCAATCTACTTTTGAGTTGACCTTTCGATAAGTTTACATCAAAAAAGCTACAGTTGTTAACAAAAGTACTCATGCGATTTAAAAGAGCAGTAGCCATATAATTTTTTTATATTAAAAGGTAAGTAAATTAAATTGTTAGCGTTTCTACTGCTTCTACGGTTAGTGTTAAAATTTATAAGAGTTAGGAGTTCTGGCGAATCGAAAGCACCAGTTATGAGTTGGTGTAAATAGACGATATCTGCAGACTTCCTTCTCTCATTAATAGATTGCATTTTTAATAGTTTTAAACGATCCTCATAAGGAGGAAGGTTTATAGTGCCAAATCCACTTAAGCCCCTTAGAGCAAACCGAACAAAACGTTTTTGGATTCTCTCTATACGTTCATCATGTACATTGTAACTTGGAGACCAAACTTGTCTTGCATACACTAAGTGAGGTCGCACAATTGAATAATACAGCGTTGTAGTTGCGATCATACTATTAAATTTTTTGGCCCAGCGTAGAAGATGCTTTTTTACAAATGTAATCAATATGAACGTTAAACAATAGCTTAGAATCCATGCATATACCAAGATCTTTGACAGCATCTACACGACTTAAAGCAGTATCTTTTTTCTTATAATCAAAAATTAAATTATACCTTTTTCGCGAAAAGGTCATAGTTTGGTACTTATCTAGATTTAGAAACATATTATTTTTAAAACACCAAACTTCAAAGGATTTCAAATCAGACTGGAGTAGATCTGAATTGTCTTTAGCATCTATTGTTCTGTATATTTTCATATCATCTGCATAGATAAGTAGATGAGAGTGTTTGATGATGTGGGTAAACATTAATGGCTAAAATAAACAGAAGTGGACCAAGGTGGCTACCTTGAGGAACACCTGATGCAGCAATAAATTCAGCAGAAAATACACCTCGAAATCGTATTTGATAAGATCGCTCTGTCAGATACGATTGGATCAATCTTACAAAAAATCGTGGAAAACCCATTAACTTGAGTTTAAATAGAATTAATTTGTGTGGTAGTTTATCAAATGCTTTAATAAAATCAGTGTAAATGCAGTCTACCTGGTTACCTGAATAAAATGAATTTAAGCAAAACGTTGTAAGATCGAGGAGATTAGACGCAGTGGATCTGCCAGTAACAAATTCATGCTGACGAGTTGTCATGACCTTCCCACAGTGAAATTTCACATGATAATACACGAGCCGCTCAAAAAGTTTTGGATTCGATGAGAGTTTAGCGATAGGCCTATAGTTGTTTACATCATTACTACAACCTTTTTTATAAATAGGACTTATAAAAGATTTTTTCCAAAAAAGTGGAAAATTATATTCCCTAATTGATTTAATGAATAACATGGAGAGTGGTTGGCTTAGAACGCAACCACATTGCGTCAACACCGTCAGGTCCAGCATTACAATCTTCTTCGATCGATCCAATATACTTTAAAATATCCTCTGAATTAAAATATATAGGGTGCAACGAAACCCTGGGTGTAGAGTTCATATATTCAAAATACTCTTCATCAGGATTAAAAGAGTCTGAACAGAATGACTCTTTAAAGAGAGTGGCAAATAGGCTACAAATTATGACGAGATCGTCAGTAAATCCATCAGAAGTTTTAAATGATGAAGGGAATCTATCAAATTTTTTTTTGTGTTTATGAAACCCCAGAATTTTTTTGGATCAGACAATATTCTCAGCTTAATACTGTCTAAATAATTGTGATATAAGGTAGCTGAGCAACTTTCAAAATCCTGAAACAAACGCTTGTAGGGGTCTAGGTCATTTAAGTCTAAGCTACAGACATATTTCTTCCATACCCTATTCCTGTTGTTGCGAAGAGTCTTTAATTCCCTTGTGTACCAAGGGTAAGCACAATTTTTCCCAAATTTGAGGCTATACGGCACCAACTCAGAAAACATAGTAAAGATTTCTATATAAAAAAAAATTAATTGAATCTTCAATTTTATGAATCTTGATTATTACCATTAAAATATTCTAAAATTACATTAAGTTTACTATGAAGTAAATGATTCAACTTCAAAAAATCAGCTTTTTTTCAAATTGAATTCATAAACTTTATCTATTGAATTGGAATTCACTATATTTTATTTTGAAGTCAAAAAAAGCAAAGCTCTCTAACATATTATCTATTTATGTGTAAATGAAGACGGTTGTTATGTGATAAAACAAAATTAAAAACATTTTTAAAAAACACAAAAGATGTTGTAGCAGGTGTGTTTTATTGGCATCGATAATCCGCTTAACAATATTATTATTATTATTATTATTATTATTATTATTATTATTATTATTATTATTATTATTATTATTATTATTATTATTATTATTATTATTATTATTATTATTATTATTATTATTATTATTATTATTATTATTATTATTATTATTATTATTATTATTATTATTATTATTATTATTATTATTATTATTATTATTATTATTATTATTATTATTATTATTATTATTATTATTATTATTATTATTATTATTTTTATTATTATTATTATTATTATTATTATTATTATTATTATTATTATTATTATTATTATTATTATTATTATTATTATTATTATTATTATTATTATTATTATTATTATTATTATTATTATTATTATTATTATTATTATTATTATTATTATTATTATTATTATTATTATTATTATTATTATTATTATTATTATTATTATTATTATTATTATTATTATTATTATTATTATTATTATTATTATTATTATTATTATTATTATTATTATTATTATTATTATTATTATTATTATTATTATTATTATTATTATTATTATTATTATTATTATTATTATTATTATTATTATTATTATTATTATTATTATTATTATTATTATTATTATTATTATTATTATTATTATTATTAATTAATTAAGTACAATAAGACTTAGTCTTTTATAGTACATCAATGAACATATTATAACAACATTAAAAAACTTAAATTAAAAATGAAAAAATTACAATAAAAATTATATTACAATAATAAAAAATTCAAATAAATAAACATTATAGTTCATTTAAATCAAATCAAATAAAATGAAAGCTGAATTAAGTTATCAATTAAAAATTTAAAAACTAAAATGTAAGAAAAGATAGGGTACGGGAAAGATATAGTAGAACGGAACATCAGAATAGAATATAAATTATAAATAGGAAAGAAAAGAAGAAAAAGAGATTTAATTCAAGAAACGAAATATTTAAAAATGGCTCGTTTGAAGTCGTTGCTCGAAGTTATTTGCTTAATATTAATTGGCAAGGAGTTCCAAATTCTAATTATGCTAATAAAAAAGTACCTACTTGTATTAAGATAATTATTCCTAGGGACAATAAAATTAATATATCTCACGGACTGAAAAAAATTAAGTTTATCATAAAGATATTCTGGACGTTTTATATATATTAGTCGATGCAAAAAAATGAGGTTACGAATTTTAAGATAGTCTAATAAATCACATCCCAATATATTTTTACTTTTCGAAGAAATGTGATCATACCGATGTACACCATAGACATATCTTGCTGCGCTGTTAAACGCTACTACAAGTTTGTGTAGGACTGTGAGTCAAATTGACAAAAAACAGTTTCAGAAAAAGGTATAAGTGGCATTATAAGTTGCACAACAAGTCTGCGGCGAGTCGTAAATTTCTAAGGGTTCCATATATTTTTCCTACAGTATTATTTATATGGTCAGTACAAGTTAGATTAGAGTTCATTATAAAGCCCAGATTTTTAGTCTTTTCAACAATTTCTAATTGGTCAAAACCAATAAATAATGGCGGAATGTCTACAAAGCTAGAGCAATTTCTAGCAACTGCCATAACTTTGGATTTTAAAGGGTTTATTACCAGCGCGTTAGCTGCAGCCCAATTATTAATAAATAATAAGTCTGAGTTAAGTGTGAAGCTTAAATCTTCTAAGAGGCCAACAGGATGAGACAGGTACAGCTGAATGTCATCAGCATATGCATGAATAGAAGCATATTTACTTACTTCAAAAATGTCATTTAGAAAGATTGAAAATAAAAGAGGACCTAAGATGGATCCCTGTGGAACACCAGTGTTAATGGTTTTGAAAGATGAAAAATTATTTCCTACTTTAACTCTTTGTGTTTTTCCGTTTAAATAATGTCTTATTAGACTAGTTGCATTATGACTAAAATTAAAGTACATAGCTAGTTTCTGACAAAGCAAAGTATGATTAACAGTATCAAAGGCTTTCGAAAAATCAATAAGACACAGCAGTGTTTTAAAATTTTGGTCATACGCTATCCTGATATCGTCAGTAATTTTTAATATCGCTGTCGAGCAGCTATGTCCAGATCGAAAACCTGACTGAAAAGGCGATAGGAGTTTGTTTTCATTTAAAAATTGAGAAATTTGGTCCGCCATGATCTTTTCGAGCACCTTTCCTAATGCAGGCAGTATGCTTATTGGTCTGTAGTCTTTATAGTCAGATGCGTTAGCAGTTTTAGGTTACGGAGTCACTGTGGCAGTTTTCCACATGTTTGGGTACTGCGAGCTAGATAAACCACAATTAATAATGTGGGTCAAAGGTCCAATTATAAAAGGAAGAACAATTTTAATAAATTTAATTGGCATCCCATCAACTCCAACAGCGTTGGATTTTATCTGCATTATACATTTCGTAACAAAGTTTACGTCGACAGGAGTGAATGCAAACGAAGGAAAAATAAAATTCCTTTGTATCAAAGATGAGTTTTCGTAGCTGGTACTTGTACTTGGAGTGCTCAAGAAAAAAGCATTGAGAAGATCAGGATCTAAATTACATTCAACTGATTGCTTTCCAAATACTCTCAGATTTTTAATATTCTTCCACAGCTGTTTTGAATCCAAATTAGGATTTAGTTTTGAATTATAGAAATTAGTCTTTTCCTGTTTTATTATTGCTGATGCATTGTTACGAGATAATCTCTAATTTTCCCAGTTTTGGTTAGAGCGATTTTCCATTTAGAATGTAGTCTATTTCTTAACTTTATAGCACCTAAAACACGATTGGTGAACCAAGTTGTTACTAGACAGTTGTTACTGAACAGTTGTTACTAGACACATTCACAGTACGTAAGTTATTCATACAAAAAATTGCTTAGCTTAAACAAGATAATTATATCCGCTTGTCCAAAAAAAAACGCTAATTGGCGCAAAGGAAAAAAGAGCACAGCATCAAAGAAAGAACAGCACAGAAGAAAAACTTGCCAGTACAGACTTGGCTGTACCGCAGATTTGCTGGCAAGAAATCTTTCCGTGTGGAAAAGAGGTGTTTATGTTTTCACCATGATACAATATTTACTAGGTACAAATTCAGAGAAAAACATCGTTCACTAAGGTATCGCTACCATAACAGCTCACAACAGTTGTATTTTCTGAATTCAGCCAATAGCTGCATTCCCATGGTCGTTGATCTAGATCACGGTTCTATTTTATTCACAAAACAAAAACAAAAGTTAGAACCAACTCGATTTGTGGCTCTTGTAAGGAACAAAATTTCTGCATAAATTTTCTCCCATATGTGTTCTTACTTCACTACTTACTTTTTCTAGACTTGCCATCGGTTGGCGACTGGGTCGCTCACTTGGGCATGGAGAGGGAAAGCCTGATCGAAGAACTGACCATAGAACGCCTAGAGACAATTTGCATTTTTTTTTCTTACATCCGAAAACTTTTATAAATATTCTTGCTTGAAGTAATAATATTAAAAGGAATCAAATGTATATATATACTGTAAATATTTTGCCATGTTTTCTTTTTTTAGAATATAAGAAAGTTCAACATAAATAATGAATATAAGAAATAATATGAACTACAAATAATCTATTTCGACTTCTCATTCATGAAGGAACTAGTCGTGGGACATATCCTTTTGATAAACGTTATCAAAAATAAAGAAATTAAAAACCTACGCGTTATAAAAGGTTAATAATGAAAAGTTATTAATAACTCTAAATAGTAGTTAAGGTAAATAAGAAGTACAGCAGAAAATAAAAATACTTAAGAATACTTTACACTGGGCTAGCTTAATAGCATAGGTAGGGTAGAATAGGCACCGTGCTGCAAAGGCTATCACTTCCGCCGTAAAAGGTTAGGTATGACCAACTGCTTCCACAGGGTTACGTTGTGGGTAGGTTCCTACCGGGGTGGCTCTCTTGCTGATAATTGTTTTCTGTTTATTCTTTTCATGTACCATGGTGATAACGGACATCATAGACACACGCCAGGCAGTTGGTGAGAGTGGAAAACATGAAAGTCAAGCCAACGAACGGGAACATCACGCGATAATTCAAGAAGGTTCGATGCAAAGAAGAAGACAGCAGTGTATAAAAGCACAAACTCAGAGCTAATCGAGATCTGTAATTTTTTGAGCGTGCGCGTATGAAGTTGTAGTACCGGCAGCAGTATTCGTTGGTGGCAGAAAATTCTGCCCGCCCCAACTGACGGCGACGTCAACATTGATACACGGAGATAAGATCAAGCGCCGACAGCACCACCAAGGAAAGTCAACAGCGGCGTCAACGTTAGTACATTTCATCAAACGTAAAACATCGACAGCATCAAAGGAAAAGTCAACAGCGACGTCAACGTAAGCACATTTAAGCAAGAATAAAACGTCGACAGCATCACAACGGAAAAGTCAACAACGACGTCACCCCAAGCGATTAGGGCAGGATAAAGCGACGACAGTATAGCAGCAGAGAGCGCCAGCAGCGACCGCAAAACTACCGCAGGAAACTCTAGGAGTCATTAAAGTATCCATTTTCTGTTCTTTTATCAACAATAAGGCCAACAGGTACGTATGGGGACTCCCGAGGGGACCTAAACGTGGTAAAGATAAGTGGAACGCAGTGAAATAGTGAATATAAAGTGAAAATACTTAACGAACGAGACCGAGAACAGAGCGACTCATACCCAAAGAATTCGATTAAACGTACGGGCTAATGTGGGCAGTACCGCACCCGGACGTTTTACTCCTCTGCCCCACTTCGGGAAGATCTAACCAGGATCGAGATCGCGACATAGGCGTAGAGCTTCTTGCACTGTGGACCGAGGACGGGCTAATGTGGGCAGAACCGCACCCGTTCAAAGTCGCAGTTCATCCTTTCTCGGGATCAGGGCATTCATATAATTAACGACAAGACATTGTGTGACTATCGGACGAGATATTACTGGGTACTTTGATCCGGCAATCGCGACTCCGAGGTCCGGGCTAATGTGGGCAGGCCGGGTGCGGGAGCCTTGGGTTTAAGGTTGAAATCCGAGAATAATACCTAGAAGACGACGAACACCAACCGGGACCTCGACCACAGCCGTTAACATTACCTAATAAAACACTATAAATTATCACTAATGAGAGATATTTCCACTGCGGGATTTGAGAATACCACTCGGGAGCGCCATACCCCATACATGCCTGGTGTTTCTTATGATTGTATTCAAATTTAAGAAAATAGTTAGGGACGTTGAATCAGTTAACCGACGTCCACCTAGCACATAATATAAATATAGTTTCTTTTTTTTTCTCGGTTAGACTCAACGTAACCGGTTCACGTTATAGCATACTCGCCTAAATAGAAGTGGGTATATATATATTTTTTTCTAAACTTAAAATACCCCTAAAATTCCGGTTTGCGATCAAATTGTTTCAAAGATTTTAATAAATATTAAAATATATCGGTAGGAATTTATATACAGTATTTCATAATTATTATACCTTCCTTTTACATTTTTATCAGAAGTTAAAGGATTATCGAACTAAGTGTAAAAGGAAAACCATATATAAATATATATTTTATTTTTTTTTTTGTAATTTGGGGAAACTGCCCACAACTAATTGATTGCGGCCCACCTTCCGTGAGGCCAGGTAGTATTAAGAAACACTTTGTTAGTAAGTAGCGTATCCTGAATTTTGTCAATAAAATATTGAATTCCGATACCGCTGGATTTTTATTTGGTGTCCGTTTCCGAAGGAAACGTTTTACAAATTCTGTACCGAACCCTGGGTCCGGCGAGCGAATCCTCGGCCGGAAAAAAGGGTCGTTACACTCTATTTCCGATCTTAAAATGCTGACAAGTTTCACGCATTTTTTATCAAAACGAGCATAGTTGGCAAATCTAAATAACTATTAATTTTCGTATTTTTACGTTTCATCGCTCAATGAGCATTTTGGTATTGCTGTTTTTTTTTGTAACTGTTCTTTAAACAGCTGTTTCAAGACAGTGGTGCCAAATTGTTATAAAGTTGAACTCAAATTGTTCCACTGAAATGCGATATGATCTTGTCCCACGGGAATGCAGCTAGCGTGTGTGACACATGTTCTCTTTTTTGTTTTCTTTGACATTCGATGGCCGCACGAAATGGCACTCCTACCTTTTAGTTATTGTATCATTTTTCAGACTTTATTTATTTCCCTTTTTTCTTGATTTGACATAAACATGGTTGTTTTCCAAAAAGCGATGCCAATAAATTTCGTATGCTGCGACCATCAAATGTCAAAATAGGGAAAGTGTGTCACACACATTGACTGAATTCAGAGAAGTCAACTGTTGTGAACTATAATGGTAGCGATACCTTAGTGAACGATGTTTTTCTCTAAATGTGTACCTATTAATTGTGTCATGGTCTGTAAGGCGTATGGCACACTTAGCGGACACGAACAAATTTGTTGTTGTTTTCGCGGGTAAAAGAAAAAACTGGAAATTGAGAGAGCGTCTCCGTCATCCAAAAACTTCCAAGCAACTGACAAATATGTTCACGGTCCAATGCTGAAAACAATTTGGACAACGGTTGCATTTTCTTGATGCTTGATGTTTACGTTTTAGTAATAAAACTGCACTGCAGTAGAAACTGTACAATTTTAATTCATCAGTAATAATATGTTTGTTGTTTATTATTGAATTTTTATTTCAAATTGTGTGAAGCGCATTATACTAATAAGCATTAATGTTTTTTAGTTTTACACAATTAGAGTTAGCAATGTTGATAGTGTGTTAGGAAGAGCGGCATAGTTTTACTTTATGGCTCACGCTTAAATATTTTTTTATTTTAGTTATATGTGTATGATATAATTAATATGCCTCATAAACCTATTGGTGCAGTAAAATTTTGTCGGTATCGAATGGTTTAGGATATAAAAATCGTGAAAGTTTGAAAATTCAGTGCAAATTTTTGAGTGCGTGCAAGCTTTAAAAATGTAATTAATTTTAACCCCAGAAGATCAGAATTCAACCCATCCATTTTAAATGCAAATAAAACCACATATAAATAACCTATAGAGAATAGCCGTGTTATTGAATCGATGGCATAAGGAAATAATGCCTGCACGAAATGGTAGCAAAATCTTAGTAAATTTTGCTTCCGCCATTATCGAACAGAAAACTACGTGGACAAAACAGTGAGAGAGAAAAAAAAATTGGCGAAAATTCTAAACTTTGACAGACAAGCAGACAATGCCTGCATTCAGCGGAAAGAACTGTTCCACAACTTTCGGGCTGAATGGTATGCTCTCACAGAACATGTTCCTTGAGATGTCACAATTTATATAGCGAAAATATTTTATGCTACTTCGCTACTTGAGCACTTTTTCGGCTAGAATGCGGCCAATGTGTGGCTTGTATCTAAAGCCCGTATGAAACTTCATTGCTTTGTCCATTTTTTATTCATTGACAATGAAACTAGAGCAGCTGAAATAGTGCTAAGGCAAAATTCAAGAAGTGTGAGTGTATACGCATACAGCACGAATTGAACAAAAAAATGTGCTTTCGGACAGCATTTCCAATGCATTGTTTTTGACGTTTCTCTCAATTCGTTCGTCGTTAAGTTTCGATCAAATATTAAGTGTCAAAAACAAGCTTGAGCTCTTTCTTTCGCAGCCAAAAAGAACAGAGAGATAAAATAGTCACGTTGCGGAGATGTAAAAATCATCTTCATCATTTTCCAACAATATATAACTGTCTAGCTCACGCGCCACTTGTTTTCAGATTTTGAAATTGGACAAAACAATGAAGTATCATACGGGCTTAAGCAAGAAAACATAAACAAAAATTATATTTTCAATATTTGACAAATTTAACGCAATGCTGCCAAGTTTTGTAGAAAAATGTTAAGCGAAATGTAAAGCGCCGATGAGCGTTTTTTTGGGAAAGCGGATGCAGCGATGCCAAAAAACCTAACGTTTCATAATTTGTTTCCTCACAAGAAAACATATCAATATATGAAAAAAGGTTGATCATCAAATATGTGCGTATGGCTTGAACTACATTAAAAAAAATTCGCAAATAAAAAACTATTCAGTTAATTTGCTTGAAATTTTCACAAGATGTTCCCAAGACTATATTAGTTGATATAAAAAAAATATTATCAAAAAAATTTTTTTTCAAAGGTAGAAGGCCTTAAAGAAGTCTGTTCGGAGAGAATCCTACTCTCCGCTCTTTTGGTTTCAAATGTGAAAAAGAAGAAAGAACATTGCAAATTGGCACCGTTGACCACCGTTAATCAAAATAATACAGAATGCTTTCAGTTGTGTTTACTCCCTAATGAAGTCCTTGGTCAAAAATCGAACTTTTCATCTGAAAATTAAGTCTGTTGGTCTTGCGTTAGGTTTGCTGAAGGATATTTCGCATTAAAAATGCACTGTTAAAAGTTACAAACTTGTCCAAACTGTATGGGTTATCAATATAATCAATTTCGCATGACATTTGACAAGTAATAACAATGCATCTTTTATTTAGTTTTGATTTTTTATTCAGAAGTGGAACACGCTTAAAAAAGGACTTTAAAACTAATTTTCTCAGAATTTCGCACAGGGAATTCTGCAATGTAGGCACAATGAAACTACCTCCCAATTAACAACAAACTATCGAGCAAAACTGCGTATATTTAACCCAAATAAGTTCACCCAGATTATATTAAATAATATTTTTAACACTGTCCTAAAAACGGTAAGCCATTATTTACGCACTTTATGGTGTTATAAAATAGTAATCTAGTTTAAGTAGAAAATTTTAAATTAAAGAGATCAGTACATATTCGTGTAAGTACAAAATTAAAAAAAAATTTACTTATCCGTAATAAATTCACAATTCTCGCCAATTAGTTCATTTGAGTCCCTTTCTTTAAAAATCATTACATGAATTGCTAAAATCATCAGATTTAGCTGACAACAGTTGCAACAAAGCAATAAATGGCGGAAACATTGAAAGTCTTAAGTCGATAAAAAACAATCAGTTAGTATCCTATAGGAACTAACTTGCTTTAAGAAACAACTAGTTAAAAAACTAGTTTAAAATAAACTAGTTTATGATCAACTTTGAATTATATTAAGGCGGCATCCACTTTAATTTTGAATAGTTTTTATTGCATTATATATGAAGTAATTGAGAAACTACTTAAAAACACGTGGTTTAAAAAATAATTTGAATTATATTAAGGCGGCAACTACTCTGATTTTGACATGTTTTTGTAGCAAATTTTTATTAGATTACAAGTTTGCATATGTTTAACCATGGTATTTCATTAAATATTATTAAATTTAGACTTTCACTAATATGAATTTATGTATATATTTTTCAAAACAATAAAATAGATTATCTCTTTGATGTATAGAAATTTAAAATTTTAAATTTATTTTCAGTAAGTGGAATATTACTAGTTTTCAATTGATTTATTTTTAAGTAATTAAGAAAATGGTTTAAATTTAACAAGTGGTGTAAAATATATTCGGTTTTCAATTGATTTATTTTAAAGTAGTTAAAAAATAATTTCAATTCAACTAATTTAACAAGAAGTTGAAAACATATGCAGACGAAAGTCAATTGACTTATTTAGCAGACATCACCCTACAAATTATGTTAGTTCGTTCTATGGAAAAAAGTCAGAATTTCAACTAGTTGTGGTTGACAAAAAACTCTTTTTCAACTACTTTTAAATTAGTTGATTTTCCTACAGGGTACTTATAAAGTATATTCTACATTATTTATTGCAATCATTAGATTTACGTACTTAATTCATCCGGGAAAGTTGCTGTGATAGGTACTTTGACTAAATAGTATATTTATAAACCAAGAGGTTGTGGTATTGATTCCCATAGCTTACACAAAATATATTTTTTTTCCACGTTTTATGATAAAGAGAAATTTATTTAATAATATTTGTTATGCTCGAAGAACTTTTAAAAATATTCCGAAATTGTTCAAGAGTCGCAATGAATTTTTAACAAATTCACAATTGTTTATAGAAAACAAGCAAAATATGTTGAGCTGCAAAAAATAATACATTAATGTCAACTGTTAATCAGTTTTGCCGACTCAGCTCTATCTATAATGGTAAATCCAAAATTAATTTTGATGTCGCGAAAAATGTTTTATTTTGTTATTCAATCTAAGCTTGCTATTTTATGATGCCGCACAATTTAAGACCTTCATTATAATTGATATTCTCATCATTATAACTAAAGCAACGTTCTTTTTAACTTCAACCTGACCTACTTAATTATGTTATGCTCGTATGATAAAACCACAACATATTTCAATTAAAAAGTTCAATTATAACATGGATATAACCAAAATACTGAGGAAGTATTTGGAAAATACATGAGTGTGCATTTTTTAAGTGCATTTATAAAAATGCTGTCTTTTACACGACTCTGCGTATTTTACCTAAAGGAAATCAAAAGTGCGCAAATTAGAATTTTTTCATTAAATTGGCTGGCAGCGAGTTGTTAAACAATAAATATATATCAGCATTTTTAAGGTTCAAAAAACAAATTGCCAACACCGCATGGGCGATCCTATTTCATACAAGCAATAATATATTAAGTGTGCCAACCAGTGCCAGATTAAGACTTTGTGAGGCCCTGAGGCTAAAAAATATTTGGATGCGCATTCCCTATGAATTATTATAAATTTTATAGAAATGATTTTTTGAAGTATTGTTAAATTAAAATTTTTAAGGATTCTGTACGGCAATCCTTAGATATATATGGAATATATATACCTATTATATAATACACAATTATATATAGTTGTTATCTATAGGGTGAGGTGGGGTAATGTGTGGCGGGGTGATGTGTAAAACGGCGATTTCTCATACAAAATGTTGGCATATGAGTGAATGAACAACTGTGATATGCTTCTCATACAGCATATGCTTTTTAGTAAGTATTGAAAGTATGCAAACATGCATTTATTATACTTCTTAAAAAGCGTGAACAATTTTTGTTAAAGTTTTTTGTTAATTTACAAATAATAGCGTTTCGGATAAACATCTCATTAGATTTTAAAAGTGAGTAGATGTAAAATGTGCTGTTGTTTAATATCTTTAAATATCATAAATGATTTTGCATATTTTCACATTGTGGTAAAATACCATCAATGACAAAAAAAAATGGCTTATACATTATAATTTTGTGTGTTATATTGAAGTTCTTCCACTTTTTTACTTTTATTAAACTTTGTTTAGTTTTTTTTATTGGTTATTAGACAGAACTATGCCACGAAAATACGTGAAAGAGGGCTTACTCAGCAGCCGATTAAAAAAATAGATGAATGCCATTAAATAGTAAGAAATGAAAAAAGTCGGTACATGCAGTAATTTTATAAATTTTTCATAATACTCTCACTAAACATTAAAAGATAAACAAAACCAACCAACATTTTTTTGATGTTACACCAAAGATTAGAAAAGAGTTGTCAGTTCTGCACAGTTGCGTTTGTGCAGTTATTTTCAATAAGTAAAGATTGGGCAAAAGTGGATGTGAAGGAAGGCGATAAAATTTAAATTTACCGCCTGCCTTTGCTCTGCTCTGCTTAGCTGACGTAGCTTTGTGGTAGCGATGCTTGGCGACGCTTAGCGAAGTATGAGTGCGAAGAACATAGGAAATAAAAAGTTTGTAAAGAAGAGAGTAAGAAACATTTTGATATTGTGGTATTTTTGTTTCTTTTCGCTTTGCTATGACTTTTTTGTTTCCTATAAGAATTTTGCACTCATCTGAATGTTTGCATTTTTTAGCTAGATTGGATTTGGTAAATTGAATGAATTTGCCAATTTCAATATTTTTAAATTACGAGAACATTTTTATGCCCTTTACCTATACTATACATTTATTTTAATTTTTGCAGGTACTACGTATTTAAGAAATTTTTAATTTTTTACTAATTTCCTGGTACTATGAATTTAGGAAATTTTTCATTTGAAGCTTCATTAGATGTCGTAAACTAAATCAATTTACCAATTTCCAGCTTTTTAAATTAAGATAAATTGATTTAAATGATTTTAATTTGAATAATTTGGCTGCATTGGTTTTGGTAAATTAAATGAGTTTTCCAATTTCCAGCTTTTTGAATGATGATAACATTTTTATGTCCTTTACCTATAAATCTCTTTTAATTGTTGCAGGTATTAAGAAAATTTTTCATTTTAAGCAAACTCCAAATGTTTACGAATGCGTTTAAAATATTAAATACCATGCAAAAGTTTGAAAGCTTAAAATTTCAGTATTTTGTTGAATCTTCAAATCCAAAATAAAATGGTATAAATATTAAAAAATACTTTATTTCATTTTAATTACTTTCTTTAAACAATAATTGTTATGGTGACATAAAGTTCCTTGCCTTTTTCTGTATTTTGATTTTTTAATAAGTCCTGCATATAATTTATTATGCATAAAAATCTGTATTATGAGCGGAATTGATTTTTGATTTTTTTTTTTCATATTCAAAAAAACAGCTCAACAAAAATAATAATAAAAAAATTTATTTTTTAGAAATCTTTTGACTTAAGTCTATTTGTTGGAGGCATTTAAAAAATGTTTCATTTTACCAAAGACAAAAGATTTACAAAATTTCCAAATTTCAATTCTAGATTTAGTGAGTGTCAAGCACTTACCTTATTTTATTCTTCTAATTTAATTTCAAAATTCCAAATTTTAAGTACTGACTCTTATTATTTAATATAATACGGTGCTTATTAAATTATATAATATCTTAGAAACTATAATGAAATCTTCTTACATAATTTAATACTTTAAAAATAAATGGAAATCTTATAACGTAATGTAATAATTTAAAACTAAATGAAAATCTTATTACATAATGTAATAACTTGACACTGTATTGAAAACTTATTACATAATGCAATAAATTATCAACTAATGGGCAAATAATTTGACTGAATTTAACTAACTTAAGTAATACAATAAAGTACATTTTTACAACTTAAAACTACAGAAGTAAAAGTATTAAATTTACTAACAACACTTGCAGTATTTACAGTATTTACAGTACTTATTTACATATTTACAATATTTACATTATAAAATGTAGTATTTACAATATTTACATTATAATATGTAGTATTTACAAAATTTACATTACAAAATGTAGTATTTACAATATTTACATTAAATATTTACACAAATGTATTAACAATATATACAAAAAGCTGTATACAGTACAAATATATTTACAATATATACAAGAAGCTTTTGTTGGTCCAGCGAAATAAAGAGAAGTAAGAATTTTTTGTGTGTGAAAGAAGGAAAGAATTTAATAACCTGAAATAGTAGATAGAAAAGATGGATAATTTTGAAAATAATAATTGAGTCTACCGGGCCCAAGTTGAATACCTGCAACAATTAAAAGAGATTTATAGGTAAAGGACATAAAAATGTTATCATCATTTAAAAAGCTGGAAATTGGAAAACTCATTTAATTTACCAAATCCAATGTAGCCAAATAATTCAAATTGAAATCATTTAAATCAATTTATCATAATTTAAAAAGCTGGAAATTGGTAAATTCATTTAATTTACCAAATCCAATGTAGTTAAAAAATTGAAACTATTTTAATCAATTTATCATAATTCAAAAAGATGAAAATTTTAAATTGATTTCATTTACCAAATCCTATGAAGCTTCAAATGAAAAATTTTCTAAATTCATAGTACCAGGAAATTAGTAAAAAAATTAAAAATTTCTTAAATACATAGTACCTGCAAAAATTAAAATTAATGTATAGTTGGTAAATTCGTTCAACTTACCAAATCCAATCTAGCTGAAAATGTAAACATTCAGATGAGTGCAAAATTCTTATAGGAAACAAAAAAGTCATAGCAAAGCGAAAAGAAACAAAAATACCGCAATATCAAAATGTTTCTTACTCGCTTCTTTACATGCTTTTTGTTTCCTATGTTCTTCGCACTCAGACTTCGCACTCAGCTAAGCAGAGCAGAGCAAAAGCAGGCGGCAAATTTAAATTTTATCGCCTTCCTTCACATCCACTTTTGCCCAATCTTTACTTATTGAAAATAACTGCACAAACGCAGCTGTGCAGAACTGACAACTATTTACTACTCTTTGGTAAGACTGAAGGTACATAATGACCTTGAAACCTTTCTTCAAGCCTTTTGACATATCGTACCCATATTTTTATATGCAATTTTATATGCAGAGTTTTTTGCTCTGAGATTACGTAAAAAACCTTTAATCACAGTTTTTAACAATGTCCATGCACATAAGTCTTGTCACTTAGTTGCTGACCAAAATTTTGGCTTATCATTAATAGGTGTAATTAGGCGTTTTACTTTTTCCACATCAGACCACAGATCTGAGCAGATCTGATCAAACCGGCCATAACCTGAGCTGACAACATCAGATCAAACAAAAATTGGTCTGATTTGGTAATGAAACACTTTGGGAACATTTGCATCTTTCGTCCACTTAAATGTCATGATATATAATTTTTTAGATAAATAGCTAAATTTAATAAAAAATAGTACATTCTAAACTAGTGCCAGCCATTTTTTGCTTATTGTTTTTTTTATGTATGCGTTGGCAGCCGATTGCTTAGTGCTCAGTAAAAAAATTCTGAGCTCGTCGACAGCATCTGACTAACACTCAGACCATGACCAGACCATGAAAAGAAACGCATATATTGAACACAGCTAAGTCTGAGGTAAAAATAAACGGTGATCTGTTTTTGACAACTCATGCTCAGCTCGGATGTAATAAAGAAAAACGCCTATTGATGACCAATAAAAATTATTCTTTTTTGCTTTGCGTTACTTAATTTTGTTAAAAATAAACTTCAGATACAAAAATCGTTCACTTCTTTTATCCACTGCGTTCACAAAATTCTTCATTAAGCCGAGTTTTAGTTGGTGGGGAAATACTTTTTCAGTTACTTTTTTCCTTTAGACTTAAGAATATACTATATTGTCCACACACGTATCAAAACTTGTTCGGTGAATTTTTTCACCTTTAATTTTTGAATTTTTCACTTTTAACTCACTACGATTTCACTCACAAATGGTTAATCTGAAAGATCAAAATGTGAAACTAACCTATCTTATCAATGACGACGATGTTAACTAATATGGGTTGTTTAAAAAAGATTATCGGTGTGAACCTCAGAAACAAGACGTGATAGAAACAAAAGGCATCCACTGCCTACATACTGTAACTTATAGAAAACTAAAATCGCAATCAGTTTTTCAGGTACCGAAATCGTGTCACGCAGTGTTATCTTTGAAATGAAATGTCAATATTTTAAATCTATTATATAGTGGTAAAGATATAGATATTTTATTGAATAGATATTGCATCAAGAAAAAATGTGTTAAAAATTGATAACTAGTTGAGGTATCGATTTCTTATTCGACCAAACATATTTTATTTTGTTATAAACAAAAAACATTTTCAAATTGTGGCGCCCCAGTTATTTAAATCGTGCCCTTATATTTTTTCTGATAACAGCAATATTATACAGAGGTGACAGTTCGAAGTTCACTCAAGTGTCGTTGTACAAGCGTCTGGAGAATAGATGAAAAAAACAATAATAATTATGCCTTGCCTCAGCGTTCGTTTTGACGCTGGTTATACTTTTCTATAGGTGCGCATGAAACAACTTCTGAGGCAAAAGCATAATTATTTTTGTTTTGTTTTCTATTCTCCGGATGCTTGTACAACGAAACTTGAGTTTGAAGTCGAACTGGGACCTCTGTATAATATAACCTCCGTGAATATATAGAATAACTACTTTTTTTTAAAAAATGCACAACGAAACACTGAAACATAACTTTTTTCAGAGAAGACCACAAAAACCCTGGTTGTCATTTATGTTTAAGAGAGTATAAATGTTTTTTTAGATATTTCCGGGTGTTGTCAAACGAATAGACAACCTATAATAATTAGGTCTGGACCATGATTTAATTATTTTAAACGTTATTCATATTTTTGACGTTTTCTCAAATTGGTATGCTTATTTGAAAATGAGAGCAGAACAAAATCATGAGAGCAATGGCATTAGAGCTAAAAATGTACACGGTTGCCCAAATATCCTACTAATTGGTACTAAATTGACTACTATTAATGTTGTTCTAGTACTTTTATTGCTCCGATTTCTAAGTGCATTTATAACTTTTTAAATAATTTTAATTTACAAACTTTAATGAAAATTAAGTAACTAAGTATATAAGAAATATAAATTCTAAAATAAATATAATTTTGTTCGTTTATTTTAATAAACACATTAATAATATTAACTGTGAAACCTAAAGAAGATCGTTTAGTGGCACGTTCTCAGCCATTTTCCGTTAATGCTCAATTTTCAGCCCTAAATAGGAGCGGTGGCCTTATGTTAGATGTTGTTAAGAAGTGTTGGGCAAATAGGCCGAATTCAGCGGAGTCAACAGTTGTGAGCTGTTGTGGTAGCGATACCTTAGTGGGAGATGTTTTTCTCTGAATGTGTTGTTACTCTTAAAGTCAGAAAAAAATAAATAGTAAAAGTATAATAGTAATAGTTAAGAATCAGTAAAAAATGTAATTGCAATCGCTCCCATAATTGTAGCATTTAGTGATTTTTAACACAACAGTTGCCAGCTGTTGACTCCGCTGAATGCGGCCATAGTGACTGATGACAAATTTTTCACAGAAATTACCATTTCATCGTTTTATGCAGCCAACGGTCAACTTATTTAGTCTAATAAAAAGTGCTCTACACTATCAACTCAGAGGTCCCCAGTTCGAATCCGGGTTTGGCTTATTTTCGAATAAGCATGGTTATTTTCGCTTTCTTTGTTCTTTACTACATTTAAGAATTATTGAAACAAAAAATCCACAACTAAAACGTGGATGGAACAACTGAGGGATGGAAATGCTTAAAGGGGTTAAGGCATAACACTAGCCTAGGTTATAATCAATTCAAATTGTCTTTCATGTTTGCGCCTAATCGATAATTCACATATGGTTCCAATCAATTTTTCCTCTAATAATCCCTTTCCTTTAAGGTCAAAGACCAAACTTTGTTTGACCAAACAAACAAAAAAAACTTTACTTCCTAACGCTCTGTCAAAATTGAATTTTCAACCGCTGAGCGTTGCCCCCGCGTTATTATGGTTTGCTTCATACAGTTTATACTAGATTATGGCGCAATATCTTTGCTTGACTCCCAGTAAATACTTTTTTATGATTTGCGTCTAAGGTTTTCAAGTCGCAAGGAAAAAATGTTTTTCGCACACCCTAGAAGATGCTTTGAACTTTTTCCGCTCACGGATTTTTGGTTCTAATAGAATACCAAATTTTCTGATATTTTTGTCAATCCATGTTTTGCGATAAAAAACACACGTTACAGGCATATATTCTGTTACAAATTTTACACCATGCACTGTACACCAGGAACTAAACGCCACGTTTTTGTGCCGTAAGCTGCGTATGTTTAATCCTTTAAAATTTTGCTATTGCAAATTACGCTGCTGTAAACTACCGCACCTACGCTGTTTACATCGACAATATGGCGTTCATTGAATACCACTAGTATTTCTGTATATATATTTTTTTTTTTGCCTTAACTCACTTTCTTCTACATTACACGTTCAATTAATAAAATTCACTTATTAGATTTTGAGCAATGACAAAAATAACATTTTATTTTATATGTGCAAAGGAACTTTCTAAATTCCAAGAATATACTTACAACATAGCATATACTACCGACGCAACACCTACATAGTTTCTTTTTCTTATTATCATTGAAAAACTTCTACACTAGAAAACTATACAACGAAACACTGAAACATACCTTTTTTTCCAACAGCACAAAACACTGTTAGCAGATTGTCAAAATATGTTTGTTTATAAAAAATAAGCATACGTCAAAAAATACGAATAACCTTATAATAATTAAATCATGGTCTAGACCATGGCTGAATTATAAACGGTTTTTTTTAACCCTCCCTACCCCTCCATAAAGTAACGAGACATGAAATAAAAAATTAATTGATTTAAAAATATTATATTATTTTACACAATAGTCCTTAGAATTTTCACTAGTATTACTGACTATATAAATATATATGACTATATAATTTAAAGGTTCAATATAAAAAAGATAATAATTATTTATATCATCATTTAAAGCTTCGATCCAAGAGTCGATGCTCTCAATCACGGATTGAGAAGCTAGAAGCTTTGTTGAGGATTCTTCAAATTCTTATTCGGATTCAAATGCGAAGTATTTCAACTGGTCCTTGATATTGTTGGTTTTCTTTTATGCTTATATTCAGTGGTCCTGATCTTTTAAATGCATAAATCTATACATATAATAAAACTGAAAAAATCTGTACATTTAATGTTATTTGAAAGATTTTTCTGAGCTGAACATTTTGAAGGATGTGGCAGAGAAAATATATAACAGAGATTACTTCGAGACATTAACAGAATGTTAACATAAATCCAACGATCCGAATATTAATACGGTTCGAACAATTGGTTGCCAGCGTGTGCTGCCAGCAACACAGACTCTGCCAGCAGAGGCAGACGAAAAGAAAAAAACCACCACCAAATGCGAGACAAGCAACAACGAAAAACAAAACAATTACTCCAATGGAATTTTATGAATGAATTGGGAAAAAATTAATAAACAATTTGTACTGCTACTTATTGTTATGTTTGTGTGTTTATGCAGAATTTGTTTTGTTCTTTGCTTGACGTTGTTGTTATGCTCTATTTTATGCTTTTGATCGTGTTTCCGATATTTTTCTTGTTTGGCTGAGCTGAAATAAAAGAAAGAAATTGGCCAATTTGTGCTGTTTCTTAACTAAGCCAAATATGAAACAAGTGAATGTCGTTATGGCTTAACAAATTATTTCAATGCGCGAAATAGCGAATATATATTTAATTTATCTATACTTATGTTATATATTTATCTTTCAATGTATATATTTTAATATTTTATCTATACATATTTTATACATGTTTTGTAAAATTCTAATTTACCTACAATCTTCTGGCCATGCATTTGTATGAAAAATTAAAATTTTTCGAAAATTAAAATTATGACTTTTTAAAAACGTGAAGTTTGCAATAAAAACCCAGCATGTATTCATATGAGTTCGATAGAAGTGCGCTAAATTACCGCGAGTTGATCTTTTTGTTGTAAATTGAAAAACATATAAAAATGTTTGGACTTTATATAAATTTCTCTATTTTTTGCACATAAAGCCTTATTTTGTGCATAAAACTGGTACGCACTTCTTCCATTTTTTGCTTATTTAGTAAATAATTTCATTTTTTTCTTATTTAGTAAAAATAAATCTAAAAAATTCAAATTTGAAAAAATTGCAATAAAGTGCTATTGAAATGTTTTCTGAAACAGCATTTAATAAAAAAACAAACAAATTATGTGATTACTTTTAATAACTTGGTCGTTTTTAAATTTTTTACTAGAAGTGTAAATTTCGAATTGGAGTATTTTTACCAAAAAACTTTTAAAAATGCAAAATTTAAAAATTCACGGTTGGCTAAAGCATAGTCTTAAGCTTTTTCAAGCAAAAAATTACAAAAATCAAAATTCGAATAAAAAAGTTATAGCTGTTGAGTTTTTGGCATTTTGAACACAAAAAAATTCATAAAAAATTGATTTAATTATGTTTCTTATTTAAAATGGCTTCAACAATATAAAAATAAATTCTCTGATTTTAGTTAGAAGAAATTTTGGAGTTCCAGGGCTACTAACATATCAGACCCTGGTTTTAAGATAAAAAAATATTAGGACTACCCCAAAAACCTACCAATTTTATTTTATGTTTGTGTGTCTATGCAGAATTTGTTTTGTTTTTACTTGACGTTGTTGTTATGCTCTATTTTATGCTTTTGATCGTGTTTAAAATTTTTCTTGTTTGGTTGAATCGCAGAGCTGAAATAAAAAAAAATTTGCGATTTGTGATTTTTCTTTACTTTTCCAAACATGAAATAAGTGAGTGTCGTTTTGGCTAAACAAATTAATTCAATATGAAAAATATTTTATCTAATAGGTACATAGATTCTTTATACTCTATATACTTTTGTATTCTATTTATATACCTGTAAATTAAAATAATGTAAAATTAAGGAATAGATCATACTTAATTACAAAAATTTACTATAATTAATATAGTAGGTAAGTTACCTACTATATATTTATATTTTTCTAATTCAATTTTCAATTTTAAGCAAAAAAGGCAAAAACCCACCACATATTTGTTGTTATATATTAAATATATTTATATTATATTTATCTACTTACCTATTAAAATTATCTTAAAAAATTTTTATATGCATTTTGTTTTCAATAAAAAATTTAATTTCTTTGGTTTATTTTTTATTACATAAACGGGAAATATTTTCAGAAAAATTTAATTTAATTAATCTTATAAATTAAATATTTTATGTTGGTAGTTTCGTGCTTATGTTTATATATATTTGGGAATTTTAATTGTTTTTTATTAATTTGTTTGTGGCATTTTACAATATGATATCCACATATATGTATATATAATATACATATTGAAAAATATTGAATTTTCTGACATCCAACTTTTCATTTCTTCCATTTTATTTTGATGTTTTTTTTTTAAAAAAACATTTATACTTGAAATATGTATTGCTCATTTCAGCTCTGCGTAACCAAACAAGAAAAATTTGAAACACGATCAAAAGCATAAAATAGAGCATCAAGTAAAGAACAAAACAAATTCTGTAAAGACACGCAAACATAAAATAAAATTGGTAGGTTTTTGGGGAAGTTCTAATATTTTTTACCTTAAAACCAGGGTCTGATATGTTAGTAGCCCTGGAACTCCAAAATTTCTTCTAGCTAAAATCAGAGAATTTATTTTTATATTGTTGAAGCCATTTTAAATAAGAAACATAATTAAATCAATTTTTTATGAATTTTTTTGTGTTCAAAATGCCAAAAAATTAGAGCATTTTTGAAAAAAACAGCAAGTTTCAACAGCTATAACTTTTTTATTCGAATTTTGATTTTTGTAATTTTTTGCTTGAAAAAGCTTAAGACTATGCTTTAGCCAACCGTGAATTTTTAAATTTTGCATTTTTAAAAGTTTTTTGGTAAAAATACTCCAATTCGAAATTTACACTTCTAGTAAAAAATTTAAAAACGACCAAGTTATTCAAAGTAATCACATAATTTGTTTGTTTTTTTATTAAATGCTGTTTCAGAAAACATTTCAATAGCACTTTATTGCAATTTTTTCAAATTTGAATTTTTTTAGATTTATTTTTACTAAATAAGAAAAAAATGAAATTATTTCAAAAATAAAAATATCAAAACTTTGATAATTTTTATCCGATTTTTATGTTATATAGCTCATCTTTAGGGACAATTCAATAACAAAAGAAGTGCGTACCAGTTTTATGCACAAAATAAGGCTTTATGTGCAAAAAATAGAGAAATTTCTATAAAGTCAAAAAATTTTTATATGTTTTTCAATTTACAACAAAAAGATCAACTCGCGGTAATTTAGCGCACTTCTATCGAACTCACATGAATACATGCTGGGTTTTATTGCAAACGTCACGTTTTTAAAAGTCATAATATTAATTTTCGAAAAATTTTAATTTTTCATACAAATGCATGGCCAGAAGATTGTAGGTAAATTAGAATTTTGCAAAACATGGATAAAATGTGTATAGATAAAATATTAAAATATATACATTGAAAGATAAAATATATAACATAAGTATAGATAAATAAAATATATATTCGCTTTTTCGCGCATTGAAATAATTTGTTAAGCCATAACGACATTCACTTGTTTCATATTTGGCTTAGTTAAGAAACAGCACAAATTGGCCAGTTTCTTTCTTTTATTTCAGCTCAGCCAAACAGAAAAATATCGGAAACACGATCAAAAGCATAAAATAGAGCATAACAACAACGTCAAGCAAAGAACAAAATAAAATATATATTCGCTATATACAATATATTCCAAAAATGTAATTTTTAATATTTGTATCTGCATGTCTGTCTATACGATTATCACGTGAAAATTTCTGGATATATTTTCCTTAAACTTGACATTTGAGTTCCTTCCCAAGTTACATTGTTAGAGCAACTAGGTGCGGGTGAGCTCTAAAAGTGTTCTGTAGGTGTATGATATGTGGTTAAAGCTTCTCCGCAGCTTTGTTTACTGGTAGTTGCTTTTAATTTTAAAGAAAATGCTCGATATATGAATTTTTTACCATTTTGAGCTCTAATACTTTATACAGCTCTGTAAAGGATTTTATAAATTCTTCAAAAGAGCAGAACTCGAATATTTCTACTTGCTCTGTCATCTTTCATCTTTCAGCTTAAAAAAAAAATGGAAAATGAAAACAATAAACGTCGTGGACGAGGAAAAAGTTAACTTCTCCTGGGGCTTACCCTTGTATGGAATTCTCATATAAAACTTTATAAATTCAAAAATAAGCTCACTGTTGACACCAAGTTTTTCATACATATGTCTATAGTCCATTCGCACTTGACAAATATGATGCTGTGCTGGACCAATCACAATACATCGGAGATAAAAAAAAGTATAAAGAATGCAAAATAAATGCATGATGATTAAATTTTAATCTTTTTGTTTCTCATTCACACACTTTACATCTTCATTGTGTATACTATTCTCCTATTTTTCTTTTATTTAAAAGATGGTTAAACAATGAAATTGTTCTCTTTGTATGCTCTTTATCAAAAATACAAAAACAAATCTTGGATCGCCAAATGTCAAAGTAAAAGAAAAACCACAATTAAAAAATCAAAAGAAAATTTATGATTAGAAGTCAAAATATATTTGAAAACAATGCGTTTGTCTTTTGTCCAGACCTTATACAGAGGCTGCTGCCGTGGCTTCGTTAATACTGGAGATATGGGGAGTTCAGGGGGTTCAACCCACCCCCTTAGGAGTTAAACATTTTTTTATACATTAAATAAAAGCACAGATATTCCAAATTATTTAATTACATAACATGAAGATAAATTGAAAACTGGTCAATGTACATGATTAGTTTGTTTAGCAGACATTAAGTTAAATATTATACAATATATTATGTATACATATATTTATATATATATATATATTAGGGCGGGTCAAATTCTGGCTCAGCGAAATTCGTAAAATACATGTAATTTCAAGACTTTTTCTCCACTACAGCATATACAAATTCTGAAAAAAAGCTGTGCGGACTTTCGTAAATAGATTCATACACATACATTCATACATTCATATTTTATAATTGAGAACAAAATCTATTTACGAAAGTCCGCACAGCTTTTTTTCAGAATTTGTATATGCTGTAGTGGAGAAAAAGTCTTGAAATTACATGTATTTTACGAATTTCGCTGAGCCAGACCTCCAAAAAATTCGTCCATACAAATTGACCCGCCCTAATATATATATATATATATATATATATATATATTAGGGCGGGTCGATTTGTAGGGAGTGAAAAAATTCACCAATTTCCCTATAATTTACGTATTCTACGGGTTATTCCATGAAAATTTACCGAAGGAACCATACCTCTATCGTTAAAATCGAGTCCCCTACTTTTTGTTGGTAAAAAGTTCAAAAGTTACGGGCATTTTTGTCCAAATTTTGGACCATTTTTCCATTTTTTCATGATTTTGTCCAAGAATATTACTTTCATGGTAATTTTTTTGGCTCAATCCATTATTTAATTCAATTTACAATTCAAAACGAAGAGTTTAAGCCCAAATTTATCGAATTCGGTTGATGAATTCATGCGATATTGCTAAAACAAAATAACACATAAAACCAACTTTTTCTACAAAAATTCAAATTAAAAGATAATAAAGTATCTATCAACCTATTATCAAAAAAAATATTCAATTTGAGTGTAGTAAAAGACAAAATGTGAAAAAAAAACATTATTTTTTCTGAAAGTCTTGTTTGCTTTTGTTTGCATTGGTGTGAAAAAATATGCCAATAATGTAAAGCGCAAATCAGTCCAGTTGTAACGTAAGGTTCGTAAGCTTCGTAAGTCAAAAAATTGAGCCAAAAAAATGGCCATGAAAGTAATATTCTTGGACAAAATCATGAAAAAAATGGAAAAATGCTCCAAAATTTGGACAAAAATGCCCGTAACTTTTGAACCGTTGGACTAATGTTGGAGATTTTTTTTTGTAAATTGATCAAATTGAGCTCACCTTTCCAACGCGCATACTGGCGATTAAACCCGATCGATAGTTTTTGAGTTATGGATGTGAACGTGTAGGTAATATTTCATACGAACGTCAATTTGGGAAAAAATCTACCAACAAAAAGTAGGGGACTCGATTTTAACGATAGAGGTATGGTTCCTTTGGCAAATTTTCATGGAATAACCCATAGAATACGGAAATCATAGGGAAATTGTCGAAAAATAAAACGACCCGCCCTAATATATAAGCGATTGCAGAACGTATACATATAAATTGAACAAAATTATTCTAAGCCAGTCTGTGAAATTCAAATGATGATAAGCAATGCTCCATTGTTCGTTAAATTACACTGTAGGTAAATTTTCAACTTTTGAAAAGGCACAAAAAAAAAAGCTGAGACATGTAAACTTAATTTTCGGTCGCAGAATTTATTGACATATTCAGTTTTTCCAAATCAGATCAAATTCTCGCTCATTCACAAGTTTGACAGCTTTAGAGACATATTTAGACGTCACTAACACCTTGATTTCTTACACCATGTATGTGCTAATGAAATGCACTTTTACGTTAAGTTAATAACTTAACGAACAAGGTAGCCATGATCATTACACTATGCGACTGATTTGATAAAAAGAAATATCAATTTAAAGACATATAAATTTAATTTTAATTTATTTTCCAGCTTTGCAAATTGGTTTAGTAGTTTCGGCGCAATTGAAGGAAATATAAAACAAAAGACTTTTTTCAGTCAAAAATAAAATGGAAAAATCCTTAAAAAATGAGAAAAAACCGGATGTATCAAAAAATGCACAGTTTGTCATTTTAAACAAAAAGATAGTGCTTTAAAATAAAAAAATGCTGACAAAGAAAGTTCATAGAAGACTTACGAAGTTATAGACAAGTAAGTGAAGGTGCCGAAAGTAGACTTTTACCGGTTTTCGGTTTTTTTTTTTTCATTTCATTCAGATTAATTTAATATTGTTTTATCTGAAGTTAATTTTAAGTAAAATTTTTATATATTTATGGCATACAGGAACATTCTGCCGATATGCAGGAAACATATGAAAATACTGTTAATTTGTTAAAGAAGATCAAATATGAAGATCTTGACTAGAAAGATTGTTGTGATTTAAAAGTCGTTGGTATTTTGCGTGGATTGCAAGATTGGATATTATTTTATGTAAAGATAATTTTATGTCAAATTTATGTAAATTTTTGGCATACGGGTATTTTGACGTTAAAGGATGCAAACATGATTGGCCATTACATATGGTTTCTCATCTGACAAAAAATTCTGAAAATTATAAAAGACAAAAAAGGAGCCGAAATCATTTTTAAAATAATATCCTATCTTGAAATCTACGGAACATGCAAACGACTTTAGATCACAACAAATTTTTCAGTCACGATCTTCATATTTTATGTTCTTTAACAGTTTCACCATTATCTTATATGTTGTCTTCATTATGGCAGAATTTTCCCGTATGCCATAAACATAAACAATAAAAATTTAACTTAAAATTAACTTTAGATTAATCTGAATAAAATTAAAAAAAACGGTAAAAAGTCGACTTTTGGCACCTTAACTTAATTGTCTATAACTCCGATAGTCTAACTTCTTGAATTTTCTTCATTAAGCCTAGTCCTCTGTTCGTTTGCGGGAAATTTCGCTGGCAACATCTATTTATTTGTTGCGTGAAAATTTTGAAAGGTAATATTTTGTTTGCAAACAAACAGTTGACGTTCTGCTCAAAAATTTGACACAAAAAAAAAAATCAGAAAATCACGTCAGTTCTTTGATTTTTATATTTTTTGAATATATTAATATAAAAAAACCTTCTAGAATAAATATGCACGCGGATGATGTTGTTTGTTTTGCAGCTGGACAAATCGTGAACTTATTGCTGCAAGCTGCAGAGATTTAGGAGCACCCACACCGAGATAATGTGCACCCATATTTGTATATTAGATTTCGTCGCTTTATGGAACATAGCAACGTCTTTTTTTCCTCATCACTGAGCTGGCCCTTCTTTTTTTTGATAAAATGTATGTCCTCTGCAATATTCAATTGGAGAAATTTTTAAAATAATACAAAAATTATAAATCAAATAAGAAACTTACTTTATTCTTTTGTTTCCACTTATTTATGAATTACAACTAACATTTTTTGACAACTGTCAGTTTTCGCTCCAAAATAAATAGGCAGCCAAATTAAATTGTCGTAAAAAGATGTTGCTCATAAACATGCTGCGAGAAATTTTCACAGCGGAACAGAATACTTCTCTGGCGAACTTGTTGTGAAAATTTCCACGCTTGTTTCGCAGCTTTCATTTTTTATATAGAGATTTGAGTGGAATTTCACGTGAAGCTGAACAGAGTACTATGCTTTAAAACTTATTTTTTTTTCTTTAAAAAGCCATCTTCTTGCTTAAAACGACAAACAGTGCATTTTGGGTACCTTCGATTTTTTTCTAATTTTTTAAAAGATTAAAGCATAGTACTATGTTTTCTTGCGTGAAATTTCGCTGACAAAAATTTATTTATTTGTTGCGTGAAATTTCTGACTTAAATTTTGTTGTGAGGAGTTCCTATGGAAACGTTTCTCAGAGAGACTCAGAGAGTGAGTTGGGAAATCTCATAAGAACTCTCTCTTTTCACTTCAAAATAAATAGGCAGTACAATTAAATTGTCGTGAAAAAATGTTGCTCAGAAACATGTTGCAATTATTTCACGCAGCGGAACATAATACTGCCCTGATGAACATGTTGTGAAAATTTCCACGCTTGTTTCGCAGCTGTCATTTTTTGTATGGAGATTTGAGTGGAATTTCAAATGAAACTGAACAGAGTACTGAGGTTAACTGAAAAGTAATCTCTTTTTCTATATTTTTTTTTTTTTTTGATTGCGCCGAAACTACTAAGCCAATTTGCAAAATTTATTTATCTTTAAATTGATATTTCTTTTAACCAAATCAGTCAATTACAACTCAAGATATGTTAAAATATATGGAACTATATCCAAAAAAATCGGATCATAATTTCAAAAATACATACAGTGAAAGCTCTCATAAGCGGACACCGATAGTTACCTACATTTTGTCCGTATATGAAAGATGTCCGCTTATGGGAATGTCATAAAAAATAATATTAAAATTCAAATGAAAACAATGGGAATTGAGATATTTTAATTTAAAATAATTTTTATTCTCCAATGGACAAAAAACAAAACTAGTACAAAAAAATGTATATATGTACCAGATGTGTAAAAGAATGCATTCATTTGTGATTTAAAATCATTTAATTCCCAATCAATGATTAAAAAAATTGATTGCATTAATTTTTTCAAATCATTGATTGTGATTAAAAATTTAAAATCTCTAAAGAATGCAATCATTTTTTCAAATCATTGATTGTGATTTGAAATTTCAAGTCCCAATCAATGATTTGAAAAAAAGAATGCAATCATTTTTTCAAATCATTGATTGAGATTTTAAGTTTCAAATCACAATCAATGATTTGAAAAAAAGAATGCAATCACTTTTTCAAATCATTGATTGGGAATTAAATGATTTTAAATCACAAATGAATGCATTCATTCATATAAATCATTTTTTGTTTATTTTTTTATTTGATATAAAATATTTTGTTAGAAGTAACAAAATTCAAATTTTTAAAGCGTGGAAATTTTCACAACATTTTCGTCAGAGCAACATGTTTCTGAGCAACATTTTTTCACGACAATTTAATTGTATTGCCTGTTTATTCCCTGCAGTGTAATCAACTAGATTTGTACCAGTCAACAACTAGTTGGAAATATCCAACAACTAGTTCGATTTATGTCCTATTCTCATAGAACCGACTGGTATTTTTTACGTGGTGATGTCATTGGAAAAGACAATTGTCTTACTATAGATAAGGTTTTAACTAGTTAACAACTCATTTTTTATGTAAAGTTCTAGTTGGGTTGTGACTAGTTTTTAACCAATATAGTAATTATCGAATTAAAACTAGTTCATAGGTTCATATTTTTTCAATAGTTCATAGGTTCAAAGAACATATATTTTTACAACAAAATATTAGCTAAAGGCTAAAGTTAAAGCTATTTGATGAAATACCATGTTTATGGTATACTACATGTTTTTAAATTAGTTTTTATATGTTTTAATTTGTTTATTATTAGTTTGTTCCAATGGGGTACCCAGCTCCAACTGGTTTTGGAACTGGTTGATTTTGATAATATGTAGTATAGTTTGATTTTGGCTAGTTTTAAAACTGGTTTAATGTGACTTGACAAAAACTAGTTGGGTTTAAACTACTTTTGCAATTAGTAAATCGTAACAAAATATAAACTAGTTTGTTTTGACTAGTATAAATACCACTCATGTTTTAATGCTGACTAGTCTTACACTGCAGGGTTACTACGTTAACCACTGGTCTATTGCGCTATACGAAACAAAAAAAATAACCATGCATATGAACCGAATAGCCTTATATTGTTTCTGCATTGCAATATTTCTTTGGTTTAAATTTTAGTACATAAAAATTTTAGTTATGGGTTAGTATTTGTGAAAGTTTAAATTTTAAACCGCAAAATTAAAAAATATGCAATATACTTTTAGCTGTACGAAAATTTATTCCAAGATTTTTAACCGTGTATAAGGATTTGAAATATTAAAAGAGTAAGCTAAACGTGTAAAGGAGCGCGAGAGCGAACCAAAAAATAAATAACAAAATAATATTAAAAAGCTCTTCAAAAATTAATTTTGCTTGCAAGTAACAAAGACAAACTGTTAAACAAATAATATTAGTCTATGAATTTCCAATACTTATTCAACAGAGATATCAGTACTTTTGATAATAGTTATTATATCTAATGAGATATGCTACAGAAAAAATGGACCCCCGCTATAAAATGTGTTTTCTCATCTTGTCCCAAGGACTCAATCGAAGCCGGATTGAAGCATTGATCCAAACACACTGTTTAATAAAAAATATCGTACTTATTTCACACTGATATTTTAAAACATTATATTATTGAGATTACAGTGACTGTTTTCAATGATTTAAATAAATGAATGCAATATCGTGAATGCAGTCAATAATTTCCAACCAAAGATTTGAAAAAATGATTGCATTAATTTTTTTCAAATCATTGATTGGTACTTGAAATTTTAAATCACAAGCAATGATTTGAAAAAATGAATGCAATCACTTTTTCAAATCATTGATTGGGACTTGAAATTTCAAATCACATTCAATGATTTGGAAAAATGATTGCATTCATTTTGAATATAAATCACATGATTTAAAATCACAAATGATTGCATTCTTTTACAGCTCTGATATGTACATTAGAATGGTTTTAATTTTCTTTCGAAAGTAATAAATTGGACCAGGGTTTTGTTCCTTCACAAAACAGAAGTAAATTGCAAAATTTTTAAAAAAAAAATATTGATATTTAAACTTTTAAGTTTAAAATCTAATTTATATGGAAAAAATGCTCTATTTCCAAAAATTTCCCAATAAGAGTTTTTAAGTGCAAATTTTTCTTTTAAATGAGTTTTCAAACATTAAAATTAAACAAGTTGTAATTTTTTACTTTTCGAAAAGAATCTAAAACTAAAATCAATCGCCAAATCTAAAAAAATCACAAAAATGCAAATTTGAAAAAAATTTCATTGAAATTCTATGGAAATATATTCTTAAACTATCTTTAAAACAGATACAAGAAATTATGCGATTACATTAAATTACCTGGTTATTTTTTGCTGGAAGTGTATCTTTTTGGAAATTTCGAGTTTGGGTATTTTTACGGAAAAAATCCCAAAAATTGAAAAATTCAACTAAGAATAGTTTTAGATTTAACAGAAGTTGTCAATAATAAAATATTATTGGCAACTTATTGGCATCGCATCCGCTTATGGGAGATTGTTTTTTATAATTAGACATATTTGTGTGTCCGCGTGCGTTTTTCGGAAAGTCCGTGTATGGGAGAGCATTTTCTAAAGAACAAAACCAAAAATTGATCGTTCCCAAGAATGTGTCCACTTATAGGAAATGTTCGCTTATTAGAGCATCCGTCTATGGGAGCTTTCACTGCATATAAATATATTCTGGATTGCTAAGGGGGGGTTTGAACCCCTAAGTCCCCCTTATCTACGGCGTGTCCTTGGTCTAATACTCTACTAGCTTGAGTAAAATGCTCTAAGTGCTTTCGTAACGTTCACATTAAAATTTATTTCGAAAAACCTTAATTTTCTGTAATAAACTGCATATCTATTGCTGAAATCTTTCCAAAAGACGTAACTTATTATTTTAATTGACTTTGATTTTGGTGATGTTTTTAATGGAAAATAAATTCTTAAAATATTCAGTTTATTTTACAGCCTTATAAACTGTGCTTTGGTCTTTAAGTGAATTTGAACTGGTTTTTACTATACATCAGTTAGAAAGAGTAAATCTCGTTTTACTTCCGCATTGCAATGCAAGTCAAGCCATTAGAAATGCTATAGAAAAGAAAATTTCGTCTGCACTGAGATCAACAAGGAGAACTCTTTGCTGTTGCTTTTTCTTTTAACAACTTTCTGCGATTCATTTAAAGCAAGTTCAATTCAAAGCCAACTTGAAATTATTTACCACTACACTGTTTATTCACATCGCCCATGAAAAAGTTGTACAAACAAGACGTGCTATAAAAAAGATCAAAGACCGAGATATTATCTAATAGTTAATTCAACTATGGACACAGATACCCGGTTTCGTAGGAAAGTGTCCGTAAGTTTATAAAACAGGTCAGTGTTGCATATACTATTTTAATTTCAGCAAATTGATGCACACAGTTTGCTAACATGCATTTGCAATTTGCTTGGAGCTTAAGCTTTTACCTGAATGAAAAAGATATTGCTATGTTATCTGACCCATACAAGTCCGTAACTAAGGATGGGTGTTTTCGGGATAAAACCCGTATAGGGTTCGAAGTTTAACATTACTTTAGGGGTCATTTCCTTGCAGAATTCTTTTAAACGAAACAAAAAATTTAATTTTTTCCATCATGTTGTCTTCAAAAACTCGTTAATGCAATGTCACTGTTTCTTAAAGAAAACGGAGTTAAAAATTTAGAAAACCGGCCAATGGTTTTTGGAGCTATAATATCAAGAGCAGATTTAATATAGCATTTAATATATTAAGCATTTAATAGCTTAATAGCTTTAAGCAAATAATAGCATTTAAATCTGACATAAAATAAAGACCGTGAAGTATGAGGCTCACCTGTTTCTGATCTTTAGGAGTGAAAGAGTATGAGATGATTTCTTTAATATTGGACATTATCATTGAATGCGCCCCAGTAATGTCAAGATAAAGTTTGCTTTTTTACTTACTTACATTTTTTATTCGAAAATAAATCTTCGGATCTCAAGCTTCAAGCTGGTCAATATGGAGTTGTATATTTTCATTGAATGAAACCATTAGAGGGCAACTGTCTTTCTTGGATTTTGTCACATCACTGTTATTAAGACAGCGAACCTGTTTTGTGAATTAATACAAAATTTTTTTAAAACTGCCTTACTTGCCGTCCACTGACAAAGAGTTATTACTGTCCTAGACAAAGAATTATTTGAGACGGCACACTTTTTCGTTTGGGCGACATAAAACCCTCGTCAACCGGACGCGACGAACTCAATATTGTCTTGATTTTAGAAATCCAATTATTTTGCGAATATACAGAAAATAATTCTTTTGCAGTTCAACGAGAACAGCTGTTGTAAGTATGTCTTTTAAAAAAAGTTAAAATTTATTTTTTAGGAGCTTGCAGCAGAAGAAAAAACAACCGCTTTTAACGAGATATGATCGTAGAATCCATGGTAGAATAATAGAGGTAGTCTCGTGGCTAATCGTGATCTCTTTGACAATACTACCAAAATTGTCGAAATCAGTTTTTTTTTAAAGAAAATAAAGATATCAGCGAAATATTCAATTACTTCAACTGGATATTTTTGTGTGTGCTTAAAAACTTGAATTTTAAAAACTTAATTTTTATTTATTAAAATGAAGTGTGTGTTGCGCTAAAAACCTTTGGGCCTAGTTTTCGTGTTCCAGCTGACGAGCCTAGAAGACAACGATGGAACATAACATGTTCCGAAAATTTTAAAAAAGATGATCGTGTTTGCTATAGACACTTCCACGAAAACGTAGTTTGCCATCCACCACCATCCCAATTTAATAACATTCATATAAATTACTTCAACAGCTGCAAAAAATCCTATTTAATTGATTGATCAAAAAAAACTCAAAACAGCAAAATAGTTTCAGCCATGATAGATTTTTTTTTTAATTTTTCCTTTCTCATCGCATTCTCATCGGTTGTAGATTTTGTATAAGCTGTCAGTTGCCTTTTGACAGTTATGGTGGTTCGCTCTCAGCCGTGCCAAGAAATCCACCAAGAAATATATGATAGTTTTATTATTACTTCAAGTAAATTTTTGACAAGCGATATACAGAGAAATTGATTGTTTAATTTTTGATGAATTACGTTTAAATTAGGAAATAACTATATAAGGAGATTTTTTTTTTTGGATTCGCCCGGAGGTATGAAATCTTCCAAAGATACGTATACCCGTCCTATACGCATGCACAATTTACATTCTAAAATCTGCCCGATTCAGCCGGGACAGACAGAATGCACCTACGTACTAAAACATACCCCCTATTGGCAATTAGGATTTTCCACTAAGCACATTAATTGGCTTTTCAGTGGAATTTAAAAATTGAATATATATATAAAACGCGTATTTAAGTATACTTGATTCTATATAAATAAGCAACATCGAATTAAATAATAGTAATTATCAATTTAAGGTACCCGAAAAACAATCAAAAACACTTAACTCATTTAACCTGGTTTGCGGCCATTGTCCAACTCAAGGACCTTCGTGGAAATGAGATAAATCTCATATCCGCCAAATCAAAATCCCATTTAGTTGGATATGCATTTGGGCCAACGCAGGCATAAACTTGTGTGGAAAAGAGATATACTCTGGCACACCAATCCAGGTGATAGTGTGAGTTCAGTCTAATTTCAAATAAGGAAACCACGTGAGCACGTAAATCCCAATTCGATTAAAAATTAAAATATTGAATAATTAAAAAGTAAGTTTTAAAAACGATTCATATTTGATGGTGCTTACTTTATAAAACATAATATCGAGACAAAAAAGAGAAACAGAACAATCTCAGTTACCAATATTACATTGTTATAAAACTGCAATAGGTATAATATGATGAAGTTAAATTGATTTAATTATTTAAATGTAATATAATTTTCCGTTTTAAGACGTCTACCGAATCAGAAAAATTAATCATGTTGAAGTTATCATTGGCCGCATTCTAGCCGAAAAAGTGCTCAAGTAGCGAAGTAGCATAAAATATTTTCGCTATATAAATTGTGACATCTCAAGGAACATGTTCTGTGAGAGCATACCATTCAGCCCGAAAGTTGTGGAACAGTTCTTGAGCACTTTTTCGGCTAGAATGCGGCCATTGAAATCACTGCACATACATCGTAAAGGTTCATAAAGAGCGTAATTAGAGCTGCACTGACTCAACTTGAAAAACAGAAAATGTCTAGTTCCTCTCCTTGGGATGTTAAAATTTAGAGCTGAGATAAGATATTCCGAATTAACCTCGCCACGAAGTAATTTATACAGAAACATGACATTAAGCATCATTCTTCTGCTTCTTAGGGAAGGTAGTAAAATAATTTTAAGGCGTATTTCATATGATGGAAGCATAATATTAGGGTTCCAACGACTATGACGTAAAGCAAAAAGTAAAAACTGTTTTTGAACGGATTTTAAAATGTATAATTGTACATACGTACGGCCTCCTGTCCAGAAAAAAAGGAAAGAAGCGGTCTGAAAGATCCGGCCTCAGGTCTGATATATGCCTTGTAGATATTTACCTTAATGTGCGGTTGAATTAACTGAGATCGGAGCAGTCGATTTAGAGCGAATTTAGATATCCTGGCTTTAATAACAATGTGTTTCACATGATTAATGAATTTATTGTTTCTGTGCATAAATAATCCAAGAACTCTTACATTAATTTTAAGTAATATATAAAGGTCGTTTATTGATATTTGCATGTCTTTACAATTGTTTCTTACTTTACTACTAGTGTCTCTAGTCGAACCTACGAAATGAATCATTTCTGTTTTCTTTTCATTTAATATTAAGTTCCATTTATCGAAGGACAACACTAATTTCGCTATGTGAGCATTGATTTTATTTTGTGCTGTAGTAGAGTCTTTATGAATAAAGAAAATTGAAGTGTCATCAGCATACTTAATAGATTGAACGTGCTCATCAGTATGCAAATCGTAAAGATATAAGTTAAACGAAATAGGTAAACAAACTGAACCCTGAGGAGTTCCTGAATACATATCAGCAAAATTGGAGTAATGATTGCCAAGTCTCTCGCGAAAGAGCGATGTGTTAGAAAACTTTTCATAGTTTTGATCAAAAAAATAAGAAAACCGAGCTTACCAAGTTTAAAGACTAAACCATCATGACAAACTGTATCGAATGCTGCTTTAAAATCTAAAGAAATAAAAGATGTAACTTCACCTATATTCAAACCGCGATCAATATTCATTTGAAGTTTTCCAAGTGCATGTTCAGTTGAAATACCAGGAGACAAACCAAACTGGTTTTGAAATATATCTAGCTTTTTAATATGAAGGAAAATTCTATTAGCTAATATGCGCTCAAATATTGAAGAAATGCAGTTTAAATTAGAAATAGGTCTCCAGTTAGTTAAAACTGCTTTATCTTTATTAGGCTTTGGAATTGGAGTAATGAGAGCTATTTTCCAACAAGAAGGAAAATAAGAAGAAGAAATTAGATGATTAAAAAAAATGGTCAAAAATAAAATTATATTTGGTGAAAAATGTTTGATAAGATAATATGGTGTACCATCTATACCAGTAGACTTTTTATTTGGTTTTTAGAAATAATTCGAGTGACTTCATCCACCGATGTTAAAATGTTTTTTGTTCACCACAAAGAGACTCATTAACGATCGAAAGCTCACTTTGATCTTTGATGGCTGGTGAAATTATTCCATAAACAGAATTTAAATTTGTAGATAAATTATGATTAATTGAAAAATGATTCAGAAAGGCATTTGTTATGTTTTCTGTTCCAATGTATTCTGTATTTTTGTCATCTTTTTGAAAAATAATATTAGGTAATTTTGATCTTTTCTTGTAGCCAATAAAAAATTTGACTGCAGAAAAAGCATCTCTAGTGATGTTTGTATTGACCAAAACATTCCTATAATAGTTGCAATATCAAACGAAATTGCGTTATAAAGCATTGAACGTGTTAAAGAAATATCTCGTTTAATATTTGCAATTGAGTACAAATTGGTACCCCTTTTAAAGTTCCTTTCTAATTTTCTTTTTAATGATGATGTTTGAGCATTTTAATAGTAGAATACGATAAAATAATACCATTAGCTCTTATGACTCTGCTAGGTACAAACTTATCAATATCTTCATTCAGAATATTTGCAAATCTGTCAGAAATGCATTCTAGTTCCATTGGGGTTAAATTAGCATTAGTTGGTATATTAATTTGATTGATTTGGGTTTCAATGAATTTATTGAAACGGTTTGGATTAGTATCAGTATAATTGTATTTTTTAATAAAGAAATTATTAGAAGTGAGATTTATCGCGAAATCGCCAGAAAAAGATGGAAGATTTCCAATGTTGGAGAAAGTCAATGGAAATTCGATATTGAAAATAAATTTTTCAATGTAGGATCCGGAAGGAGAGTGAAAACAAGTAGAAGTTTTCACTCATATGGTGATGATATGAGAACATTAGTTATGTCTTGAATATTTTTAAGTGCTGTCCAAGTAAATTGTTAGATATGTCACCAATGTCTTGCGTTAAAATCACCGCCAAAAATAAAGTGATTGTTATGTTGAAAAATTTGTAAAAATGTATTAAGTTCAACGTGCGAAAGATGAACATAACAGATGCAATAGTAATCCAATCGTTTGCTATCAAAACATCAATTGAAGTCATTTCTATACCACCATTTTTAAATTTTTTGTGATTTCTGATTTTAAACTGGTTTCTTATAAGTATCGCAACACCACCAGAACCGATTCTATCAACCGACTGGAAAAAATTGTAACCATCGTATTGAAAAGAATAATTTTCATTAATGTGGGTTTCTTGTATTAAATATACATCAGCCGAAAAATTTGAAAGGAAAGTTTTGAGTAAAAATCTTCTTTCGTATTTAACCAAAGAATTGACATTGAGGGATCTTTAAAATCATTTTTTAATATTTTTAAAAATTTCAAATATTTTCGAAAGTGATTCAGCAATTTGAGAAAACATTGCGAACAATTGCGCATAATCAACATTTGTAGAACTTGCTGAACTGACTTTAAGCTTAAAACTAGCAAAATCGCTGCTTACAACATTCTGTCTGTTCTGTTATTTTTAAAAAAGCAGAAATTGAGAAATTCTCAAATCGTTAGAAGTATAACCAGCATCATCATAATTTGAGTCATGGCAATTGATACATCCCAAAGGAAAGTTGACGTTTGACTTACGCGGAGGACACTGCTGTGCATGGTGATCATCAATACATTGAACACATCTGTACTTAAAATGGCATTGGCTTGCTGTGTGATTGAATCTTTGGCAGTTGTGGCATTAAACAACCTTACTGGCGCGCATTTTTTCAACTTGAACTCCAAAATAACCAATAGTTCTAATATTAGTTAACATTTCATCTGTGATTGAGCTATCAACAACAATTCGATATAAAATATTGTGCGTTTGATTGTGATTGTACCGTTGAAAGCCAGTTAAAAATCGTGTAACAATGAAATCAGAAACGCCAGCAGAAGACAAAGCAATTTCAATTGCAATAATATTTTCAGCGTCTGAGTTGCAGCAAAAAAACCACGCAAAATAAAAGATTTTTTCTTTTGTGATTTGTTGTTGTATGTGTTGAATTCATAGCCATGTGTGTCAAGGAAATTTATTATATCAGTTTTAATTTTTTCATTGTCCGTTAGAATTCTAAGATTACTTCCACATTAATTTTGCTGGTAATAATATAAAAATTATCATGAAACTTTACAAAAAGTGACTTTATTAAGGAAGAGCAAGAATCGGCGGTCATTTTATTCAATTCTATTGGTGTCGTAGCAATTTCTAAAGATTTTGTCGAATTTTGCTTCTTACTTTTCTGGAACTGTTTTTTGGAAAGTACATTTTGCCAAATGGTATTGTCGAAATTTATATCAGAATCTCCGTTGCTGCTTTCACCATATTCGATAACTATGCCATTTACTGGAACACTGCAGCCAGCACTTTGATTGTTGTAACTAAAATCAGCATCAGCCGAAGTGAGGTTATGAGCTTCTACTTGAAAACTGTTTGCAGACCTTAAACTGATAGAATCTGCCTGTTTTCCTGATGCTTCTATTTGGCTACATGTTTTGACAACTTCACGCTTTTTAGATTAACTGCTGTCTATTAACTCACCCACTCTCGCGGTTAAAATTGCAACATCATTGGACAAATTGAAGTTTTGCCAATTATTTTCAATAATTGGTTTTTTAAATCCATGTTTTCCTTCTCTAAGCATTAATTCCTTTCTAAAAGGACATCGTATTGTTCGTCTTTCATCATATTCTTTAAGTTTCAATATAAGTTTTTGTAGAATTTTTTAACAAAAAGCAATTTGAAAAATTTGTTAAAAAAAAAGAAATTTTTCAATATTTTATATTTTTTACTTATTTTTTCAAAGAAAACGCGACTGCTTTTTTTGAAACGAAACAAAAGACTGACTTCACTTTTTAAAAGATCAATATTTTCTTGTGTTACGCAAGCCTATAACGGTTTTTTTCGTCCATGAATTTGGCAAAAAGTACATGCAGTTTTCTTATCAGTTGAATCCTCACAGTCTATAGTTTCATCTTCTATTTCATTTTCTGTATTCACTATTGCAATTTCTTTGGCCGCATTCCTGCCGAAAAACTGCTCAGGTAGCGAAGTGGCATAAAGTGATACTTTCTGTTGAATGGGATTTTTTGCGAAACGTCAAACAACTGTTCGCCATTCGTTGTTTTTTTAACATCTAAAATTTCTTTATACTATTGTGCATTCGTTTCACACAAGAAATCATTAATTAACAGCTTTATTGAAGAATGATAGAATAATCTTCTAATAATTAATAATTCTCTATTTTTAGTTCACAGCACAACTTCAGCAACAATTACCAATTTTCAGCCATGTTTTTTTAGCTGTCAAAATGAAAAGAGCATAAGCAGCTCAACCAAAGTAGCATACAATTTTTTCGATACCTAATATGGCGACCGCTCGGGGAACATGTTGTTTGAGCGTATTATGATACATACCATTCAGCCCGAAAGTTGTGGAATAGCTACGTAGCAAATTTTCTGCTGAATGGGGCCTTTATTATTATCCCAAACGGTAGACTCTTCATCGGTATCGAATTAAACATCAACAATGGCCGCATTCTAGCCGAAAAAGTGCTCAAGTAGCGAAGTAGCATAAAATATTTTCGCTATATAAATTGTGACATCTCAAGGAACATGTTCTCTGAGAGCATACCATTCAGCCCGAAAGTTGTGGAACAGTTCTTTCCGCTGAATGCAGGCAATGTTCATTTTCATTAGACTGATTAATTTTGCTCGCTTCAGTTGGCCTACGAGAGGAGAGGGGGAACGGAGTATAGAAGTTAAGTAACTAAAAGCTGATATGTTGTTGAGGGAGAGAAGGGTTTTTTGCTTTCAAAGTTTAATAGAAACTTAATTCAGCTAGTGGCTTTGGAACTTTTGAATTGAATACGTTGAGCTCCTTTTTCTATGGTGGATACTTTTGGATACATTTCTTAAATGGATGGATACCTGGTATAAGGGTGCTTTCACTCTTGAGTAGAAATGCCCAGTAGACAATTTGTCTAAAAGTATACAAAATATAAAAAGTCATTGTCGTTTTATAGCTCATTTCTGGATATATATTGTGTTTTGTTATGTACACGATCATTATATAAGGTCTGTTTCCGTAATCGATTCAAGTAACTTGAGGTTCGAATTGTCCAAATCTTTAGAATTTGATGGATAATGAAGGATAAAAATCGTATGTTATGGCAGCTTAAGTTTACCTATTTTCTCTTTATTCATTTTTCCTTATTTCCCATTGTTTAAACTTGAACACCTGTCTTTGATCAAATCTGCTCTGGGATATTTTTTTGGACACCTTACCGATTTAGGCTACATAAAAGGTCGTATTAGTTGGCCGATTCGGTAAATTTTCGTACCATCTAATTGCTGCTAGTAAAGATTCATCTGCACATAATTTTATTGCTCTGGGATACTTTTTTACGGAAATATACCACCTTACCGATTTCGGTTATATGGGAGGTGGGCGTGCCATTAATCCAATTTGATCGCACTTTTGTAAGAATAATTCTCTTATCAAAAAACGTGTTTCCAAAAAATTTTGTGATTCTACGGTAACTCCTTTTACATCGTTACACTGTGCATCATGTCGTTTGTTGTTGTTGTTATTAATACGTATGTAAAATTTACATATCATTGTTGCAAAAGTAGACCAACGAATCTGAAAAAGGTCATTTTAAATTTTTCATAGAATTTTCATTGGAAATGAAAAATTTAATTTTTCAGATTCGCTAGTTTACTTTTATAACGACTATAAATAAATACAAATCAGCTGCTTTTGTTTTTCTAGCAAGATAAATGCAATGGAGAATGCAGATGCGTGTAGTTACAGAGCTAGTATGTACTAAAGAGCTGCACAAAACATTCTATTTGTGCCACTTCACCATTAAAAACAAAGTGTTTAATAAACTCGGTCTAAAATATTCTTTGACTTATTTTTGTAGCCTCCCCGGAAGGATCTCACGATGTGTTAGCCCGTAGGATTCCCGGAATTTTTTTTAAAAAGGTTCCTTTTTTGGGCAAAACCCCACTTTTTGTAAAGGAAAGTTTTTTCCTAGGGATTTTCAAAAACAAACAAAAATTGAAAATGCACCTTTAAAAATGATTAATGTCAGCATAAAAAGAAATTTGAGAAATCTGCACGTTTCGGATTTTTTTTTTGTGACTCTTTTGGATGCGTTGTTATGTGACTTAGACCTCAATCGGCATAACTACGCCATTTCTTGTCCGATTATCTTCGATAAACCACCGTTAGAAAGGCAATAAAATTCTCTACACATATCTTACTTGTACGTTTTTGAACAAAGTTAACCCATTGAGGACGGATAAAAGATCCTCGTCTTCAGAGGGTTCAATTGGAACCGTGTTTTTAATTGTTATTTTTTTTCAATTTTGATAAACTTAGATTATAATCTTCATTGCATAATTTAAGATATGTGTAGATAATTTTATTACCTTTCCAACGGTGGTTTCTCGAAGATAATTGGACTAGAAATGGCGTAGTTATGCCGATTGAGGTCTAAATCACATTGTAGAATGCGGAGCTAAAATAAAACGCGTGCTATTTTGTTTGAATCAACCAGAAGAAGGGGAGCATTTTATTTCATTTATTATAGTACTGTTATATTATACAATGTGTCATGTAAGACAGAGGTGTTATAATATTCTACTTAAGCTATGTTTACAGATGTGTTTAATGTACTAAAGTACCATACACTACAATACCCCCCTTATAATACATGTTCCCCTCTTTATCAATAAGATTATAATTTCTACATAATACAAAAAATTCTATTATTCTCTTTTCTTTCTCTTAAATTATATCGATTATTGGATAACAAATTATTTTGTTGAACATCACTATCGTTTTCAATTAAGTTTTCCCTACCGTTCTCAGAATCTGGTATTACAATTAATTTCTCGTTTTCATTCCCCCCTGGAAAAAGTTCTTGGCTCTGATTTGGCGTCATATCTTCTTTAAAAATATTTTCTAAAACAGGTGCATGCTTTGAGTTTGTACAAAAAATAATTTGATTTGCATGTCTTTTCCAAATTTTGTTATCATTTGTTTTTACTAGGTAAGTCTGCCTTCCAATTTTTTTATGTATTTCGCCTCTTGTCCATGAAATTTTTCCCGGTGTGGAATAATTTTTTATTAAAATTTTATCATTATTTTATCATAAATACTGTATTTTTTGAACACTTATAGTTTCGTTTTTGGTTTTCTTGTTTTTGTTTACAATTTTCTTTGATTTCTTTGTAAGTTACTTTTTTAACTTTTCTTTTTGGATTCAATAAATCCAATCTTGTTTTAAGTTTTCGTTTATTAAACATCGCATACGCAGGTGACACACCTGTAGTTGCATGTTCTGCGTTGCGGTAGTCTAATAAAAAACGACACAAAGCATTGCTGAACTCAGATACTGGCGTGTTGTATAAATTTCTTTTCAAAGCATTTTTCAAGGTTTTAACAAGATTCTCTGCTTGTCCATTTGTCGAAGGGTGGCCAACCGGTGTCGTTTTATGCTTGATACCATTTTTTGCCAAAAAATCTTTAAACTCTTTTGAGCAAAAAGAAGTGCCATTATCTGAAACTATTTCATTTGGTAAACCAAAACGAGCAAAAATTTCTCGTAACACAGCAATTGTAGCTCCGCTTGTGGTATTTTTTGCCATATCAATGCATTCAACCCACTTACTAGAACTATCTATTAGTACCAAGCACCATCGGTTCATAAACGGCCCAAAGAAATCTATATGTAGCCTTGACCATACTTTTTCGGTTCTGGCCCAAGTTATTAACTCCTGTTTTGCTGGTGTTTGACGTGTTAGCAAACATGGCTGACAATCTTTCACTATCATCTCTTAATCTTTTCTTTGGCTTGGCCACCAACAGCACTCACGTGCCATAGACTTCATTTGTACGATTCCCATATGCGATTCATGTAAAAGGGCGACTACGTCTGACTGTAGCTCTTTTGGGATCACTAACCTATAGCCCCAAAACAAACAACCCGATTCTTCGGATAATTCAAATTTTCTTTTAAAATAAGGCATTAAATCAACATCAGAACATTTTTCTTGCCAACCCAACCTTAAACAACTTATTACCTTTTGTAGCACTTTATCCTTACTAATCTGGGTACGTACTACCTCTATATCTGGAAATACCTTTTCATTACCACGTTTTATGAAATAGTTTAAATACACATTATCAGGTAATTCATCATCCAAAGAATGTGATATTTGTGGATATCGTGAAAAATAATCAGCTACGTTCGCATGAGATTTTACGAACTCAATATTAAATTGATACTCTGTCAACACAACAGCGATACGTTGTAGCCTACTCGAAGCCATTATCGGAATTCCCTTTTTTGGGTTAAAAATATGTTGCAATGGTTTATTATCGGTAACCAACGTAAAACGCCGACCGTAAATATATCGGTGAAACTTTTTCACACCAAACAATATAGCTGCCGCTTCACGGTCAAGCTGTGAGTATCTTTTCTCTGTCTCTGATAGCGTTCTTGACGCAAACTCAATTGGACATTCCTCCCCTTTTTCATTTATTTGAGACAAAACTGCCCCAACTCCTACTGGACTTGCATCAACTATTAGTTTAGTTCTGCAATTAGGGTTGAAATGCGCCAAACAACTCTCAGCTGTTAAATATTTTCTTAATTTTTTTACTGCTTCGGTACATTTTTCCGACCACACAAACTCTGCATTCGCTTCTAACAATTTATAAAGTGGGCTTAACGTGGTAGACACCTCTGGTAAAAATCTCCTATAAAAATTTATAACCCCTAGGAACGCTTGAAGCTCTTTCAAGCTTGTTGGATTGGGCATTTTAAGAGTTTCTTGAACTTTTTCTGGGTGCATGTGTAATCCATTTTTATCAATTACATGACCTAAATATTTAATCTGTTTACAAAAAAATTCACATTTTTCACTAGAAAGCTTAAATCCAGCATTTTTTAATGAAGTCAGTACTCCCTCAAGTCTATCTATATGCAATTTTCTGTTAGGAGCAGTAATCAATATGTCGTCAAGAAACACAACTACACCTTCTACTCCTGAGAGCAAGGCTTCCATTATTTTTTGAAAAATTGCTGGCGCTGGCGATAACCCATAAATTAGACGCGTATACTGATACAGACCTTTAGATGTTGAAATCGTTGTTAGTTTTTGCGATTCCTCATCTAACTCAATTTGTTGATACGCCATACTCAAATCTAATTTAGAAAACTCTACCCCACCATGCAATTCAGCAAAAATTTCCTCAATTCGAGGAAGTGGATATTTTTGTACTTTTAAATGCTCATTTAGAGTGACACTAAAATCTCCACAAATACGTATACTGCCGTTCTTTTTAATAATAGGGACAATCGGTGTGCCCCATTCACAATAGTCCACAGACTTTAGGACTCCGAGTGACACCAGCTTATCTATTTCCTGCTCTACTTTATTTTTTATTGCAATAGGAACAGGTCTCGGCCTAAAAAATTTAGGTACAGTGCCCTCTTTCACCTTTAAAATTGCCTTACTCTTATTAAAACGACCTAAACTGCCATCAAACAGTTCACCAAATTTTTTCACGATATTCTCTTCATCATTGAGAGACGCTTGTAGAACAAAATTGAAATTATTCAAGCTAATTTTGAACGCTTTTAAAAAATTTCTGCCTAGTAATGGTGGCCCACCATTTTTAATAACCACGAATGGCATCCGAACATGTTCGTTTTTAAATTTAACACTTAATTGGCACACCCCTAACGGAATAATATTCACGCCATTATAAGTTTTCAGCAACATATTCGTTTCTTGCAATTTAATTTTAGAATAATATTCATTATACCATTTTTCCGAGATAACATTATTTTCTGATCCCGTGTCCAATTCCAAAAAACAGGGCTTACCATTTATAAAAATTTTAATTTTAATAGGACCATCATTTTCGCTATTAATTGTAAATAAAGATGAAAGAGATTCGTTCGCATCACTCATAAAATTAAAATTTTTATCTTTACACATTCTTTTTAAATGCCCTCTTCGTTTGCAAGAATTGCATTTATAGTTTTTGAACTTACAATTTTCGCTTTTATGGTTATCATAACCACACATTTTACATATTTGGTGTTGTTGCTGCTGTTTTTGCGAATTCGTATATTTGCTCTGCTTGGGCTCTTATTGTTGTTGCTGCTTATGTACGGTGAAGCTCTTCTTCACATAGTTGAAATCTTCGTTTTTAACCTCAACTGTAAACTGCCGTTGTACATACTCCGCATGGTTGGCAATTGCCAACGCTTTTTGCAATTTTATTGTTGTTGATTCAAGGAACATTTTATCGCGAGCTGGACCCTTTTCCAACCCCATCACGAACTTATCGCGTACTGCGGTTTCAAGGCGAACGCCGAACTCACAATTTGCTGCCAGCTGCCGCACCCGTGCTGCCCATTCATTTACTGATTCGCCTGGAGACTTTTTTCGTTGTAGAACTTGTATCTTTCCGCGAAACCACAGCTACTAGTTATGAAGTGCTCTGCCATTGCTTTTACACAAATATCAAACGTTGTCGCAGTTGCTTCCAATTGAACTGGATACAATAAATTCTGCAATAACATGTATGATCCTTCTTCCAAAGAAATAAGCAAAACTGCTTTCTTTTTTGCAGCATCAGTGATATCATTTGCCACCAGAAATTGATTAAGCTGATGGTGGAACACTTTCCACGAATTTTTGTTGTGGTCAAATATCGGTGACTTCCCAACTGCAGCGATGCTCATTTTTGAAAAATAAAAAAAATAAAGTAATAAAGTTTGACTTTATTTTTTAATGATCTTTTGCTTAAAAAAATTTTTTTTTTCTAATATATCCTCGTCGCCATTTGTAGAATGCGGAGCTAAAATAAAACGCATGCTATTTTGTTTGAATCAACCAGAAGAAGGGGAGCATTTTATTTCATTTATTAAAGTACTGTTATATTATACAATGGCCGCATTCTAGCCGAAAAAGTGTTTAAGTAGCGAAGTAGCATAAAATATTTTCGCTATATAAATTGTGACATCTCAAGGAACATGTTCTGTGAGAGCATACCATTCAGCCCGAAAGTTGTGGAACAGTTCTTTCCGCTGAATGCAGGCAATGTGTCATGTAAGACAGAGGTGTTATAATATTCTACTTAAGCTATGTTTACAGATGTGTTTAATGTACTAAAGTACCATACACTACACACATAAAAACGCATCCAAAAAAGTCACACAATGAAATCCAAAACGTGCATGTTTCTCAAAGTTTTTAATGCTGATATAAATAATTTTTAGAGCTTTAGTTTTTATTTTTTTTTTTTTTTTTGAAAATTCGTAGGAACAAAAAACTTTCCAATACAAAAGGTGGGTTTTTAGCCAAAAAAGGAACGTTTTTAAAAAAAATGCCAGGAAGCCAACGGGTTAACACATTGTGAAATCCTTCCGCGGAGGGTGCAACAATAAGAAAAAGAACATTTTAGACCGAGTTTATCAAACATTTTTTTTCGACCCAGCCTACTGTACAGTATTTCATTCTATCCCATTTCCTTGTAGCGTTGACATCGAATACACACATTCTATGATGAAGCTGAGCAACAAAACAAACACTTCATAGTTTGAAATGCTTTTCGCTACTGCAACAACAGTACTTATGTTATGTTGTAAAACAGAATATCAAAACAAAATGCGACAATACAGCGAAGTAATGGGAAATCATAGCCTGAACAGCGAGTGCTTGCTTCAGTGTCGATCAGATAGAAGCAATCTTATTCATTTTTTGTAGATGCGCTGGTCGCTAAATTCAAATCAGCGACCCATTTTTACATAGTGTTTGCCCCAGCTTCACAAAAATTGAATGTTTATTTTATACTAATAACATAATAAGGGTTCTCATCTAAGCATGTAAACATGTAGACATGTACATTTAAACTTTTGATGAGCAATAAAGTGTAAATAGCGTAAATGTCGACAAAATGGCGGCTGCGGCTGCGACAACATTATGACTTTTTTAAATTTTAAACCTTTTAGAAACCTTCATTAACATAAAAAAATAAATAAAACGTGTTCAAATTTACTTCAACTACTTTAAATATGTAATAATTAGCGCCAATTATTACCCTCATTCACACACGTAGATTTACATGCTAGTTTACATTGCAAAATAGGCTCGGAAATGATGTATACTCACGCCCATACAAATTTTGACAGCTAGCTTACGCGCATGTAAGTTCACAAGGCTTACAATGTTTACGGGTCAGTTACATGCTTAGATGAGAACCCTTAATATCATCGTTGTGCGTGCAATACCGCGTATCCGCCACTTGCAATACAGCGTATATTGCAAAAAGACCAAAATTAATTTCATTTTAATTTTGATCATTCATGATTTATTTATTAAAGGGCTGCACAACTACATTTGAATCGCTGTACAAAACATTTGTGGGGATCGCAATTACTTTCGTTCTCTCACTCTCATTTGCGGATAGCGTTGGCGTGAGCGAAAATTGTAGGTAGTGTGCGTAAGTGGAAAACTGATTGAAAGCAAAACAAATAATAAATTGTCTATCGCGTATTAGTAATATACATAAAAATAACTTGCAAGAGAAGTACAAGTTGGCAAGTACTTGAAATACTTGGTACCTAATTTCAGTAATTTAGAAGATGAATTTGCAGTTGAATGTTTTTATTTAAATGTATATTTTATTAAAAACAATATACCATTCAGATAAAGATAATGAAAACACAAAAAAAAAATTTCAAAAAATTTAATTTTATGTGTGGTTATATATATTTATTAATTATTAATGTTTGAATGTAAAATATAATTTCAGATTAAAAAATAATAAGTTTCAAATCGCCGATCACTATTTTTACTTTTATAGATGAAAACAAAGCAAATATCTTATTTTAATCAATGTTTAGATCAGTTGAAAGTCCATTCAATAGTTTAAAATAAAATCAGTTTTTCTGCACTCATGTTAAATTTTACTATCACCTTATGTGTTTATGTGCAAGTGGCGGCTACGCGTTATTGCACGCCCAACGACGATATACATACAAATATATGCATAACTATATCGTCGTCGGGCGTGCAATACACCGTATATGAAAACGTTCGGCGGATAAGCGTTATTGCACGCACAACGACGATATATATTTGCATGTTACAAAAACATATTTTTTGCTGATTCAAACTATATTTGCCGTTATTCAAACACGGTCGTTAAAAGCAAATCAATTCGTAATTCGGTCGCAAAAACTATAAAATATTTTATTTTGTTGCAATGACAGCTTCATCTGACAAATTACTTTCTTTTGTTTCAATGCTAAGGCTTGTACAGTATACTGATGTAATGGACCCCTGAAACTCTACATTTTTATAATCAACATCAATGCCTACATATTCCAAAAATAACCATAGAAGTGTTGCGAATAACATACATAAACAGCGTAGAATATAAAATTTTGCCAAAAAGCGCAGTAGATCTAATGCAATTGCAGTAAAGTCCGAACACTGGTGCTTGTGATGTTTGTTGCATCTCTTTAGTATGTACATTTGTAGCTACAACAAAATGCATTACCACTACGCAGGCTTACATATGCAGAGACTGTGCATTTGTTGTGCTTTGAAAACTCCATTTATTTTTTTAAATATATTAACAAATTCGAATTATATATTTATATATTTTTTATATAAATAAAAATGTAAATGTATGTTTGTTCAAAATCTCAAATTTCCGAAAGTTCGTCACCGATTGCCTTGAAATTTGGGCACAATAGTGGGTTCGAATAGAGTTGTATTTTTATATAAAAACATTTTGCCACTCCCTCTTTCCCGCCCATATATCAATAAAAAAGCTATATTTAAAAAGGTTTTAATCGTATTAGACAAAAATTTAGTAATTTAGTTCGTATGATCACTGCCGGAAACTGTACTAAAGATGGGCGTGGTCGAACTATATCTACGCCCATATTTCTGAAATCATTATAATTCCTGAGATGTTCATGTTTTGATAGTGAAACTTGGAATGAAGGTTGTATTGGTCCAAGTGGAGGTCACTATATCAGCCCCGTATCTAGAACATAAAGTCTGGGCATGCCCAAGCATCAAGATTTTTTTTATCTGCAATCAAAAAATTTACAAAAAAAAGTTGTATAAAAATATAAATGTTTCATTCATTTTACTTGTTTATATTAAAGTTTAAAAATTACATCTATACTATTATATAAAAGGCTTCTTACGTACCTGCGACGACGCTTAACTTAAAAACTACTGGACCCATTTTAGTAATTCTTTCACTAATACCCCTTTTCCACACGGAAAGTTTTCTTGCCTGCAAATTTACGGTACAGGCAAGTCTGTACTGGCAAGTTTTTCTTCTGTAGTGTTCTTTCTTTGATGCTCTGCTCTTTTTTCCTTAGTATTTTCGGCTGTGTGGAAAAGAGGTATAATATAAAGCTACATGATTAACTTAAAAGTCATGCATCCTTTATTTTTTTAAAACAACTCTTAAAAGTTATTAAAATTTAAATTTGTAAAGTAGCTAAAAAAAGCAAATATAAAAATCATTGCTTCATTAAATTGTTAGGCTGGGGCCAAATAACGCGGTTGTACCGCGATCGGCTGAAAAATATTGAATTTTGCATGTTTTTAAATTATTTAATTTATTAAATAATTTGCGAAAAAAGAGCATGAGAGTGGTGCCGCGATCGCGGTAAAACAGCGTAATTTGGCCCCAGCCTTAAGCGGGGTACACATTAGCGATCATGAGTGACACTCATGCTCAAATTTTCTCTTTTTACGCAGGTTCGCGTGTGTGTACCAGAGATTTGCATGAGACCATTCGTCAGTTTTTGCCACTTGAGTAACAATCGTCGTCAGCCGTAATCGCACACAAGAAAAAAAATGTATATATACCGCTCGAGTTCGTAAACAACGATTGCTGCAAAGCACACTTTGTCACGATTGCGAATTGATGCAAAGGCAGCCTCCAGACCACGAGATCATTCGGATGCTTCGCTTACACAGGGGTTAGGTTAGGTTAGGTTAAAGTGGCTGCCTCAAATTGAGACGCACTTAGGCCAATAAGGCCCATTGTGGTACCACAGGGGTTAATCTCCCTTCTCTATTCAAACCAGCTTGAGCTGTTCACAAAGCTTAGGATTCGGTATATCGATATTTCCGAGAGTTCTTCGAGGTCTCTGAAAAACCAGTTGTTTAGGTGAAGAAAACGTTTTTGAGCCAGCGCTGGGCAGGTGCAGAGAAGGTGTTCTGTAGATTCCACCTCCTCCTCATCTCTACAGCTTCTGCAGAAGTCGTTGTGGGGTATGTTTAATCTTTGAGCGTGCCTGCCAATAAGGCAGTGCCCTGTCAGGATCCCTATCATGGTGCCAATGTGATCTCTACTAAGAGATATGAGTTCTTTTGAACGCTTCAGATTGAGTTTGGGCCAAATTTGCCGTGCTATATTACAAGTGTTACCTGCTGACCATCTTTTGTTGGTGTTAATACAGGATAACTCATGTGTAAGGAGTTTACATGTGGTGAGAGGAATACCGAGGTTTGTCTTGTCTGAAGATAGTTGTTTGGTAGTACCTGTGCGAGCGAGTTCATCTGCTCTGCAGTAACCTAGAAAATCCCTATGTCCAGGAATCCAGCATAGGATAATTTTAAGCTGCTCTGCCATCTCGTTTAGAGATCTGCGGCAGTTGAAAACTGTTTCAGATGTTATTTCAACAGTTCCTAGGGCTTTCAGAGCGGCTTGACTGTCAGAAAGTATGCATATATCCATGGAAGATATATAATTTTTCTGAAGCCAAGTTAACGCTTCATGTATAGCAGCGATTTCAGCTTGAAATACACTGCAATGGTCAGGGAGCCTGAAGGCTATATTGATGTTTAATGTTTCTGAGTAGACTCCTCCACCTACTTTGCCATCTAGTTTTGATCCATCCGTAAAGATCTCAATGACATTGTGAGGTGAACGGTTTTCTTGTTCCCACTCTTCTCGAGAGGGAATGGATACATCGAACTTCCTCTCAAAGAGTAGTTTTTGTGTGATGTAGTCAATGGACCTAGGTAAAGGAGGGAGAAATTTTCTGATACAAGAATGTCCTAGTGTACCTTCTTTCCACTGGGAGGTGGCTACTAGGCGGATGGCTGTATTAGCGGCCATCTGTTTAGCTAGGATATCAAGTGGTGTAAGATGGAGCATTGTGTCTAATGCGTCTGTCGGAGTGGTTCTTAGGGCTCCGCTAATGCACAGTTCAGCTGATCTTTGAACTTTACGGAGAAGGTTATGGTGAGTCTGTTTTTCGAGTGCATGCCACCAGACAATAGCACCATATAGCAATATTGGCCTTACAACTGCTGTATAAAGCCAGTGAGTAACACTTGGCTGTAAACCCCATTTGCTACCCACCGCCTTTTTGCAAGAGTATAGGGCAATGTTCGCTTTTTTGGCTCTTTCGAGCAGATTGGGCTTCCAGTTTAGTTTCCTATCCAGTATAAGGCCCAGGTATTTTGCTTGATCTGAGAAGATAAGACTTGTATTTCCCAGTTTTGGAGGGCTAATTTGAGGTACATTGTGTTTTCTTGTGAAAACTACTAACTCAGTTTTATTAGGATTAACGCTGAGCCCACAGCTGATAGTCCAGTTGACAAGAGTATTTAGGCAGTTTTGCATAATGTCTCGGAGAGTAGATATATATTTTCCAGAGGTAACAATAGCAACGTCATCGGCATAAGCTATCACCCTGCACCCCTCTAGTTCTAGTTTGCCTAGCAGTTCATTCACTGCTAAATTCCAGAGTAGAGGCGATAGAACCCCTCCCTGAGGGGTTCCTCTTGGTACAGATCTTAGCGTGGATGCCGCTCCAAATTTTGCACTTATAATTCTGCCAACTAGCATTTGGTTTATGAGTGCTATCAGCGCGGCATCCACCCCAAGCTCCGTCAGCGCACTGGTGATGGCCCCTGCCTCGACGTTATTAAAGGCTCCTTCTATATCAATAAAAGCTATCATTGTATATTCCTTCAGATAGAGGGCTTTTTCAATGATGGAGATTATGGAGTGGAGAGCTGTTTCCACTGATTTGCCTTTGGTGTAAGCATGTTGAGCTAGAGATAATGGCTTCTTTTCTATCATGGATCTCAAGTGAATATCAATTAATCTCTCGAGGATTTTTAGAAGAAAAGATGAGAGACTAATTGGTCTAAGGTCTTTTGGGTTTACGTGTGAGCTTTTTTCTGCCTTAGGTATAAAGATAACCTTCACATTACGCCATAGCTGGGGAATGTGGTTTAGGTCAAGGCAGCTTTGGTAGATCAGCAAAAGCCGCTCCTTAATGATGTCATACGACTTTTGGATTTCAATGGGGGCTATACCATCTGGTCCTGGTGACTTAAATGGTTTGAAGCTGCTGATTGCCCATTCGAGCTTTGTTTGCGAGAGTATTTATAGAGATCTGTTCACAGGTGGTAACTGATATACCTGGATTGGATCGTTGTATATCTCTGAACATCCCGGAAAGTGGGTTTCTACTAAAACGTTCAGAGATTCTTCACTGCTTGTGGTCCAAGTACCATCTTCTTTTTTCATGAAGCTTGGATTGGAGGGAGCCTTAGCTAGAATTTTCCTGAGCCTTGACGCCTCAGAGGTCTGTGATATATTTTCCTTGAGGGCTATTTTATAATATGACCACGTATCTGTAGATCTTGTGGTCTTTGCCCTGTTGAAAAGTTTTCTGGTCTTTTTCCGGAGATTTTCTAGTCCCTTATTCCACTAAGGAGGCTTTTGCTTCCCCCTCAATGTTTTTAGCGGACAAGCAGTATCTAGAGCTTTATTTAGCGATTTAGTGATACTATTAACTAAGTTGTCTAAAGATTGTTTATTGGAAGGCCGATTAGTTGGTCCAATTGAGAGATCTGTATTTAAGGAATTTATATAAAGATCCCAATTGGTTTGTTTAAGATTGCGAAATTCGCATGATCTCGAGTCAAAGTTATCATACACAGGGGTTACACGAGACAGTACTGTTAAGACAGTTAAAAATACGTATTAGTTGTCAAACTTTGTGTCTGTGAATAAGAGTCCAGACAGTTGGTACAACAGTTGGCAAGACAGTAGACAAAATAGCAAAAAATGTATATCTTATGAAGAAATTTTTGTTAAAACTACGAGCACGCCAAAATATTGCAAATTTCCAATGAATTCTATTAAATTTTATCATCTTCTGTCATTTGATAAGCTAAATATCATTCTACTGTCCTAGATACTGTCCCGCCAACTGTCTATGAAAAAGTTAAGACAGTAGAGCAGACAGAAGCAGACAGCTGCAAAAGTGAGAGTGAGTAACTAAAAATTTGTGAATGTGTTACGACTGTCTTAACAGTACTGTCTCGTGTAACCCCCGTGTTAAAGCTCGAGTGTCAGCTGCTGCATGAGGTTTTGTTGTTTCCATACTTCTTTGACTTTCTCTAGCAGCGCGTTCTTCTTTGTGCTGTTTATTTCATTTTAGTTTATTGTTTTCTTTTCTCTACTGTGGAGCAATCAGTACTGCCAGTAGCAAGTTTTATGACAGTAAATTTTTAAAGTAAGCTGAGCTAAAATTTGCATGAAAGTTAATCTTGAAAGCGACGTAAATTAGTAAACAAACTATTATTGAAAGTTTGTCGGTAAAATAACAACAATATTTTGCTTTCAATGAACATTACTATCCCTTCAAGACAAGCGTTACCAAAGCTCCAAGACAATTAAAAAATGTTTGATAAAAACCAACACAAACTTGTCATTAATTTGTTTTTTTTTTTATAAATGAGAGAAAGTGCAGGTTTAGCAAATGTCACGAGCTGAGCAAAGTTGTGTAAGTTAGAAAGAGATCTTTCTGAAAACTGTTGTAAAGAAGCGACGTGTGCTGCAAAGTTTTGTTAAACAACTTTATAGAAAAAGCCCAGAAAAATGAGTATTCAACCCAAATGTATGGGGTTTTTTAAAACGAGCAGGTATTTATTAATAAAACAAATTTTGTACAACTGTTAACTTGTCAAAGAATGGCTAAAATTTTAGGTAATGTTGTGTAGTCGAACTGATAAAAACACTTTAGTCTTTAATTTTGATTCATTTAATTAAATACCTCTAATTTCGGGTGTAAGAACTGCGAAATTTCGACAAGAACTTGGTGCCAGAATATGTTTAGAAAAGTCTAAGAAAAGCGTAGAATATGATTTGATCAAAATTAAAGAGGTCTGTGATATTTATCAAAAGCGGCGAATATGGACAATTTAAAATTATGTTACATTTAAATTAAAATCGGTTATGTTTAATAGTAGATACAGTAAAACTAAAAACAAAAATTAGTTTAATATATAAAAGAGTTTGCTTAATCCTTGATTAATAACCTTAAAAAACATCCGTAAATGAAACTCACAATTATAACGACTCAAGTGTATAAATCTTAAAAATTTTTAAATTTGAAATTAGTTAAACCTTTTTTTTTAGTTATAAATAGTTTTTTATTAATTTCATTCACTAATTCTATGCTAAGAATAATTTTGAATGTAGTGCTACTAGGTGTAATCCACGCTACTTGTGAAATCACACGTACACGTTAGTTTAGTCAGATTTTTCACATCACCACCCTAAAACTAATAGAAACTTTATTCTGCAAACTTACTCAAGTTTCTTACAGTAATACATGTTTAGTAATGTTTTATTTTTAAGGCTTTTTTTTTCTTAATTTTTTTATGTAATTGTTTGCGTTTTTTATGTCACTTATGTCAGTTTTTAGGTCATCAAAGTACGAGCCTTGGTTATTAATATATTTTTTCTATGATATGCAACTGTTTTATTGTTTCTATAATAACAGTATTTTTTAGTACATAATAAGAAATAATAAAACAACATTTTAGATACAATATAAATATCTTGTAAAAAAAAATTATATTAAATATTTTATAAGAATATTTAATAAAATATTCGTTTCATTCGCCACATAACTCATTATATTTTATTATATATTTTATCTTTGTGCGATGAATAAAAGGCTGAAAGTTAAGTTGTTTGTGTCAGTTCCTCAAAATAATCCTCGGTTGCAATAGCATTTATGAAGATTCTTCAAATATTTCGATTCTAGTGATAGCCATTCGTGTGATGGAATGCTTTGAAATAGCCTCTAAAAATAACGTTTTTTGTCAAAATATTGGTTGGTGTAATAGTTTTAAGAAATAAACTGCCAGAAACTATATGCGGAAAAAAACTCTTCCTATCTGCATCAACAATTGAAATATATGCAATCGGATAAAAGATAATGCTTTTTTCATACATATTTTTGATATATTTTATTTCAAAATATTAATACAAAACTTACTTGATCTAAAGCTCGCAATTTAATTCATGTGATTTATACAAAACTTTTAAAATTAAAATATCTTCATAAGTTGTATTTTGTTTTTTAATTTCTTACAATATTTTTCAGTATCTGCTTATTTTATAATTAATGTTTTAGTTTTAATATATACCTATACACGGAATTCTGACCAGGAATCAATCAATCAATTGCAGCCACTCAAAACCTTCCCAACGATATCTTGAAAGTGAAAATAGCATTTGAAATAATTATGTTTTTTTATATGCAATTAAAAATAATTAATAAGTAATTAAATAATTAATAAATACACGGAAAACAACATTTTCATTAATCTGAATGCAAAAATAGAATGTTTGTTGATGTCGATTGGAAGAACTTTTTCATAACTATTATTTCTGACCGTTTATATTTTTTAAACTACCACACCAGCCAATATTATTACAAAAAACTTGATTTTTAGAGGTGATTTTAAACCATTCCAGCTCACAGATGGCTATAGCTACAGCCGAAATATTTGGGGAATCATCTGTACTATTATATAAAATTCATGACTACTTTTTATATGACATAGCATTCTTTTGCAAAAAATCGTCCAGTTTTGGCAAAAATTGTTTAACTGTTTTTGTCTTTTTTTTTTCCCTATGATTTTTTTGGGCAAAATTTATTTTTACCAAAATGTTGTTTTTATATTTGATGTCTCAAAAATAATTTACATGAAAAAATAATGGCAATATCTTTTTCCAATCAAATGTTATGACTACAAACAAATTTTTTTATACCATTGGCTATATTAATAAAAGTAATTTTCATATTAATCGTATGCGATTCTTGCTGTCCACCTCGCAGTCGAATTAGCACAGAAGTTGATTGTTGTCATATTTTTTCGCCAACTTGTGCAATAATAACTCTAATTAAAATCTTATTTTATAATATTGCAATTTTTTGTGTCTGGTAACAACATTCTCAGAATAAAAAAAATGCAACACTGCAACTAATATTTTTCCTTTGTGCGAATGAGCATGAAAGCATGGATTTTCCTTGCTTTTGGCGATTGTTCCTCATGTCTTGCCTTGTTTGACATTCTTGTGTCGCAGACGTTCGTAATCGCTAGCGCTCACACTCTAAGCATTCGTATCAACAGCGATTGGTACATGCATTTGCGCATTAATTTAAATGCGGGAAGCACATTCGGTGCTCGTTTATTGACGAGACAATCGAAACGCCATTTGAATGCACTCAAGCTGTTCTCTGGTGTGATCCTTCGTCATTCAACAGTCAACCCCAGAAATTTTTGTGGATTTTTAGTGTCACTCAGGAGTGTTAATGTGTACCCCACTTTACTCAGGAAAGTTAATGTGTACCCCGCTTTAGACCATTGGTCGGCAAAATTAAAAGAGAGACTGTATTGGTGAGAAAAGAGAAACTGCACTGAAAAAAATAGTTCAAATCGGTTGCGAAAAAGAACTAACAGAATAATTAAAAAATGTTTTTGATTTTTTTTTTAATTTTTTCGATTATATCAAAACAAAAAAGAAAGTAGCATACAGTTATTCAAGTTCATTGTTTGCTGTATAAAAATAAAAAAATTTTTGATTATTTTTTTTAAATTTTTTCGGTCATATCAAAACAAAAAAGAAAGTAGCATTTAGTTATTCAAGTTCATTGTTTGCTATTTATTAACTGATGTAGAATATTTGGGAGCAGTTGCTTATAACATTATGCTTTGTAAATTATTTTCGCTTATTCCGAAATAGAATATATTGCTGTTTTGGAGAACAGATAAATTTCAAATCAGAAAAAATTTGCTTACATAAATAAGACGAAGAGAAAAACGATAGCAATTGTTGAGATATTTTTTTTAATTCAGGATGTAATGACTGGTCTTAGTTTTTGCAGAACTCAGATATGTTGATTTTATTCTCAATGTTTACTTTGCTTCGAAGTATTATTATTTCTGATTGAATATGAAACTCATATTTACTCGCGTCGCTTTTGAAAGGATTTTTAACAACATCGATAAGCGAGTTAATTTTTTCAAAATCCTTAAATCCGTCTTCTTAATTATTTAGTAAAGTAAATATTACATTAGATTATTCAGACTTTTGAGTCTGAATCAGTATAATCAGTATAAATGAGTGCCTTATTTGAAAAATTTAAAAAATCGTTGGCTTCAATTTCGCATGAAAGTAAAAATAACGTTGTTTTAAAATTTTTAATTTTCCTTGAAGTTCTAGTTATACTTCATTTATTCATTAGATTATATCGGTAAGAAAGGCTTAATCTAAAATAAATTCATTATCCGTTAAAGCCTTCTCTAAAAACTCAAATTCTTTGGAATTCTCAGTATTTAAAAACTGAAGTATCTCTTTACGGCGGTGAAATAATCTTTTAGGAGAATTACCACGGCCTAGCCATCGAACTTCAGAGTACATTTTAAGGTCGCAAAAATTAGCGTTATTGAGTATTTTAAAAATTCACAAGTTTTCTGTGGGTAAGTGAGTTATGACCCCTTCGTATTTTATTATAATGAGCTCTGCAGTTTTTTTAACTGGATGGTAATTTAAATATTTGGACGCTAGTTCAAGCTCGTGAATAACACAATGGAAATTCAAAACATGAACTCCATTTTTTTTCAACTTTCCTACAAATCTATTTTGTTTTCCAGTCATGAAGAGTGCTCCATCTGTGCATACCCAGTAAACTAAGTCATGTCCACAATTGAAAAAAGCTTTAAAGGGCTCTATAGTGTACATCGACTCAAAAACTTCATAGTTCGAGTAGACGCATCGAATACAAACGACTAATTGGCAAACATAATTTATATCAGTGCTAGCATCTAAGCACATTGAAAAAACTAGCACTCGTTTAGTTTTGTCTTAATAGCAGAGTCAAGATATAAGACTATTCCATCAGTACGCCGAGCTATGGTTCTGGGAGATAAGGGGAGATATTCCATAAGTGCACTCGATTAACTATCGAGTCTTCGCAAAGTTTTACCACAAATTTTTTTTTAAATATTCTTAATTCTACACTAACTAGAATCGATAAAGAAAATTTAAGCTGCTTAAGATGTTTTTCATTTCTATTTTCTTCTATTAAAAAGCTTCAGTCAATCAAAAAGAAATTTTTTTTCTTTACAATTTTCTCTTTCTAAGCCTACAATTTCCTCAAATTCATTATGAAACTATTGGTAATGCCTTTTCATAGCATGTTCCGTTTTTATTTTCAACGACATATAGCACAACAAACATTGCATGCCATCAAAAGCGTTTGGAAGCATAAAGTATTTTTTGCTTGTTGCATTGTTTGCCATATTTGCACGAAAAATTCTCCTTGTGTATAGACAAAACAATTGAGTATCATCGGAAACGAAGCTGCCTCACCACTGGTTGTTTGTCGAATGAACTAAAGAGCATAAGAATACGTATGACTCTTGGCAAATCATGTGCTACACGGGATGCCGACCACTGCTTTCAGAGTTGGGTACATTGACAATTTATCGTCATTTTGACGATTTTTGGCACCAATTATGACATGACGATTTTCTTTAATTTTTATGCCAAAAATTACGATTTTAAGTTAACTCAGTTTTTTTTACTATTAAATATTTGAGTTGGCAAGAGGCTCAGGTTCAGATTCAAATTTAATTTCAACTTAACTTGGCCCATGAAAGCGTACTGCATTGTTGCTGTTGCTTTCATACTGTAACAATAAATAAGAGCGTGTGGCCTTTTGTGTTTTATTTTCTTTGTTTCTTGCTTTTTGTCGCCAAGTGCAGTTCAATTGATTATATTGTAGTTCAAATAAAGTATTCCATTATCTTAATATAAAATTACATTGTGGTAAAATAATACCTTGAAATAAAAATCTAATCAAAATTTTTTTTAATTTCAAACTCTAATTGAATCTAATAATTTTCACCTTTTTTAATATATCCATTCAATTTTATATTATTATTCATTGAAGTTTAGATGTTATTTAATTTATTATTTATACCTGAGTATACTTTTATAAATAAATATGCTTTTGAAGAAATATTTATTGTATTGTAGTACTTATTTGTAGTAAATGACGATTTTGACGATTTTCATGGTGTGAAAAAGACGATTTTTTTAATTTTTTTCATCCCATCCCTGACTGCTTTAGAGCAGCATAAACAGTGTTGCCAGGTAAGGGGATTTCCCCTTAAATTTAAGGGTTTTAACCTTGTTGAGGGATTTTAGGGGTAGTGAATCTTTAGGGGTTTCTTTTAGGGAGATTTAATGTTTTTTAGGTGTTTTTTAGGGGTATTTGAAAAATTGATTTTTGAAAATAAAGTTTTCTTACTTTTCCTCAAAATTATGCTAAAAATTTTTGAAAAAAAGATATTTGGTTGATCAATCGATTGATTCTGTGTAAAAACTAAAAACAAAGCAAGTATAGGAAAAACTATAGTCAAAAAATAAGCCCAAAAATATATCACAAAGTGAGAGTCGGAGCCTCCTTTCAAAAGTAAGACTTAATTTTTAGGTCAATTTCACATTGGACCATTTAGAACTATGAAGCAACTTTCTGCCCTTGTTCGAGACATCCAACAACTCAGCTCTTTAAATACACAGGCCTGCATTGCAGTTGCACTATTTTTCAGCTTCCCCCTATGCATTTTTTGTAAGTTTTAGGGGAATTTGAGACCCAACCTAGGAGTAAATGGTGAAAGGCACTTGGCAACACTGAGCATAGAACTTAACCAAAGATTATATAGTATAAAGATGTGCCACGTAGAACCATGGCAGAATAACCAGGTAGGGTAAAGAGATTCACCACACCGACAGCTAATGTCAAAATTAATTTTAGCGATGCAACTTTTCAGTATTGTTGATTATGTTGAGACAAATGCTTTGAGGGGAATTTATACTATGGTAAATGGGATAAAGTAAGAAAAAATTTATATTTAATGAAACAAATAAGTTTTTATGTGATTTTAAAGTTTTATTTTCACTAATTTATTATTCCCATTATTTTTTGTCTATTTCTTTTAATTCTTAATTTTAATATAAATATTAATTTTAAAAAAATCAAAAACACAAAAGCGCGACTGTTTGAAACAATGAAATTAGAGCGAATGGCTCAATCTACCTTATCACATCAGCAAACTCTTCAAATTTTGCTTAAAAATAAAAACTTGTACTTCCCCGTTTTCAAGTTTAGTATAAAGAATAATATTTAACAGATTCCGCTCTTAGTGCGCATAAATGTGCAGCCTAACCCAGTGGGCATTTTAGCTAGCGATACGCAAAAGAATGCATGCTAGTAGTGCTCTTATTGACGTCAATATACCTTCCATGATCGCTGCATTGATGAGTGCTTCTGTAAGGCCTACCTTTTGAAGGTTTGGAGTCTTTTTCTGTTACTTCATATGAAAAAAATTTTAAAAAAATTTTTAAAAAATTATAAATGATCAGATCAATTAAAAAAAATCAAATCTTAAAGAAAAAACAAAAAAAAATTATTTTTTTTTTTGTCCGAGTTGGGACGCGAATCTAGGACTCCGAAATCTAACACATTGCATATCACATTATATGAAAACTTTTATATGGAAGAATTCTAAGTCTTTTCTATTATTTTTGTATGAAGAAATTTACAAAAAAATTCAAAAAAAATTTTAAATGGGCAGAAAAATTTGTAAAAAATGTCGATTTTAAAAAAAATTAAAAAAAAAAAATTTTTTTTTGGGCCGAGCTGGGTTGCGAACCCGCGCTCCCGAAAACTTACTTTCATTTGTAATGATGCAAAATAAGCTGAAGTTTGGTAGCATCTGAGGTGGACGAGTGGGTAAGATGCCAGACCGCCAGCTGTCCTCTCAGCTGGTTCAAATCTGGAATAATTTGTCAAAAGTTTTTTTAATTCAAGTTGATATTTATATTGCTTTTCTTTCTAATGTACATTCTAAAGAAGGGCTTCTAGCAGGCTTCTTTAGAGTCGCGAGAGCGGAAGGCCTAGAAAATTTTCTCGTTTCATATAAAAAAGCTTATGGGCTTGGAAACGAGCACGGAAGGGCTAAGAAATCCATATGATGGCCTGCTAGAAGCGATGCAAAGACCTGCTTTTGCCCACTGGGAAATCACATGTGAAAATACATGCACACAAAAAACACATACACAACAAACGTAACTAAGCAAACGAATCTAATTGGCTTATTGGAAAACAAACGAAATACAAAGAAACAGTCAAACTGCTGTAAAAACACATAAAGCAACACCTGTTTATGGAACTTTAAAAACCACGTTCATCAAATATATCATTGGGCTACTTAAAACTACCAGAGTTTTGGTTTGTAGAGCTTTCATGTAAAACAGCAACATAAGTAAATAAAAACATGTTGGTAAAGTGTTGTATTAATACTACGGGGTTTTTTAGCCACACTGAAAACCACGCAGCTGTGAATACCCTTAATACTCAGGATGTTTTCTTTATTTTGTGCGAAGCAGATTTTTCTTATTCACTGCTTGCTATTAATATTGACTATTTTTGATTGACTATCAGCCAGAGCAGTAAAATCTGCATATATATTCAGAATCTTAAGGAAAACTGAATAACGACATACAAATCCATCCAATGAATTCAAAATTGTTTATAAAAAACATTTTTAATTCACATCGAATTTTAAAAAAATTGATTAGTAATTAATTTCAAATATTTTTTTTCGTTATTCAGAATAATTTATTATTTTTAAAGTTTTTTCTAAATGACCTCTATATTTATTATGTTGACTTTATATGATTTAAATACAAATTCTAAATGTTTGATAGTTTAAATCATACTTGATTTTAAATACAAATTCTAGTTGTTTGACAGTTTAAAATCGTTTATCGAGCTTAAGGTCAAAGTTAGAACAATTAATTGTTCTAACGAATTTTTCCAAAGAAACAACAACAACAACAACAACAAAGTTTTTCAATATGAAAGGGAAAAAAACCACTAGCAATTGATTTTATTGTACAATTTCTGCGGTGCTAAACGCGTCATCAGAAATCTTTGTGATTGCCCGTGCAAGCGCGTTGACGCACTGCACCATCGGGGCGATGAGATTTTGAAGCTTCAATTTCTCATTTTTTTCCTCAATTTCATAATGTCACATTTGTTGTTGTATTTCTGTTTTACTTTAGTTTCTATGCTTATGTTATTATATGTAGTCCAACAGCCTGCTGGAAGTCTGCACTAACAAAGCATGTTTACTGAAGTTGTTTTTAGAATTTTTGCTGATTTTGTTTTCAGCTGTTTCCGTTTGGTCGAGCTCTACCATTTGATTAAAGTTTTTTCTAAATGACCTCTATATTTATTATGTTGACTTTATATGATTTAAATACAAATTCTAAATGTTTGATAGTTTAAATCATACTTGATTTTAAATACAAATTCTAGTTGTTTGACAGTTTAAAATCGTTTATCGAGCTTAAGGTCAAAGTTAGAACAATTAATTGTTCTAACGAATTTTTCCAAAGAAACAACAACAACAACAAAGTTTTTCAATATGAAAGGAAAAAAAACCACTAGCAATTGATTTTATTGTACAATTTCTGCGGTGCTAAACGCGTCATCAGAAATTTTTTAAACTGTCAAACAACTAGAATTTGTATTTAAAATCAAGTATGATTTAAACTATCAAACATTTAGAATTTATATTTAAATCATATAAAGTCAACATAATAAATATAGAGGTCATTTAGAAAAAACTTTAATCAAATGGTAGAGCTCGACCAAACGGAAACAGCTGAAAACAAAATCAGCAAAAATTCTAAAAACAACTTCAGTAAACATGCTTTGTTAGTGCAGACTTCCAGCAGGCTGTTGAACTACATATAATAACATAAGCATAGAAACTAAAGTAAAACAGAAATACAACAACAAATGTGACATTATGAAATTGAGGAAAAAAATGAGAAATTGAAGCTTCAAAATCTCATCGCCCCGATGGTGCAGTGCGTCAACGCGCTTGCACGGGCAATCACAAAGATTTCTGATGACGCGTTTAGCACCGCAGAAATTGTACAATAAAATCAATTGCTAGTGGTTTTTTTTTCCTTTCATATTGAAAAACTTTGTTGTTGTTGTTGTTTCTTTGGAAAAATTCGTTAGAACAATTAATTGTTCTAACTTTGACCTTAAGCTCGATAAACGATTTTGAACTGTCAAACAACTAGAATTTGTATTTAAAATCAAGTATGATTTAAACTATCAAACATTTAGAATTTGTATTTAAATCATATAAAGTCAACATAATAAATATAGAGGTCATTTAGAAAAAACTTTAATCAAATGGTAGAGCTCGACCAAACGGAAACAGCTGAAAACAAAATCAGCAAAAATTCTAAAAACAACTTCAGTAAACATGCTTTGTTAGTGCAGACTTCCAGCAGGCTGTTGGACTACATATAATAACATAAGCATAGAAACTAAAGTAAAACAGAAATACAACAACAAATGTGACATTATGAAATTGAGGAAAAAAATGAGAAATTGAAGCTTCAAAATCTCATCGCCCCGATGGTGCAGTGCGTCAACGCGCTTGCACGGGCAATCACAAAGATTTCTGATGACGCGTTTAGCACCGCAGAAATTGTACAATAAAATCAATTGCTAGTGGTTTTTTTTTCCTTTCATATTGAAAAACTTTGTTTTTGTTGTTGTTTCTTTGGAAAAATTCGTTAGAACAATTAATTGTTCTAACTTTGACCTTAAGCTCGATAAACGATTTTAAACTGTCAAACAACTAGAATTTGTATTTAAAATCAAGTATGATTTAAACTATCAAACATTTAGAATTTGTATTTAAATCATATAAAGTCAACATAATTCATTATTTTTTTATTCGTGTGAATGCTATTTACAAAGAATGCAATTCAAAAAGAATTTCAAATTTTTCAATAATTAATTTTTTGTACATTATTATTTTTTGATTCAGTGCCTATTCATGTGTTATTCATTATTAATTGTATAGTCATTATTAATTTTTTATTTATTATTAATTTGGTACATTATTCAAAACTGAATAACAAGATTTGTTATTCATTTTATTTATTATTCAAAAGTGAAAGAAAAATTAGAAATGAATTTATACGAAATTTATAGTCAATAAAAAATGAATAATGCATAAAAAATTAATAAAAGAATTAATAGCGAACATTTTATTCATAAAATCGTAGTGAATAACAAACTTTTTTATTCATTGTATTTATTATTTAAAAGTGAATAACAAATTAATAACAGTGGTAAAAAATTTGAAAAAAAAAGTTTGCGCGACGAAAACGACATTGCTTATTTGATTGAGTATTTTTTCTAGATAATAAAAATCGTTAATACTTTTCTAGGTTGGTTCGAATTTTTTTTAGAAGAATTTTTCGACTTTTTTGAGTTTTGAAAAATATTTACACAGTTAGGATCCTATAACTTCAAAAGTATTCATTTATTTTACAAGTTTTATAAATATTTTCAAATGAGACATTTATACCTTTTATTTTATTCAGCTATTATTTATACGATTTTTTGTACGATTTTTGTAGACATTTTCTGAATATTACATTTGTGAAAAAGTTTAAAATATACCGTTTAATTAACATTTCCCCCATATTTAAGTGCGCAAAAATATGACTTTGATATATAATTTGGTTTTATTTTTAATTTTTTGTTAAAAAAATAGTTCGACGAAAATATTAAAGTAAAAAGTGTGATTGTATCAGGTTGGATATTTTACGTATTTCGGTTTTAGTAAAAATACTCAAAATTACCTACATCAAAGTGAGTTCGTACTAAACAAATTCTTCAGACTTTAAAATCCCAATTATCATGTATTTAACTTAAGGTTTTGTTTACAAACAATGTTCTTAGCGTTGTTAGCTAAATTTAAAAATCCCTAAACCGAAATTTTACGTTATAATAAGATTTGCAATACTGCAAAGTCTTTGAAATGAGTAAAATAACAGAAATAACGTAAACAAAGATACGTCAAAGATACGTCTTCGCGCTGGTATTAATAACTAGCTGAAACACTGTGTGTTGCTGCCACGCCCCGTTACCAAACGCCCATAACATACTATCAGTGAAACGACACGAGTAAATTGTGGTCGAGTACCGAATTCCGAGGCTGTGTGACCACTCCAAAGCTATTCAATATCAAAATTTTCAGTTGTGTGGGAGGGGTCACGCCTCCATGCCTAACGCCCATAAAATGTTATCAGTGAAACGTGTAAATTGTAGTCGAATACCGAATTCCGAGGCTATGCGGCCTATAACACCAAAGCAATTCGATATCGCAAATTTGGGTGGTGTACGAGGTGCGACGCGCCTTTCCCAACGCCCATCACATGCTATCAGGGAAACGCTACTTGTAAATTGTGGTCGAATACTGAATTCTGAGGCTTTGCGAAATATAATTATAAAGCTATCCAATATCGCATATTTGGCCTGTATAGGAGGTAATTTTGAGTTTAAACCATATTTTTTATACTCTTTCACAAATGTAGTATTTAGAAAATTTTTAGAAAAATCGTTAGATTAATACAAATGATAGCTTAAATGAAAGATATAAACGTCTTATTTGTAAACATGTATAAGTTTTGTAATATGAAAAAATACTTTTGAAGTTATAGGATCATAACTGGGGACATATTTTTCAAAACTTAAAAAAATCGAAAAAATCTTTGAAAATTCTTTAATTCTTTTCGAATTGCATTCGTTCTATAATACTCATACTATTTAATACAAAGTCTATATTAATAAAACTTTTTCTATATTAATAAAATATAAATAAACTTTTTAAGTCTATATTAATAAAATTTTCTGGTTTGTTTGTTTAATTGACATTTATACAAATCCAAATGGCTTAACGGACTTCGTTTAATTTGAGTACACACATTGTGTGCATTCTAGATTAGATTGTAACATACTTAGTTTTGTTCACGCTCATTCCACCCATTATCACTTACTTAAATTTTGATATTGAAAATCTTTATTGAAAAAATTTTTCGCTAATTAAATTTAAAAAATTTCAGTGGTTTTAATACCAAAAACATCCACATATCTTTAGAATTTCAGAAATTTTTGGTACAATGACTTTTTCATAAAACATCGTTCCCCAATAATGAGAAAAAACGACATGAAAATCAAAACTTTGACTTTCGATGCAAATATACCCGCTATTTTTAAATATATTTAATTAAAATTTTTTTGATCACAGTTTTAATAAAAGCACTTTACAAAAATAGTTTCAACTTTAGCGTTAGGTCAGTGAATACATTCTTTAATTTTTTTTTCAAAAACGGTTCAAAATATTGAATTTTTACTCAAAAAATGATTAAAAAATCTTTTTGTTGTATTAATAAGAACAATTAAAAATTGCATTTCTGAGTACTTTTCATATAGTAAAGCATGTATTTGCAATTATATAATAAAAATATATGAAAATAGTTAAATAAAAAATTTTTCTGCAAAAAACAACTTAAAAAACATTGCTTACAACATTATTCGCGGCTAAGCTTCATCTGATGGAATAACCCTTACAAATATAACACTAAAAATATCATGTGGCAAAACGGCAAAAAACTTAATCAACACACAAAATATACCAAGATTATGTCATTTTTATGACATTATATTCCTGAAATTATGTAACAAAAAGATAAGAGATAATGCAAAAAAATATAATAACTTTAAATTATTTAATGTTCGTAGGGAAGTTTAGTAAAAAAATTGCCTACATTTTTTAAGTAAGACCGAATGAAATTCTGCTACATTTTTTTCGCAGCTACATCGTTTATTCAGATGTTTCGTGCATTAAATCTTTACATATCATTTATTTGCTTTTCAATATTATGCTCACATTTGCGCACATTGTCGCTTACATTCTCTCGCTCTTAAAAGCTTTAAATGGTTCGCTCGCTGACTCTCATAAAGCTTTTATGTGGATTTATGATAAATCCACATTCAAATTTTACTGTGCCACATGCTTGTATGGCTTTTTTGTATCTATTATATTATCTGTGACTTAACTCTCTTTTCCTCTGCTATAGTATTGCTAATTATCTCTATTACGGTGTGGGGTAGCTTTGCACATTTAGGCCCAGTTTCACGATCAATACCTAAGTTGAATGCACGGAAATTCCACTTAAGTATGGAAAATGCGTGACTTAAAATTTCCTCAAGTCATCTACAGTCAACAACTGATTATATTTTGCAAAATAATTAAACTAATCAGCAAAAACTAATTGGTAAAACTTAATTACAACTTAAGTATTGATTATGAAACCGGGCCTTATACTCTCCCATATTGAGTTTGAGTATGTATTAATGAGCGCTTTGAAGAGAACACTGAAAACAACCCAGTGGTAAATGGACAGATAACGTAACCAAGTATTTCTTAAATACAATAGGGGTATTCACGATTTAGTGCACTTGCCTGTGCAGTTGAGGACTTGAGGACTTGTGCACTTTACAAAAACAAATTGTACTTACGTCAAAAATCTGCACAAGTACTTTTCTACTATTACCTTCAACTTGAGGACTTGAGGACTTGAGCAGTTGTGCACTTGTGTGCATTTCCGTGAATACCTAATGTAGCTGCAAAGGCTCCAACATCTGTACACAATTCTGAATTACACTCTTCGGGCATGGCCTTTAAACCGCTGATGGCTTCTACCTTACACAGTAAATCGCTTTTTGCAGAAATCTTATAAGATTTTAGGTGGTTTTTTTTGTGCTCTGATTTATATTGCAAAGCTAAATAAATGTGTAGTGGACGGACTGTCAAAAGCAAACTTACCGACAGACAGATAATGTGGAATACAGGTAAACGGACGGGCATGTAAAAATGCAGACGAATAGTTAAGAAAACAAATATTTTTAAGCTGGAACAAAAACTGACTTACGAATTTACAGTAAGGTGGAGCGAAAATTTTTTTTTTGCGAATTTTATCTGGCCCGGCCGCGGAAAAGTTGAGAACGAATGTAAAACTTCTTATTAAGTATGTGCGCATTAGTTAATAAGTATTGCCAAGAAAGCACTGCTAGATTTGTCAGGAAAAATTCATTAGTAAAATCTTTAAACTTAAATTATTGGAATAATGTATAACCCAAAACTACTTATTTTAAATCATGATTTTAGAAAATTATAAATCTTTCAAAAACTTTTTATTCGTGTTAAATAAATAAAAATTAAAATTTTATTTTTTATATGAAATGAAAATAGATTCGGGATATAGTATATCATATCTATACTATTATATAAAAGGAGACTCACAAAATTTCAATTCAGACAAACTTGATATCCGCTGAACCGATTATTGTTTGATAATTCTTTACAATTTAATTGTTCCTTTATTACAATTTAAAAATTTTTATCATTTTTTATTTTTCAATTCCTGTGATAATTTCCAGTGCCGTAGCTTACTAAGTTTTTCGAAAAGTCTATTCTTTCATCATTACAAAATTCACGTATTTCTTTTTCAACCATGGTGTACGAAACCAAGGTGAACGCGACGTCAACGTAGTTTGCTAAAGTTGTCAAACTTAAGAATGAGTAAAAGAGACAGAAAAGTTGATTTTGTATGGTTTGACAACTCAAGTGTTGGATTTTTACAACCAATATCATAAATCGCGTTCACCTTGTTTTCTTACGCCATGCATTCAACAAGCAGCACAATACAACAGCAAATAAACGTTTCCTCTGTTTCGCGAGAGCTTCTCTCAATATTGTACTGTAGATGCTTTCAGGGAGATTCTTGCTGTCATACAATCAGAGTTGCCTGTTTTTTTTTGTACTTCTGACCGCCATTTGTCGATAACTAAACCGCCAAAAACCGCCAAAATTGTTTTTCTTAAAATATTTTAAGAAAATAAAACAAACCATAATACAGTACGACCTCGCTCAACGCAACCCTCGCTACACGCAACTCCTCGATAATCTCAACACCCAAATTGTACGCAAAGTATAAATTGCAACAAAGTGCAGTTTTCCAATTGCAGTGCCAATATAAAATTTTTCCTCTGTTTTTGCAATAACCTCAGATTTCGCAATTGGCTTGAATTTAATTGGTTGCGTTGAGCGAGGTCGTACTGTATTCACATAACGTTATATACATATATCATATATATATTTAAAATAAAAATATGTTATACTTTTAAAAATTCATAAATTATTTTTGTATCAGTAATAAAAATATACAAACAAAACAATATTCATAACAATATACTTCTTATATTTATCGACTTATTTGAGAATTGCAAATTCATTTAGGATTCTTAAGGATTTCTCAGCCTAAAATTATATCGAAAGCAATTTGAGAAAACTGTCAACACACGAAAAGGTAATTCATGTTAAAAATATATTATTAAACAAACTAATTTGTAATTAAATTTGCAATCGTAAATCATTCATCAGATTAAGGCCTTTAGTGCTCCATTTAAAGATTCCCTTTTTTATATTACCAAGCAAAATGTTTTCCTTATTCCCTTTTAGCTCAAAAATCCCTTAAAAAAGGAAATTTCTCTCAAACCAGCATCACTGGTGCACACTTTGTGTGATTCCCTTTGCTTGACTTATTAGATGCAGCAATGAGGAAAAGTACGTAAAGGAAGTATAGCTTAAAAAGGAGAGCAAAGAAACGTTGTACAGTAAATTATTCTATTCTTATACCGTGGTTATGCTAGCCAAACATGTTTGCCGAACATTTTTTGTTGTTATTGTTTCATGATAAAATGGTAAATGAACTTTTTCTCATATTCATTCTCTCGCTCTCAGACCGAACATTTTTGATTGCTGATTGAAACACCAAACATGCCCATGATACAAAGAACTACAGATAAAGTATTCCTAGCTCAACGAAAAATATTTACTGCACACCTCGTCATCGGTGCTCGTCAAATGTGACACTTGATGAATACATACACAAGAAAATGTCAAAAAGAAAAAAATAAACAACAAAGGAGACGCAATTCTGACAAACACATCAAGCAACGTAGCTGCTTTTTGTGTAAAAGGGTGAAAAGAGGAGAAAACACCCCTACAAAATTTGCAGTTTTTTTTAACAAACAGTACTAAAAAATACATTAACTTTATCTTGGACATGTGTTTTATTTAACGATACTTTTTCATTTCAGTTAAACAAGTTTTCATAAGAAAATTTCAACATTTTAAAATCTTTACACCCTATGAATAAATTGTGACTACGGTTGCAACAACGAGCTACACCTACATCGCAGCAAAGATGGCGGACATGCGCAATACGTTATCTGTAGTTCTTTGTATCATGAAACATCCCAATCTTTTCGGTGTTGCCTTAAGTCATTTTGCATAATGGTATCAAAAAAGTAGCAAAAAGCATTAAAAAGTGAATCTAATTGTGTGCTCAAGCAACCCTTAACACAAACAGCAAGCATTGTTTTGTTGAAGTAATTTTATTAACAAATTTTTTTAAATTTTATTTAATTTAATTTTAATTTTATAGGCTTATTTTATTAAAAAAAAATGGTCCAATAATATTTTGAAAGAAAATAAACAAATTCTTGAACACTAATTGCATATATATTGAAACTAAAAAATAAGAATGAAAAAGAAATAATAAATAATTGAATACAAAAAATAATGCCCTTTGCTTAACCAATCCCAATTTGAATTCATTCGCTTATTTCGTTTTCCATTTTATAGTAAATATGAATAATATGCCTAAAATTATATATAAAAATGCAAAATGGGTTTTTCTTATTTGTGTTTTGACTTATTTTTACATAATATGCAACTGTGCAACAAACATAGCATATCACCCAAGGTTCATTTATAAGGTTGTGGCACTTGAGAAAAATGCACTCTTTTTCCCGCCTTTGCTCGAACTGTCACTGTGCTTTTCCTTGTTCTAAGCCATGGTAGAATAACCAGGTAGGGTAAAGAGATTCACCACACCGACAGCTAATGTCAAAGTCATGTCAAAATCACAGAATACAGTGCTGCCGTATCTTCAAAGAAAAATCCATGATTAAATCATTAAGGGTATTCACAGTTGCGTGGTTTTCAGTGTGGCTAAAAAACCCCGTAGTATTAATACCACACTTTACCAAGCTGTTTTTGTATACTTATTTTGTTTTACATGAAAGCTCTACAAACCAAAAGTCTGGTAGTTTTAAGTGGCCCAATGATATGTTTGATGAACGTGGTTATTAAAGTTCCATAAACAGGTGTTGCTTTATGTGTTTTTACAGCAGTTTGACTGTTTCTTGTATTTCGTTTGTTTTCCAATAAGCCAATTAGATTCGTTTGCTTAGTTTCGTTTGATGTGTATGTGTTTTTTGTGTGCATGTATTTTTACATGTAATGTAGAATGCACATTTATGCGCACTGAGAGCGGAATCTGTTAAATATTCTTCTTTATACTAAACTGGAAAACGGGGAAGTACAAGTTTTTATTTTTAAGCAAAATTTAAAGCAGCGTCCTAGAATTTGCTGATATTATAAGGTAGATTGGGCCATTCGCTCTAATTTCATTGTTTCAAACAGTCGCGCTTTTGTGTTTTTGATTTTTTTAAAATTAATATTTATATTAAAATTAAGAATTAAAAAAATAAACAAAAAATAATGGGCAATGATAAATTATTGAAAATAAAACTTTAAAATCACATAAAAACTTATCTGTTTCATTAAATATACATTTTTTTCTTACTTTATCTCTTTTACCGTAGCATAAATTCCCCTCAAAGCATTTGTCTCACAATAATCAACAGCACTGAAAAGTGGCATCGCTAAAATTAGTTTTGACATTATCTGTCGGTGTGGTGAATTTCTTTACCCTACCTGGTTGATCTGCCATGTTCTAAGCATTCATTTTCTTAATTTCTTTTCATCCATTCTGACAGTTCCACCGAGTTCGCTCTCAAGTGCCACAAACTTATAAATGAGCCTTGATACCACCAAACAAACATTTCAGCCATGAGAATAATTTAACAAAAATGATCACCGAACATGTTTAGCTAGCATAACCACGGCAGTACTAGGTATACTTTTTGTACTTGGTGTATCCCATGGTATAATTACTAACAAGGTAGTAGTGTAAACTGGATTTTTTCTCACGAGCGGCTATCGGAAATTGTCAAAATTAGCTGTTCATGCAATGAATCAAGGAAAAGTTAAAAAATAAGCAACGACTTAAACATAGCTAGTCAACCGCAGCTAACTAAAAACATTCCAATAAACTTCGCGAATAAATTTAAGGAATCAAAGAAAAGTTAAAAAATAAGCAACGACTTAAACATAGCTAGTCAACAGCAGCAAACTACAACTCCTGTAGCTGTTTTTGACAACTCCTGATCGCCAAAAAACTGTCACAACTACCTTGTCAAATAATTATACCATGCACTCAAAGAAATATTTGTTTTTATTGATAAATTCCTAGGTTTAGTTGATAAATATTTTGTCAACATGATACAAAGAACTCCAGATAAAGTATTGCGCATGTCCGCCATCTTTGTTGTGACGTAGTTCGAGCTTGTCAAAGTGGCTAAATAAAAACGTAGTCACAATATATTTAAAGGGGATAATTTATTTATAGCGATGAAAAATATCGACATTTTCTTATTGAAACTTGGTTTATTGACATTAAATAAAGTACATAATAAATATTTTTCTAAATAAATTTAAGCAAATATATTTTTCAGTATTATTAATGAATAGAAATTTATATGTAATAGGGGTATTTGCTCCCATTTGTTCTCCTACACAAAAAATATAGCTACGTTGCTTGTTGTGTTCGACAGCACTTTGATTGCTTCTTTTTTATTTTGTTGTTCGTTTGTTGACAAAAAATTGTGAATTCATTTTATGGCCCAAATTAAAATCGTTGTTAATCTCATCAAAACCATCTAAAACTTTAGTACAAATTTTAATTACATGCAAGATAATTGAAAATTGTAATTTACACGTGCTATAAGTGCACAATATTAGAAATTAAACTAAATGAATTCAATATTTCTTAAATGCTTGCAATTGTGCTGCTTGCTGCTTGTGTTTACTTTTTGCTTTTTCACATTTTCTTTTGTGTGTATGCACCACGTGTTACAGCTGACAAGCTCGAGTGACGTAGTGCGCAGAAGATTTCAATTTTTGCGCACGGAGTAAGCTATCTGGATATCTTTGTTTCATGTTTTGTCAATATACAGTCAACAAAAGCATTTGTCAATTGGATTTAAATATATAAGTTGAAATCATATTGACAAAATTTTATTTTGCTGATTTGATAAATGGATGCTTCAATTTGATATACGCCTTTATCGCGTTTTAATTGTTGATTTGATAAAACAAATCTGTCAAGATGAATACAGAATATTTCAACATGAAAAATGGTTTGTTGAATAGAAAAAGTCTTTTCTGTTGAAAACATATTTTTTATCAATAACTAGCTGAACCCGGTGTGCTTCGCTACCCCCCTCGTACCAGGATTGCATTTCAAAATTGTGGCAATACCAAAATCACTTTTCACGCCATTGAATTTTCGAAATAAGTCCACCCCAGCGCCACCTACCGTGTCCATTTATACACAAATTATTTTCTTATGATTAAACAAACATACATTTTGAATTTCAGTTAAATTGGTCCATAAATTCAAATTTTCGATATAAGTCCACCCCAGCGCCACCTATCGGGTCCATTTATACACAAATTATTTTCTTATGATTAAACAAACATACATTCTGAATTTCAGTTAAATTGGTCCATAAATTCAAATTTTCGATATAAGTCCACCCCAGCGCCACCTATCGGGTCCATTTATACACAAATTATTTTCTTATGATTAAACAAACATACATTCTGAATTTCAGTTAAATTGGTCCATAAATTCAAATTTTCGATATAAGTCCACCCCAACGCCACCTATCGGACTTTCCCGGAGGGTTTTTCCAAAATTTTCCTTCGTAAAAACCTTCTCCTGGCAATTATAAACAACTGAAAAAAAATTTTAGACAAATCGGCCCAGCCATTCTCAATTGATGTTTTACTATACATTTTTTACACCATTTTTATATATATAGATACTAAAATGTTTTGTTGTTCTGATAAAAAGATTTTATTAAATAAACATATAACATTTTATATATAATAAGCACATTACTCATAAATACAATTATGGAATTCACGAAGGTTGATATTATCCATACTATTCGTTATTAGCGCTGTTTACATTATTATAAATCACAGTATTGTTAACATTGCTGTTCACATTGTGATTTTTTATAGTGAACAGCACTAATAACGAATAGCATGGATAATCTCAACAAATAATGGAAATAAATAATAAAATAATGCAAATCAATAAATAACCAATTCCTGCCGAATTCATTGGAAAAAATCTTAATTTGTATTCACCGCTAATGATAAATGCATTTAGAAACTCAGCCAAAAATGTAGAAGCTCCTCATATGTCGAAGTTGCATTATGGCATAATTGGTGCACTTGAACACAATAAAAATTGATTTCACAAGATCACAATCACTGTTGGTATAAAAATGTAAAGGGGTAATTAGCTTCCACACACTTAAAAAATTGCAATGGACTTTTAAGCTTTCCCGAATTTTATCTCGCCACCATTTGCTTGCAACAATATCAAACATTTCTTTCTGTTGTCATGATTAAAGGTTTTTTGAAATTGATTATCCATTTTATCATTATGAAATGAAAATTTTGTTCACTTGACTCAATTGATTATCATTAACATTAATTATTTCTTCAGTATAACAAATCTATTTATCAAGCGAACAAAGTAGTTTGCTAAAAGTATTTATTAAAATAATGAAATTTTATTCCGATTGATTGACGAGTCTGTCAGCGTGAATAAGCTTAAATCAAGTTAACAAACTTGTATTTCAAGCTAGTAAAACTATTTCTTCAAAACAACGCATTGAATTTGTTGCAGTTTTTAATCCAATGGATAAAGTTTCTTTTGAACTGACGAAAAAATAATGCATCATTGATAAAATTGAATTGATTGGACAATTTGGTTTTGTTAGAGATTAACAAAAGTTATGTATCAATTTTACCAAGAATATTTCTTTGAGTGTGGGTGTATCCATGGTATAAGGATAGAGGTAGCTGCAGCGCTAACTGTGTTCTCTTTCCATACTGCCATGTCTGTCAAATTCAGCTGTGTGGCGAATGGAAACAAAAAAAAATAAATAAAAAGTTTTGCTTCGTTTTGACATTTCCGGCAGTATGCTCTCATCTGGTGCATCTACCTGTATTCTTCTACCATGGGTGTATCCAAGAAAATCTACTGCAGTCAGCTATGTATGCTGCATACAAAGAGAGTGAACGATAAAGCAAATTATGTATACACGTTGAGATCAAACAGAATGTTGTACAATACTCTCTTCTGTTTCTTGTTAAGTTAAAATTATTACACACATGCTTGAAAGCTACTTTGAAAAAGTGTTGTACATTAAAGTAAAGTATACGTTAAGGCAGGCCTGTAGCCAGACCAAGAAGACAGTGGGGGCAGGCATGAATCTTGGGGGGAAAATTTTTTAAAATTTTTCATTTAAACAAAGAAAAAACAATTTTTTAACCTGTGAAATGAATACCTTACATATATTTATTAAAAAACAGTTAATTTTATAATATTTACATGGATATGTAGATCTTTTTATTCATGAGATTAATACATAAAAATAATATAAAAATTAATTCAGGACTTTGTAATAAAATGAAGGTAAAAATACAAGATTTAAAGTGGCTAGAAATATAAGAAAGAGTAGCGAAATGGTCTAACATATATAAAAGACATTTTTTAAGTAAAACAAATAAAAAAATTGAATTAACCCGCAATCGTCGTTTGCATCAAATTGATACAAATTTTTTATTTAGATTTATATCTTAAGAACAAACATGCATGTTTTGATTTAACTCTTTTGCTTGTTTAAATTTTTGCTAGAATTAAGAACATTCATCATGCAAAAAAATTAATTTTAAAATTAAAAACATTTCAATGAATTATATATTCTCAAATTTGTGCACAACGTGCTTTTCATTTCTAGAAAGTTCCTATGAATGCGGGTTAAAAAATTATTAAAATTCAAATCTTATTTTTTGGTAGCAAATGTTGGCGACTCAGTTGAAATTTGAAAATTTGTAACAATTTGTCTGAAATGTCTACAAAAATATAATATTTCAGACGGTTTTGGTTGTACAAGACTAAAATTTGGTAAATTCATTTGTATGGTTACTTTCGACAGCTGTACGTACTAAAAATGGGTTTCCATGCCCCCTTTATCGCCCAAAAATCAATGAAAATGCTATATTTCAAACGGGTTTGGTCGTAAAATAAATACTACGTTTAAATAGGGCCAAATGACTCATTTGGAATCAGTATGCTTTTTTTCGAAAGTATCTCATTTCGTTTTCCAACTGGTTCTTCGTTTTGTTTTTACTGCTTGATATTGATGATGATGCAGTTGCATAAAATGATTTGTTGTTCGACGTTTTCCTTTGTTTTTAGTGTGCCAGTTGTTTTTTATAGATTCTCCATTGAATGCGTTCGAAATAGTTTGTAATAAGTATTAAGAACGTATCCAATTTCTTTCATTTGTTTTAAATGACTTGAATTGCAACTGAGAATTTGTGTGCGAAAGGAAATGACTTCGTTACTCATTAAGCTGAATGGGCTGAAATGAGTCATTTGACCCAATGTTAACGTAGTATAAGACTAAAATTTCATACTGTAGTTTGTAATATTTAAAATTTTTTCACAGAAATTATTTCTAATCTGTAAAACATTGTAAAAAATATAATAACATTTTGAAAAAATAAAATTGTATACAAAAATAATAGGAGGTTTATTGAATTTTGTGTCAAAATTAAGCAATTTTTTCAGATAAATGATATGAGCTATGAAAGAGTGGGGAAAATGGAAATTGAAAAAAAAAATTGCAATAAAAAACTTTTGGCCTATTTTTTGAGCACAAATTGAATATTTTAAAGGTCTTGTGAAAACAATAAAAAACATTGAATTGGTGAAGTAGCGGTTAATCTTTTCTTATTGCTCCAAATTCACTTTATTGACCTTTCAGCCAAAATAAATTTGATGTCCATCGATTTGAAAATGACCGAGATGTTTGCTTGCAAATTAAAAAATTTAAACTTCAATCGGTTTTTTCTCATTCTAATTCTAAAGTGCGTTATTTTTTTTTTTTTTTTTGATTCGCCCGGAGGTATGAAATCTTCCAAAGATACGTATACCCGTCCTATACGCATGCACGATTTACATTCTTAAATTAAATAATAGTAATTATCAATTTAAGGTACCCGAAAAACAATCAAAAACACTAAACTTATTTTAACTGGTTTGCGGCCATTGTCCAACCCAAGGATCTACGTGGAAATGAGATAAATCTCATATCCGCCAAATCAAAATCCCAATTAGTTTGATATGCATTTGGGCCAACACAGGCATAAACTTGTGTGGAAAAGAGATATACTCCGGCACACCAATCCAGGTGATAGTGTGAGTTCAGTCTAATTTCAAATCAGGAAACCACGTGAGCACGTAAATCCCAATTCGATTAAAAATTAAAATATTGAATAATTAAAAAGCAAGTTTTAAAAACGATTCATATTTGATGGTGCTTACTTTATAAAACATAATATCGAGACAAAAAAGAGAAACAGAACAATCTCAGTTACCAATATTACATTGTTATAAAACTGCATTAGGTATAATAGGATGAAGTTAAATTGATTTAATTATTTAAATGTAATATTATTTTCCGTTTTAAGACGTCTACCGAATCAGAAAAATTAATCGTGTTGAAGTTATCATTGAAATCACTGCACATACATCGTAAAGGTTCATAAAGAGCGTAATTAGAGCTGCACTGACTCAACTTGAAAAACAGAAAATGTCTAGTTCCTCTCCTTGGGATGTTAAAATTTAGAGCTGAGATGAGATATTCCGAATTAACCTCGCCACGAAGTAATTTATACAGAAACATGACATTAAGCATCATTCTTCTGCTTCTTAGGGAAGGTAGTAAAATAATTTTAAGGCGTATTTCATATGATGGAAGCATAATATTAGAGTTCCAACGACTATGACGTAAAGCAAAAAGTAAAAACTGTTTTTGAACGGATTCTATGGCGTCGATGTAGACATTATATTGTGGGTTCCATATAACTGATGCATATTCAAGAATTGGTCTTACGAGAGAGGTATACAATAATGTACTAGTAAAGGGATCACTGAATTTTTTAGCCGATCTTTTAATGAAACCAAGGACTCCTCTTGCCTTATTTATCACCATACTCACGTGGAGATTGAAGCGAAGTTTTGAATCCATAATAACACCAAGATCGAGAAAACTGGAAACTATTTCTAAGTTAGAGTTATTTATAGTGTAATTTATGTTACTAGCAGAACTTCGCGAGAATTTCATTTGCTTACATTTTTTTAAGTTGAGATTTAATATATTTAAGCTACACCAGTCCACAAGTCCATTTAGATCAGATTGTAAAAGATGTCGTTCTTCGGGTGATTTGTAACAAAGAAAAAGTTTCACGTCGTCAGCATTAAGAAGTTACAGTGTTTTATTACCGAAGGAAGATCATTAATGAATAGTAAAAATAAAACCGGTTCAAGATGACTGCCCTGAGGAACGCCAGAAGTGACCGAAATACTTTTTGAAAGAGAGTTCTTAAGTATATAAAACCTTTTGAGTACGTCTAGATAAATACGAATTTATCCAATTTAATAATGTGACAGGAAACCCAATGAGGTGGAGTTTTTTCAAAAGAAGATTATGATTAACACTGTCAAAAGCTTTGCTAAAGTCCGAATAAATAACATCAGTCTGCAGTCCCAAAGTAAAACCATTTATAACACGCGTAGTAAACTCTAAGAGGTTTGTTGTAGTGGACTTACCCTTCAGAAAACCATGTTGAAAGACAGAAATGGTGGAAGACACGGAGTGGGTTAATTGGTCAGTTATGATTTTCTCAAATAACTTAGGGATTGCACTTAATTTTGCCATTCCTCGATAGTTAGAAACATCTATCTTGGAGCCAGATTAATGAAGGGGTATAATATAAGAATCCTTCCATATAATAGGAAAATAACCACTATGCAAGGAAATATTAAAAATGTTTGCTAGAGGAGTACACAGGTTTGTAGCACATTGCCTTAAAATACATCTTGGAATTTTATCAGGGCCGGTCATAAAAGAAGATTTTACTTGTCGAAGATAACACATGACAATATTTGGGTCTATTACAGGAGTTTCAAAAGAGATAACTGGCGGGAGAAAAGGATACACAGTGCTAGTATTAAATGGTATATCGGAGTAAGTTGATTTAAAGAAGTTTGCAAACATGTTAGAAATCACATTGTCACAAGATGATTCTTCCTGATTGAATTTCATAAGGGGTGGAAAGCTGGAGGCTTTACGTTTTGAGTTAACAAAACTATAGAAAAGTTTTGGATCATCTTTAAATTTAGATTTTATGTTAATTATATAAGCAGAATAGCATTGTTTATTTAATAGTTGATAACTATAACGACAAGAAGAATAGGAAGCAAAGTCTAAACTAGAACCAGATATTTTATATTTTTTAAATAAACGATTTTTTTAAATTTTTAAGTGCCTTTAGATCATTTGTTAGCCAGGGTGGATTTAAAGGATTGGAGAAACACCTTTTTTTATATTGAGAAAATCTGTAGTTTTTAAGATATCACAATAATTTTGATGTCATAATAACGGAAATTTTTCAGTATACCAGATATACGTACAAAATATTTTCGAAAAATGTTTCGTTTATCGTTATTTTTATTAATTAACAGCTTTTCATAAAAAATGCGCTTTACTGAGAAAATCTATAGTTTTCGAGATATAGCCAAAATTTTGCTGTCATAATAAAGGAAATTTTTCAAAATTTAAGAAGAAGATATTCATATTCAGAATCTAAGTTAAAAAAGTTACATTTTTTATTGTAATTACAAATTAAAAAAATGTTGACCAAAATTTTTGATAATCCTGTTATGCAGGACTTATTGAAAAATCAAAATACAGTAAAAGCCAAGAAACTTTATGTTACCATAACAATTACTGTACGAAGGTTATTGAAATTAAATAAAGAAATTTTTTAATATTTATACCTTTTTTAATTATTAAACAAACACAAATATTTTTTTATTTTGCATTTGAAGATAAAACAATATACTTTAATTTTAAGATTGCAAATTTTAACATGGTATTTAATATTTTTATCGCACGCGAAACAGCGGGTATTTGCTAGTAAAGGGTCCGCCAAATAACTTTTTTTTTTAAAAATTCTATAAAAAAAAACTACTCGATATTTTCTCAAATTTCTTTTTTTATTTGAAAGTACAATCCTTCCGGTTAATAATGGAAAATAATTTCATTCAAATGGCTGCCTCGGCTGGACATGCAGTAGCCTACACGATCGGTCCAATTTTTAAGCACATTATTGATTGTGTGCAGCACAATCACGAATATTGTCCTTTAAAGCGTCAATTGTCTCTGGCTTGTCGGCGTAACACTTATCTTTGAGGGCACCCCACAAATAATAGTCCAACGGTGTCAAATCGCAGCTCCGAGGTGGCCAAACGACATCAGCTCTGCGGCTGATAATGCGATCTTCAAAAACAGGGCGCAAAACATCGAGTGTAGCTTCGGCTGTGTGGCACGTAGCGCCGTCCTGTTGAAACCAAATGTTGCCAATATCATCCTCTTCAATTTTTGTGAACAAAAATTCGTTCAACATGGCCCGATAACGATCGCCATTGACTGTAACGGCCACTCCTTGCTCATTTTCGAAGAAAAATGGCCCAATTATGCCTCTGGACCAAAATCCGCACCAAACAGTGACTCGTTTTGGGTGCAGCGGCTTTTCAATGTATGCGTGCGGGTTTTCTGTGCCCCAAATGCGACAATTTTGCTTGTTTACATACTCGCCAAGATCAAAATAAGCTTAATCTGAAAAGATGATTTTTTTGGCAAAATCGGCATCTTCTGTAAGTCGATAGCAGGCCCACTTAGCGAAGCGAAAACGCATTGGATGGTCAGTTGGCTTCAACTCCTGAACCAATTGGACTTTTTATGGCGTCATACCAAGGTCTTTATGCAAAATTCGTCTCAATAATGTCTCCAAAATGTTCAATTGTTGAGAACGACGGTGAATTGATGTTGATGGCGCTTCACGCACACTTTCTGTCACAGCAGCAATATTCTCGGGTGTACGCACTGCTTTTGGCTTTTCACACTTTGGTTTTTTGATGAGGATGGTAGTTTCTTTCACTTTTTTCACAAGATAACGAACATACGGAGCAAACATGAGCTAAGTGTTACCATTCACGAAATAAGCACTAGTTGAAAAAAAAAACGTTAGATGGCAGACCCTGTATATGTATATAATAAGCAAAGCAAAATGTCTGATGACTATAGACTCTACAACTATTGGGTCTAATTGAATTGGGCAAAAATTTTGCCAGTCGATTTATTTCGAGTACGAGATGGTTTAGGATAATACAAGTTGCCACACCTTCTTTTTCGCCAACAAATCAGTAAAAATTCTACATGCATATTAGACGTTTTCGCTTTTTTAACTGTTTTTCCATTTTCTTACAGCAGTTTATCGTTAAATTGATCTCTTCGAATTTATTTGTTCGAGCGTATAGAAATATACATTTCTATTTTGTACTTATTTTAATACCATTTATTATATTGTCCATTACTACAATTGTAACGTCACGTTACACAGATTTGGTGCTCTTTATAAATTTGCGAAATCAGTAATGAACCCTCCCTTCTGGTTGCGATCTATGAGATATGGCCACCTGGGACTTGGACGATTCTTTCTTTTCTTTTCTTTTCTTTTCTTTTCTTTTCTTTTCTTTTCTTTTCTTTTCATTTCTTTTCTTCTTCTCCTCCTTCTCCTCCTCCTCCTCCTCCTCCAAGTTCAACAGTTCATTTTTGAGATTAAATCAACAATAAAACTATTAAAGCACGCCAGTAATTTATATAAAAAAAATTTTTCTCAATTTCTGAACTGTGCAACTCATAAATGTTATTTTAATAATTTTTATACAAATGTGTCGTAAGGAAAAAAAAGTCAAATTTTGTCTTATATTTTCGATCGAAAAAATTAAAGCTAAATTTTAACTTTTCTTTTCTATCAAAAAAAGAAAAGTAAAATTTTACGTTTTATTTTTGATCGAAATAAAATCGGTCAAAAATTAACGATTTTTTGCTACGGTCCCTAAAGCAACCTTTATATAAATTAATTTTGCTCCGACCCACAGTACTTTGTCTCATAGGAATAAATCAAGATTTTTGTTGTGGCAAATCCTAACAAAATTGGTACCGTTTTTTTGGAAATACTTCCACTAAGAAGAATCCAAATTTTTTTTGCCAATTGAACAATTTTTCAAAATAAATCAATTTTAATATATTTCAAATTAAGCTAAAACTAAAAATATGAAAATTGTCCAAAAATAAAAATTTTTTTAAATATTTTTCAAAAATTTGCAATTTTTGAGAGTAAAATAAAAAAAAACAACAAAAAACATCTCTTTAATTTTTTAATATATTTTAATATACATATTTATCTTTCAAATTCCAAAATTTGATATCCGCCTGCGTCCGCCCCTCGGAGTTATCGCGTTTTGAAGAATAGTCTAAAAATCATATTTTCTTTTAAATAATGGAAATTAGTAATTTGCACATCTTACAAAGAAAAAATTGCCAAAATTGCAATTTTGGCCCAATTCTTTTTATTTTTGATTTTTCTTCAAGATAAATACTGTATAAATAAATAGTTTTTAAAATGTTTAAAATATAGCTGAAAGTAAAAAAATTAAAATACGCCAAAAAATAAATTTTTTTGTAAATATTTTCCAAAAATTTCAAATTTTTGAGAGCAAAATAAAAAAAAAACAACGAAAAACATCTCTTTTATTTTCAAACATTTTTCTTTCAAAATTTTAAAACATATTAACCTTTTTTATCCGTATTTTAGAGTTATCGTATTTTGGAAAATGGTCAAAAAATCATATTTTCCTCTAATAAACGTAGCATGTAGTGAGGAGTTTACTCCTTTGAAATGTAAACAAACATATTTATGGGTGACTAATCTCGAAAATGACGTCCAAATGAAGTCCATTTTTTTTAATAATCGTATTAATAATATTAGGTAAAAAACTAGTATGTTTATTTCTATTAAATCATTAAATGTTTACTTTTAAAAAAATTAAGACTTAGATCATTTTTAAAGTAATCTGTATCAATTGTACTCTACGCTCAAAAGTAAGACGTATCAGTTTGCAGAAAATTGTTTTTTTAAGAGGTTCTTTAAATAGTGATTTTAACTTATTATGTTTGTAAAAGTAATTGGAGATGAAAATCTATTGTAAAAGTTGTAAAAGTAAAAGTAAAAGTAATTGGAGTATGCATTCTTTTGTAATTGTTTGTTAAAATGCTGCTATTAAATACAGGTTAAAAATAAATAATGACTATTTATGTTAAAATGTAGGGCATTCTCATGCTTACTAATGCCAACATATTTGTTTTTACCGTATTTTTCTCAGCGAAAACATTACAAAGATTTTTAATTTAAAATGCCAATAATTATTACTAATAACGATTTATTTAATTGTTGGATTTCTGGCGGTCCACGCAATAAATATTTGTTTTTGAAGTCATTTGTTAAAGATAAAATTTGTAAAATCCCATACAGTGAAGAAATAATTGATGAAAATATTAAGTTTTTTATATTGCAATTGGAAACGAAGTGGAAGCAGTGCGGATATAGTAAAAGCAAGCTTATTAAAAAGTATTCCAATCGGTTAAGTGCCGAAGCAATTGTTATTTCGGATCCAAATAATGTACGCAAGTAAAAATAAAATTTAATATTAGCGCAGTTAAAAATAAAGTTTACATTTCAGCAACCAAGCACAAGTCGCGGAAGGCCTGAAAAGGAGTTCCATTTGTTATCAGAACAAATGAAAAAAAGGAAAGTGGCTCACTTATTATCTGATTATTCTGAAGACGAATTACAATATGCATCAGAACTTGCTTCAAGAAAAAATAATCAAGGTTCGAATATTAACAGTCAAAATTGTTTATCAGTACAAATGGCTTTGTCACTGTACTTAGATTTGGATCTCTCGGAAGAAAAATATAATATTCTGCGCAACACTGTCAAAGTCTATCATAAAATTTATTTCCGAGTTTGTATGCCATACAAAATTTTAAGAAACGATTAGTACCATCTATTGAAGCTTCGGAAAGTACTGCAGAAGTTCGCTTACAACCACTTTTGCGGTTTACAGCTAAAAGTGTATTAGAGCTCTGTAAAGATGCAACAGATAAAATGACTCTTATTTGCAAATGGGGTATGGATGGCAGTTCAGGTCACAGTCGATGCAAACAAAAATTATACTTTATTATAATTACTTAAATACCTATTTTTTGGCATAAATTTTTTTTATTTTGTTTTTAATTTCTATTCTTTTAATCAATTAAACAAAAAATATTTAATTTAATAATACAAAGTGAATTTAGAATTTCAAAAAATATTTTTTTTTTGCAAAAACATATTTTTTTTACATGAAAAGTAACATTTTCGTGAAAAAAGTGCATATCAAACTATAAGCATATCTTTTTTTAAAAAAAAGATATTGCCATAAAATTTTCAGTTTTAACAAGTTAAGACCTTAAAATTTTCAAAAATATATTTTTATTTTTTTTTAAAAAGTTTTTATAATTTTAATATTTAATTGAAAATAGGGACATTTCAGTTTTTTTAATTTTTAAACCTCATTTATGGCGTAAATACTTGATGTACATAAAATCTTATTCAATTTTTGAAATCAGCAGCCAAAAAATAATAAACATGCCAAATTTCGTAAAGATCGAACAACTCCTTGTATTTATTCCTCACTTTTGTATGGGCTCAAAGTACTGTGCGACCCCATCCTTCTAGCCTTACAGATGTGAGCACTGCTTTAATCCTTGTACATACTAATATAGAAACAACAGAATAGAATCTGATTATCCAGAGCAAGACCCAGTAGCGTAACTATATTTTGTGCGCCCGCCCGCAGGTTTCTAAAAGCGCCCTGCTTTTTCAGAGTAAAACTATGTTATTAGAAGGTTACTAGAAGCGTAGGAGAAAACAAGAGAACTCTTGACAAAAAAAAAGAGAACAAGAAGGAACTTTTTTAATTCAATGGCATCATTTATTACAACAGTTATATTTTAAAAATATAAATTTTAAATTTAATTTTTATTTATTTTAAATCTTATAAATAAATTTATATTTTATTTTAATAGAATTTGTTAAAAAAAAGCCATAACTTAAGCAAATACTTTATATAATATAATTTAAAATATAATAAAACTTATAATAAATATTTTAAGATTTTGTCACAAAGTAGGTAAAAAGAAAACATATATGAATTATTGTAAAAAAGTTAAACTTAAAGTTTGAATAAAAGAGATCAATAATTTTCAATAATGATAATTCAATAATGATAAGAACTCCTAGGAACTGATTGATTAATATAACATTAGCAGCTGACTTGCTGAAAATATGAAAGCAAACGGGTAAATCGACTTCGACCATAATCGAGTTTTGCCAAACAAAGACAATTTTGCTCAAAATAGTCGGACTTAAATTTTATTTCAGCACATATTATTAAACTATTTTTCATTTATTGTTGTTAATTTAAAACAATAATATTTTGCGAAGGAAATAAATATTATTGAATACATTAAATTTTTTGGAAACAAACGTCGTCCAGTCCCCATTCTGGGCCAAAATTAGAAGGAGTGATCGAAGAGCTATGAAAATTGGCACGGATATCTTTCGTGTGAAAAAGTTATATATAAACTTCATTAAGTCTTGTCTCAAAACAACTGTATTTGCTACATCAATATCTTTTGTGATTATAAATAAATGGAAAATTTCATAGGCGAATGTCAAGGCCATTTATTATATTATAGTAACTCAGCCTTGGAAAATACTACCAACACAAGTTAACTACGTTTTTGTTTATATTTGTAATCCCAGTAGTTCCAGTCTTGAAGAAATCTCAAATGAATCATGTACGATTTTTCTTGATCCTTGACGAAATATACTGATTTGGCCATACATTTCATTGACGAAAATTTCATATAAATGTTCCAAATTCGTGCAAGACGCAATGCAGAAACGTCGGGATTTATCATGCACGAACCCAGTATCGAAATATTGGGGAAGTTTCCTTAACGAAAAGTAGACAGGAATATAAACAAAATTCGTCAAGGAATTAAAATCGAAACTTAAAATCAAAAAATAAAATTCGTGATGTAACATTCCTTCCGAAACGTTGAAGAAGTGAAAACGCTGTATTGTTGCAGCTTAGCCTCTGAACGATTCGGCGAATTACAACAATCATGATTATCTTGAAGTTGTTGTAATAGAGTCGAAAAAGTTAGGCGCTGACAACCGCTGCTTTGCATTATATTTTGTATGAATTTTTTTTAAGTCCAGCAGCTCATGCAGAAACTTCCTTCAAGAAATCATCACGAAAAGTTCGTCAATGATGCCGCGAACTACTGGGAAGCTTTTTTGATTACAACAAGGAAATTTTAAAAATGAAGTTTTATGTGTTTGTAAATAAGTTGAAATTTTAGAAAATAATCAGCTACCATACATCAAATATATCTTACATTTTAACTAAACAGGTCACCATAAAAGAATATATATATATATCTTCCATATTAGCAAGAAATTTTTGGATTTGGTGTTACGCAGTTCAAATGATGTTTTCGTGGAAAATTTATAGTCAATCTTTCTCAAAACTATTTTTTAAACACTTTTTAAAATTTAATATTTAAAAATTTGTATCCCGCTTTTAGTATTGACTTTTATGATAATCTTAAAACCATATGTTCAAAATGTAAACAAACACAGTAATGTTGCCAAATATAAAAAATTTTAAACTTTATTTTGATATATAAAAAAAAATTAAATAAAATGTGAATGGCAAGAAAAATTTTATTCTTAAAAAATGTAACTTTGGCGGCTGTCATAACGAAACGGTTGCTACTACTAAAAAATTCATTTTGATTTTTTTCACCAAAGATATTTTCTATTGAAGCCATATAAATTTTGGAAAAATTCAAACATTAATATATTAGTCGTTCGTTCGGTTTAATATAACGTCGTTTTCATTTATCATTTTTATCAAGGGACTTGAGGGCGCCCCAGGCTTAGTTGCGCCCGCCCGCAATGCGGGCTCTGCGGGTCCGATTTTTACGCCACTGGCAAGACCTCTTCCGTTTCGCCTGGCTTATGTTGGTGCTCGAACCAGTCCTTCCAGCCTTGCATACGTGAATGTGCCGAACTCAAAAGGTGCTGTCAATAAATGTCCACACATTTTAATGCACATATATCACGCAAAAGTTACTTTTAAAATGGTTAATACTTTTTTAAACTGTTCAACTTTACTTTTCATTATTACATTTTTAGTAAAAAAGTGAAAGACAGCAAATAACTATTCTTCGATGCCTCTTTTCGAATAAGTAGGTAATAATAACTAGTTACGGTCCCTGTAAAAAACACAATTGATGTTTGTGAAAAAAAAAACAAAATTGGACAAAACAGATTTGCAACAAAGTAACTGTTTTTCAGTTCTTATCCTCAGATAAGAAAACATTATTAAATATTTTAACAAAGCTAAATAATTTATGATTTTATAAATATAAATTCCAAAATTATTAAAGAGAATTGACTGTGATGGTTTCAATTCAGATTTATTAAAATTTATTTTCGAATTATTCAAATAAAACAGTGTGAAAACAATATGACAACGATCCTCAATTATATTAAGAGCGTGCTTGCAAGTGAGGGCATTGATTCTGCCAAAAAAACGTGTATAGAATTTTGACAGAGTTGAAGCATGCAAACTGGTTGGCCCAAATACAAGTGGTACATTTCATTAAATAATTTGCGTATTTTTTTTTTTTTTTTTGACTACGTGATTTTTTTGACTCGTTATCAGTTTGCTTCCTTATGATATCGTTTGTGCGAGTTCTTACATTTTTTTTCGGTTTGTGGAGAAGGACGTTTGAAAGAACGTCTGCCACAAGTTGATCAATGCTTTTATGTATGTATATATTTGTTATTCAAGGTGCTTGTAGAAGCTTAAGTGGCTCCATTGGTATTAAGCTTTTGCATTTGCACAAATGTACATACATATGTATATAGTTCACGTCCGGAACATTCAATGTTCCGTTACGTAAAAGTGAGAAATTTAGTTGCTTTGTTTTTTTGCTACTGTGCATGTTAAACGAGTTTCTGTGGGAATAAAGCATTTAATTCTAAGCAGTTAGCTTTATCATGTAAGAAATAATTTCACTAGAAGAGCTAAAGAAGAGCAAATTATAACAGTAAAAGTGTATTTGTTGACATGCTAGCTTTTTATATCTACAGTACCGTTAGTGGTTGCCACGCGTTTAGGGAGGAGGGGTCGCACATTTGAGATGTGGAGAGTTTTATTTCAATATTTTGCCTGTTTTTGGAATTTCAAACACAAACAGAATCATAAAAAAAATTTTAAAAACTATAATTATCATTTAAGATGACTTTTTTAATGATTTAATAAAATATATTTCTGGGCCAACAATTCAAACCCTGGTTAAAGGGTAAAAATATATAAAAAAATTCAAAAATCAACAAATTTAATTATTCACTATTGCAACTTGCAACTTGCATAATGAAGCCAAATCAGTATAATTCCAATACTTGACTTCCAATACTTCCGCTGCAAAGTTTGTATAAACATCTTAAACTATACAAAAAAGTACATTTATTTTATTTATTTTATTTTATTTATTTATTTATTTATTTATTTATAAGCGCTTGTAAGAAATGAACTTATAATTAAGCACCGATAACATGTGTGGATATAAATCAACAAATTTTATAATGTTAAACACTTAAACAAAATCTTGAACAAAAATTAATGAATTAAATACATTGAGATCAAAAACAGTTTTTAAAAAACGATTATGAGAATTTAAAACTAAGAATTCAAAATAAAAGAACTTTAATTAAGAGAGAAAAATATCATTAAAAAGAAATGAATTAGGCTAGAAATCGAATGAAAAGAGATAAGTGAAGAAAAACAATAGAATAGCGAATCAAGTAAAAGAAGATAAAAGTTTTGGTTAGAATGAAGACAAATAATCTGATAATTTAGATTTAAATATGGTTTTATTGCAAATACGCTGTAGATACGGTGGGAGTGAGTTCCAAAGACGTATGGAATTAACAAGTACTGACGTTCGGACGCTAAGCAGGCATGTTTTGGTTGGACTAGGTTGTCACACAGATAAATATACGTACCCCCCTCAAAATCTCATTTCTGACCAAAGTTTAAACTTCCTTAAAAAAAAAAATTACAGGAATATTTTTTGCAAAAAACTTGAATGAAAGGTATTGAAAAATAGTTGGTTGTAAGTCATTTACTATTTAAATTTATATAACATAATTTTTTGCAACACAGAAAAGTATACATACGAGAGTTTCATTAAACTGTTATTTAAAGAGAAAGCGATCGCATGATGAATGTATATTTTTTTAATGGACATTTATGACTTCTAGACTTACATTAACCACTTTCTGATCAAGTGCTAATTAGTTTTTTGCAAATGGGTCCAAAAGTTAAGGAAATATTTTTTGACGTGCGTAAACTAATTATTCAGCATAAAAAAAATGGAAAATCTTTACGGGAAATCGCAAATATAGTTAGACGTCCAAATTCGAGTATACAAACAGTGATTAAAAATTATAATGAAACCAAATCACTGAAAAACAAACCCAGATGCGGTCACCCTCCAAAAATTGACACACGTGTAAAAAGACATATACTAACTTAAATCCGAAAAAAATTGAAAAAACAGTAATAGACATAGCTAAAGATATGGAAAATGCCGAAATTGTTATTGTACACCCGGAAACAATGCGAAGTGTATTAAGGAAAAGTGAATTTCATAGCCGCATTCCGCGAAAAAACCGTTTATTAGTGCTAATAATATGAAAAAACGTATTAACTTTGAAAAGCTGAATTTTGATATAGATGAAACGTTTTGGAAGAACGTTGTGTTCAGCGATGAGAGCAAATTCAAACTATTCGGATGTGATTGTGCAAGCAGAAGGTATGGCGCAAAAAGTACGAGGCGCTCCTTCCGAAAAATTTAATTCCGACAATAAAGCATGGAGGAGGATCGGTATCGGTATGGGGTTGCATGTCGGCAACTGGGGTAGGAAACTTAGTGTTTATTGACATAACCATGGATCGATTCGTATATTTGAACCTACTCCAACAAAGATTGATGGAATTGGTGCATAAAATGGGTCTTACGGAAAGCTGATACTTCCAACAAGACAACGACACCAAGCACACAGCGGTTGTTGTTAAGGAGTGGTTGCTGTACAATGTACCAAAGCAGCTTCATTCTCCTCCCCAGTCACCGGACTTGCACCCCATCGAAAATTTGTGAGATGAGTTGGACCGCCATGTTCGAAAAAGGACAATAAACGACAAACATGATCTTAAAAATGCACTTATGAAAGAATGGTCGAAAATTACAATGCAAACAACAACAAAACTAGTATTTTCGATGAAAAACAGATTGAGCGCAGTTTTAGAGAGCAATGGCGGACCAACAAAATACTAAATTTTTCTTTAGTTTTGTTTCCATTAAACATTTTGTAAGAAGTATGTATACTTTTCTGTGTTGCGAAAAATGAAAATCTGTATTTTTTTTTGTTTTATAAATCGTTTGTTTTTGAAATTTTTACTTATCGTTTTAATTTATTTTAAGTACAGACTTATCCTATATAATTTTTTTTGTAAAGAAAGCTTATACTTTGGTCAGAAAAAAGTTTTTGAGGGGGGTACGTATATATATCTATGTGACTGTAGGTAAACTGGTTCCATGGTAAAAATAGTTTTGTGCAGAAAAACTAACGCCCTCAAGTTCAAAACATTGTCAAAAGTCAAATTAAATATTTATTAGGCATACTGGGATATATGGTCGGTTATTTTAAGTCCGAAGACGTAACGAGCGATGTTGTTATAGGAAACGTTCAATTTGCGCTTACTAGCAGCATCACAGTATGCAAAAATTTCGGATCCGTACAATAAGGTGGGGACAAGATACGTTTTAGCTAATAACATTCTTATGTTAAAGGAGGTGAAAAACTGTGGCCCATAGGCTGCGGAGCATACCATAAACTTTTCCTACAGTGATGTTGACATGATTCGTCCAATCTAAAGTGCTGCTGAAGGTACTACCCAAATTTTTTGCCGTTTTTACAACTTCAATACATAACCCATTTAGAGTAACTTCCGGAAAGGGCAAGGAAGAGTTATGTTTTCTAGTTATAATTAAACATTTTGACTTATTTGAGTTTATGCTTAAGCCATTAGTCGAGCCATATGAGCTCATTAGTCGAGTTGCAGTGGCGGAAAAATTAAAAATCACGCAACTGCGCTTAGGTCGGAATCCTGACTGTCTGTCAGTTAGCAGTTTATTGTCCAAAAAAAATTTGTTTATTTCGTTGTACATCAGCGTTTCAAAAACTTTTAATAAATATGGTAAAATTGCTATGGGGCGGAATTCATTACCAGTTTAGGGATGGGAATAATTTTAGCTTTTTTATAAATAGCAGGGAATTCTGATTTCGTTATGATGGTATTGAAAATGTTAATAATGAAAGGGGTTAGAGTAGGAAGAAGCAACTTAAAAAACCTGGGATGTATTTCATCGAAACCGACGGCATTAGATTTAATCTCTAAGCAACTTCGCAGTACTTCTGTATATTCAACGCATTGAAAATTAAAAGCTGAGTACCAGTTGATAGATCTCTGAAAGATGCGACAACAGTTGACACTGGGCGCTGGCATAAGTGTATCTATAAATTTGTTATTTAGAGCCTCGACGTCTACGCTAGTGTCTATAGGCGAAAAATTTCTACCAACTCCAATTTGCCGAATAATATTCCACTTCGTTTTGCTGTCTATGGCAGAGCTAAATTTAGATTCATAACATGCTAACTTGGCAATTTTCACCGCCCTGACTACATTGTTTCTGCATATTCGGAAAATATTATAACGCTCGGGTGTTTTGAGATGTTTACATTTATTATACGCTGCATAACGTTTTTTCATTAAACTTTTAAGGGTACTGGAAAACCAGGGCCTTAGATAGTGCTTTACAACTTTAGTTTTAAGAGGAACATGTTTTTCAAATAGTGAATTGACGTTACGTTGTAGGAAATCTAACTTATCATTTACTGATAGCATGTGATAAATTTCTGTCCAGTCGACGTGACTGAGCTCTGTCTGAAGAGAGCTAAAATCTATATTTGTAAAATCTTGGTATATTATTTTTTGCTCTGGTATTAGCAGCTAAAAATTATAGCAAAGAAAAATCAGGTCATGCTTGCAAAAAAACAGGAGCAGATAACTGGTCATAAAGTAAGACTTTATCATTATCACCGACAAAAAAGAGGTCTAGCAGCGAATTTCTATTTTTGTGGTGGATACCACCGAAATTGAACGATATACGTCTCATACCGAAAACTCACACAAAATATCTAGGAGTCGTCCTGGACAGCAAGCTGTCATGGAAAACCAACGTGGAAGAAAGGGTGAAGAAATCCACCATTGCGCTATACACATCCAAGAAGATGCTAGGCAGTACCTGGGGTCTCACCCTTTCTGATGCACTGGATCTATGTAACGGTAGTGCGTCCTATTCTACTCTATGGAATTATTGTTTTCAGGCACATTCCTCAGGCACTTGGAGAAAACTCAGCGGCAGGCAGCGCTATGCATCATGGGGGCACTGAAGTCAACTCCAACTAAAGCGCTTGAAACCAGTCTAAGTATGGACTCCCTGGACATACTAGCAAAACTAATAGCCGGAAAAACGGCACAACGCACTATATGCACTAGATGCACTATGCGCTTCGAAAAGAGTGCGCATCTACTGGGTCCCTAGCCACCAGGGCATTGAGGGAAACGAGATGGCAGATGGTTTAGCAAAGAAAGGCGCCGGGCTGGAATTAGAACTCGCAGAACATGTACTTACTCAGCTACAAGAGTTGTACAGGAACCTCGAAAGAAGAGCCACACTAGCAGTGAATCGTAGATGGAGAGATACGACATCGTGCAAAATCTCGAAAATCATGTGCAATGCACAATGCGAAAAACGAACTCTGTTCATCTTGGCACGCCCGTGCAAAGATTGCAGGACACTAGTGGGCATGCTCACTGGTCACGGCATGACGGCAGCCCACGCGAGGAAGCTTGGTATCACCACGGATGACAACTGCAGGAAGTGCAAGGAACCGAGCGCAGTGGAGACCCTGGAGCACCTACGATGCATATGCCCCGCCCTACTTAGATCGAGACTAAAATACCTAGGCTCATCGACATTCCCGTCGCTTAAAGATGTAGCCAGGGTGTCTCTAGAATCCCTCCTAAGGTTTGCGAATTCAACGCAAATCTTTAAAGACTTTTAAACAAACACAAAGGTTCCTTTTGTTCATACCGGTACCACTAAGGACCTGAATTGGTCTATGTGAGCCTTCACGAAGGCATCTGGTTTAACCTAACCTAACCTATGATGTCACCGATTCAATTTTCAACATTAAGTTTTCTGTATGGACATAACGATTTGACCTATAAACTGTGCCGACAAGTAGTTTTTTGGATTCATAGATTATGTCAACAAAAAGGAATTCATTATTATCTTCAGAGTTTGATTTTCTGATTAAGTTGCATGTAATACCATCTTTAACAAAAATTGCAACCCCACCGGCATGAGACTCTCGATCTGCACGAAATGATCTATAACCCTTTACACTAAAGACACTATCTTGAACAGAAGACTGAAACCATGTTTCAGATACACAAATTATATCCATGTTTGAGTTTTCAAAAATGTGCCGAAACTCATCAATTTTATTATTTAAACATTGCGCATTAATATGACATACCTGTAGTCCCGTCGCTTGCCTGCTTAATATTCGAATTAAAGCATAGAGATTGTCTCTATTACGACCGTAATTATTCGAACTCACAATGGATATAGTTTGAGATAAAAAGACGCGTATTTGCAGCACAGTTGTTAAAATCATTATAAACTTTTAATATAAGAAATAAAAACTAAAAGAAATAAAAATAAGAAAAGAAGTAAGTGTAAATATTACGAAAATAAATGGAATGAAGGAAGCGAATAGAAATAAAAATAAGAAAGATAGGTTAAGGAAAGACAAATTAAATAACGCAAAAACATAAAACCTAAACTTAAATTTAAATCTTTTGCTTCTTTAAATTTTTGCTAGAACTAAATTTGCAGTTTTTTCTTATTTTAAAATTAATAAACATTTAAAAAAAAATTTAAAAATTAAAAACATTTCAATGAATTATATATTCTTTTTGTATCTGCATCAAATTGGTGCACAATTGTGTTTGCTTTTTTTAAATAATTTTTAATAACATTTTAATTTGAATTTAAGAGCTGGACTCTATTAATGCATTATATTGATGCATTTTTTAATGAATGAACTGATTTCTTTTTTAACTATAACGAATTACCTGATTTATTTCTTAACTTTAATGAATTACCTGATTTATTTTTTTAACGTATCTTTATTATTTTAGTTATGTTGCAATATTATTTTGGTTGTAAGCAACACAGTTTTTACTAATTCTGTCCCTACATGTTTTATTTAGCCTTTTCTTTTAGTTTCACAACTGGGTCAGATACCCTATAAAACCATGAAGGATGGCCCCGTTAGAAGGCACTTCCAACCACGCCAACATTTGTATGGTGGTAACCTTTCAGGTAACCAATCCAGCGCGCGTCTAGGCGACCACACCCCCACTGCAGCTAACGATCTATTAGCCACAGCAGTGGTTAGTTTAGGCTTAAATAATAATTTTACTTGCTATTTTATATTTATTAATTATTTTTAATAATTAATAATAATTTTTAATAATTAATAATAAGCATCACTTAGAATAAGTTGATATAATAGGTGCTAAGAAATATTGAATAGGCATAGGAAGTGCCAAAGTAACTGAAATAAAACAAAAAGGTAAATGAACCAGGTTTACCATTAAATAAGTTCTAGCGTTATTCATTTATTTTAGTTACGTTACGGGAACGTTAAATCCCGGTATGTTAAATTAAATAACGTAACTAAAAATTACTGAGAATAAATGATGAAAGCGAAGATTAAAGGTACTGGTACGACCGGTGGTTTGACCCCAGGGGAGGTCTCGCGAGTTACCCGCCGTAGCTTAAATCGCCCACTTCATCCTTATCAGTAGAAAATAAATAAATAAATAAGTCGATATGCGAATTAGAATATTTACTGCGAATGAGTTAGCGTAAAGAGAGAAAAGGGTCATCGCTCCCGAGCCACACGTAGGCGAACAATCGTTACCAGGTATCGTTCAGTATTAACCCTAGAACTGTATCGCTATTTTTTTCATCGTATTCCTGTATCGCGGGGTGAAAAAACACCCCAATTTTCAAGAATCACGTGAACTAAATTGTTTTGGCCAAAAGTTTGGTGGGTCCGGGAATATTGACCAAGGGCAAAAATGGTGAAAAACTAGCAAAAATTTTATTTTTCGTTAAAATTACGATATCTCAGTGAGTTTTTGACTAAATCGAGTAATTCGAACGGGGTTCTAAAAGGGAGATACTATGTTTAAGGGGTATTATAGTGGTTTTGGCCAATTTTCCAAAAATGCTATTTATTTTGAGAAATCAAAGTGCGCAAATAGCAACAATTTGAAAAAACGATTTTTGCTGCACAGATCGTTACAAAGAATAATAATTTCGTTCAAATTGGAAAAAAATATCTTTATTTGAAATTATAAAGTACAATTATTGAGAAGAATGATAAAATTATCATTAAACATTTTTCAACTTGATTTTTATCTCTCATTCTTGCTCACCACACTCCAGACAGATAACAGCTCTATGGTCTGGACACACGAAGGCCTGACACTTGGAGCATTTGACTCCATATTTTCTGTCGATGATTCGGGGACAATTAACACATCTTCCCTGTCTTCTTGTTCCACCTATGTTCCGTCGTATTGTCTTTTCATCCAATACCTCTTGAATGCAAAATACTGTTCGGCGTGGTAGATTTGTCAACTCTTTCCTCCTCTGGATATGAGGAATTGTAAGATCTTGGATTAAACTTTTAAAAAATTCTCTCCTGTTCAGTGGTCGATTTGTAGCGTTGAAATTATATATAATCGAGGCGTTGATCCCCGATTGGTCCAACATCCCCATGAAAACGCGGACTGGCCATCTTTTAGTTTTTCTTGCGGTTAGACTCGTGACACATCTGGTCGAATGTGTCAGTGCCACCTTTAGTCATGTTGTAAAACATGATCATCTCTGGTTTATTTGTTGATTCATTTATTTCTTGTAATCGGTGGAAGGTTGACAAAACAAGAACGACTTTATTTTTCTTGGGAGTGTAGGACACTAAAGTTTTGGTTCGATCAAAAGCAAATTTTGAAGTTCCTAGCTCACCAGCATTTTTGAAAGAAAGTGGTATTTGAGGTTTATTTTTTTTCAGTGTTCCAACCATAGTGAGGTTCTTCTCCAACATGGCATCGAAAATATCGGTTGAGGAAAACCAGTTGTCGCAAGTTACATTTCTAGAGCTTTAGTAAATTGGCTCAGCCAACTTTCTAACATAATAGGATGGTACCTTTTCCGTGTTATCCTCCAAAGCCACTTTACCAACATATGGGATTGCATTCACCAAATAAAATGTTTTGGAGTCATTCATATTGATTACTTTTACGCCATATTTATCTGGTTTTTGACCATTATAGACCTTAAAAGGACAGCGCCCACGAAACGACAACAATTGTTCGTCGATGGTGCAGTACTTTCCGGGGCTGTATAGAGTTTTGCATTTTTCAATAAATGAGTCCCAAACTTCTCTTATGGGGGCGAATTTATCCTGAACACGACGAACAGCTCGGGTGTTCCTATCATCAAATCTAAGGAACTGTGTTATGGCTTCAAATCTTCTTTGGGACATAACAGCACGGTATCTTATACAGCCGACTTTAAGCCGACTGTTTTTTGAAGACCCGAAAAATACAACAAACCAATGTAAGCCTTTAATTCAATGAGGTCGACATTTTTATATAAATTATCTAACTGCCTGTTTATTTCCCGATCCTTGGTATAACGGTCGATTTCCTCATTGGTATGCCGGACAATTTTTGAAAGCATGGCTTCATCAAAATATAAACTCCAGCTTTCATATGGAGATTTAATGTCTTTTGCAGGTCCAATTGGAGTGGGAATATTCGTGACTATGTTGCCTCTATCTGACGCTCTTTGACGTGGTGTTGTATACCACTTATGACCATTTTTACCGCAAATAATCCTTCGTCGTCCACGATTACTCCTACTGCCACCTCTTTCCCGCCCATTTCTTAGACTTTCACTCCTCTCTGTATTACGGCGTTTCTTGGATGCTGGAGGTGTACCTGAGTCATCATCATCTGACTCCTCTGACTAAAAATTACAATAAATAACTTAGAGATATATTTTCTCGCACCAAATTTACCGAAAAATATGATTTATGTACATACCTCAACCTCACTTTCGGACTCAACTTGTTCGTTGTCTGATTCAGCACTTTGCTCCGATTCTGAGCCACCCTCCTTTTCCGTTAAATTTTCCTCATCACTTTGATTGTCCACAGGTTCAATGGGATCTTCCTCCTGTCCGTTCAACTGAACAACAGCCTCCAAAGGTCTCAACTTATACCGCCTGACCATTTTTTGAATCTTTACACGATGAAAAAAAATGAAGTTATGTTATACAAACGCGAATATACACTTCCTTCCACTTGATTAGCTACCTCAAAAACACTTGATTAAAAAAAAATTTATCATTCAAAGTTAACTTGTGTCACTGAATACTTTAATTTCGTACTGCTTCTAATTTAATGAACGAGTTAGAATTGTAATATTTTTGATATCTTTGTAAAAACTTGTTAGCAGGTACCGTTTTTTAAAGAGAGTGCACATTTTTGGTTTTTGTTGGTAAATTCACTCAATGAGCATTTATTCCAACTAGTTGTTGTTGTTATTTTTTTTACCAATATTGAGAGCAGAGCATTTTTTGTTATTAAAACAAGTGTTGCTAATCAAGTGGAAGGGAGTGTATATATGTAAATATATGTGAAGTGGGGCCACTATACACTCATTACTTGTCCAAAAAGTTAAAACAACACGAAAATAAAAAAACTTTAAAACTTAAACTTTTTATGACGAGAAATATACACAAACTGTATCGCGGGGTGAAAAAACACCCCAGACGCACTTCTAATGTTCACTGCCTTAGTTACCACGTGGTACGGATGCCGTGAGCGTGCTCCCTCTACTCTCAGACGTTGAAACAGAATTATGGTTACGGTCCCGGGCCGTAAACGTAAGACGTTTGTGTCTAGCGTGAGATTTAAACCAGTCTGGGGTGTTTTTTCACCCCGCGATACAGTTCTAGGGTTAAAATATTCAACCCCTTACCTGGGGTAAAATTGTGCTCTTGTTTTCTTTTCATATACACAAATTACCCACACCCTATGTGATGGAGCCGGCTAGTACCTGCCTTGAAAGTTATAAGCATTGGCGTCGGAAGCGGGGGAAAGGGGGGCAATTGCCCCCCACTTTTTTAGCTAGATAAAAAATTTAAAAGGAAAAGTTATTCAAAACATCAGTTTTTTTACAACGATAATATTTTTGTATTATAAATTTTCCTCTTCTTTCTCTCTTCTTCATGTTTCATGTGAAGAAATTTTGGTAAACTTTTTTTGCACCACCATTTGTACTGCCCCCCAGATGAAATTCGCTTCCGACGCCCTTGGTTATAAGTGTGCAAAACGGAAAAATCATACGATTTTAAGGGGAAAGTTTGAGCAAATACAGGAAGAGGAAGCATAGCGTGCCTGACTGCGAGAAGGCTATATAACGGGGCGTCTCGGCAGGCAATAATTCATTGCTTTCCATCTGTCAATTGGCAATTATTGCTAATCGAGACCACTCAATTGCCATGGTTGGCAATTCATGGCGAGCAATATTGCTTTCCATGTATTGCCAAGCAATAGCTGTATTTTTTCTTGTTTGACAGCCATTTTTCTCCAAAATTTTAAATGTGTGTATCTATAAAAATCAAGTAGCGTGCAGAATAAATTTCTAAATGATAAATTTATATAATAAAAGATAAAATTATATGTTGATTTCGTAACATGACAAAACCCACCCTTGAAATATTGCCATTGCTTGGAATGGAATTTGACAGATGGTAAGCAATGGATTATTGCCTGTCGAGACGCCGGGTAAGGGAGAACTTGCATGAAACGGGAGCTTTTTTTTCTTGAACCCGCGTGGTAGCGACCAGTCGTGGTCTGGCTCTTCAAGCAACACAAGTGATTAATAAATAAGACAACGAGTCGAGCTGCGGGCAGAACATCAAGGCAGAGGACGGGCAGAACAGCGACTTGTGCTGCCGACCGCACTGCAGCAGAAGAAGAGGTCGGAGCGTCACCAGCGCTTCAACGGCGCTGCGAGAGGAAGACCGCTGACAGCGTAAATATAAAATCGCATTAAATTGAAGAGTTTTTTTTAATTAAATTAAATATTATTTTCTGAGTTAATTCAAACTATATATCTATAATATAATATAAAACTAATATAATATAAAATCGCATTAAATTTAATAATTTTGTTGTGGTTTATTTTAATTTTGGGCATTTTTGGTCAAGCTGTTTTAAAAATAATGTTTTAAAAAATAATAAAAACCTTTATTTACATTATTATTTTCCTCCGACGTTTCGCAGATTTCTTTTCTGCTTTTTCAGGGATTTGAATCTGCGAACATTTTTTATTTAGTTTATAAATATATAACAATATTTTTACAATTAAACTTATATAATTTAATTAAAAAAGTAATTTAACTTTACATTTTACACTATACAACCATTAATAATTAACATTTAGAACAATTAAACTGCTAACAATTAATTTTAATTTAAACTAACATAACACTCAACAGTTTGTACGATTTTGATTATATTAAACATTCTTTTGATTAAAACTATATATCTAATTAGAAATTTAAAGTGAACGTGCACTTAGCACTATTAGAGTGAAAAATTATTTCGTAACTGGTAAAAATCAGTAAAGACTTAAACAAGGTGTAAATTTCGGTGAATTATAAATTTAAAGTGTTGAGTATCCGTGGTATAAGGATTGAATAAAGTGTCCAGTTTGTAGCGAGCACTAGAGGTGGCTACGTCCGGCCCATTACTTTAAGGACGCGTACACTTAGAGTCGAATAGCCAAAAGAGTAGGAAATTTTCTGGACGATCGCTTGGTGAGCTCGAGGCCCGGGATGGCCAGCCTCTTGCCCAGCCAAGCCTCCTAGCTATACGCTTGGGATTCTAAGACGACAGGGTTAGAAGGTTAGTGGACCAACGGACAAACCACCAAGGTTAAACAAGGTAGTTAGGGTAGGTCAGGTACGTTTGGTGAAACCGGAGGCTCGGGATGACCAGCCACGGCTAACCAAACTATCAACAAGAAAACGAACGTGACCAACGACTCGACTGGGATAGACACTGGGTATATCGAGCTAGAGATTTGAGATTGGAAAGTTCAGGTTAGCGCCGCAAACAAATAAAATACATTTGGTGAGCCTGGAGGCCAGGGAAGGCCAGCCCCTAGCTCAGCAAATACCTCGGCTATTCGCTGACAGGACCGTAGTGGTCTTAGGTAGTAAGTGGAGGCACGGGAAGGCCAGTCTCTGCTTGTCAACAACACCGAACCTATTCACGCCGAGTACCGCCGTGGTTTTTCCCCGTAACCAGTCTAGGGATAGTCTATTCGTTCGGTGAGCTTGTAGCCCGGGATGGCCAGCTCCTTGTTCAACCAGACTTTCCCAGCAAATCGCTGGGTGTATCACTAGGACGCTAACTACACTAGCGTAGAGATTTAGGTAGACAATCCCTGTCCATCAAATAGAGGGCGATAGGCCAACGCACCGTCAGGCTACTATATCGAGAAATTCCATAGCGTTCATTCGGCCGCATCCTAAATGACACATTAAATTCTTATCTACGGATTTCAACTAATAATAAACTTACCATTATAGTACTCATAAAGATATCAAACCATTGGATTTATTTATATAAAAGTTGATATGTTAGTTAAAGTTTTTATTTTAAGAGCACACGAAATTTGTGAACAATAAATAAAATTTGTAATCGGAGACAAGTGGTGTTGATTTGGTGTCTGATTTCAGACAAAAGATAAATAATTGCGACGGACCCTGGATCCGGCGAGCTCATCCTCGGCCGGAGTTTAGGTCCTTACATGGTTATTTAAGTACTATAAATAGAAAAAATTAAGTAAAAAAAACAATATATATGAAAATATATGATAAAACTAATAAAAATTAAATGGAAATATGTTTTATTAAAAATGTAAATATTTATAACGATATCATTATTTCGACTCTTCGTCGTACTCCATCCTCGACATTAATTGAACCATTTGTTTCAATACCATTGTTTTGAACGGTAAGATCCACTATATCAGCTATTTCTGGAGAATTCGGCACATTAAAATACTTGCATATAATGTGAAAGGAACAGCACGAGTTTATAATTTTGGTTGCATTTTTTGGAGAGTAGTGCAGTTTTCTTTCATTAAGAAGACTTTGGAAACATGATTTAAGAACTCCAATGGTTCTCTCAATAATATTTCTACCCTTGGCATGCATTTTATTAAATTTTGATTCTTCGCTTCGAGAAGTTGTGTTTCGATAAAGTGTCATAAAATATGGACGTAGAGGATAGCCGGAATCATCTTAAATATTTGAAAAGTTTTAATTGCTAAACACTAGGTTATGTGTCGGATCTAAAGATTAATGAATAATAACTACATTAAGGTCAACTCTCCTGTTCGTTACATTCTCTCAAGAACAACGTTCGAAGCATGTCACAATTACTGACAAGGTAGTAGCGTAGACTGGCTTTTTTCTCACGAGCGGCGATGGGTAGTTGTCAAAATTAGCTGTTTATGCAATTAATCAAAGAAAAGTGAAAAAATAAGCGACGAATTAAGCATAGCTAGTCAACCGCAACAAACTAAAAACATTTCAATGAACTTCGCGAATAAATTAAATAAATCAAAGATAAGTTAAAAATAAGCACATAGCTGGTCAACAGCAGCAAACTACAACATTCTTTAGCTGTTTTTGACAACTACCAATCACCAAAAAACTGTCACGGCTACCTTGCCAAATAATTATACCATGGTTCGAAGCACAGTAATTCCAAACGAATGAGTCATTGCTTGATCCGGGAAATCTGGCATCAATAAACTCTATTACCATTAGGGGTGTTCTTATTTTGAAATATCGGATTTTTATAAACCGCCGGGCAGATTCTTGTTCCTTTTATATTAAAATGGTGAATAAAACAAATCTGGAGTAAATCCGATATGTTTTAGTGGACCCGGAAACGACATCAAATATTGGAATTTTTCAAATATAAAATGTGGCACGTTACCCCAAATGAGGTATGTGAAATATCAATTATAAGCCAAAATAAATGTTTTCTGTTATGCAAAAAGTCCACTCCATAAAATAGACCTTTTTTAAGTTAAAAAATATAGGTGGCTAACCTAAACCGCAATCCACTTTATCACTCTACCAACTATAGTAGTTATTATTGAAGCTTTAAAAGTATATGCGATTCGAAAAAGAATGTATTGTTTAGAACACTACTGTTTGCGTAGACTTTTCCTGGAAATTATCTATTTCTCAACGAGAGACGCTGATGATCAGGCGCGGATCCAGAGGGGGTCAGGGGGTTCATAACCCTCCCCCCGCAAAAAAACAGCCCAGTTTGCTTTGATTATTTGGTTAGTTTTTTTTATTTTTGATTTTTTTTTCAATCCTGCGACCCCCTCCCCCTCAAAAAAATAGATCAGCCCCTGCTGGTGATAACGGGTGTTGGAGATTTATTTTATTTATTTATAATATTTTTAATTATTTTACTAATTTCATTTTATTTCATTAATTTCATTTTATTTACGGTAGTATTTACCATCATTTTCATTTATTTAAGTATTTTATCTTAAAACTGTAAAATAAGGAATCACCCTAACATAGAAATATATTGTTCTACGACACCACAACAACAACATCATGTAATGATGTTTCTTGTCGTTTGGCTCCAACAGTCACCGGTCCGATAATGCTGTTGTTGTTGTTTTGTCTCATCATTCGTCGGTCCCAACTATCGTTTGGTTTGTCTCGATCAGTTGCCGGTCCGCTACTACTGTTATTGTTGTTGTTTTGGTTCATCAGTTGGCGGTCCCAACTGGCGTTTCGTTGTCTTGTCAGTCGCTGCATCTGTCGTACATATGCATGCACTGGCATTTCCTAACATTATCAGGAAAACGGCAAATGTCATTGTTGAAAAATCCGTAGTTCAGTTGATTTTTTCATTTGTAATGTGAGTGTTGATCGGTGTGTAATGAGTTCTAAACAGTGAAATTCAATCGTTACAACACGTAAATCCATTGAAAATTTACAGAAAATCGACTTAATAGGGAATGTTTCTCACCAAATTACTGGCGCAAAGCTTCCGTCAAATCGTCAGGTCTTGCAAGTCCTATTCTACAATATGCGTTTTGTAAATCTTTCAGCAAAGCAAAGTGCAAAATTGGCAATCGATGCAGTTCAAATATTTTGGCATCAAGCACGTATACCGATTCGAGAAGGGCATAAGTGTATTGAAAAATTACTAAAATTATATGAAAAGTGGAAAAATTTTCAAAAAACAATCTCTGGGAAAAGATCAAATGCCCAAAAACAAGCCGTTGAAACATTTGTTGAACATCTGGATGAGTTATTTGATACTGCCGCCGCCGATGCACTAGTCCAAATTGTTATTGTGGAAGATAGGCAGTTTCTAGAAATGCAAAGACAAAAAGGACGCCCTGGTTGCATGGCTGGCGTGGATATGGCATTATGGGACCGAGAAAGAAAAGCACAGGAACGAAAAGATAAAAAAGCTGCGCGAAAAAGGAAGTACGAAGAAGAAAAATCGAGTCAAGCAGGTATGTTTTGTATATTAATACATTTTAGATTTGACCGTCCAGTTTTCTATAGACGTTTCTCAACTTATGGAGTGGTCTGATGAAGATAGTGTTGTCAACTTACCGGTTAACGACACATCTATTGACAAGGAAAACCTAAGCTCAAACTCTGTGTTAGGCCAAAAACGGGGTCGCAAAAGTTTTATTACAGCTCGGTTAGTAGCAGCGCTAGACAATGCCAAAGTGTCTGATGGAATGGCAGTTCACATCCTTATAGCAGCAGCAGAGGCATTAGGACATCATGTAGAGGACCTTGTCATTAATCGTTACTATTCATCGTTTACGCCAAGAAAATCGTATAAAAGAATCTAATGAAATTACGACTGGATTTAAAGACAATGTAAGTTGATTTTTAAAAATGTTTCAAAAAAAAAGATTTTTAGCAGAATCTTATTACTATTTATAGTTTAGTAAAATTGGTTCACTGGTAGCTCATTTCGACGGAAAGTTTATGAAAGATTTGATTGGATCCACAAAAGTTGAGCGGATTGCAATTTTGGTTAGCTACAACGGCACATCAAAGTTTCTTGGTGCACCAAAAGTGGAATCTTCAACTGGCAAAAATATTGCAGACGCAGTTTATGAAGTTCTAGTTAAATGGAATATTGTTGATCAAGTAAGCGGCTTCTCATACGATACAACGTCTACAAATACTGGTATCAACACAGGCGCTGCTGTTCTCTTGGAAAAAAAAATTGGACGTAGTGTAATCAACCTACCTTGCCGCCACCATGTGTATGAGATTATATTGCGCAGCGTTTTCGAAACCAAATTATATTCAACCTCTGCTCCAGAAGTTTCAATATTTGAAAGATTTGCAAAATCATGGCCAGGTTTTAAGAAAGAATTATTCAGAAGTGGCAATGAAGATACAACTGTTTGTCTACAAATAAGTCCATCTGAACGTGAAAATTGTGTAAAGTTTTGTTTTGATCAACTGACTAAATCTCAAAATCGAGAAGACTATACAGAACTGTTACAGTTGGTCTTAATCTTTCTTGGCGCAGAACGGTATAATTTTCGAACGCCAGGTCCAACTAGTCATGCACGCTGGATGTCAAAAGCAATATATTCCTTAAAAATATTTCTATTCCGTGACCAATTCTCACTTACGAAAAATGAATCAAATGGATTACGTGATATATGTATTTTTCTAGTAAAACTTTATATTAAAGCCTGGTTCAGATGTACGAATGCCATAGACGCAGCGCTTCAAGATTTGACCTTCATTCAAGGTGCTATAAAGTATTCTGAAACCAGCACAGAAATCTCAGCAGTAATACTTAAAAAATTTAGCCACCATTTATGGTATATTTCTGATGGTATATATCTTTTGAAGAAAAACGTAACATGGTTGAAAAACTTAAATTAAAAGAACCAACGGTGAAATTAAAAAATGGGCGATCCTATTTCAACTGAAAAGACTTCGAAAGATACTCCATAAGTGATTTTGTATCAGAGAAAACAAAGTGTTTCTTCAGTCGATTTAATTTATCCCTGGAATTTCTAGAGTTTGATCCTTCAACTTGGGAAACGTCGTTTGAATTTGAGGAAGGCTGGACATTCTGTAAGGATTTATTTGTTGTAAATGATACAGCAGAGAAAGGAGTTAAATTCATTCAAGATTTTAATAGAATATTAACAAATGATGAAGAGGAAAAACAACTGCTGCTCCAGGTTGTTGAGGCATATAGACACAAATATCCATCGTATAAAAAATCGGATCTAATAATACATCCATAATATCAAGGTGTATATATCCAGAAAACTATTCCCTACTTCATTTTGATTTTTTTATGTTTACCAAAATTATAAAAATATTTTTCGAAAAAAATTTTCAAAATTGCCCATGTTGTTTTATTTATTCGCATAGAGGCATATTGAAGTCGTTTCCGGGTCCACTAAAAGTTATCGGATTCGTTCAATATTTAAGTTATATCATTTTTTAATATAAAGGAACAAAAATCTGCCCGGCGAAATGAATTCAGAACACTTTGAAATTTCGCCATACAAATAAGAACACCTCTAATTACCATATTATGGTCAGAAGCCCGGTTATTAATAGGTTACAAATTTAAATCAACGTCATAATAACATAAACTAAGGTAAAACAATTAAAAACAAGAAAAGGGAGAAAAACTGAGAAATTGAAACCTCACCGCCTCTGTTGGTGTATTGCGCTAAGATGCGCTTGCACGAGGCAAGCACGGCCCGGGATCGATTCCCGCCGGCATCACAAAGATTTCTGATGAAGCCTTCAGCAGGGCCGAAATTACGATAAAATCAGCTAGTGATGTTTTCGTTTTCATATTGAAAATGTTGTTGTTACTGTTTCTTTGGAAAAAAATCGTTAGAGCAATTAATTGTTCTAAGCTGACCTAAACATAAACGATTTTTAACTATCGAACAACTAGAATTTGTATTTAAAATGAATGATTTAAACTATACAAAATTTCGAATTTTTATTTAAATCATAGAAAATCAACATAATAAATAACAAGGTCACATAGAAAACTTTAGTTATAATATATAACTTACGATCATTGCATTTATGCTGAAGTATCCCTTTTGGTATAGGTAGTGGTGTTTTGCCTCTGGTCGGGCAATAATGCCAATATGCGTTCCATCGACGCAGCCTATAACTCCTGGGTCCATACAGAACAAAGCTCTGATTCAGAATACAGAAAGCGTAAGACCCAATTCATAATCGTTACCAACGCTCTTGCCAACTGTCAGCAAAAAAGCGTAGAGCAGTTGCTAACTTTAACATTGGATGAATAGCACAACTTCGAATCTTTAATATGCTCCAAAACAAATACGAAGGCTTTTTTGTTAAGCCTAAAATAAGATTGAAACCTAAAAGAATTTTCTATTACTTACTTACTTAGTTGGCGCTATAACCGTATGTCAGTCTTGGCCTCTTCTAGGAATTTGCGCCAACCATTTCTGTCTTTCGCTTGCTGGCACCAGTTGGAAATTCCAAGCTTCGTCAGGTTGTCCTCTACTTGGTCTTTTCAGCGAAGATGCGGTCGTGTGAATGAATCGAATATTTTCTTCACTCAAGCATCGTCTTTCATGCGCTGAACATGACCTAGCCAGCGAAGCCTCTCGATTTTAATGCTCTTAACTATGTCGATGTCAGCGTACAGCTCATACAGTTAATCATTCCACCGTATTCGGTACTCGCCATTGACGCAAATTAGTCAGTAGATCTTACGAAGAATCTTTCTCTCGAATGCTCCTTAAGTCTTTTCATCTGAACTGCTCAGCGCCCAGGTTTGTGATGCATAAAGTAGGACGGGCATAATGAGCGATTTATAGAGCGTGATTTTCGTTCATGAGTTATTCTTCGTTTGATCTCAATGCTGATGTCGTTAGTTGAGTTTATGCTGGATCCCAAATAGACGAAGTCCTTCACAAACTCGAAGGAGGTATTGTCAACTGTAACGTGGGTTCCAAGATGCTGGGACTGTTTGTTTGTTGACACCAAGTATTTCGTCTTATCTGCATTCGCTGCCAGATCCATTCGACTTGACTCTCTTTCTGATCTAGGAAAACGCTGCACTGACTTCGCGCGTATTATGGCCAATGATACCAATGTCATCAGCATACGCAAGCAGCAGAACACTCTTGTAGAATATTTTGCCACTACGGGCTTGTTCTAGTCTCAATAACTGCAGCAATACTGCGCAACATATCAAAGTATCACGTTCGATACAAAAATCTTGCAACTATTGCAAAAGTCAAACGTTCTAGCGAGTAGAAATTTGGCATTTGGCGAGCGCAAAATGCAAGAACCCGGCTACATGAATATTTATACTGCGCGAATGTTATGGAAGAAGAAAGTAAGTAAAATTAGTCTTGACTGCAATCTTTTTTATATTAAATGGTAATTATTTATCATATTGATACACAGATTTTAATTTATGTTCCACTTATTAAATTTTTCAGCGAAAAATTAAAAAACTTTCCAGTTTTCGTCACTGTTGTCTTCTTTAAAATTTTGGTCAAAAACAACTTTCTTTTCCGCAAAAACCATTGTTTTCTTGATTTTCCATACGTAATTAACAAGTTATCAATCGCTAAATTAATTAAAAAAACTATTACGAAAGTCTCACGTTCGATCACAAAAGCAGCGCAAAATTGCAATATTTAGGTAAAGTATCAGCTGAACATCTGCAACAGAGCTGCCGATGAGTAACAGTGTTGCAGTATTGCTGAAATTATTGAGTGTCTCGAACAAGCCCTACGTCTCAGATCAGCAGCTCAGATGATCTTTTCCATCATTAGGTTGAAAAAGTCGCACGATAAGGAATCACCTTGTCTGAAACCTCGTTTGGTAACAAATGGTGAGGAGAGGTCCTTTCCGATTTAAACTGCGCTGCTGGTGTTGCTCAGTGTCATCCTGCAAAGTCGAATTTGTTTTGCAGGAATACCAAACTCAGGCATGGTTGAGTACAGGTGCTTCCTTATTGGGCTGTCGAAGGCGGCTTTGTAGTGGACAAAAAGATGGTGGGTGTCGACTTGTTTTTGTTGAGTCTTCTCCATGATTTGTCGTAGCGTGAAAATCTGGTCGATGGTGGACTTTCCAGGTCTGAAGCCACACTGATAAGTTCCGATCAGTTCGTTTACAATGGGCTTTAATCTTTCACATAAAACGCTCGACAGGACCTTATATGCGATATTAAGAAGGCTTATCCCACGGTAATTGGCACAGATAGTGGGATCGCCTTTCTTGTGGATTGGGCAGATCACACTTAGATTCCAATCGTTCGGAATGCATTCTTCCGATCATATGCATTGAAGCTCGTGAATGCATTTAAGTAGAGCTTCGCCTCCGTTTTTAAACAGCTCAGCAGGTAAGCCATCAGCTCCCGCGGCTTTGTTATTTTTAAGCCGATCTATAGCTGTCAAAACTTCATCATAGTCGGGCAGGGGAACCTCAACGCTGTCATCCGGGATATCATCTCTATTAGCGGGATTGTTGTCAGCGTCGCCATTTAGAAACTTAGAGAAGTGTTCCCTCCATAACGTCAGTGTACTCTGGACATCTGGACACCATCGGCAAGGCGTCTAATTTTTTCGAAAAATTTTTTGGTCTCATTCCTGTCACCTTACATCTCAATCTTCTACTGCCCGCTCTTTTCTGCCTCTTTTTTCCGCCTGAAAATATGTCTCTCTTCCCTTTTTTCTTTGTATCGCTCGTTAGCAGCGCGCGTTACAACCGACTGCAGGGTGGGTTTGTAGGCGGCGTCTCTCTCTGCAGTGGCGTCGCGACACTCCTGGTTGTACTACTGGTTTCGGCGAGATCGGTGGTAGCCAATCACCTATTCAGCAGCCGCGCGCATGGAGTGAGAAATGTGTGTCCACTGCGCGCATATATCGATTGGAGGTCTAGCTTTGAAGCATATATCGATCTGAAGTCTAGCTTTCTCTGTGTTGGGTTGCGTGTATTCTTAGATTTGTTTTCATTGAACTGGGTTTTTACGGGTGGGCTTCAAAGCTCGCCGCTCAGATTAGCCGCAAAACTAGCGGTTGTCAGTTTTGACGTTGCCCAGGAAACACCATGTGGAGGTTTGAGTCGACTTGACATGTTACTCTGTATATCACCCGGGCATATAGAGATACTCACATGTTGTCAGGAACTTCTAGCGGATTAGATTTGTCTCTAATGTTAAGTCAGAGTCTACAAAAAGTTTCAGGTTCTTCATAATCTTTAAAGAATAGATCCGTGCTGCTAATCATTTTATAATTGTGTTTTTTTAGAATAAAAAAACAAAATTTGTGACTGAAATCTAAACCAAAACTTTTATTATTTCACTAAAGTTTAACAGGGAAGGTAAAAATTATCACAGGTCAGGAACTTCAAGTGAACTATATTTGTCTATCACACTCCACTGTAATCTGCATAAAGTTTCCGTTTAAACAGTTTCTTCGCCAAAAATAGCTCAACGCTGCTTATTTATATGTATTTATCGCGGCTTAATTGAAATTTGAGGTTTGAATTTTGACGTTTCTATGCGAATTTTTACGTTTTCTGCTTTGGCAGCACCGTATCTGTGGCGAATAAGTAGGTTCGCAAATAGTGATACCGCAAAAAGAAAAATTCGCCAAATGATTCGACTCGAGTGAAGCATTCGATTCGCAGACAGTGATAAGGGCATGTTTTGTTTTATTTCACTTTCTAATAAACACTTGATAAACCTAACGCATGGAAATCACTTTGAGCACTAAAGATCTAGAAATTGCACTTTACGCATCGAAACCGGTCTCAAAACAGAGCAATAATTGAAAGCGAATTTTTTTATTCTATTATTTGGTGTTGTTTTTGTTTGAGGGAACAAAAAACATTTTTTAAGTTTGAAAACATGAACTGACATAAAAAAATTTTGTTTCGTTATTAAATTATCAGGTATTACAGCTTAGGTTATCTATTTTCAAATCGTAAGCAAGGACGTAAGGTTTTGAGTAGATAGGCTACATTTACGACTGTTGTTATGGGTTATTTCGTATGGCATTATTTATTTACAAATTGTTAGCGAAGACGTAATCGCATGTGCTTACAGGATAACTAGTTACTGAGCTAGTTATGGCAGTAATGACTTCTTCTTTCCCCACTGGGTAGTTTAGAAAAACCCGCTTTTTAAAAAGTTTTTGTTTTTATTTTTCAAACTGCTTATATTAAACAGTAATTTTTATAAAATTATTTATTAAAAATTAAAATAAAAATTTTTTAATTATTTGGTCGGAGTAGGAGCTTCGATATTTTGAGGAGTCGGAGTCGAAATCGACTTAAGCGATTGTAATTTATCGACACAGATATACTTACTATTAAAATTTACCTAAAAAAAAGAAAAATACTCCTAAAGTATGCTGTAGCACATATATATTTTAAAACTTTTTTCGTTAAAATCGACGCAGTACTTTTGGAGTATAGTGACAACATTAAATAGTGTAGATTACACGTAAGCACATTCTCGAAAAGATTTTCTACATATTTATATTTATTATCATTATTATTAATTTTATTGCTGAAAACATAATTTCAACATTTATATTTTTTAACACGATGTTATATTAAATATTTTTTGCTACATGCAATAACTTGTATTTACTTTTAAAGATTAACTTAGACAGCGTCAGCTGGACTTTGAAATTCAGAAAGAGCATGAATTGGATTTTGAACTTTCTTCTGTGATCCCTTTCGTACTTTCGCTCTCACCTCTTCTGGTTTTTCTGGTCTAACTAATGGCTTCTTCTCAGGGGCCTTCATTTTCCAAACAACTATTGGAGACTGTAAATATATTAATATATTTGTATTACTTAAATTAATTTTTGTAAAAAAGAAGACGTAATTTAAATTTGTACATAACTAAAGGGTGATCCAATAAGAGCTTTAGTAAATAGTGAGATTAGTAAATAGCCAGAAATCACACGGAGCAAAATAGGCGAATAAGGTGGTGTTAGGAAAAGATGAGCCATTTTTTTGGAAAAAAAAATATCGCGAAGAACAAGTGCAGTCTAAGGAAAAATTTAGCGTTTTTGTCATCAAACAAGACTTGACTTTATATGTTTTTTGAAGATCAGTTTGACAAGTTTATGTTACTTTCAATATGTTGAGTAGGCTAACTGATCAATTATGTTCTGTGCAATTAAATTAAAAATTTAATCCATCATTTTCCCGACGTTTCGTTGATTATTTGTCAACTTCCTCAGGGGGTCTTTTCATTAAAAACGAAAACAAAAAAATAAAAAATTTTTGTAACCTCCCTCCATGAAATGGAAACATTCCCTGATATAAGCAGGAAACATTTCATGGAATGTAGGAAGTGTCCCTTCCGTTGGACACTCCATTTCTTTTTTTACATAGCATGTCATTAAAGGGAAACAGTCAAGCGCGCTACCACTAGACTATCGGATTCTATAATAAGCGGCTGGGAAACAATGATAATATTTTCTGTAGTCATTGCTTGACAATCAATAAAAGTTTCCACATGCATTCTTAAAGAAGCGGTTTGGAAACAACATAAATACAAAACTACATTTAAGCTTCCGAAAGATACGGTGGGGAATGCTTCTTTATCACTTTTAGATGGAAGCCTTCCGATTTTACCTGGAGGGAAGCGGCTAGGAAACTAGGAAAAAATTTTAGAATTTTTTTTTGGCATATTTTTATAGCTTGGATATTTGAGAATATCGTCCTAAAAGGGTTTTTTGAAATTCGAAATACTTTAGGAGATATGGCCTTTTTTGTCCAGCAATGTTTTCGCCAAAATGCGATTTGCTTCATTTGGCTACTTTTTGAATGCAACGGTTTGAAGCAACCACCGAATTTCGTTCAACGCGTTCTTTAGTAGGTAATAACTTGTTTGTATACGCATTTTAAAAATAAATGAGTACACATTTTAGAGCTTAGGTATTGAATTGAGTAATATGTGCGGTTTATTTATACAACTTTGAAAAGTACAGTTTTGATAAAAATTGTTGTTTCTGCTAAAGACAATGGATAGCAAAAGTAATAGAAATAAAAATAAAAGAAACACTGGTAGCAATCGAAAAACTCGTCCCTTGAAACGCCAGTTTCGTGGTAACCAACGCGAAAGAGATGAGGACACCGAATTCACAAGTACATCGGCAGAAAAATTTCTGTCATATTTAACGAAGGTTTTTTTCCAATACTTCAAATATTGAACCTAATGGGCATCCCGATTGGCAACGTCACATATGATTTCGCCATATCTCGGAACGAAGAACGTTTGAAAAGGTCCGAAGCCAGAGCTCTGGCCGCATCAAAAGAAGGTAGAACTGCCCGAATAGCACAAATAGCCGCTGAGTCCTCATTTTTTGAAGAAGAGGAAGGAGTTCTTTATGTGGATTGATATATGGAAGTTTAAGGGCAGTTTTGTATTTATATTGTTTCCAAACTGCTTCTTTAAGAATGCATGTGAAAACGTTTACTGATTGTCAAGCAATGACTACAGAAAATATTATTATCATTGTTTCCGAGCCACTTATTATAGAATCCGATAGTCTAGTGGTAGCGCGCTTGACTGTTTCCCTTTAATGACATGCTATGTAAAAAAGAAATGGAGTGTCCAACGGAAGGGAATGCTTCCTACATTCCATGGAATGTTTCCTGTTTATATCCGAGAATGTTTCCATTTCATGGAGGGAAGTTATAAAATTTTTTTATTTTGTTGTTTTCGTTTTGAATAAAAAGACCCCCTGAACACAAATAATCAACGAATTGTCGGGAAAAATGATAGATTAAACTTTTAATTTAATTGCATAGAAAATAATTGATCAGTTAGCCTACTCAACATATTGAAAGTAACATGAGACTTGACTTTCTTAAGGTCCAATAACTCTTTTAAAAATTTTCAACAGATACAATAGAAATTTTGAGATTATCAGCAAGGTCTCTGATTTGCTTGACGTGTTGCTTGACATGCCGTCCATGTACTTAGTAGTATTTGATAAGGTTCAACTTCGACGCTTTCTCGTCCCTTTTTAAACATTTTGTACCACTCAAACACTTTTGTTCTTAATCCTTTCAGTGGATTTCAGAGATCTGCAACAAGCGCTTCGCTTCATAGTGCACTCTCCTTCTTCACTACATTTTCTGTTTTCTCAGGCATTCGCATTCCTCAAAAAATTTTGTTGGGTTCGCATTGACTCGCTCGCTTTTTGTATGTTGAGTGCGATTTATGCTCTCACTCTCTGCTCTACAGTATGCGCTTGCTTCGATCCTCACGTTGAGAGTTGGGCGAATAAACGAACAAACATAGTGATCATATTGCCTGCTTCGTGATTCAGCTGAGAGTTGTGGGAGTCTACGAACAAACATTGCGAATATAGTGAAAATTCTGCCTGCTTCGAGATAAAGCTACGTTGTTAATGGAACTCGCCAAATGCTTTAAGTTGTGCAATTTGCATTGTAACAAAAAAAATTTGCATGTGGCTCTGTATTTCATTGCCGCCGCACGTCTTATTGGGAACAAATTTGGAAAAACCTATTATATGCAGGCAAATCTATTCTAGTTGGTGTTCATAATCTTCGTAATTGAATCCTGCGACATTAATCTTGCTTTTATTTATTTATTTATTTATTGGCCAAACAAGGCAATGCAATTTACTTATTCTAACTTATTCTAACAGGTTTTGTTTACTTATTACTAAGTTTTTTGTTTTTCTTCTCCCCTTTCCTTGTTTTTATTTTATTTTTTATTTGATGCTCTTAGTGGGCATACTCCGCCCACCGGATTGACATGATTTCAAAAACCATGTCAAAACTAAGAGAAGAGGAGGAAAACAAGAAAGACTATATACACACTTAAGATACGATGTATATATATTATTCTTAAAGACTATAAGGACAAAAGGATGTAAATGGGAGATTTGGAGAGGGATGTTAAAGAATTTTGATTTATTAAACTAAATACTTATACATATAAATCCATACATGTATGTAGTTTATCTGAGGCCTGTGTTAATTCTGATTTCTGAGTGATTTATATAGGGTTTGCTTGAAAGAGGATTTGGACATAGAAGGTGAGTAGTATATAGAGATATTATTAAATTCTCTGCAACAACGATTGATGGGTTCATTATTTGCATATGTAGTTTGGTGCTGATATTCAGTTAACAATCGAGTATGCCTAGTGCGCCTAATTGGATCGTTAAAGGAAATCATATTAGAAATATATTCGCTGTGAATAGCACCATTAATTACATCAAATGTGAAGCATGAGCCCAATAACGATCTTCTTGTTGATAGTGGCATCAAATTTAAAAGGCTGAGTCTATGTTCATATGATGGAAGGCTACAATAATCATGGGGGTTGTACATATCTCTAAGCGCGTATAGTAAGAACTGCTTTTGAATAGACTCAATTCTTTCTCTATGGGAATCGAAAGATGGATTCCAAATTATGCATGCATATTCAAGTATTGGGCGCACTAATGCACGGTACAAGGATGTAGTGACCCATATATTCTTGAATTCATTTGCACGTCTTTTTATAAAACCGAGCTGTTTGCTGGCCCTGGACACAATTTTATCATAGTGCAGATTAAAGCGCATCTTGCAATCTAAGACAACTCCAAGATCCACTATATGGTTGACCCTTTTTAGTTCGATACTATTGAGGTGGTAGGTATGTAATGTTACGTTGTTTTTACGAGAAAAGCTAATAACATTGCATTTATTGACATTAAGATGTAGTTTATTTTGAAAACACCATTGCTCAAGAGACAACAATTTTGATTGCAAAAAATTTACATCTACATCTGATTGAATTGAATAGTACATTTTTAAATCATCTGCATACATAAGATGTGGGATATCGTTTAGAACTTCTGACAGATCGGATATGAATATGTTGAAAAGAAGAGGACCAAGATGACTACCTTGCGGAACTCCCGAGGAGACTGCAATTTTTTTCGATAGAACTCCCTGGAATTTAACAAACTGGGATCTGCCGTTTAAATATGATTTTAGCCAACTTAGTATGGACCCTGCAACACCAAACTTTTCTAACTTATATATAAGAATGTTGTGATCAACTCGATCAAAAGCTTTACTGAAATCAGTATAAACAGCATCTATTTGGTGCCCTTTTTCCATTTTGACTAAAACATCTGATACCATAATCATGAGATTAGTGGTGGTAGATCGCCCTTTTCGGAACCCGTGTTGCTGCTCATTTAGACGTGGGTTAATGAAACTTGTTAGCTTTTCACAAATAAGTTTTTCAAAAAGTTTTGGAATGGCTGACAAGATTGCTATGCCTCTATAATTTTCAACTGATCTTTTATCACCATTCTTGTAAATTGGCGTAAGATGGGATGATTTCCAATATGAAGGAAATGTCCCACAAACCAGTGATTCGTTAAAGATTATGTGTAATGGCAATAGCAGTTGGTCTAAACATCGCACCAAAAAGCTTGTAGGTATTAAGTCTGGTCCAGGTCCCTTTAATATATCCAGTTCTTTTATTGCATTAGAAATCTCTTCCTGGGTTAAATATAAACTATCAACTATAATAGTTGAGCTAGGAGAAGTTTCAGATAAGGTGGTAGGAAGACAAAAGACCTCCTTAAAGTGATCGGCATACAAGTTGCTTATTTCAAGAGAATTGGACGAAGTGACATTACCTTTAAACATAGACGATGGATAGCCGCTAGATTTGCGCTTCATGTTAACAAAGTCAAAGAATTTTCTCGGCTCTTGGACAATTTTTTCTCCGATGATGTTCGTGTACAACTTGTACGCTTCTTCTGACTTGATAGAGAACTCTCTTGATAGCTCGTCATATCTAAGCTTCAGTTCATCGCTTATATTATCAGTGTTTTTGAGAAGTTTGTAGATTTTATTTCTTTGATTCCTCAAAAATCTGAGATTGTTGTCTAGCCATGGTTCTGTGAGCTTATTCTTTTTCTTTATTATTGGCACATAACTTTCGATAGCGGTAAAAATGTGCTGATAAAATATAGAGACAGCACTGTCTAAATCTAAATTGAATAGAATATGATTCCAATTTAGAGAACTAAGATAACATTTTATTCTTTCATAATCGGCGTTGAGGTAATCGTACGCAATGGTGTTATTATAAGACTGGGTAAAGTTGATGTTATTAGCAGAGAAAACAACTTTTAAGGCTGTATGATGAACAGTGTTGGTTAATAAATTTTCTGCTCCCATGCATGGACTAACCTTCACTTCTTCATACGAGTTAGTAAAAATTAGGTCCAACCATCTGCCATTCTGATTTTGTACAGAAGAGACTTGCTGCAAGTCACTGCCATAAAAGGTGCTAAGTAAGTTGAAGTCTATGGCATTAGAAAGATTTACAGGAAGAAGAAAGTTGTCGTTTTCGTCGGTGACAAAAGATATATTTGGGCGATTGAAGTCACCAAGAATAACAACTTTATCTTCCTCTTTTAGGGAGGAGGTAAAGGTGGTCAGTGTTTCACATAGCTCGTTGTATGTTGTTTCACTTGAGCCGGGAGGAATGTAAACGACGCCTATGTACACATTGAGACTTTTACCTGAACAAACTCTAATAATTCGGTGATCGAACAGTTTATGGTTAGGTGTGTCTATTAGCTCACTTGAAAGGGAATTGTGAGATGCTACAAGGACACCACCTCCTCGAGAAAGACCTGTTGAGGAGTAGTCCCGATCCTTCCTGAAGACAGTCCAATTGCTATCAAGAATTTCCTCATTATTAAAGGTTTCGTTTAGCCATGTCTCAGTGAATACTAGGACATTGAAGTGGCATGATTTAGCGTCAACATAAAGTTTGTTTAATTTGCTTCTCATGCCGCCACAGTTATGGTAGAATATATTTAAGAAAGAAGAGTTAGGAACGATAATATTGCTGTTGCTCTTTACGAGATTTTTGAAGAAGAGAAACATGTTTAGCTCTGACATGAGCGCCATAGGTTTTCAGATCCACCTTGACTTGATCAACCGTTACACCGAGGTGCTCGTGAAAGCGGACAAATAAATTACGCAAGTCTTCAACACCGGTAGGAAGACCTTCTTGCTGAATTAGTACTCTAAGATTAGTTTTGGTCTTGCCTTCAATGCATGTTGAATCAGGGGCTTTATACATATAAGCGAGATACAGGCGAACATTGTTATAAACGTTGTTCTCCCTGAGGCGAGAAAGGGCATATCTGCTCTCAGTGCCTTCGCAAGAGTTTAGTGTCAATTTCACTTTTGGAGGAAGTAGGGGGTCTAAAAATGACGTAGGACTACCAGGTTGATTGCAAAGCTCATTTGAAACAGAAGATGGTTTTGGTAAACCACTTCCGGTTGGTGGTGAAGGATTAAGAGTATGAGAATGGATAAAATTTGGATATTTCTCACAATTGGTTTCATTATTGTTAAGATTAAATGAAACCCGTTTACGTGTTTGATGAGTTGGCGGTTTAGGTGCTAGATTGCTTCCAGTAATCATCTTATTATAAGATGAAGCCGTATTCTGGTTAATTATGGGAGAAAATATGGGGAAAATGCTAGTTTTCAGATTCCAATTAGAATCTGAATTATGGTGGGACTTAGGTTGCACAAACTTGTTTGATGAATAAGGTTTGGATTCAAGAACAGGTAGGTTTACATTTCTTTTATATAGAGGATTCTTAGAATTATGATTAGAATTAGAATAAGAATTTAACTTAGATTTAGAATTAGGACGGGAATTTATATATGTAAAAGAGTTAGAGCAAGAACTATAATTACTTTTAGATAATGGATTCTTGTTAATGTTAGGATTCCTTTCAGAAGATTTGATTCTTGAACTGCCAGAACTTTGTAAAGATCTTGATGTTTTAGACTTTTTCCCAGGCTTATTCGTCCATTCGGTTATTAACCATTCGCCGTGTCTCTCAGCGCTGTTGTTCAAGAACATCCACGCATATTGACTTGGGATGTTTAGTTTGAAACTGCAGAATTTTTTTGCTTTATTGGATATCTTTGAACAGTTTGTAATAGATATGCCAAATTTATTACGAAAGTAAGTGCTCATCCAGGATATAGTTGTTTTAACTGATGGGCCCTTAATGAACAGAGTGGTCTTGTCAATTTCATTAGAATCATGGAGTTTCTTTATTCTATTCTGCCATTGAGTTGAAGTCCATGACGTTCCAAACTTATGGATTAAGTTGTTACGAGGGGCTGCAATTGGTGGTGAGTCACGAGGTGAAGTGGCAGAGGGAGATCCAGGTTGTGAGTTATTGGTATTTTTGTTTTGTTTTGGAGAAATTGTTGATGAACTCAACAATTTCTTGTGCATGATAAACATCAGCGTAGTTGAAATCAGCGCAGTAGCTAACTGCGTAGATGAGTCGTTGTGATTCGCTCAAGAATTGAGGCTGAGTGTTTGTAGCTTTATCTATTCGTTACAGCGAGTCTCTTAAGCAATACAGTGGTGAATAGCAAGCTTAGCGAAGTTTACTTTTTGAGCGAGTCCACATTTTGTTTATTCGTTGAAAGAGAATGCAATGCACGATAGCTACTCTCATTCTCAACGAGTGCTTATATGTATTAGTGAAGCCACTCATGCAGTTCTCTGGTGGATTTGCCCAATATATTGGACACGTCAGAAAGTAATTTTAATATTTACTTTGCAACACTTTTTTTAAAATTAAATCGTTTGGTTCTATGCATAGTAAAATTAGAGAAGGTAGAAGCATTTCGTAGCTTATAGAAAATCTGAAACCGATGAGAAAGCGAAAATTGACCGCATTCAGCAAAAGTCGACTGTTGTGAACTGTTATGGTAGCAATACCGTAGAAAAGTTGACAATTATTTAATTTAATTATTACAATTATTTAAATATGTAAATAATTTAATTGCAAAGGTTTCTCACTCAAATTTGCAGCGTTCTTTCAGTGTTTCAGCGAATTTTAACACAACAGCCAGTTACCAACTGTTGACTCCGCTGAATGCGCTTATTGATTTACTTTTGTTCTCATTCGCAAAATGCTGACTTTGACAATTTTGGATATGAGAAAGAGCACGCAGTCTGAAATGAATATAACTTCTCTAGTTCTGCCATGGTTCTATGAAAAAAGATGAACAAACATGATAAAAATAAATTTAGAGATATTTGACATTAAAGTGAGTGCGATTTTCGATTTTGTGCCGAAGAAAAGCAAAAAAAAAAATTGTTTGGCCTATTTTATAAGAAAAAATCAACCGGGCAAAAACCAAATCAATTTTTTTTATATTTTTATGGCTTTAAAGATAAGAATATTAAGAGGGTTTAAAAAACAAACAACTATAGGGTTGAAAAACCTTAGAAAAAAGAGATTTTGCGCCGAACAGAAGCACAACAATTTTTTCTTTGTACAAGCTTGCAAAACGTAGGTAGCGCAGATAAAAATCAAATGTTTTTTCATCTTTTTAGGACCTAAATGATAGGAATATTACCTCAAAAAAATTATGTTGTTCTTAGTTTAGACAATCCATTGAAATGGCTAATATAGATTGGTTATCTTATCCTTTGCAGACATTTAATTCCGCAATCAAAACAAACTGCATTTTATTTGTCCAACTAAGTCACACATTGCAAAAATCGTTAATAACTTATCTTTGTTGTTCACGAAAACGAGCTCTAAATGATAAACCACTTGACATAATGGTAAATTTGGCTCAGATGGCAAAGATCTATGCGCGCTCAGTTTAAGGTGAACAGTCTCGTGTACGTTGAGCACAGTAGTATATGACAAGATTGGCCGAAGTTAATTTAAAATTAGCAATGTTTCACGTTGAGACTTTTGTTGAATTATTTATGCAAAAACATGTCCGAAGCAAATATTTTTCTGCATCTGGATTATGTACATTCTGCCATTTGGACTTACTAAAATTAAAATTATTCAGAATTAATATTACGATCAGAATGCAACAGCACTTGAATGAAGAAGATGCAAAATGGAATGACAGATTTTCGGAATTAGGTGTGTTTCCCTACACATTGTCGAGTAAAAGTCGAGTAAATTTCAATCTGGGAGAGCAAAATTAAATTTGATAATAGCGTCAAAAGTATGAAACGACTTCTAGCTAGTTTCAGGTCTAAAAACAGCTGATTAACCATCAATCGCAAACGGCGCCAATTTCAATTTGTCAATTTGTTTTTGCAGTAAGCAAATAAACTTGCTTGATATTACTTAAGGCATAAATATTACTTTTAATAATGTTAATTTTACATTTGCTTCTTCTTCTTGATGCTGGAAGAAATTTTTCCAGCACACTTCAAGCAACTTTCGAGCACGGAAGAGCGATTTTATTGTTCTTCTGCTCTTTTTTGAACTAGTACGGACACACGTTCTAGCAGCTGGCAAGTTACTACAATCGAGTACGGAAACAGACCTAATACTATATATGGTGCATTCCGCGACAAAACGGCAACGATTTACCCTCACTTCTCCGATTTTATTCAAATTTTAAGGGTGGGATACCTAAGTTAGGACGAAATGTAAATTTTGAACTTTCTTTATGCATTTTTGTTAATTTTAAGCATAATTAATGCAAAAAAGCGGGTTTATTGTTTTTTTAATATTTCAAAAACAAAACAAGTAAAATTTACAACAATATTTTATTTGTTGCGTGATTTTTCTGACATACATTTTGTTGCGAGGAGTTCCGTTTGCAACGTTTCTCAGAGAGACTCAGAGAGTGAGTTGTGGAATTTCATATGATCTCTCTTTTTTCTTCAAAATAAATAGGCAGTTCAATTAAATTGGAACAGAGTACTGCTCTGACGAACATGTGAACATTTCCACATTGGTTTGGCAGCTGTCATTTTTTGTATGAATATTTCAGTGAAATTTCACTTGAAACTGAACACAGTACTATGCTCAAAAGTTAAACATTTTTTTAAACAAATTAACTTTTTGAAAAGAAGCCATTTTAAAAAATTTTTAAAAAATTCATAGTTATAGCCTAAGTCTTGCGGAAATGTTGAATGTTTAACTTTTGAGCGTTCTCAAGTATTACAGGAGTTATGAGCTTTTTTGTAAGTCTGTGTGCAGGGTATCCAATGATCTTAGCTATATCTCTCACAGTTCATAATTGACAAGTTTAATTGCGAGATCTTGCACTGAAAATTCCCAAAGGAAGCTAATTAGTTTCATATTTTTTCCAAGAAACTGCAAAAAGCTAAATCGAAAAACGAAAAAACAAATTGCATGTCGGGGTGTTCCGCAATAGAGTGCAACTATTTCCGGAGGTGAAAGGTCAAGTTAAGTAAGAAATCGTATAAGAGGGGGTCTATTTTCACACCCTTAGGAGTTACAAGGTTAATTATTATTTCATAACTTCGATACACATTATTGTTTTGAGCAGAAGACCTAACACACGGAAAGCTTATATTAAAAACTCATTTGAAAGGCAATAAAGTTACCTTTCTAACGGTGTATCAACGAACCCACCCGAATTACTCATTACGGAGCTGTGCAAATAAAATTTTATATTTTGAACACTATATTAAAAAGGGCGAACGATGTACAATAGTTAAACTTTTGAAGTACAAACAACTTTTTTATTATTTAAGATATGTTTATGCTTTTAATGCCATTAAAAAGAGAATTGAATAAAAAACAAAATTTATGCTACATTCGACTCGCGTCGTTTCAAAATCGAGGTCGTGAAGTGCGACTAGCCAACGGTAATTTTATTTGTGGTCCATCCGCTGATGCGACTGACACAATTAAAGTACAGTTTTTAAATAGAATTAAAACGATTCATAATTTGTGATGGCGTTATAAATTTTACGATTTGGCCAGATAGTTTCCTCTTTACTGAGGAGTCTTCTTGAGCTATGAAGACCTAGCTTTCGGAGTACTACTTACTTTAATTACTTAGTTGGCGCTACAACCGTATGTCGGTCTTGGCCTCATCTAAGAATTTGCGACAGCCATTTGTCTTTCGCTTGCTGGCACCAGTTGGAAATTCCAAGCTTCGTCAGGTTGTCCTCTACTTCGCCTTTCCAACGAAGGTGCGGTCGTCCTCTTCTGCGTTGACCGCCGCTGGGTATCGAATCGAATGTTTTCTTCACTGGAGCATCGTCTTTCATGCGCTGAACATGACCAAGCCAGCGAAGCCGCTCGATTTTAATGCTCTTGACTATGTCGATGTCAGCGTACAGCTCATACAGTTAATCATTCCACCGTATTCGGTACTCGCCATTGACGCAAATTAGTCAGTAGATCTTACGAAGAATCTTTCTCTCGAATGCTCCTTAAGTCTTTTCATCTGAACTGCTCAGCGTCCAGGTTTGTGATGCATAAAGTAGGACGGGCATGATGAGCGATTTATAGAGCGTGATTTTCGTTCGTCGAGAGAGGGCTCTGCTTCTCAATTGCCTACTGAGCCCAAAGTAACACCTGTTGGCAAGAGTTATTCTTCGTTTGATCTCAATGCTGATGTTGTTGGTTGAGTTTATGCTGGATCCCAGATAAACGAAGTTCTTCACAACCTCGAAGGAGGTATTGTCAACTGTAACACGGGTTCCAAGACGCTGGGACTGTTTGTTTGTTGACACCAAATATTTCGTCTTATCTGCATTCACTTCCAGACCCATTCGACTTGACTCTTTTTCTAATCTGGAAAATGATGCACTGACTTCGCGCGTATTATGGCCAATGATATCGATGTCATCAGCATACGCAGCAGCATAACACTCTTGTAGAATATTGTGCCACTACGTCTCAGATCAGCAGCTCGGATGATCTTTTCCATCAATAGGTTGAAAAAGTCGCACGATAAGGAATCACCTTGTCTGAAACCTCGTTTGGTAACAAATGGTGGGGAGATGTCATTCACGATTTTAACTGCGCTGCTGGTGTTGCTCAGTGTCATCCCGCAAAGTCGTATTAATTTTGCAGGAATACCAAATTCAGACATGGTGGAGTACAGGTGCTTCCTTATTGGGCTGTCGAAGGCGGCCTTGTTGTCGACAAAAAGATGGTGGGTGTCAACTTGTTTTTCTGAAGCCACACTGATAAGGTCCGATCAGTTCGTTTACAATGGTCTTCAATATTTCACATAAAACGCTCGACAGGACCTTATATGCGATATTAAGAAGGCTTATTCCACGGTAATTGGCACAGATAGTGGGATCGCCTTTCTTGTGGATTAGGCAGAGCACACTGAGATTCCAATCGTTTGGAATGCATTCTTCCGACCATATTCTGCATAGAAGCTCGTGAATGCATTTAAGTAGAGCTTCGCCTCCGTTCTTAAACAGCTCAGCAGGTAAGCCATCAGCTCCCGCGGCTTTGTTATTTTGAAGCCGAGCTATAGCTGTCAGAACTTCATCATAGTCGGGCAGCGGAATCTCGACGCTGTCATCCGAAATTGGGGTTTCCGGAATATCATCTCTATTGGCGAGATTGTTGTCAGAGTCGCCATTTAGAAGCTTAGAGAAGTGTTCCCTCCATAACGTCAGTGTACTCTGGACATATGTCTCTAGATTCCCGTTTTCATCCTTGCAGGAAGAGGACCCGGTTTTAAAACCATCGGCAAGGCGTCTTATTTTTTCGAAAAAATTTTCGGGCCTCATTCCTGTCACCATACATCTCAATCTTCTCCTGCTCGCGCTTTTCTGCCTCTCTTTTTTTCCGCCTGAAAATACGTCTCTCTTCCCTCCTCTTTTCTTTGTAACGCTCCTTAGCAGCGCGCATTACAACCGACTGCAGGGTGGCTTTGTAGGCGGCGTCTTTCTCTGCTGTGGCGTCGCGACACTCCTGGTCGTACCACTGGTTTCGCCGAGGGCGGTGGTAGCCAATCACCTCTTCAGCAGCACCACGCATGGAGTTGGAAATGTGTGTCCACTGCGCGCATATATCATTGATTGGAGGAGTGCTTTGAAGCAGGAGTGAGAGTCGAATGGCGAAAGCATCGGCTGTGTGTTTCGATTGCAGCTTGTCGAAGTCTAGCTTTCTCTGTGTAGGGTTGCATGTATTCTTAGCTGCGCACAGACGTGTACGGATCTTGGCTGCAACAAGATAGTGATCCGAGTCAATGTTTGCACCACGGATCGTGCGTACATCCAATACACTGGAAGAGTGCCTTCCGTCGATCAAAACGTGATCAATTTGATTTTTGGTTTTTTGATCAGGGGGCATCCAGGTGGCTTTATGAATATTGAGATGCTTGAATCTAGTGCTACTTACGACCATGTTTCGTGCTGCGGCGAAGTCAATCAGCCTCATTCCGTTATCGGAGGTGTTGTCGTGGAGGCTGAACTTTCCGACTGTTGGACCAAATATATTTTCCTTGCCCACCTTAGCGTTGAAGTCACCAAGCACGATTTTTACGTCGTGAAGGGGCAGTGCTTGTAAACATTTTCAAGGCGCTCGTAGAAAATTTCCTTGATCTCATCGTCCTTGTCTTCTGTCGGCGCGTGAGCACATATTAGGCTTATATTAAAAAATTTAACCTTGATGCGGATTATGGCAAGTCGTTCGTTCACAGGTGTGAATCGCAGGACGTGGGGCCGTAGTCTCGTGCCAACTACAAATCCGCATCCAAACTCGTGCTTCTCCTCATGGCCGCTGTAGTAGATATCACAGGGTGCATGCCGAATGCAACATTTCTTGGATAGCAGTGATATCAACTTTATATCTTTCCAAGACATCAGTCAGTTGGATAGAGGCACCTTCCCAATTAAGGGTTCGGACATTCCAGGTGCATATCCGTAAATCATTATCAGTTTTTCGTTTGCGGTAGTCGTCATCAGATTTGGGGATCAGTTTTCTTCAATTCTTATTAGTTTTCATTGAAACGAGTTTTTACAGGTGGCCTTCAAACCCGACGCACAGCCTATTTTAAGCCTAGGAAGGCCCGCCGCTCAGATTGGCCGCCAAAATAACGGTTGTCAGTTTTGACGTTGCCCAGGAAACACCACGTGGAGGTTTGAGTCGACTTGAGGCGATTTCACAAAGAATATGCTTGCCTCGCCAGGTTGAGACAGTCAGACATGTTACATTGTAAAGGTTCGCCCCCAGCTTTCGGAGTAGCCTACATTAAAAAAAAAATTATGCTAGCAACAAATTTTTTTATTGCGTGAAATTCTGAGAAAATTACGCTCAAACTTGAAATTTAGTAGTTTTAAGTGATTTATTTCATATTTACAAGAGCACAGCGCCGTAATCAATAAGTCGGGTAGGTTCGTTGATACACCGTTAAAAAGATCAATTCATTACCTTTTGAATGAATTATAAAAACAAGTTTTCCGTATGTTAGTTCTTCTGCTAAAAAAATAATGTGAATCAAAGTCATGAAATACTAATTAACCCTGTCACTCTTAGGGTTGTGACAATAGACCCCCCCCCCTCCCATATGATTTTTTGCTATGTTTCGATTTAGTTTTTTGCAGTTTCTTGGACAAAAATATGTCACAAGCTCGTTTTCTTGCAGCGTGCACGGATATACGAAAAAATTCAACTCATTAAATACTTGAGAGCACTCAAAAGTTTAACATTCAAAATTTTTCCAAGACTTAGGACTACATCTGCGAATTTTTTGAATTTTTAAAAAATTGTTTTTTTAAAAAGCTAATTTGTTTAAAAAAAATATTTTTTTAACTTCTAAGTAGTGCCCGACCGAAACCGGAATTTTGGCCGAAACCCAAACTGGTTATTAATATGAAAATATAAATTTTAAATCGTTTAATAATTTTTTTTAAATAAAAGGAAACAAAAATACCATTTCATACATATAAGAAAAAATTTAATATAAAAAAGTATTCGTTGTATATTTAAGTTTATAATAATTAATTTAAGTTTATTATAATAATAAAAAGAGATCATTTTTTATTTTATTCCGTACATACTCAAAACAGTATACCTACAATGTAAATTTTTATAGAACTACAAAACAAAGTATCTTTGTTTTTTTTAAGGTTTAGCGTTATAAGGATAGAAATATTTCGTTTTCTTTCCCATAATTCCACACACACACAGAATTCATTCTGAAGTTTAATTATCACTTTTTGGCTTCAGTACCTATAAAACTTTAATATTAATTGCAATAGAGATGATAACATCGAAAATAATAGTATTATAGATAGATAGATAATATTAATTAAAATATTTTGCGTTAACATGATAAAATCCAGTTATAGAGAATTCATCATTTTAGCTTTGTATAACGTGCTGTAAATATTTTCGAGTTCGGCCATATTGAGGCCAAATAGCCAAAACTAGCCGAAACTGACAAAAAAGGCAGAAACCGAATATTCGGTCGGACACTACTTCTAAGGTAAAATTTAAAAAAATTTATTAATTTTTTTTTTTACGAAAGAAGGCACAATAAGAGCGACACGTGAATTTTTTAAAATTTTTACTCGTTTTGTTTTTAAAATATTAAAAAAAACACGTTTTTTGCGTTGATTATGCTGTAACATCAACAAAAATTCATTTAAAAAGTTCAAAATTTACATTTCGTCCTTTAATTTAGGTATCCCATCAACCCCTCAAATTTGAACAAAATCGGAGACGTGAGGGTAAATCATTGCCGTTATGGTGCAGAATGCCCCATATACATTAGACCAGATCGTTTTGGATGGTGAAAATTTTCTGCCATTCGATGTCTTAAAAGTTAGGGTAACTTTTCTGCAAACGATTTCTGTATACTTTTTTTTATTTTTAATTCTACGGAGCAATTTTTATTTTCCTGAAGATCTTTCTAAGAGATAGTCATATTGATTTTTAAAAATAAATGCGTGCAAACTTTTTATTTTTCACAGAATGCATACCCAAATCAGCTTAAAAGTTTAACTTCTTACTAATACAAACCCTTTGTCATACACAAGATATAATTTATATTATGTTATTACTCTTTAAAGACTTTTTTGTTTTTCGTATTGAAAAACGCCTTTTTCAACCGCTTTAGAACATCATTTCTCATTGGATTTTAATGATATTGGTCTTGTTATAAAAGTATTACCTAAGTTCTGTTAGAATCAATTCCGAGCCAGAGTCTGCAAAAATCTGAAAATTTGTGCTAAAGTGACCCTTGGAGTTATCTCTTACTGACAGTTATCTTATATAAAATTAATATACAAAAAATGTTTTTGCCGGATTTTGTTTTAGATACAAAATAACAAAATTCATACATCGAAATCACTTAAATTTGGCAAAACTTGGTATTTCGTTGGAAAACAAACTAAATACTTTTCTAACACAATCCATTTAATGTAAACAGAATGAAAAATGCGTCTTTTAGAGCAGTTTTATAAAAATGTTTTTAAAACTTTTTAACAAATTGTTTTTAAAAATAGTGAAACTCCAAGAGAACCTTTACATGGATACGTGGTCTGACTGCCTCAACATGGTGAGAGCATTTCCCATGTGAAATCATCTTAAGTCGACTCAAACCTACGTATGGTGTTTACTGGCAACGCACAAATGGCAACCGTAAGTTTGGAGCAGCTGGCCTCGTAGGCTTAAATAGATTGTGTGCCAGGTTTGAAGCCCACCACTTAAAAAATAGTTTCAATGAAAACATCAAAGAATATAAGAAAAACGATCCCTCTGCAGAAAAACGAAAAACGAGACGTCGACAAGCTGCAATCAAAACTGATAGCCGAAGATTTCACCATTCGACTCACACTCCTGCTTCAAAGCACATCTCCAATCGATTATATATGCGCTCAATGGATACACATTTCCCACTCCATGCGTGCGGCTGCTGAAGAAGTGCTTAGCTACCACCGCTCTCGTCGAAACCAACTGCAGAGAAAGACGCCGCCTCCAAAGCCGCCCTCATTCGATTGTAACGCGCGCTGCTAAGGAGTGATACAAGGAGAAGAGGAGGGTAGAAAGATTTTTCAGACGGAAAACAAAAGAGACAGAAAACCGCGAGCATGAGAAAATTGAGATGTATGGCGACAGGAATGAGGCTCAAAAATTTTTCGAAAAGATAAGACTTGTCGAGGTTTTTAAACCGATTTACCTGCTGAGCAGTTTAAGAACAAAGTTAGAATTTAAGGAATGCATTCCGAACGATGGCCCAGTCCACATGAAAGGCGATTCAACTATTTGTAGCATATAAGGTCCTGTCGAGCGTTTTATGTGAAAGATGGAAGCCCATCGCAAGCCAACTGATTGGACCTTTTCAATGTGGCTTTAGACTTGGAAAATTTACCATCGACCAGATCATCACGCTAAGATAAATTTTGGAGAAGAACCATGAAAAACAAATCGACCACCATCTTTTTTTCGACTACGAAGCAGTCTTCGGCAGCCCAATAAACAATCACCTATGTTAATGTAAGTGTTTTATGGTGGAGAAGCGTGCTGCGACCTAAAAAAATGTCTCAAGGCTCATAGTTCAACAGTGCTAGTTTACGTCTGCGAGCCACAGCGTCGTACTTGGTAAGTAGTTGTATTGTAGTATCCTCTGCTTCTTCGCAGAAACGGCAATTACTATCGGTTTCGATGAGGAATACCTATACTCCACCATGTGTGAATTTAGTAGTCCTGCAAAACAAATCCGTCTTTGCAGGATGACAGTAAGCAACACCAGCAGCGCAGTTTAAATGGGCACAATTTATTACCAAACGAGGTTTCAGAGAAGGTGATTCCTTATCGTGCGACTTTTTCAACCTAATGATGGAGAAGATCATCTGAGCTGCTGACCTGAGACGTAGCACGATATTCTAAAAGAGTGTTATCCTGCTTGCGTATGCTAATGACATCGATATCAGTGGCCATAATACGCGCGAAGTCAGTGCAGCATTCTCCATATTAGAAAGTAATTAAAGTCGAATGGGTAAATTTAATATTCTGCAGAGTATAATTTTCATAATATGCGCCATAATCTGCACGAAGTCAATACAGCATTCTCCAGATTAGAAAGAGAGTAGAGTCGAATGGGTCTGGCAGTGAATGCAGATAAGACGAAATGCTTAGTGTCAACAAACAAACAGTCCCAGCGTCTTGGAAACCACGTTACAGTTGACAATACCTTCTTCGAGGTTGTGAAGGACTTCATCTATCTGGGATCCAGCATAAACTCAACTAACGACATCAGCATTGAGATCAAACGAAGAATAACACTTGACAACAGGTGTTACTTTGGGCTCAGTAGGCAATTGAGAAGCAGATCTCTTTCTCGACGAACTATAAATCGCTCATCATGCCCGTCCTACTTTATGCATCACAAACCTGGGCGCTGATCAGTTCAGATGAAAAGACTTAAGGAGCTTCGAGAGAAAGATTCTTCGTAACATCTACGGACCGATCTGCGTAAATGGCGAGTACCGAATACGGTGGAATGATGAACTGTTCGAGCTGTATGCTGACTTCGGCATAGTCAAGCGCATTAAAATCGAGCGGCTTCGCTGGCTAGGTCATGTTCAGCGCATGAAAGACAATGCTCCAGTGAAGAAAATATTTGATTCGGTACCTAGCCGCGGTCAACGCACAAGAGGACGACCGCATCTTCGTTGGAAAGACTTAGTAGAGACCAACCTGACGAAGCTTGGAATTTCCAACTGGCAAGCGAGACAGAAATGGCTGACGAAAATTCTTAGACGAGGCCAAGACCGACATACGGTTATAGCGCCAACTAAGTAAGTAAAGTATAATTTTCAATGTTTTATACTTTTCGAATATACATCTAAATATTTTAAAAAATGGTTAGTTTCCATATTTGTTATCGTATTTTTAATAAAAACATTTAGTTTTAATAAACAGTACAACAACAAAACAGATAATGCTTACCGCGACAGTTCCTTGTCGGGTATACTTGGTTGATGCAACATATGAATACTTAACAGTGAGCACAACTGCATTCATCAGATTTTTTGCCGCTTGAATTAAAGAAGTAGCACTATCCAACTGCAGAAAAAGTTTTAGAATATTTAAATTTTGTACCATTGTATTTATGCATTGAAACTCAAACATACCCCAGACACAATTAGCTCTCCACTTATATTTTGAACATCGGCTTTAACTTTTGATGTGATTTGAATTTGGTGACAGTATAATGCGATTCTTTGCAAATATGCGAGTAGATCTTTTTTAGTGCTGCTCTCAGGGCATTGTTCTGCTATTTCACGTGTCAATTTATCAAGTTTAGTTCCAGCTTCCGAAATCTTTTTGGCTGCATTTATTACATCCATGGTAGTTTTTAACGGCCCCCTTCCACTGTAATACGGATATAGACAAGAGCTCAATATATAATAATTTCGTTGTATAATTAAAGGGTTTATTGCAAAAGCGTCACAAGCCAGATGATTGAAAACAGACGCATTTTAAGGCTCTATGTTAATGAACTACAATCCAAAATTATTTTTATGTGGCATATCATGTTCTTGTAAACCCTTCAATTATTGTATTTACCGTGTAAAATCTGTCATTTCCATCATAATCATACACATATGCTTGGCCAAGAATATTATGTCATTTCCAGTATCGTCCCATTTTGCAACTTCGGAATCAAACGTTAATTTCTCACGACGGAAGAGTTCGACTTGCTGTGCAATTTTTTGCTTGTCTTCTTCAGTCATTTTACGCATAGCTTCCTAAAGATGGATGTTATTTGGTTCATTTAAATTCCTATTTATTATTCAAATAGCTTACTCTAGCCGTACAAATTCCACTTATATCGGGGTATTCATCAACAGTCTGATCCCCAGTGTGAGCACTTGCTGTAAATGTAAAATTTTTAATCAGTATATTTATATTTTTATATATATTTAAAATAAATAAAATTTTGTGTAACAAAATCTTGTTTTAAATAATTATGTTTTTGATTTATAAAATTTTTTATTTTTTAATAATTTTTACAAAATTTTTATTGTTGATTGTTCTTAACTAACAATGTCTAAATGTTGTTATGATCTTTGTTGTTATTCTATTGTCAATGTGGCATTTAAAAGATTAATTCTTATTTGTCAACAATAAGCTCAATAAATACAAATACAAAATACAAATACAAAAATTAGCTGATTAATGAAATTATTACAATTTTTTATTTTGAAAGCAGGGACCGAAAATAACAATTATTTTTAAAATTTTAAAATGCACAAAAGAAGTAAATACACCAAAATATTTGTTTATCCCTTCACTATTCAAAAATATGAAGAGTTAAATATTTTTAAGATTTATTTTTTTCCCCACAAAAAAACCTATATTTGAGTTTTATTTTTTCCTCACAAAATAAAACTTATATTTGATTTTTATTTTTTCACTCAAAAATAACAGTTATTTTTTAAGTTTTATATTTTTGGTCTCAAAATACTACTTCCTTTTTATTTTTATTTTTTCCTTCACAGATCAAGGTTAAGTTTCATGTTTTAAATAAAAAAAAACTTTGAGCTATATTCGAGTTATAACTTTTCAATCTAGCAATTTCTAACTATTTTGTATTTCATGTAAAAATATTTTTACACTTGTGAGGTAAAAAATAAAACTCATATATAAGTTTTACTTTGAGGAAAAAAATTTAACTCAAAAAATAACTGTTATATGTGAGGGGAAAAAAATAAAACTCGAAAATAAGTTTTATTTTGTAAGGAAAAAAAAAACTTAAAAATAACTAATATTTGTGAGGGAAAAATAAAACATTAAAATAAGTTTCATTTTGTGAGGAAAAAATAACTGTTTCTTTTGAGGGAAAAAATAAAACTCGAAAATAACTTTTATTTTATGAGGAAAAAATAAAACTTAAAAAATAACTATTATTCGTGAGGGAACAAATAAAACTCAAAAATAAGTTTTATTGTGAGAGCAAACCAAAAACTTAAAATTTAACTACAGGGTCCGCCAAATAACTTTTTTTTTTTTAAATTCTATAAAAAAAACTACCGTATATTTTCTCAAAATTTATTTTTTTATTTGAAAGTAAAATCCTTCCGGTTAATAATGAAAAATAATTTCATTCAAATGGCTGCCTCGGCTGGCCATGCAGTAGCCTACACGATCGATCCAATTTTTAAGCACATTATCGATTGTGTGCAGCTGTATTTCACCAATAGCTTCACGAATATTATCCTTTAAAGCGTCAATTGTCTCTGGCTTGTTGGCGTAACACTTATCTTTGAGGGCACCCCACAAATAATAGTCCAACGGTGTCAAATCGCAGCTCCGAGGTGGCCAAACGACATCAGCTCTGCGGCTGATAATGTGGCACGGTAGCGCAGTCCTGTTGAAACCAAATGTTGCCAATATCCTCCTCTTCAATTTTTGTGAACAAAAATTCGTTCAACATGGCCCGATAACGATCGCCATTGACTGTAACGGCCACTCCTTGCTCATTTTCGAAGAAAAATGGCCCAATTATGCCTCTGGACCAAAATCCGCATCAATCAGTGACTCGTTTTGGGTGCAGCGGCTTTTCAATGTATGCGTGCGGGTTTTCTGTGCCCCAAATGCGACAATTTTGCTTGTTTACATACCCGCCAAGTTCAAAATGAGCTTCACCTGAAAAGATGATTTTTTTGGCAAAATCGGCATCTTCTGTAAGTCGATTGCAGGCCCACTTAGCGAAGCGAAAACGCATTGGATGGTCAGTTGGCTTCAACTCCTGAACCAATTGGACCTTGTATAACGTCATACCAAGGTCTTTATGCAAAATTCGTCTTCACGCACACTTTCTGCCACAGCAGCAATATTCTCGGAAGTACGCACTGCTTTTGGCTTTTCACGCTTTAGTTCATCGATGAGGATGCCAGTTTCTTTCACTTTTTTCACAAGATAACGAACATACGGAGCTGACGGTGCTTCTCTTCTTCCAAAATCCGTACGCAATTTTCGCACAAATTCTGCAACATTACCATGATTTTCAAAGTAATGTCGCAATATTTCCCAGCGTTGTTCAAGCGTATACACAACCATATTCGTTCAGCGGAAGGATAAAACTAATTATCTGTCAAATCAGACATGAGCTAAATGTTACCATTCACGAAATAAGCTTTAGTTGAAAAAAAACGTTAGATGGCGGACCCTGTATTATCACTAAGCAGAAAAATAAAAGTTGGAAAATAACTATTATTTAAGGATTTTTTTTTAATAAAACGTGTAACAGTTACGTTTCCTGTTTGAAAAAATATTATGAAATGAAATTTAAGCCACCTGCCTATATCGAATTTTATCGTCTTTTTTTTAGATTGAACCAACGCTTAGGGGATGCCCCTATAAATGGACTATTCCACAACTTTGCCGTGCGACTAAAAAACGAATTATCTCGGTAATTCGAGGTTCTGTTGGACATCGAGGCAATGATAAAGGGGTGGGCTTGGACAGTTGTTCTGGACTTAATTCTCATTTTAAAATAATATGAAAAATCACAAAAAAATTACCCAATTTTAAAAGATGGACATGGTAATGGATGGTCAGCAAATGAAAGCATTAACGTAGTACCAGATGTGGCTTTGCCTTACGACTTTCTTTTGGGCAGAGACATTTTATGCCTTACTAATTAGCTCATACAATCCAATCGAGAACAACGCCGAAAATAAAAAATAATGATGATCAGCAGCAACAAACACAAGTTTTGGCAGTTGGAGAGAAGTTTAAAAATTGTTTTTCCGAAGGCATAGAAAATCTAGGTCGGTGCACAACAACATCTATGGTTATCTAAGTTATCACAAGTCAACCAATCATAGGGAAAAAATACAAAGTTAATTTTGGACAGCGAGAAAGTTTGTCAAATATCAATGATAGCTTATTATAAACATGATATAATTCGTTTGAGTTCGTCGACTCACTCAGCATCGGTTGTTTTAGTGAACAAGTCGAGTGGTGAAAAGCGCATGTGCGTCGACTACAGGGCATTGAACGTAGTGATTTTTAAAAAACAATTTCTTATTACGGTGGACAAAACTTTTCGTTTAATATTTTATGTCATATCTCAGTTAATACACCTATTCGTTAATTACTGTTACTTCAATTTTATATAACGTATTGTTGCTTTACCACGGAAAATAAAAAAACAAAAACTTTGCTTACAAAAAATGCGTTTACTGTGCTTTAATTCATACACTAAAATGATAGAAAAAACTGTGTTTTCGTGTATTCTTATTCATTTGCCATTTTTAGCGAGTGTGTATGATCAGACATGTTTTTGCTTTTATTTCTTACAGCTCATAGTATGTGCTGAAGTCTGGTTCAAAATTTTTTAGCATGCATAGGGTTGATTGTTTTCCTTTTGCGTGATATATTTTTTTTTTCAAAAGTTTAATAAAAGCACTTCACAAAAATAGTTTAAAATGAGACCTATGGATAAATTATTAAAACATCATTGATTTTTTTAGTTGAAAGTTTTCTATATGACCTTGGCATTTATTATGTTGATTTTCTATGATTTAAATACAAATTCCAAATGTTTAATAGTTTAAATCATGCTTGATTTTAAATACAAATTCTAGTTGTTTGAAAGTTTAAAATCGTTTATTGAGCTTTAGGTCAGGGTAGAACAATTGCTCTAACGAATTTTTTCCAAAGAAACAACAACATTTTTCAATATGAAAAGGAAAACATCACTAGCTGATTTTATTGTTTGCGGGAATTTAACCCAAGCCGTGATCGCCGTGCAAGCGCATTTTAACTTAGATTTTTTAGTTTACTGGGTTCAGGTGCATAAGTGAACCAATAGCAGCATTATTATTGTTGTAATTTTTGTAAACTACTTTTCTAACGGATTATCAAAAAGTTTTCTATTTTTATTTAAGTTCAATAAAGAGTAAAAAAACTAAATACAACAATGTTCTCATTAAAACAGTGTTGGAAAAGTGCTTTTTTCTAGTTTTTAAATATATTGACTCACTTATGCTCCTCAGTGTAAACCGAACTTACGGAATAAAATCATTTTGGTCGCCTAAATCAGTCAAATACCCCAATTCGCGCTGCTAAACGAATTTTTGCAACTTGGATAGTGTTTAATATGCCCCAATGGTCGTACAGAGTACAAAACAAATAATAGGCTTGAATAGAAACCGTATTAACCGTATAAAATAATTTTTTTTCCGCCTAAATTGGGCAAATACTCCGATGTTCGCCGCTAAACAAATTTCTTTACGCTATGTAGAATAGTGTTGAATATGTCCCAATGATCGTACAGGGTTAAAATAAAAAAATAGACTTAAATAGAAACTATTTACCGTATAAAATAATTTCCAGACCTAGTTAGATTGATTTTAGCCCCCGTAAATCAATCTCTTGGGCCGTTTTCGAGAACTCATGTAGAAACAAACAAATAATCAAACAAACAAACATTGCTCGTTTAATAGATTAAGATATAAAAGTTGTTAAATAAAAAGTTATTCCACAAAAAAACCACTTGAAAAAAGTCGCTTGAAACATCATTTGCGGCTACGCTTTAATTGATAGAATTCCCTTGGAATAATATAACAAAAGAAATATCTATAAGGTAAAACTGTAAAAAAGACTAAACCAACACACTAGATATACCTAGACTCATACACGCTTTATGAGCCCTCCAGGAAATGGAAACATTCCCGGATATAAACAGGAAACATTCCATGGAATGTAGGAAGCATTCCCTTCCGTTGGACACTCTATTTCTTTTTTTACATAGTGTCAATATGTGTCAGATTGAGAACTCAAACAATTATTTTGAACCGAAAATTGTCCGCATATGATTCAGTTTATTAAGTAAAGTAAATTAACTTCAAAGAAAATAAAGAAATTAATGTTAAAAAAAAATAAACTCGTGTCGATAAATTTCAAGTCTCGATTCAGCGGAAAAAACAGAACTAGTCTGCTCTACGGTCTCACGTCGACTGCCTTTTACTCGTCGGGTACGCGTCATTGACAATAGCATGTCATTAAAGGGAAACATTCCTCTCCGCTGTGTTAAAAATGAATGTGGAAACATTCCTCTCCGCTGACTTAAAACTTATAGCGGAAACATTCCTCTCCCTTGTTATGAAAATGCCCGGCCAGGATTCGAACCCGGGACCCTTGAGCGACAGTCAAGCGCGCTACCACTAAACTATCGAATTCTACAATAAGCGGAGGAAACAATGATATAAATATTTTCTGTTGTCATTGCTTGACAATAAGTAAAAGTTTCCATAAGCATTCTTAAAGCGGTTTGGAAACAACATAAATACAAAACTACCCTTAAGCTTCTGAAAGATACGGTAGGGAATGTTTCTTTATCACTTTTAGATGGAAGCCTTCCAATTTTTCCTGGAGGGAGATTATGTTCTTGAAATTATATAACAAAAAATAAGAGATTATATAACAAAAAGATAGTTACTTTAAATTATATAATGTGCGTAGAGTAATTTTGTACAAAAAATGGCTGCATTTTTTAAGTAAAATCCAATGAAATTCTGCTACATTTTTTGGCAGCTACATCGTTTATTGAGATGTTTCATGCAACAAATCTTTACATATGATCTCTATTGCTTTTCAATATTATGCTCACATTGTCGCTTACTTATTATCTCGCTCTCAAAAGCTTTAAATCGTTCGCTCGCTGACTCTCACAAAGCTTTAATGCTGATTTATGATAAATCCAAATTTAAATTTTACTGTGCCACGTGCTTGTTTGGCGGTGGCGCATCTTTATATTATATGATGTTTGCTTTAACCCTTCTTTCCTTATTTCTAATTAGAAAAGTTGTAGTTGGTGGTGGTAGGAAAGTTTGTGGAGAGAACGCTTACTAACTTTATTTGTTTGAAGTCAAGGTATAACACTTGCTTCACATGCAATAGAGCATATTTCTAAAGCTTCTGTCACTTTAAGAACATCCTACACAAAAGTTCCACTTGATTACTCCCTACTTTAATGCTGTGGTCACAACGGACCAATAATTTGGGCTAAGTGGGCCGGTCTAAAGACTTACCGCCACCCCCGAGAAACAATTTGTGTTCGTAATAAACTACTCAGGCACAAAAGTGCCGAGTATCAGACTCAATTTTTTTTTTTAAAAGCTACGAGCAGTAACGAAAAACTGCGAAGTTTTTGCGAACAGGGCCCGAGAACAAAATTCATATATTGTGTCAAAGTAGCTGATATGTATCGAAACTGGCCAAAGTCTTAACTATAATGTTCCTGAAACATACCCAATAAGTACCTCGAAAGTCACCTGAAAAAGTACCGTAGTAAGTCTGTATTATGTCAATAAATTGCTGAAAAACTAGCGACTATATTCGGTCACAATAAACCGACGAGTGCCCGAATGACCGATTCGTTCGTACATTGCGCCTGCCCAAGGTGTTCCAGAACTAGCTCTTCTTTCGGTGCAGAGGTCGGACATTTGCCGACACGGGCACCGGACATATATCAGCTACTTTATTGACACAAAATATGACATGTTTCTCGGGACCATAACCTAACCTAGCTAGACCCTCCTTGGTGGTGCTAGGCCACCTTTTTAAAATTCTCATTAATGGACCGATTTGGCTCCAATTCACACAATAAAAAAAATAAATATATTTAAATAATAGGTGGGGCTGGGGTGGAGATATTTACGAAAATGTGGTTTTCCCTGAATATAATTTGAATATCAACGATGTTATATTAAAATGTCAACTATTTGACCGATTGAGGTCATGTGTGAACAATATATTTGTTTTGGCGAGACAATGATTCATAGCTATGTGGAAGACATAAAGGCGCAGAACAACGTCTGCCAGATCATGTAGTATCATATAAATATATTAAATTAAAAATTTAAAACGCGTTCAATATACAGCACGATTCTGAATAATTTTTCCCGGGGAATCGGAAAAGGGTGTTTTAATTTTTAAGATAAAGTTAGGAGCTAGAGATGTGCAAGTCGAAGTCGAAAATTGGCTTTTGCGTGATAATTTTCGATTTTTGGAGTTCGATTTTCTAATATTGAGAAAAGCCGATAGTCGACTTTTACTTTCGACTTTTTCATTTTATGCGAAATCAACACTTGGCGATATTCTGAGAACTGCTGTTCTCTAAACAAATAAACGAAATCGCTGTTTAAAAACAAATAACGCTGCGTTGGCAATTCTTGATTCGATAAATGTAAAACTTTAATTATACATTTTTGCGCGCGTTCTTTAGAAATTGGAATTAATTTGCAAGAAATTTATTTGTATGGCCCTCGCGGTGTTTGGCAATATTTTGATAAAGCTGCAAACAATAGCATAGTAACTTGCAAACAGTGCAGGATAGAATTAAAAATTTAGTACAAATTTTGTTTTCGGCGATTACGTTGAGGGGGCACACTAGTTAGAATTTTAGGAAAATTAACTTTTTTAAAAGAAGAATATTTCAAAAGTATTCTCTTAAAATTTCAGACTAATCGGATTATTATTTATGGAGATAAATAACTTCTAATAGGGGTTTTTTAATCTGCATGCACATCGAAGTGAAAACTTTAAACGCGTATTTCTCAAAACCATGTGTTCGAATTCGGTGATCACTGTAACTTTAGAACGGCTCTACCGATCAGTTTGAAATTTGTCACACTTATTCTATACATAATCCTGATGAACGAATGATGAACGACTATATTTTTTTAAAAAAAGAATGAAATTCTTTTAATAACCAACTTTGAATTTCAACATCTGCTATTTTTCGAAATATCAAAATTTTTCAAACCCCTTCGTTCATCAGGAGTATTATTTCATTAAATGATTAATTTTTTATTTCGGATAATCTAGTGACGAGCAGCAGTTATCACGGCAAAACATTTTTTTTATTCCTAGCAAATTTGCTGAATCTAATTAATCCAATATTTTGTCATAAAAAAAAAATTTCTTTAAATTTATATCTTTCATGTAAAAAAAAAAAATTGTTATTAATTATTTTAATGTGGCCAAAAAAAATCCTAATCCAGAAATTTTCTTGTACGTCTAAAATAGTTGTATCCCCTATCCCCTTAATTCGGCGGATAGGGCAAAATATTTTCTATACAAGAACTAAAATTGCAATATTTTGTTTTGTTTATTTTTTAACAATAAAATTTTTTTTCATATTTAATCATTTGCATCTTAACTGCCCAACAAAATCGGTAAAAAATTAATTAAAAAAAGTCGAAAGAAGTTGAAAAGTCAACCTTTAAAAATTTAAAAAGTCCATGAGTCGACTTTTACACTTTCAACGCTTGAAAAAGTTGAATTCGACTAATTCGAATAATGTATATTTGTTCATCAACCGTCAATTTTCAGAGTGTAAACAAAAAAAAAATGTGATGACCTTATCTGCTATCTTAACAATTAAAACTTCCTTTTCCGATTCCCCGGGGAAAATTATTCAGAATCTGGCTGATAGTAAGAATTAAAACCCAATATATAGCAAATGAACTTAATTTCCAAACACGAGCTTGTCTAAAAACCTTCTTTGTATGAAAGGTTGACGTTTCGATGTGCGGATTTTCATCGAATTTCGCGTTTTTTGTCAAAATAAGCATGTGTGCCAAATTTCAAGGGCCTAGTTGTTTTTTACTATTTATGGCGAACTTTTATATGAAGCGTTCCTACTGTGTGGCGTCCGTATAATCTTTTGTTTTTGCTTGCATTGACGAAACTTGGCGAAAAGTAATCTGTAGCCAAAAATTAAAATTGATTTTGGCAATTTATAGTTTTAGCTATCGCCGGAATTAGAACCGAAAAAATATTTATTGTGGTGAACCGAAAAGTGATTTTCAAAAACTCGTAAATGCAAGGAGAAATCCTGTTTCGAAAAAAAGGTTTTAAAGTTCTCTCTGCACTCGAGCGCGGTTGAGCTTGCAATTGCTCTTTGCTCTCTGCAGCCTGTTGACGACCTTAAAAATATTCGAAGTCAGTGTTCTTAAAATCTTGTTGTATTTTTATATCACATTTTAAATATGTAAAAGCCTTCTTTTAGGGATATATAATAAAAAAATAGAAAAGAATCCAGCAAAGCAGGGCTATTGTATTATATAGCTTAAAAAATATTATGGTACGCAGATAAATATGTTCTAAATAAAAGTTAATACATGAAACATGAATACATGAAAGTTAATAAATAAATCTGATAAAAAATTTTATTTTTTAAGCCATTTGGACTTTATTATTTCAGAAACTTATGCTATGATGACTTTTGTTCGCAGAAATAGTTCTGCCTTTTTTGACCCACACACGCACAAAACTCTTTATTCATCGCTTGTTAGATCTAAATTAGAATCTGCCTCATTAATTTTGAATCCATACTATGCATCGCATATTAATCGCCTTGAACGCATACAAAAAGCCTAAGTTCTTCAAATTTTAGTAAGCCTATTCCCCCATATAATGCTCGGTGTTTCCTTATAAATTTAAAATCGTTGCAAAGTAGAAGTACAATGCTTTCACTTTTGTTTATTTTTGACTTAATAATTGGAACAATTCATTGTCCACGACTTTTAGAGACGATCAACTTCAATATTCCTATCAGAAGCATCGGTTCATGTGATATATTTATTGTCAGATTATTAAGAACTAACAATATTGTAAATGCTCCTATTAATCGAGCCTTAGTTGAATTTAACAAGTTATCTAAAGACATTGAAATAGATTTTTGTTGCTCAAAAATTGTTTTAAAGAACCAGTTAAATAGTTTTTATCATTAAGTTGCTTAAATTTATTGTCTTTTTCTAAAAAGATTACTTAATCACTATTATCTTATTTTTATGATATTCTAATTTTATTTTTTATTTAATTTTATCAGTAGGGAAACTATTCCATTGATGAAATAAATACAAATACAAGTAAATATACATATACGCATACTTACATCGACTTCGTGTTTCTAATGTCATATCCTCAACTGGCTCAAATTCAGTATCAGTATCTAAGTCCTCAGAACTCTGAAAATACAAGGGTTAAAATATTATTATTGTTTGAAGTGAACAAACCAAAAAATAATGGCGCATTCTACAGTAATGAGGAACGCACGCACGAGTCAAACTTTTTTTTCCAATAAAACAATTATAATAAAACAATAGCTTATTATTATCTTAACAGTCTATATTCTAGTAATTTTTAATTATTAATACCAAAAAAAAACAATTACTACAGTTTTTAAATTTAACACTGGCGACTTTTCTCTACGATGAGATTTAATTTTTCTCTAAAGTTTTAACGCTATTTACATAAATTTTCTTTTACAATTGCAACGTCTGTTTGTTGAGAACGTATTAGGATAACATTGTTTTCTATTAAGTAAATGTTTAAGTAAATGTTAAATTTATCGTCCTCTGAAGCGATCGTGTTTCTTGTCCCGACCATCACAACAAAATAGACATTAGTTTTTCTTAACCTAAAAATTTGCATGTCAGTAACACTGTTGGCAGAAATTATGTTACAATACTGTCAAAATAATATTAGGTTTATGGTAATCACTGTATTTTGGTGTTCTGTGGTAATTTGAGGTGTTTTGGTATTTTGTGGTAATTTGTAGTATTTTGTGGTATTTTGTGGTAATTTCTGGTATTTCTGGTATTATATGTTGAGGTATTGTGGTATTTTGTAGGAATTTTGAGGTATTTTGTGGTAGTTTGAGATAGTTTGGACGTGTGATAATTTGTGAGAATTAAGAGCGAGAAAATGATAATTTTGGTAGTAATTTCATCTGGCTACACTGGTGAGTAAGCAAAAAAAAACATTGCAAAGTAAGAGGGAATTAAGGACACATAGCTTTGTCTTGTTTTTGTTTTTATGAAAGCTCAACACAATTTCTAATTGTAATTTGAGTTCTGTCCCGACAAGATGTATGTATGAAGGTGGCAGAAGTCGGTGACGTCTATCAAATCACCTACTTCTTCCACCTTCATAAATACATTATGGTCCCGACCATCACAAAAGTTACTCCACTTGAGATTTTCTTTATTTTATTTATTGAAATCTACCGAGTCGAGATCTTACAGATTACAGTAGTTCCTTAAAACTAGGGATGACAAAAATAATTTATAAAAAAAAATTTAAATAGAAGCAAAGTGAAGATTAATATTACTTCAAACATTCATTCAAAACTCTATTAAAACTGGTCTTTCAAGGTCTAGATCAAAATTAAGAGAATAACATAGAGTATGGCATCTGGCGACAGCATCGCTACGACCATAGTTTGTCCTACGAAACTTAAAAAAAAATGCATAATGTTCTCTAAGTGCTCTAAAGGGAGCATGAAAAGGGATAAGAGATAGGAGTTCAGGTGAATCAGTTTTCCCACTAAGTATATCTTTAATTAATAAAACACTCGATGTGTTGAATCTAATTGAAAGCTTTTGCAAGATAAGCAATTGACATCTCAATTCATACGATGGCATATTATCTTGTGAAAAAGTCCGACGAGTCGCAAATCTTGTAAAATTCCAATGTATTTTTTCAATCCGATCGATATCTTTTTGATATATCGGGTGCCAAATTACTACCCCATATTCAAGAACTGATCTAACCAGGGAGATGAATATAGTTTTTAGTGTGAAAGCATCTTTGAATTCCTTTGCGTTTCGTTTGATAAACCGAGTAATGTATTTGCTATAGAGATTGTATAGTCCCTATGGGCATTGATTAACTTTTGAAAGCTCGTGTATTCGTGAAAAGCTAGAGAACTCAGGTATATGAAGCATTCCACCTTCTTCCATTAGTCCTCCTGATAATTAACGTGAAGCCGAAAGAAGGTGGGTAGTAATGATGCTTCATATACCTGGGTTCTCTAACTTTTACTTTTTGCATATCAATAATGTATTTTTTCATATCTTCATAGGTTATTTTTAGTGACGAGTTTCGGCTGGAAGCTGTAACAGTACAGTACAGTACAGTACAGAATCAGTGAAATTTGTGCGGCGGAAACAAAAGGAACGGTTCTCCGAAAAGTGTGACAAAAAAAGGAAGCATCCACCTTCTTTAATGATTTGGAGCTGTATAAGCGTTGAAGGTCCGGGTCCAAAGTATTTTGTAGAAGGGACAAATGTTGATTTAAATAAAACAAGAAATAAATTCGGAATTTTTGTAATGTTCATAATTCAATGGCGGGGTACTGTATTTGTATGGTTTTCTTACTTGTCCCTACCGTCAAAGCTCCTTGTCCCGACCATCACAAATTTTACAAATTTATATAAAAATTGCAATTCTGTACGACTTTTTTCTTACAATAAACTATTGCGGCACCTCTTAGGTCTTTAATACCAAGAAAGTATGATTTTGAGACCTATAGTTTGACTGAATTTAAATTTTTTATCTTCATGAAGGGTAAGTGAGTTTGTGCGTGTCCCGACTATCACTCTGATTCGGAAGTGAATTTAGCACAGCCACGACTAAAACTGAAATTTTTTGGTTGCCATTTTTAAAAACGTTTAATTTGTCATAAAATTGCACATTAAATTTTTAATAATTGCTAGTAATCAAATGTATAGCGAAAGAGTACTCAAAAATTAGGAAAAATGTCCCGACCGTTACTGTGTATGACCGGACTATAAAAAATGTCGAATAATTAAATTGATTTTTTAAAAATTAGAATAATGTATTGATAATTTAAAATTTTATCAAAAATAAATTTGTGCAAAGAAGAAATAATAGCTTCTTTTTAAATAGTTCACCTTTGAAAGTGACACTATCCCGCAAATTTCTGATTTCAAATATTATACAATTAGCGATAAAGAAAATCAGAAAAAATTTAACCTGTCGATTTGACTTGTTATATTACATATTTTTTTTTACATATTTGGTATTGTTTCCTTGTTGTGATTGTCTCCTTCTGCTTGTCATAAAATTTTATAAATGCAAAATTTTTTAAGTGTGTGTGTGTATGAATTTTGTGTTCCAAAGTTTATTTAGTTAAAAATTAAAAAGGAATAATTAAAATAACAAGTAATACATGATGAAATGATAAGTTAAATAAAAATAATTTAATTTTTTTCCAAAAGCAAATATAATTCAATTAACTTTTAGAGGTTTGCGACGTTTAAAAAATTAAAATCTATAGTTACTGTAGTTATCACATTGGCATGAATTGTAGCTTATTTTAAAGAACAAGTATAAGCCATTTATAAAATCATAAAAACAGGACATTCGCTTAACTACAGGTTGGTAGAAAAGTATTGAAAGCGATACAATTTACCAGTAGAAAAATCAAAATTTATACGCCATTGAATATTTCACCTTTCCTTTGAACACACAAAACATGATTAATTGATTGATAAAATTGAGTGATAAAATTCTTACAAAAATGTTGAAAGTTTAAAAGAAAACTGCTCCTTCATTTCTATCTGGGCATCGATGGTTTTTAGAGTTTATACGTGGTCGTTCAAGTGTTGATGATGATCCACGTAGTGGACGTCCAATAGTAGCTTAAAAACCAGAAATCATCTAGCAAGTGTATGATATTGTGAAGATCCAAGTTTCACTAAGCGTGAAATTGTTGATAACATAGGTATCTCAGACGAACGAGTACTTCATATTTTACATGAAGAATTACATATGCTAAAGCTGTTCGGAAACTTAGTGCAGCATTTGTTAACAATTGAACAAAAACTGAATAAAACACAGACTTTTCAGCGTAATTTGAAGCGTTTTAATCAAAGTAAAACATATTTTGTGCGTTGATGTATAACTATGGATGAGATTTGGATCTACCACCGAGATTCTAAACTTAAGCAAAAACTTTTACAGTGGACTAAAGCTGGTTGTTCACCTCCAAAACAGGTGAAGTCAGAAGGTTCGTCAAAAAAGGTTATGGCATCAGTGTTTTGGGATGCAAACGATCTTGAGAAAGGTAAAACAATTAACTGAATATTGTTGCAATCTTTTGGATCAGCTGAATGAAAAACTTCGTCAGAAAATACCTGCTTTACAGAAGAAAAAATCATTTTTCATCAAGACAATGCACGTGTTCACACAAGTATTTTGACGATGGCTAATATGAATGAATTAATGAACGAATTGCTTGAACACACACCGTATTCACCAGATTTGGCTCTAGCGACTATTATTTTATTTGTTTATTTTATTTTATTTTATTTTAATTGTATTTACAGGGAATAAATCATTATGCTAAAGATTACTAAAATCTTATATAAAAAATCTTGGGTTGATTATCTTGAGAAAGGTAAAACAATTAACTGCTGAATGAAAAAATTCGTCAAAAAATACCTGCTTTACAGAAGAAAAAATCATTTTTCATCAAGACAATGCACGTGTTCACATAAGTATTTTGACGATGGCTAATATGAATGAATTAAAGAACGAATTGCTTGAACACCCACCGTATTCACCAGATTTGGCTCTAGTGACTGTTATTTTATTTGTTTATTTTATTTTATTTTAATTGTATTTACACGGAATAAATCCTTATGCTAAAGATTACTAAAATCTTATATAAAGATCCTATTACCTTTTCAGAAACTTGAAACAGTTCATTCGTGGTAAGGGCTTTTTTCGAATAAGAAGCTATTGGAGCCGTGAAACAGCATTTTGCAGAGCTCCCGGAAAATCATTACAAAGATTGAGATGAATAAAAAATTATTTAATTTAAAAATTCACATTCGTTTATTTTTACTTTCAATACTTTTCAATCAACCTGTATGTCCTATAAAACTATGGCTCTTTTTGAATAACATAGAATTGAAAAAACAGTCGTTATCAATGGCTCATTAACAAATTTGGATTACAAATTTTCCAAATGTTCTTGAACTTTATCTTAAAAAGAAAAACTCCCTTTATCCCGCGTGAAGAATTAATCGCGATAGAGTTGAATGTTTTTGTGAAAGTCATGTAAATTAAATGTTTTAAAATTTTTCTCCTTACAAGCCAATACTTTCTATTTTATTCCGAAACAATTTTATTTTGAACAATACGTTTTTTCAATGATATAAATCAAAACGAACTCAATAAAAAGGAATGTATAAATTGATACGAGAAAAAACTAATTAATTCTGAAAAAAAAATAAAAATCAAAATTTGCCTTATATGAGACTAATTTTTCAAATGAAAAAGCAGAAAGAGCGTGCCGCCGTGGACGGCATCAAAAAGAAAGAATTACAAAGAGAATTATTCCAGCAGCGTAAATCCATAAATAAAGATTCTAGAAAAGATCTATTTTGTGAATTGCATCATGAAAAATAACGATTTATGCAGCAATTCAATTACAGAAAAAATGATAATGATTACAGTAATCGTAATTATATCTGCTGTTTTACAATTACTGTAATCGTAATAAAGTAATTTTTTGATTACGACTACAGTAATTGTAGTTTTTTAATAACTACAACTACTGTAATTGTAATTAAAAATATTTCGTATATGATTATGATCGCATTCGATTCTGATTTGTAATCGTTATCCTTATTTTTTTAAGATTACAATTATAATTTGAAGCTGAAATTGTAATTTATAAGTACATAAATACTTTCGTAATTGATTTCATCCCAGCTCTGGTTCCAAATATAACTTTTTTCGTTAATGCAATTATTTATTTATTAATATCTATATCTACACTATTATATAAAATTGAAGTGCATATTTAAAGTTACGACTTTACTCCAAAAGTACTGGGAGTACATTTTTATGAAAAAAATGTTAAAACATCATATTTGTGCTACAGATTTATTTAGGGGTATTTTTCTTTCGTAATTTTAATAATTAGTATTTTTAATTAAGGTATTAAGTTTTTTAAGAAATCATCCCAGCTGCCACGCATTGCTTATTCGTTGTCTTTTGACGCGTTTGTGTTGCGAGAGTTTCAATAAACTCAATGCTGCTCTCTATTTTGATCTTTCTTTACGTGCTCAGCTAGGACAGCACAACAAAAAAAATTATGAAAATCGAGCAAGGCGAAAAGTGAGATGCATATAAATGCAGAGATGCGCTCCAAAACAAAACAAAAGAAAAAAGAAAATTTTTTATTTCTTTAATATGTATTGTCTTAACCCAATAATTAACCTAAATATGGCATCACTTAGTTGGATGTCGAAAAACTAACCGTATCACATAAAAATTAGTCAAAATCAAAATGAGAACATGTGTAAAAAATTTTCCCTCCCTTTAGCCGAGAAGGGGTTTTTAGTAAAAAACAATACGTCTTTTAAATTGGCTATAGTTTTTACATTATAAGGCGTGTTTTATTCGTTCTGGTTAAACCAAGAAGGTTCTAAATTACATGCAGAACACTAACAAAAAGATGAACTTGCTCAGTAGCTAGTTCGTCTCGTTTAACTTTTTTTTCGCTTCGCTATGGCTCCATAGATGTCGCTATTTGCTTTATTTTTCATGATTTATAGTCACCCAGTGCTGTCAAATGAAACAGCTGTGCTTATTTATTCGAAATAAATAAGCGGAAATGGGTGCAAAAGAGTCGTAAGTTTATTTATTAATATTTTAGAATGGTTTAATATAAATAAATTCTTTATTAGCCGGCGAAAATGGACAAAGGAGGAGACGCTGGCATTGCTGGATGCCTATGGCAGCCGTGCTGATGATTTTAAGCATCCAGTAAGGAAGAAATATGCAATGAAGGCAGTACTAGAAGATCTACTGAGCACAGGAGTCTTGGTAACATTCAGTTATTATTTTTTATTTATGTTATTTTAGACCTTGTTCCTTCTGTAGATGCAACCAACAAGCGTTGATATGCTTCAAGCAAAAATAAAAACCTCATGAGAGCATACAAAAGCTCCAAGGATAACGCCACGCAAACAGGTGCTGCCAGAATAGTTGTTCCTTTCGAAGAGCAACTCGAGGATTTGTTTGGTAGCCGTCCAACTATAGCCAATAACCATTGCTTGGCGTTGTCGGGAGAGCCAATTGCTGCCATTGCCGTAACTCCATCCAGTGATGTAGAGTTATCTGCACCAGAAATGCAATCAACGTTCGAAAACGAAGCAGAAAATGGGCAGTGTCTCTCTGTCTTCTCTCAGACTCTTCAAAAAAAGGGCACGGATGACGAAAGATAAATATTTCGAAAAAAACTAAAAGTAATGGCTGCGTATACAGAACTCAAAAAGCAGCAGCACAGAGATAAGGAAGAGGCTAAACAAAATCGCCACGCAGAGAAAATTAATTTATTAAAAAACCTGTGCGACAAACTTAATAAATAATTTCTTCTAAAATAACTTTAAATTATAAAACATGTTTTCTCTTTGGTTTTATATTAAGTGTTTATTTATTAATTCTTGCATTAATTGCTCCCGTCTGTTGGTTGCAGTCGGTTCCCTAAATACTTGGCAATAACCTGTTCAACGGTTTGGTTGTTGTCCAATGAAATTATGTCGTGGTTGTCAATGCAGATGTTGTGTAAAATACACCCAACCACAGTTAAATTTACAATGCTTCCAATGTCGCGTTGTTCCACAAAAAACTGTAGCCTTCGAAACCGTGTTTTAAGCAAACCAAATGCGTGTTCGACGACAATTCGTGTGCAGGAATGCATATAGTTGAATTTATTCTGATTTTCAGTTATGTTTCCCGTATTTTTGAATGGACAAACCAGCCAATCCATAGATGGATATGCAGAGTCTCCGACTATAAAGAAATTTCCAAGGTGGTTGTTGTTGTAGTGCATTTTTCTGTATATTGGTGATCTGCGTAAGACCCTGCTATCATGTATGGATCCTGGCTCTCCACAAAATATATAGACAAATTTTTTGTCGGCTCCAACTATACCTTGCAGTTTAATGCTGTAATAGCGCTTGCGATTAAAATAATCTTCACGAATTACCGAAGGAGCATTTATATGGATGTCAGTGCAGTCAATAGCACCGACTACACTAGGAACACCACACCTGTTTTCAAAATTTTCCATTAAACTCTGCAAATCATTGGGCCACTTAACGTAGTTATGACCAATAGAAATAAGCCAATGACACACTCTTCTCACAATCCTCCAAGCTGCATTTTTGTATACGCCAAAAAGATTCGCCACAGTTCGAATTGGCTCGGTATTGGCCATGTACCATAAGAACAAAAATATTTCTTTTTCTGCACTTATTCTCTCAAGTCCACCAGTGTTTACAAATTTTTCCCTATATGTGGTTGATACGCCATATAGTTCTGCGTTAAAAAACAAATATCAGAAACTATTAAAATCACAAAGATGCCAATGCATACCAATTAAACTGATAGCTGTTCCCAAATTAAGTCTAAAATTAGACTTAAAGTCGTCTTCACTATAGCTTCTTATAGTGTCCAAAAATGTTGCTATTTTTGGATGAACTTCAGCTTCTTCAGCACTGTCACTCCCAGAAAACACAAAAGATGCAGAAGACGAGAATGAGGACGATGAATTCAATATGAATTGTAAAAAATTTGTCATATTTTCATATATCATCAAAAATTTTCACAATTGTATTGTTTTTCAATCAGCTATTTGGTCTTGTCATCGCCGACTATGCTCCAAGCGGTGAGGAGCAAAATCAAAAAAGTTTAACTTATGCGATCTATTCGTTCTTCAGGTTAAACCGGAGCGAATAAAACACGCCTATTATACGGATATCAATATTATTAGCAACATAAGGAATTATTTATGACCTTTATGATATAATAATATCAGATCGAACTTACTTTAAAAGTTATATCATTTTTTAATACAAATTTCATTATTTCAATTTGCTTGAGGTACTACAAAAAACAGCTGCAATATGAAGAAATCTTAAAAAATGGGAAAATTTTAGTGTCAGATCGAATGTGAATTTTCGGCCGAAGCCAAATACCAACAAAAGTTCTGTCAAGTCGGATTTCGATCTAGTCGAGAAAAACTACAGAATATTCAAAAAGTTAGTGGAATTACAATAATGGAATATATTCACATAGCGAAGATTTGCTTTACAAAATAAAAACATTCGACAAATATTGGGCTGTTTTGGGCCGAAGCCGAAGGTTAAAAAATCGGCCGATTATGCCTTATACCGAAGCCGAATATTCGATCGGACATTAGATATTTTACAAAATATGCTATGAGTCATAAAAAATAAATTTTTATAGTTTAATAACATAATGACAATTTAAGAACAACGGAAAATTTAACATACATATTCAGTCCTATCATGAATAATTTTTCACGCGGAATCGGAAAAGGGAGTCTTCATTTTTTTAGATAAAGCTCAAGAACATTTTGGAAATTTTTAATGCAAATTTGTTCAACAACGGTTTATCAATAAATTTGCATTAAATTTTCAATATATTCATGAGCTTTTTCTTAAAAATTAAAACTCCCTTTTCCGATTGATTTCGCGTGAAAAATTATTCATAATAGGGATGATTATCGTTTTTAACTTAAAATCCCTCTCCCGGCCGAAAAGGAGCGGCATTTTTTTTAACACATTATAATCTACGTAGAAATGCTACAATATGCAAAACATTTTGAAATTTCATTTTTGAATTTTCATTTAACTTCATTTATGCCGAAATTTCAGCCAACTTAATTTCCCCTTCTCTTATAATTAATAATACTTCCTTCACCATTAAACGTATTTCTCAACTAATAAAATATCACTTCTCGCTACCATAAAACTTTCAAAATAATAAAAAGGTACCATCACAGAAATATTTCGTACTCTCACGACAGACAACAGTGGAATGCATTCAGTTGTATTGTTGTTTACCGTAATAGCAATTTACACATTGAAGACAGAAATTACTGATGTGTTGTGAACCGTAATAGGGTTATAAACAAATAAATTAATACAAAACAAAAAAGTGATGGTAGACCACCAAAATTCGAAATCAATCATGATTCAATTTCACTTTCACTCGGAAGTGAAATGCAAACCTGCCTGAAAAAATAGCTTCTAAAGTTAGTGTGCTTAAAAAAAACTGAAAATCATAGCTCGGCTCAAGATTATCTGAAAAAACCCCATTCGAAACCAGAACAAGAACCTTTTCCAAAATGGAAAGAAAATATTAAAAATTAAGAAAATTATATAAAAAAATAAACTGGCCATTTCAGCCCTTGGAAGGACTTTGACCTAGCTTCTATTGATCAATTGTGTTGTGCGTGTTATTAAATTTTGATCACAAATGACCGAGAACTGGACCTACGTGTTTAATGCCGACTCCGAACGGCTTATGTTCTCAAGAAGCTTTACATGGCAGTTTTTTTTACTCTCTGAGGTTTGCCATTGTCTGCAGAGAGGTGACGACCGAACAGAAAAATTAATTCAATTGAAAAAACTTTCTGTCTGAGCTGGAATTGAAGCCGGGCTACCGAGGTTCTTTAGCTTAGGAGCCACGCACTCTACCACTAGGCTACGGCCGCCAAGAAAATTATATAGCGTGGTAAAAAGGTTGAAAAATTGACGTTATATTTGACCATACACTGATACACTGCTTTTCAAAGTTATAGTTGCCCCCCTCTCGATACTTGCTTCAAGAGAACTAAATTGAGAGAGCACAAACTGATATTGCAGTTTGTTGGAGGTATCAATATCAACAAAAATTTGGTAAAGTAACGATAAAATTTATAAAAGGAAAATATTTGTTAGAACAGCGCATTAAATGCTCATTTAATTCTTATAATTGCCTTTGATAAGGTAATTTGTTCTTCAGTTTAAGATTTATTTTCCGCTAGTTCTTAAATTGTTACTTTTACAGCGTTACAAAGCCACGTGGCCTAGTATTGAATGACCGAGAAATTTTATCGAATATAAGTCAATTATTTTTATATTTGATTAAAAAATTAAAGTCATATTTTAACTTTTATTTTTGATCAAAAAAATAAAAGCAAAATTTTAACTTATATTTTTGATCGAAACATTAAAGTAAAATGTTAACTTTTATTTATGATCAAAAAAATAAAAGTCAAATTTCAACTTTTATATTCGATCAAAAAAATAAAAGTAAAATTTTAACTTTTATTTTTGATCGAAATAAAATTGGTCAAATTTATTTATTGACTTTATTAAAAAAATCAGAAAAATTAAAATTATTAAAGATTTATTATGTTGACTTTATATGATTTAAATACAAATTCTAAATGTTTGATAGTTTAAATCATACTTGATTTTAAATACAAATTCTAGTTGTTTGACAGTTTAAAATCGTTTATCGAGCTTAAGGTCAAAGTTAGAACAATTAATTGTTCTAACGAATTTTTCCAAAGAAACAACAACAACAACAAAGTTTTTTTCAATATGAAAGGAAAAAAAACCACTAGCAAATTGATTTTATTGTACAATTTCTGCGGTGCTAAACGCGTCATCAGAAATCTTTGTGATTGCCCGTGCAAGCGCGTTGACGCACTGCACCATCGGGGCGATGAGATTTTGAAGCTTCAATTTCTCATTTTTTTTTCCCCAATTTCATAATGTCACATTCGTTGTTGTATTTCTGTTTACTTTAGTTTCTATGCTTATGTTATATGTAGTCCAACAGCCTGCTGGAATTCTGCACTAACAAAGCATGTTTACTGAAGTTGTTTTTAGAATTTTTGCTGATTTTGTTTTCAGCTGTTTCCGTTTGGTCGAGCTCTACCATTTGATTAAAGTTTTTTCTAAATGACCTCTATATTTATTATGTTGACTTTATATGATTTAAATACAAATTCTAAATGTTTGATAGTTTAAATCATACTTGATTTTAAATACAAATTCTAGTTGTTTGACAGTTTAAAATCGTTTATCGAGCTTAAGGTCAAAGTTAGAACAATTAATTGTTCTAACGAATTTTTCCAAAGAAACAACAACAACAACAAAGTTTTTTTCAATATGAAAGGAAAAAAAACCACTAGCAAATTGATTTTATTGTACAATTTCTGCGGTGCTAAACGCGTCATCAGAAATCTTTGTGATTGCCCGTGCAAGCGCGTTGACGCACTGCACCATCGGGGCGATGAGATTTTGAAGCTTCAATTTCTCATTTTTTTCCCCAATTTCATAATGTCACATTCGTTGTTGTATTTCTGTTTACTTTAGTTTCTATGCTTATGTTATATGTAGTCCAACAGCCTGCTGGAATTCTGCACTAACAAAGCATGTTTACTGAAGTTGTTTTTAGAATTTTTGCTGATTTTGTTTTCAGCTGTTTCCGTTTGGTCGAGCTCTACCATTTGATTAAAGTTTTTTCTAAATGACCTCTATATTTATTATGTTGACTTTATATGATTTAAATACAAATTCTAAATGTTTGATAGTTTAAATCATACTTGATTTTAAATACAAATTCTAGTTGTTTGACAGTTTAAAATCGTTTATCGAGCTTAAGGTCAAAGTTAGAACAATTAATTGTTCTAACGAATTTTTCCAAAGAAACAACAACAACAACAAAGTTTTTTTCAATATGAAGGAAAAAAAACCACTAGCAAATTGATTTTATTGTACAATTTCTGCGGTGCTAAACGCGTCATCAGAAAGCTTGCACGGGCAATCACAAAGATTTCTGATGACGCGTTTAGCACCGCAGAAATTGTACAATAAAATCAATTTGCTAGTGGTTTTTTTTCCTTTCATATTGAAAAAAACTTTGTTGTTGTTGTTGTTTCTTTGGAAAAATTCGTTAGAACAATTAATTGTTCTAACTTTGACCTTAAGCTCGATAAACGATTTTAAACTGTCAAACAACTAGAATTTGTATTTAAAATCAAGTATGATTTAAACTATCAAACATTTAGAATTTGTATTTAAATCATATAAAGTCAACATAATAAATATAGAGGTCATTTAGAAAAAACTTTAATCAAATGGTAGAGCTCGACCAAACGGAAACAGCTGAAAACAAAAGCAGCAAAAATTCTAAAAACAACTTCAGTAAACATGCTTTGTTAGTGCAGAATTCCAGCAGGCTGTTGGACTACATATAACATAAGCATAGAAACTAAAGTAAACAGAAATACAACAACGAATGTGACATTATGAAATTGGGGAAAAAAATGAGAAATTGAAGCTTCAAAATCTCATCGCCCCGATGGTGCAGTGCGTCAACGCGCTTGCACGGGCAATCACAAAGATTTCTGATGACGCGTTTAGCACCGCAGAAATTGTACAATAAAATCAATTTGCTAGTGGTTTTTTTTCCTTTCATATTGAAAAAAACTTTGTTGTTGTTGTTGTTTCTTTGGAAAAATTCGTTAGAACAATTAATTGTTCTAACTTTGACCTTAAGCTCGATAAACGATTTTAAACTGTCAAACAACTAGAATTTGTATTTAAAATCAAGTATGATTTAAACTATCAAACATTTAGAATTTGTATTTAAATCATATAAAGTCAACATAATAAATATAGAGGTCATTTAGAAAAAACTTTAATCAAATGGTAGAGCTCGACCAAACGGAAACAGCTGAAAACAAAATCAGCAAAAATTCTAAAAACAACTTCAGTAAACATGCTTTGTTAGTGCAGAATTCCAGCAGGCTGTTGGACTACATATAACATAAGCATAGAAACTAAAGTAAACAGAAATACAACAACGAATGTGACATTATGAAATTGGGGAAAAAAATGAGAAATTGAAGCTTCAAAATCTCATCGCCCCGATGGTGCAGTGCGTCAACGCGCTTGCACGGGCAATCACAAAGATTTCTGATGACGCGTTTAGCACCGCAGAAATTGTACAATAAAATCAATTTGCTAGTGGTTTTTTTTTTCCTTTCATATTGAAAAAAACTTTGTTGTTGTTGTTGTTTCTTTGGAAAAATTCGTTAGAACAATTAATTGTTCTAACTTTGACCTTAAGCTCGATAAACGATTTTAAACTGTCAAACAACTAGAATTTGTATTTAAAATCAAGTATGATTTAAACTATCAAACATTTAGAATTTGTATTTAAATCATATAAAGTCAACATAATAAATATAGAGGTCATTTAGAAAAAACTTTAATCAAATGGTAGAGCTCGACCAAACGGAAACAGCTGAAAACAAAATCAGCAAAAATTCTAAAAACAACTTCAGTAAACATGCTTTGTTAGTGCAGAATTCCAGCAGGCTGTTGGACTACATATAACATAAGCATAGAAACTAAAGTAAACAGAAATACAACAACGAATGTGACATTATGAAATTGGGGAAAAAAATGAGAAATTGAAGCTTCAAAATCTCATCGCCCCGATGGTGCAGTGCGTCAACGCGCTTGCACGGGCAATCACAAAGATTTCTGATGACGCGTTTAGCACCGCAGAAATTGTACAATAAAATCAATTTGCTAGTGGTTTTTTTTCCTTTCATATTGAAAAAAACTTTGTTGTTGTTGTTGTTTCTTTGGAAAAATTCGTTAGAACAATTAATTGTTCTAACTTTGACCTTAAGCTCGATAAACGATTTTAAACTGTCAAACAACTAGAATTTGTATTTAAAATCAAGTATGATTTAAACTATCAAACATTTAGAATTTGTATTTAAATCATATAAAGTCAACATAATAAATATAGAGGTCATTTAGAAAAAACTTTAATCAAATGGTAGAGCTCGACCAAACGGAAACAGCTGAAAACAAAATCAGCAAAAATTCTAAAAACAACTTCAGTAAACATGCTTTGTTAGTGCAGAATTCCAGCAGGCTGTTGGACTACATATAACATAAGCATAGAAACTAAAGTAAACAGAAATACAACAACGAATGTGACATTATGAAATTGGGGAAAAAAATGAGAAATTGAAGCTTCAAAATCTCATCGCCCCGATGGTGCAGTGCGTCAACGCGCTTGCACGGGCAATCACAAAGATTTCTGATGACGCGTTTAGCACCGCAGAAATTGTACAATAAAATCAATTTGCTAGTGGTTTTTTTTTTCCTTTCATATTGAAAAAAACTTTGTTGTTGTTGTTGTTTCTTTGGAAAAATTCGTTAGAACAATTAATTGTTCTAACTTTGACCTTAAGCTCGATAAACGATTTTAAACTGTCCAACAACTAGAATTTGTATTTAAAATCAAGTATGATTTAAACTATCAAACATTTAGAATTTGTATTTAAATCATATAAAGTCAACATAATAAATATAGAGGTCATTTAGAAAAAACTTTAATTATTAAAGATTATTATTCCTTAGCTAACAGGCATCACATTGCTATATTCAAATATCGAATAGATTTACTCTTTCCATTTGACTTTTTGAATAGAAATTTCGAAAATAACTGTTTTTTCGGTCCCTGACTATTACAGAATGGCTGCTTGGGCATTGTTGCGTATTCGCTAGTGACACGCGATTTGAGTTGCCACATATAAAATTATTGTTTATTCTTTATAAGGTTTGTTTGAGTATTCGGTTCAAGTAACTTGAAGTTGCTATTAGGTCTGTTTCCGTACTAACTTCGAGTAATTGCAATAGAACAGAGAGTGATATTTTGCATGTTATTCTTCACTCTCAAGTTTCGCTTCAAAATAACGCATTCAAGCAACTTAAAGTTAGTGCGTTTTATTTTTGTTGTTTTTAATGTCCGGCAACGTGTTTAAGCTTAATGTTTTTTTTTTTGTTTAATAACAATTTAATTACAAAAAAAAAAAATAACAATGAGTGTTCTGTGCAAGATTCATTTATAAGAAAAGAAAAACTAAAAAAAAAAAAAAACAACAACAACATATCAGCAGCTTCAACAAGTACATCATCAACAGCACAGCAGCAAAACCTGTTTAAAAGAGAGCCGCTAGCTGCAGCATCATCATCGCTGGACAGCAGTGCAGTTTGTTTTAACTGACCACGCGAGGGGCTTTTCTATGCTCCTCGCAGTGTAAGTTATTGTTGTTGTCTTCGTTTCCGTCATCTCCGATATCCTCTTCCATTAGTTACGTTTATAAGTAGGGTTGCACAGTGGGCTAAATTGTGCTGACGTAAAGGCATAACACTTGCTTCAGTACTTTTGTATTGCTCATGTTGTGCAGCTCTCTTGCAGCCGTAACTAATTACCTTATATGCCCTTATTTGTTTGATATTTGCATGGTGCTGAAATGTCGGGTCATTTTTGCATAGATTTTTGCAACATTCGTGGACTGAGGGCGAATTTTTTCTCGGTATATGTTCATTGTACTCTACATAGGCCTCAAATAATGGCACTAGGCGAGACCCAGGTGGCCGAGGATGCAGATCCACTGGATTTTCATATACCTGGGTACCGCTTACTGCCATTATTTTCTTTGCATAGAGGCATCGCCCTTTTTATAAGAACGGATGTAGCGTACCAGTGTGAGAGGAGTCTGAACGTGACCGATCCAGAGTTAAGCTCAATGTGGGTTAGGTTCAGGCTTCGCTCTCACTTGCTGCATTTTTGTTTTATTTATAGAAGCCCGAATCTAGGGAGAGAGCCCACTTTTAACAAACTGGACTCTCTCTCTCTGATTCGATAACGCATATTTTGGGGTTGTTTCCTGACAGTGAGATCGTTGTAGCAGGCGATTTCAATGTCCACAACCCGGCTTGGTTACGTCACTCGGGCCCATTGACACCTGTTGGGCAATATGTTGAGCTATTTGCTGAATCGAACCAATTAATTCAACTAGTGAAGGAACCCAATTTTTTTCCTCAAAGTGATATGCATAGCCATAATACCCTTGACCTTTTTCTGACTTCACATCATGAAAAATATGATGTGAGTGTCAACGCACCTCTTGGTAACTCGGACCATTGTACCATCTCCGCTGTTTTTCCATATTCTAACCCCTGCACCTCTACGCCCAAAGCCCCGAAGAGGACTGCATGGTTTTATGGAAAGGCAAATTGGACTGCGTTAAATAATTTTTATCGCAACTTCAATTGGAAATTATGTTTCTCTGATAGAAATGTGAATGCCGCGGCTGTCATGGTACAAGAAATTATTTTATTGGGTATGCGGCCTTGCATTCCCAATAAGATGAGAAGCATTAAACCAAAAGACCACTCATGGTTTAATGAGACTTGCAGGATTGCAGTCAGGTCCAAAGAGGAAGCCTTTCAGAATTGGCGTTCTAACAAGAATACTGATACTAAAAGACTTCGCATCGAGGCAAGGAATCGCTGTAATGCAATTTTAAAACGCGAAAAGTTTCTGCACGAAGATCGCATTCGAGAACAGGTTCTTCTCTGCCCCAAAGGGAGCAAAAATTTTTGGTCATTTGTTATAAGAGTTAAGAACCAGGCATCGTCATCGATTCCAGCTCTTTTAAAAGATGACCAAATCTTCACTGACTCGGCTGATAAAGCGAACCTATTGGCTGGATTGTTTGCACAAAATTCCACTCTCTCGAATAGCAATCAGCCACTGCCCTTTGTTGAGGGTGGATCTTCTGAAATGCAGGAGATATACTTTCGAACGAGAGCAGTTAAAAGGGTCCTTACAAATCTCAACGTAAACAAAGCCTCTGGTCCAGATGGCATACCACCAATTGTGCTTAAAATGTGTGCTTCTTCGCTGGCTCGGCCTTTGCGCAACCTTTTCAACATCTCCTACAGAACAGGAATATTTCCATCTTGTTGGAAGGTGGCAAATGTCCAGCCGGTACCTAAAAAGGGTGATGCCACGAACCCTGCAAACTGCCGACCCATTGCGATATGCTCTACGCTTTCTAAAGTTATGGAGAGCGTAATAAACTTCAACGTTGTGAACTGTCTGGAGCACAACCAACTGCTCAGTGACCGTCAATATGGTTTCCGTAGGGCTCGCTCTACTGGTGACCTTATGGCGTTCTTAACCGAAGAATGGAATTAATGCGTTCACTTTTTCGGCGAGAGCAGGGTTGTTGCTCTTGATATTTCTAAAGCGTTCGACCGAGTGTGGCATAAAGCGCTTGTGTCAAAACTTGTTGCATATGGTTTTGGTGGTAACTTTGCTCGATGGATCACGTGTTTCCTCAAGGACAGAACGATTCGAGTCGTAGTTGACGGTATTTCGTCCGAGGAGTATGCCATTAACGCAGGAGTACCGCAGGGTTCAGTTGTATCGCCAACTTTGTTTCTAGTTTTTATCAACGACCTTCTGTCGTTGACGCATAACCCAATACATTCGTTTGCGGACGACAGCACCATTTGTCATTCATATTCATTTAAAAAACGCCCAAGCTCTATGGAGATTGAGAGAAAAAGGCAAAATATGATTGACACACTCCTAAATGATCTACAAAAAATCTCCGAGTGGGGTCTTGCTAATAGAGTAGAGTTCAATGCAAGCAAGACCCAGTGCTGTATGTTAACCCACAAGCGGATGGATTGCCCCTTAGCACCCCTCAATATGAATGGTGTGGATCTTGTGGAATCAGCCGCTCTTGACGTTCTGGGCATATCGATCAAGTGAGATCTTCGTTGGAATGATCATATTTTCGATGTGTCGAAAGAAGCGGGCAAGTGCCTAGGTTTTTTAAAACGGTGCAAAAAATGTTTCACCTCAGTTGATCTTCGCATGATTTACACCTCATATATTAGACCGAAAATGGAGTACAATTCGCACATTTGGGCAGGGGCTTCAAGATCTTATTTGGAGCTTCTGGATCGAATTAAACGTCGTGCGATATATTTGATAGGGGATGAAAGTATTTCATCCTCTCTCAACTCTCTTGGGCATCGCCGCAATGTTGGTTGCCTAAGCCTTCTGTATAGGTATTACCATGGGAAGTGTTCAAGGGAGATACATGACCTGACGCCACCAGCTCGTGTGTTTGCCAGGTCCACTCGGGCAGCTGTCCAAGCCCACCCCTTTACCATTGCGTCGATGCCCAATAGAACCTCGCATTACCGTGATAATTCGTTCTTTAGTCGCACGGTTAAGTTGTGGAATAGTCTCCCTGCGAGCGTGTTTCCCGGCAGTTTTGAGCTGTGCAAATTTAAAACAAATATTCACCGACACTACTCCATCTATCCACCCTCCAACTAACTATCACCCATCTTCCGAATCAACACAATGCTTACGCATTTATAGGGGGCATCCCCTGAGCGTTGGTTTAGTCTAAAAAAAAAAAACTTCAATCGAGTACGGAAACAGACCTAATGTGTGGCATTCGCCTAAGCATTCCTTTCATTCAGTTTTTGAACTGTCGTTTACTTTTTGAAACTTGAGAGAGCGCTTTACATCGTTTTTTGCCAAGCAGAATATGGTTGCTTACAGTATTGAGAATGTGTTAAATTAAAAATTTATTATTTGTATGCCAAATTTTTCAATTAAAAAGATTGTATTTTGTCAATTCTATATTTGAGTAAAATATGCAAAAGTTTTATCTTTTTGCTGTGGCTTTTTGCTGTATATATATACAAGGGTTTTCATTAGCTTACACAAAAAAAAAACATGTTTATTGTGTTGCTCAGCTTATTAACTATGGTAAACATAAAATGTGTATATATATATATATATATATATATATATATATATATATATATGCAATTTATTATTATCTGGCAATTAAAAAATTTTCATTTATTGATACAGAATTAATAAAGATCCAAATTTTGTAAAAAAACAAATTAAAAGCAGGGACCGTAACGGTTATAATTTTTTCAAAAAGTCAACAAATAATCGTTTTTTACTGATTTCATTTCGATCAAAAATAAAAGTTAAGATTTTACTTTTATTTTTTCGATCAAAAATATGCGTTAAAATTTGTTTTTTATTTTTTTGATCAAAAATAAAAGCTAAAATTTGGCTTATATATAAAAGCTAAAATTTTACTTTTAATTTTCGATCAAAAATAACAGTTAAAAATATACTTTTATTTTTTGATCAAAAATAACTATAAATTTGACTGTTATTTTTCCGATCAAAAATAGAGACCAAAAATTTGACAGATGTACTTCTTATTAACTATTATAATAGTTTACATTTTCAAAACATTAATAGAGTACATTTTTTATTCTTTTATACCTATATTCGTAACATTTTTGCACAGAGATAAAAACGTTGCTATCGATATTCATATCGTTGCACTACACATTCTGTTCTCATTTATTTCGCAAACGACTGGAACAGCGACTGAAAGCAGATGACATAGGAATTAAAATATGACTTTTACTTTTGATCGAAAAATGAAAGTAAAATTTTAACTGTTATTTTGATCGAAAAAATAAAAGTAAAATTTTAACTTTTATATTTGATCAAAAAAAATTAAAGTCAAATTTTAACTTTTATTTTTGATCAAAAAATAAGTTAAATTTGATCGAAAAATAAATCAAATTTTAACTTTTATTATTGATCAAAAAATAAAAGTAAAGTTTCAACTTTTAAAATTGATCAAAAAATAGAAGTAAAATTTTAACTTTTATTTTTGATCGAAATAAAATTGGTCAAAAAATAACGATTTTTTATTGACTTTTTAAAAAAATCAGATACATTAAAATCATTAAAGATTATTATTCCTTAGCGAACAAGCATTACATTGCTATATTCAAATATCGAATAGACTTACTCTTCCTATTTGAATTTTTGAATAGAAATTTCGAAAATAACTGTTTTCGGTCCCTGGTAATAACAGCTCGCATTTCAAGGCCGTTTTAGGTTTTAATTACTATATAATTTTTTCTGATAAGAAAAAATTTAATCTTGACGGTCCGGATTAAACACATTCATACTGGAGGGATTTGCGCAAGGAACGACGTATTTTTTCAACTCGAAATTGTGGTGGCGTTTCACTCATGGTATGGGAAGCATTTTGCGCACAAGGTACTCTCTCCTTTGTATTTCGACGAATGACCAGTATTGAGTATCAATACCTTCTCCAGGAAAATTTACTGCCACATTTGCGGCAATATCCTGACGAAAATACAATTTTTCAACAGGACAATACTTGCGTCCACGTAAGTCGGTCGATCAAAACATTGGTTTGAAAGACACAATGTTGCTCGACTGGAGTGACCAGCACGTTCGCCGGATGTCGACCCCATGGAAAATATTTGGGGATGGCTTGTGCATAAAATGTATGAGCATAAGCGACAGTTCCAAAATATCAACGGTCTCAAATCAGCAATTTTGACGTCCTTGGCGCTTTAAACTCCAGATTTAATTAAGCCTTATGTTGGTTCTATGAATAATCGCTTAGCAGAAATTATTACGCTCTGGTGGCATAATCAATTTCTATAGGTCCAAAAAAAAATACCATTCACCTGAATTTTTATCAATTGTTGGGGCAATTATAACCAAGAAATGAGCATTTATGCTCTGTTCTCACAAACCTCTTCCTCTCATAAAATTTACCGTTAGTTTACTAAATTGTTGTTGCTATTTTTTAATGATGTTGATACTTCCAACTAACTGCAATATCAGTTTGTGCTCTCTCTCACTTTAGTTCTCTTGAAGCACATATCGAGAGTGGGGCAACTCACTTACTTACTTAGTTCCTACAACCGTATGTCGGTCTTGCCTCATTTAAGAATGTGTGCCAGCCATTTCTCTCTTGCTTGCTGGCAGCAGTTGGAAATTCCAAGCTTCGTCAGGTTGTCCCCTACTTGGTCTTTCCAACAAAGGTGCGGTCGTCCTCTTCTGCGCTGACCGCCGCTGGGTACCGAATCGAATATTTTTTTCACTGGAGCACCGTCTTTCATGCGGTGAACATGACCTAGCCAGCGAAGGCACTCGATTTAAATACGCTTGACTATGTCGATATCAGCGTACAGCTCGTACGGTTCATCATTCCAGCGTATTCATTACGTATTACATTATGAACAGATTAAAATTAAAATCGGTCGATTAATTTTTTTGCAGTAGTGGGGCCCTTTTTGAAAAAGTATGTTTCGAGAATAATGCGTTTAAAGTCACTCTGGTTAGTTGAAGGCACTCTGGCGCACAAGGTTTTAAGCACTGTAGAATCTATATTATAAGCGGGATCGATTTGCATTTTTTTTTTAGATAATCTGGGATAGTTGTCAACAATAATCAATTTAAAAAAATCGATTCGATTCTTGCCTAAAACCTCCCTTAAAAATTAATCAGACGTAAACCCTAAAATTGCTATACATGTATAATTTTTTGTCTCCTCTACCAGAATAAGTTGATCAAATTTTGTATTTATATTTTTTGTTGGACTGTGCTATCGATACAAAAATTTTAACAAAACTACGAAACAGAATTGCATATATTTTTAAACACATACCCTGTTCATAAGAACTGCACGTCGAATTTCACGAACGCCATCGTAAACCAAACGTGACGCGTCAATAAAATCGTTCTCATCGACCTCCTTATTTATATTCGAGGAAAGTGCATCGACAGCTGCATCAACCCTTTGATCAAACTTAGACATAACTTTAAAGTGAAAATTCGTGATTTACTTTGAAATGTTCAAATTGATTCAAGTTACTTACCTTGCTCTCGTAATACTTTCACGGCTTCTAAGACTCGCTTTGTATAAATACAAGGTTCATAATTGTCCATTTCGGCTTCGACAACATTGCAGACACGTGCAGACCGACCCTGTATTGCACCAGCAGTAGTTCGTAGGTCTTGTGCATCTCCCACTTGAAGAGCCATCACACATTTATTGACGTCCTCCAAAATATGATTTTCGGAAACGGCCAGGAAATCATCAATAGTGGTTATATCATCAACAGCCTCTGTCAAAATGCGTACTTGAACTTCCCATGCCTGACGGTAAGCAGTCATATTCTCCTGTGCAACTTTTGAATTAGGACGCACAGTCAAAATCGAGGCAGCATTAATAACTTGGGGACAAAGACTCTCTATCTGAGCTGCCGCATATCGAACCATTTTTACTCCATCTTCATTGCTAGACATGCTACACACAAGGTTTGCAACTTCCACTAATTTCTCTGCATGTTTTGTGAAAATATCCGCTTTCTCCCGAACTTTTTTTTCATTACCAGTTTTGGCGGCTTCTATTAAATCAATAAGTGGAGTCGTTGTTTCCAAAAATGAGTCAGAAACGTGATCGACAACCGCTTTACGTAGCTGCCGGCGCAAATCACGAGTCTTGCGACACATCTGATCAATAGCACGATCGAGACCTGGGCTGTTTTCCTTTTGTCCCATCTGTTAAAAGAAATGTTAAAAATTTAAAATTCCAACTTATATTAAGTTATAAATGTGGTGGCCTGTTTGCTAAATAACCGCGGTGGCCCGATTTCAATCCCCTCTAGGGGTGAATTCGGAAGATATAGCTATTTTCAACATTTTTATATATTTTTGTAGTTAAACCCACAGAAGGGTGGCAGATAGGAGGTGGATGTGTTGCCAAAAAATGTTGGAAAGGATTACCCAGGGATAGATATGATTAATTTTCATAAAGTTTTAGCTAAACAATTACTTCTTGCTTGAAGCAACTGCAAAGACACAAAATACTCCCAAAAGTCTGTGCATTACTCGAAAGTCTTGAATAATTTTTGTGGCTTGCAAGCAAAGCGCTTTGTTGGCAATGGTGTTTGAGAAGGATAAAACTCCACTTGTTCATTGGGTGCAATCATCACACACTCTCATCAAGACAGGATCTAAACTTGATAACAGTATTGATGGATCGTGATCCAATATCGTAAAATATTTAAATATTTTGAAATCTGAATCTCGGATCGCGATCCAAATACCACAATAAATATTGAACGTGTAGCAGACGCCTAAGGTTTCAAATAATGTTGGGCTACTGCGCAGTGATTTCACCAGGCTACTCTTTCCGTAGTCGTTATCTTCGTATGGTCGATGAGAGCGAATAAGCTCCAGAGAAGTTTGAAAGTGAAGTCGCCTCAATTTTATCCTGACATCGACAACAGACAGTTATATTGAGGCTATCATCTAAAAAATAAAGAGGAAAGAATGATTTTGAAATATTATTGTAGCAATAAATGTTGCAGTAGGCCAAAAGCAAAAGTACGTGCAGTTCCGCTGGCGCATATGCGGTTTTTGGACATTAAGCATGTTAAGTGATGTAATGTAAAAAAGTTGACAAGGTATAATGACACTGAGCAGAAAATTGGAATTGGCTTGTCATATTCATTATCACAGAGGCCCATTCCAATATTCTATCATGTGTCATTGGCACCACTGTACTGCAACATGTGAAAACATAGCTAGTAAGCGTGGCCAATCTCAAGTCTTCAAACCAAACATTATGGGTTTACTTTTAAAGTACATTTTGAAGCTGTAATGCTCAAAATAGGGTAAAATTTTTCCGCAGTTTATTATATTTGAAAGTCGACGCACTTTGGCGTATATTATTTGGTGATATTTTATCCTTGCTATCACATATTGGCATACACTATAAATTAAGTTGTGTCCAACCGCCATTAATCGACTACACCATCAGTTAGTTTTGCGCGTGTCCTAGAACAGCTGACGGATTCAGGTGTAAAACTCATTTACCGGTCATTTTGTACCTTTGCCTTCAATAAAAAGTACTTTTGTGCTATAATTATCCTTTTGTGGATTTAAGAATAAGTGGTACAACCCATAACAATAGGAAATAAAATTTGTCTTGTTAAATTTTTAAATAAAACTTTGCTTTGAAATAAAATACAAGCAGAAAATTTTGTTATTGTGTCCTTGTTACAGAGTCCTGGTGCTGTTTTTATAACACTTTATTTGCTTCATACAAATTAGCGGCTCATTACTATAGGAAATATTATAAATAACGGGTTTAAATAAATTGAAAACAATAATATGAAACTAAGAAGAAATTCATGAAAAAAATTACACACAAGCTGCTTCAGTAGCTGCTTATTCTGTTCTTATGGTTGTTGGTTTCGTTTGGCTGTGGTTGTTGTTGTTGTTGGTTTGCTTCGCAATCGTGTCGTTTGTTGTAGTGCTGCTTTTGTTGTTGTTGTTATTAATATGTATTTAAAATGACCATATTTAAATACACATCAATTGCTTTCGTGTTTGTCGTTTGTTATTGGTTTTGTTTTTTCAGCAAGATAAATACAATAGAGAATACAGATGCATGTAGCTACAGAGCCAGTATGTATTACTACTACCCCGTTTTGCACATGCGTTACTAAGTATGAGTTGTGCTTTGAAAACTCTATTTATTTTTAAATATAATAAATCCGAATTATTTATATTATGCATTATATTTTTCCATATTAAAAATCTATTTGGTAGCTAAAATTCAATTTTTTAAATCACATTTAAAATATACATATAGTATATGCTCTTTAATACAGGAAAAAAACTAATTCATATTTTTCCGAAATATATATTTCCATTTATTAAACATAATTTTGAATTGCATTAAAGTTTAACCAACATAAAAATAAACAAGAACAACTAAAAATATCAAACGAAAAATTACTATACAAAAAAAAATTTGTTTTTAAATAATTTTCTGTTCGAAGCTGAAATGCTTTAATATAGTTTTGAAAGATATAAATAAAAAAACCATAATTTTTCTCTATTACTGTATATAAGTGTGAGGTATTTGCTTATTTGCTAATATGGCAACACAACAAGTACTGACAACCTTTAACAATAAATATATTTAGCAACCATGGAATGTCATAAAATAGAATGTCAGTTGATCTCTTATATTAGTTGGTGTCGGTTGTGTTTTATCGTGTTATGTAAAAGCCTTTGTTTTGTTATATTTCGTGAGTGTATTAAAACAGTTTCATCAGCTTTTTTTAATTAAATATTATATTATACTTACTAATATCATTAATATACAACTATTTTATTAAATAATAATTGTGCATTTAAGTTGTGTAAGTTTAATTCTTGCATATTAACTTTGTTTAACTTGTTTAGTTAATGCAGTGTTGTTGTTTTTGCATGCTTACTGTGTTTTAGTTTCTTCTTTGTGCAGTGATTTGTTTATCTTCAGCTCAGTGAGTGTTGTTTTTGTTTTTTAGTTTCTACTAAACTGTGCACAAACTACCTGAATATAATAACCCTAAAAGCACATTTTGCATCTGCTCATTTTTTAAAAATTAAACATGGATTATTTTTCTGCAGAAAATATCGTTGCTTGTTCTTTAGACGAACTTTGCAAAAGCCAAAACATTCTGAACCCCATGTTCAGCTGTTCTGGTCCATGTGAGCAAATGTTTCATGCATCTTGTGCCGGTATTTCCAAGTCATGCCTTGACGACTTAAAATCTCTGCGATCAGGTCTTCGCTGGTACTGTGCTTCGTGTAGGGCACTTTCCCCAGATGAACTTTATTCAAAAATTAAGCTTTTTGGGGAAAGTCTTAACTCGTTAAACAACAATTTTCGAGAAATTGTAACATTTTTTAGTGAAGTTAGGGCCGCACCCAGTACTAGCGTCTATAATGAAAATTCCATTTCGGAAAATATCCCGCTTGCTTTGTCACAGACTGTTTCTTCCGGGACACAAACAATCCTTTCATCAGAAGACCATATTATCTCAAATAGAAAGAGAAAAAATAAAAAAACCAATAAGAAGCGAAAATCATCTGGATCTACTTCTCAGGCCAAGCAGCCCTCAGCACCGCTTTTGAACAGGAACACTCCAGTTACTTCCTCGTCACCTTCTAACCGTCCTTCTTTGACTAATAGTTCAGTTTTGACTCCTATTGAGCCTAGAAATCTATCAAGCTTAAGGGCAGTGTCGAGGAAAAAAAATTTATTTATTTCACGTCTTCAGCCCGACACAACTGTTGAAAATGTATTGACTTTTATCAAACATAATAAATTGTTGAGTCAAAATGCATTTTGCTCATGCAAAAAAATAGGTAATAAACCTTCCCATGCTTCCTTTATTCTCACAGTTCCTGCTGAAGAGTTTGCAACTGTTCTAAACTCTAATTTGTGGACTGATAATATACTCGTTACAGAGTTTCAGCCTAAGAATAAGCCTAGAGGGACGACTCAAGCCGCTCGTCAATCCCAAAAAAACTGAATAGGTTATCCCTTTACTATCAAAATGTAAGGGGACTACGCTCTAAGACGCGAGACATATTTTTAATGTCTCAGAATTTCTCTGAGGATATTATCGCACTGACTGAAACTTGGTTAAACGGAAGCATTACTGACTTAGAATTGTTTGATAACAGTTTTGAAGTTTATAGAAGAGATAGACATGCTGACAATACTTCTGCTGTCGGTGGAGGTGTCTTATTAGCTGTAAGGAACTCCTTAGTTAGTTCCATTATTGTAATTCCCTGCTCTGCTAACATCGAACTTATATGCGTCAAGGTTGTACATTGCAATTCTAATGTATATCTTATTAATGCATACGTTCCTCCTAAGAGCAGTGTAGAAGTTTATGCAAGCCTTGCGGATTGCATAGAATATGTCATAAGCATAATTGACGTTAATGACGACATTTTATTGTTAGGTGATTTTAATCTGCCTGACTTGAAATGGGAATCTTCTGACGATGATACATATTTTTGTGCATCTAATTCGAAGACTCGCCAAGAGCATATATTTGTTGATAATATATGTTCTGACTTACAACAAGTGAGTTGTATTTATAATAGTCGTGAAAGACTTCTTGACCTGGTCTTAACTACAGATAGTAACAATGTGATTGTTGAGAGGGCCCCTCATGTTTTGACTGCTGTTGATGAATACCATCCACCATTGAGAATATGGTACAAATCAGACAGGGAAAATATAGTTAAGTCTAACTCAATAGATAAAGTTTATGAATTCAATTTTAAAAAAGCTGACTTTTTGAAGTTGAATCATTTACTTCAAAGTAAACTTCATGTTATTTTAGAATATGTTAATAATAACACTCTTGATGATTCAATTAATTTTTTTTATATGGAAATCTTTGCTATGTTTTCTCTGTCCGTGCCATATAGCCTCAAATTTACGAAAAATTGTTCTTACCCCTGGTACACAAAGGAGTTAAAGATTCTTCGCAACAGCAGGAATAGGGCATGGAAAAAATATGTCTGTAGCTTGGACTTGAATGACCTAGAAATCTACAAGCGTTTGTTTCTGGACTTTGAAAATTGCTCAGCTACCTTATATCAAAATTATTTAGACAGTACTAAGCTGAGAATATTGTCTGATCCGAAGAAATTCTGGGGTTTCATAAACACCAAAAAAAAATCTGATGGATTCCCTTCATCATTTAAAACCTCTGACGGATTTACTGACGATCCTGTCGTAATTTGTGGTCTATTTGCCAATCTCTTTAAAGAGTCATTTTGTTCAGACTCTTTTAATCCTGATGAAGAGTACTTTGAATATATGAACTCTACACCCAGGGTTTCGTTGGATTCTATATCCTTTACTTCAGAGGATATTTTAAAGTATATTGGATTGATCGATGAGGATTTTAATGCTGGACCTGACGGAATTCCTGCCGCAGTGTTAACACGATGTGGTTCCGTTCTAAGTCAACCACTGTCCATGTTATTCAATAAATCAATTAGCGAAAGTATTTTTCCACTTTTTTGGAAAAAATCTTTTATAGGTCCTATCTATAAAAAAGGTTGTAAGAACGATATAAACAACTACAGGCCTATCGCGAAACTCTCGTCGATTCCAAAACTTTTTGAGCGCCTCGTGTATGATCGTGTGAAAATTCACTGTGGGAAGGTCATGACAACTCGTCAGCATGGATTTGTTACTGGCAGATCCACTGTGTCTAATCTCCTCGATTTTACAACGTTTTGCTTAAATTCGTTTTATTCAGGTAACCAGGTCGACTGTATTTACACTGATTTTAGTAAAGCATTTGATAAACTGCCACACAACTTAATTCTATTTAAACTTAAGTTAATGGGTTTTCCACAATTTTTTGTAAGCTGGATTCAATCGTATCTGACAGAGCGATCTTATCAAATACGATTTCGAGGCGTATTGTCAGCTGAATTTATTGCTGAATCAGGTGTTCCTCAAGGTAGCCACCTTGGTCCACTTCTGTTTATTTTAGCCATTAATGATGTAACCCACATCATCAAACACTCTCATCTACTTATCTATGCAGATGACATGAAAATATACAGAACAATAGATGCTAAAGACAATTCAGATCTGCTCCAGTCTGATTTGAAATCCTTTGAAATTTGGTGTTCTAAAAACAATATGTTTCTAAATCCAGATAAATGCCAAACTATGACCTTCTCGCGAAAAAGGAATAATTTAATTTTTGAGTACAAGATAAAAGATACTGCATTAAGTCGTGTAGATGCTGTCAAAGATCTGGGTATATGCATGGATTCTAAGCTATCGTTTAACGTTCATATTGATTATATTTGTAAAAAAGCATCTTCTATGCTCGGGTTTATGAAACGCTGGGCAAAAGAATTTAATAGTATGATCACAACTACAACACTGTATTATGCAATTGTGCGACCTCACTTAGAGTATGCAAGTCAAGTTTGGTCCCCAAGTTACAATGTACATGTTGAACGTATAGAGAGAATCCAAAAACGTTTTGTTCGGTTTGCTCTAAGGGGCTTAAGTGCAACTGACACTTTAAACCTTCCTCCTTATGAGGATCGTTTAAAACTATTAAAAATGCAATCTTTGAATGAGAGAAGGAAGTCTGCAGATATCGTCTATTTACACCAACTCATAACTGGTGTATTCGATTCACCAGAACTCCTAACTCTTATAAATTTTAACACTAACCGTAGAAGCAGTAGAAATGCTAACAATTTAATTTACTTACCTTTTAGTAGAACAAATTATATGGCTACTGCTCCTTTACATCGCATGAGTACCTTTGTTAACAACTGTAGCTTTTTTGATGTTAACTTATCGAAAGGTCAACTCAAAAGTAGATTGAAAACTAATGTATGATTAGATCTATGTAAACGCATGGTTAGTTGTTATGTCTTGTGTTGTCCCTGAGCCCAACCCATATTATGGTGGGTAAATTTTTCTCACTTTGGATTGTTTTGGACCACTCTTATCAGTATCATTAAGGCTATTCACGGTTTGAGCGTACTTTTAACAAATCATATTTATAGCATTTGTTATTGTTCAAACTGTGAGCACCTCGCCATGTGACTGTCGTATAAAAAGATTGTGCAACCCTGTGATGTATGTGATTATGCGGCTGTAGACAGAGCATAAAAATACGAGGTACAAAGAGCACGTCCAAGGGCTGCTTTTATTTACGCGTGCCTGCGTATTTGCATTTGTATGCAAAACAACAACGAAGCAAAATACGTTTTCGTAAATTGGCGAACAAATAGCAGATCGAACAAATGGCATACCAGCGTATTCGAACTGTGAATGGCCTTATTGAGATGTTTTAATGATATTTGGGCTGGTTCTTAAGATGATCTAATGCGGAGAAAGTGCGAAAAAGCTGTAGTAGCTGAACTCTATTGTTAGAATGTAAGAAAGAAGATGTATAATAAAAGTCACTTATTCTGCAACCGTCTAATAAAGCGTGCGACATTACAAATTGGCGACGAGGAAATCGTGAAAAATCGTAAAAACGTGTTGAAATTAAATTTAATAAATATTAAAAATGTCGACAGCAGAGGATAATGGAAACGATCACATCACACTTTTCCAGTCATCCAACGTTCCAGAATTCTCACCAAGTCACATGTCATGGGACATATGGAAGGAGCGTTTGGAGATTCACTTTTGTGAGGTTAAGTGCACTGACGATGATACAAAGAAGAAGGCAATTCTGCTGAAGTCTATTGGCGCAGACGCCTACAGTGTAATACACAGCTTAAGCAGTCCAGAAACCCCGTCATCTAAAACATACAAAGATTTATGCCAAATGCTGCAAGTTCAGTTCACTCCGCCTACAATAGTGTTCCACGAACGAAAAAAATTTCACACTTCTATTAGAAAAGAGGACGAAACAGTTGCAGCATGGTTTGCAAGGGTAAAACAACTCGCACTTAATTGTAAGTTTTCGACAAATTTGGATGCGTTTGTCCTCGAAAAATTTGTGGTTGGACTGCCGGATGAAATTTTCGAAAGGATTTGCGAAGAAGATGAGAGGCTGACCATTGAATTGGCGTTAAAAAAAGCACTGATTGCAGAGACGAAGCTAGTGTCACGGGCAAAAATGAAGGTTACATCTCATACGGAAAGTACTGTCAACTACTTACACAAAAAAGCTCAACAGAGAAACAAAAGTCATCGTTCCGGCACTACTAATAGTAGGAATGAAGGCGACTGTAAATCTACGAAAAACAAAAAAAGATCTTGTGCGCACTGCGGTTGGCGCAACCACGAATCTCAACATTGCAAGTATAAGGAATGCAAATGCAATAGCTGCGGCAGAATGGGGCATTTGTCATCGGTTTGCAGAGACAAACACAGCAAGAACAACATCGTAAATTACGTATCAGATTTTGATAGCAATAGTTCTTCTAGTTTATGTAATACATTTTTTAATTATATTTTCAGTGTTGACACCAATACACCTTGTAATGGAATTTACACACTTCCAGTTATCATTGAGGGTGTGCAAATAAATGCTGCGTGCGACACGGGTGCTCCGTGTACACTGATTTCAGCTTCATTTTTTCAAAGAATTAAAAAAAAAACTATACTTAGGCCCTGTGCAACTCCTTATGTGGATTACAGTGGCGAACGAATTTTGTTGTTAGGTGAGTTTGACGCATCGATTTCTTACCAAGGAAAAACGAAAAGAATTGTGGTTGTTGTGACAAAAACTAAAAATCCGCCTTTATTAGGACGCACATTTTTGCGAGCATTTAAGTTCGATTTAGTTCAGGTTAACGAGGTTAGTTCAACTGACAATTTTTCAGTTTTAGCTGATACTGTTAAAACTGAATTTTCTGAAATTTTCAGTGATCAATTAGGCGCATTTAATGGTTTATAATTTCATTAAAAATGTGTAATGAAGCTAAACCAATTTTTTTTAAGCCTCGCCCTTTACCATTAGCTTGGAAAAACAAGGTAGAAAAGAAATTAAAAGATTTAATAAATCAGGAAATGTTAGAGCAGGTTGACAGCTCCGAGTGGGGTACGCCTCTCGTACCAATATTAAAACAGAATGGAGACATACGTGTATGTGCTGACTACAAAGTCACCATCAACAAATTTCTTGAGGATTTCAAGTATCCCTTACCCAGAATAGACGAGATTTTCGCAGCTCTGGAGGGTGGTGAATTGTTCACCAAACTTGATTTGTCTCAGGCTTATAATCAATTAATTTTAGATGAAGAGTCACAAAAACTTTGCACTTGGAGCACTCATATTGGTACATTTAAAGTTAAACGTTTGCCTTTTGGGGTTAAGACTGCTTCTGCCATTTTTCAGAAGGTTATGGAAAATTTGTTCAGAGATATTAACCATGTAGTTGTATACCAGGACGATATTACGGTCACTGGACCAAATTTAAAAGAACATATTGAAACTCTCAGAGCAGTTTTAAATAAATTAAAATCAGCAGCACTTAAACTTAATATAAAAAAGTGTAAATTCTTTCAGACACAGATATCGTATTTAGGCTTTACAATTGATAAAGAAGGTCTTAGGAAAAACGATGAGCGTATTGCTTGTGTAGTTAATGCTCCAGAACCACAAAATGTTTCAGAAGTGAGGGCTTTTACAGGTATGGCAAATTACTATTCAAAATTTATTGATCGTTTTGCTGAGAAAATGTCTCCTCTTTACGAGCTTTTATAAAAGAACATTAAATTTAATTGGACACAAGAGTGTAAAAAAGCATATCAACCTATAAAATCTGATATTACATCTGATTAAGTTCTTGTACACTTCAATCCAAATATGGAATTGGTTCTCACAACAGATGCATGTAATACATCTGTTGCAGGAATTTTGGCTCATAAATTTCCAAACAATAAGATTAGACCTATTGCTTTTATTTCTAGGGCGCTTTCAAAGTGCGAAAGTAACTATAGTACTTTAGAAAAAGAAGCTTTAGCTATTATTTTCTGTGTAACTAAGCTTCGCCAGTATTTATTGAGTCACAAATTCGTTTTACGAATGGACCACAAACCATTAATAACAATTTTTGGCGAGAACAAGGGTTTGCCTCTTATGGCTTCTGCCAGAATTCAGAGATGGGCACTGATCTTGTCTGGTTTTGACTATACGGTTGAATTTGTGAAAGGTTCATTAAATGATGCAGATTGTTTATCGAGAATTCCTCAAGCGTCAACAGCTTCTGATTACAAAGAATGTAATTACATTAATTTTGTCGAGGAACAAAACCATTTAAATCTAAATTTTAAAAATATAGCCAAGGAAACTAGACGTGATTCGATCTTATCGAAGTTAGCAGTCTCGATTGAACAGGGCACCGTAGCCAAGCTACAGGGAGATGAATATAAACCTTTTAAAAACAAAGAATCAGAATTGTCTGTTGAATACGGTTGTGTAATGTGGGGTTACCGCACAGTAGTTCCAAGAAAGTTGCAAAAATCGGTTATTGATTGTTTACATTTATCTCACCTGGGTGTTGTCAAAACAAAGGCAATGGCGCGATCTTTCGTATGGTGGCCAGGTCTGGATACAGACGTTGAAACTTTAATTAGCAATTGTGAACCATGTCAGGAATTACAAGCTAGTCCCAATAAATGTAATTTAATACCGTGGACGCCAACAGATTCTGTTTGGAAGCGTATCCACATTGATTTTGCAGGACCCATTAAAAATCACTTTATGCTTGTGGTAGTCGATTCATTTTCGAAATTTGTTGAAGTTTTTGTAACTAAAAGTATAACATCTGAGTTCACAATAAGTAAATTAAGGGAATTGTTTTGTCGATACGGATTAGTTGATATAGTTGTTAGCGACAACGGTCGACAATTCACCTCTGCTGATTTTAAGCACTTTTTGAAAATGAATGGAGTACAACATGTTTTTACAGCTCCTAGACATCCATCTACCAATGGACAGGCAGAGAGTTTTGTGAAAGTCTTAAAAAAATCCATCTATGCAAATCTCAAAGATAACAAAAATTTCGATTTGAATAAAGTTATAAATAGATTTTTAGCTGACTATAGAAATTGTGTTCATTGCACTACCGGCGAAACACCCTCCAAACTCTTTTTCGGTAGAACTGTGAAAACAAGATTTGATACATTGAAACCACCCACGACTAGAACAGTAATATTAACAGCTCAAAACAAAAATATTTTGAATTACAAAGGGAACCGAAATATAGAGTTTAGTGAAGGTCAAAACGTTTATATTAGAGATTATAAGGACCCGAACAAGCCTTGTTGGTCCCCTGCAACAATTCAAAAGAAACTTGGTTATCGAACATATATGTGCGTTTTCACTCACTCTAATCGGTCTATAAAAAGACACATGGATCAAATTAGAGGAAAAAATGAAACTGAAGAACCAGATACCGTTGTTGAAGCTCGCGTTGAAAAGTCGGATGAAGGTTGCGCCCCAGCACCTCAATGTAACAGTCGTGTGGAGATTCCAGCTCAAGACGTATATAATGGCGACACTCCGAAACGTAGTTTAAGGCCACGCGTTGATGGCAAAGTCATTAAATTTTAATTCGCATAATTTGTTTTCTTTTTCTTCATTTTTAAAAATTGATAAATCTTATATTTGTATAAAAAAAAAAAAAAATTGATGAATTTTATAAAAAACAAAAACTTTAAGGGGGAGCGTGTGAGGTATTTGCTTATTTGCTAATATGGCAACACAACAAGTACTGACAACCTTTAACAATAAATATATTTAGCAACCATGGAATGTCATAAAATAGAATGTAAGAAAGAAGATGTATAATAAAGGTCACTTATTCTGCAACCGTCTAATAAAGCGTGCGACATTACAATAAGGATTTCTACGTCTATACTTACGATGCTATAGAAACTGTCTTTTTTTTATTAGATTTTTTGATCTGGCCTGATGTTACTGGCGTTACGTTACTTTAATTTCCATTGTAGTTTAATTGCGTAATTAATTAATTAGGTAGTTAAGTAATTATGTAATTTAGTAATTAAAAACAAATATAATATATTTTTCTTTCCTTGCCTCAACCGTTTTTTTATTACGAGGGCAATTTGAAATGTTAGTAATTTTTTTAATTTCCCGAGTAGTAAGTTTAAATGCAGGCTGGCAAAAATCCTGTGCCCAACCCTCTTAGTGGGTACCTGCTGGAAATAACTGCTACAGTGTTTTCAGTTAGGGGTAGTTAAGCTAGTCTGTTGGACGGCGGTTAGCTAAGGATGGGACGCAATCCACAGCGCTCCGATTCTCAATAGTCTTATTGCTCACCCATCGGTGTGAGGTAATGGGCTGAATCAAAGTGTCATGCGGCCCGTACCGAGGATTGACCAGGCTGGAGGCCCATTTAAAAAACTACGTCAGTCTTTCACGGAGCCATCTGGATACCTGGCGACCTTCGGATGTACTAGCCTAATCTGTGTATGCGGATCTCTGCTCAGACGGATATACCTTCTCCGCTACTCGTGGGTCCTGTTGTCTGCTGAATCCTTCTGCGAGGATACGCGTAGATCCTAACAGTTCCTACGGGCAGGCTCGAGGCCATAAATTTGCCAGTTGTGTTTTATCCCGAAGGAAAGCACACACTGCCCGACGTGTTTTATCCCGGAGGAAAGCACACGATGCCAAAGGAATGTTGGTTGTGTTTCTAGAACGTACTTACCAAGTGGATCCCCATATTCAGTTGAAAAGATTCTTTTTGTACTTGCTTCTGTTTCAAGCCGAAATTCAACTCCCTTTATTTAGCAGAGGCCAGATATTTATATCATATCAGGTCTCGCTTCCTCTTCTTTTTCTTTTCGTACAACATTTCTTAAATCTAACTTCCTATTATTAAATGCTAATCTAGCATTTCATCAAGTCTTGGCCGAGATTTCATCTGGCTAAATAACTTAACCCTAAAATAACATTATTAACCTAGACAATTTCATTGTTATTATTTTAAATAAACATATAATGCTTCCGCTACTCTTCTGAAGCAAACATACATACACTCATACTCGACCGCCCAGCCATGGGAACTTTGGCTTTGATTTCATAACCATGCTGGTTACAACAATAACATATTTATTTAAATATTTACGTTAAATGAGCCAAATTCCAAAAATCCAACGGCTGCACTTTTGTAAAACAGTAGTCAAGTCATGTTAACAGAAGCGCAGCTCCAATAGCTAGCGGGCTTTCTTTATATGCATATTCTTTACTCAACTGTTTAGTCGTTTATTAACCATGAGCTTGACTTTTACATTGCAATGAATGCTGATTACTCACTTTCAATTGAGGCAGATCTGTGTTCATTGCAATCATAACTGTTTTAAGTTATTAATTAACGTTTGTGACTAATTAGTCACAACAGTCCTTTATTAATAAAAAAAGACACAGTTTCGATAGTATCGTAAGTATAGACGTAGAATTCCTTTTTATACAGTAATAGAGAAAAAAATCGGATTTTTTCATTTATATTTTTGAAAACTATTTTAGAGCATTTCATCTTCTAAATAAAAGTTATTCAAAAACAGATTTGTTGTTGTTGTCCTTCTTCAAACTTACCTGATCTAAAAAGCTCACAATTAAATTAATGTAAAAATTTGTTTTGTTTTATAAAAAGTTTTCGTTTGATATTTTTGGTGATGAATTTGCTGTTTTTGTTCATTTGTTTTGTTGGTTAAAACTAAACGTAATTCAAAGTTATGTTTAATTAGTGGAAATAAATTTATTTTATTTTATTTTATATATATATATATATATATATATATTTTAACCAACAAAACAAATGAACAAAAACAGCAAAATATATATATATATATATAACCATAATAATATAATAATATATATATATATAATTGTACCTCCGAGAGCAATAATTCTCTTGCTCTGGTAGCAAGATCTCTTTATCCCGCTTTTCACTCGGCAATAATTCCAGCTATACGGTACTTACCGTTCCAGCTAATCGGTACTTAAAACGAGAGTCTGATTTGCTGGTATGAAAAAGACATGTTTTTGTACCTTTAAACCGTTCTCTATATAATTGTAAAGTCCTTTTTTTAATTTATAAAGAATCCAATTGAAATTTACTTCATATTCGCTTGATGCGCTAGTGTCGTTTGTTGTTGTATTTTTCCCTCTCTTTTTCACCCGTTCGCCAAAAAACTCTGAAATATGCATTGAATCTTGTATTGAAATCAAGATAGTGCAGTTGTGTTGCCGTTTATTGTTTAGTTTATTGTTGCAACTTAATAAAAACCATTTCAAAAAAAGGTTTCAATTGTTTAACAACAAATAAAATTAATATACAACTAAATGTTTTCTATATGACCTTGTTATTTATTATGTTGATTTTCTTTGATTTAAATACAAATTCTAAATGTTTGATAGTTTAAATTATTCTGTTTGACACAAATTCTAGTTGTTTGATAGTTTAAAATCGTTTATTGAGCTTTAGGTCAGGTAAGAATAATTAACTGCTCTAACTATTTAATCAAACAGATAACTAATTAATCAGCTAGTGATGTTTTCCTTTTCATATTGAAAATGTTGTTGTTTCTTTGGAAAAAATTCGTTAGAGCAATTAATTGGTCTAACCTGACCTAAAGCTAAATTTTATTTGCAATTTCAACGATTTTAAAGTATCAAACAACTAGCATTTGTATCTAAAATCAAGAATGATTTAACTATTAAACATTTAGAAATTGTATTAAACCATAGAAAATCAACATAAATATACAGCTTAATAAATGGTACGCTTATATGAAACACTCATTGCATAGCTTGCTGACAACGAAACAGTCCGCTTCAGTGCTTTTAAAAGTGCACACCGTTTTCAACCGAGCCTATTGGCTATCTGGGAAACAAAACAAAAATGAAAGCAACTGATGAGTATTTATATATGTATGTTTTACATACATGTATGTTTTACATACATATTAATAAAAAAACAGCAACAACAACAACAACAACAACAACAACAACAACAACAACAAAAGCAGCATAACGAACGACGTGATTACGAACCAAACAACCAAACAAGCAAACACACAAACAACAACAACCTTAAAAACATCATAAGCAGCTTGTGCATTTATATATATATTTACTCATACGAATATATGAATTTTTCATCTTCTTAGATTTTGGTATTTTATTAAATATTCGTTTTATTCCCACTAAAACTGATATTTTGGCATTTTTTGTTTGTTTGTACGATGAATATTAAAGGCTGTAGGTATACCACAAAGTGTCAAAATCACTTTGAAAAAATTCGTGAAAATGACCCCCATACAAACCGCGCTGTAAGACGTAATTCTACGTCAAAACCAAAACCAAGGAGTCCGGATCTCCTCAGAAACCGGAGGGTAGTAGTGTGGAATGCAGTTGCGGCTCAGAATCCGGCCAAGCCAGATCAGAGCTGTAGCGGCAGCTCAACTCGAGGCAAGGCCTCTTCCTCTGCCCATAAGGGCTCGTCTTGTCGCGCTAGGGAGTTGCGCACAGTGACTAGGCTTCTCGCGCATTTAGAGAAGATGCTCGCTGCAAAGTCTGTGTTATCGGACAAGCAGCTTAAGAGCCGTGAATGGGCGTTAGGCGTCATCAGCAGCAGAGCAGCACCGTCTGGAGCCGGTAAAGGTCTGTTGGCGACAGAGGTCGGAGGAGGAAAAACCAGCAAGTGGTGCGAAAAAGCTTAAGGTTGCTGGTAGCTTTTCTGGCCGACTCTTCAGCGATGTTGCCAGAAGTGGTGAGGTGTTAGCTATCGTAGGGGGGCGGAGGAGTTTGGGGTCTCGGCCATGAAATGGAGGTTTGTGGAAGCCAAGCTTGCCGCCAATTATCTCGGCTTCATGGGTGAGATGCCTGGTTCTCCTCCCGACTGTTTTGCGATGGGCTGGCAACGGGAGATAATATTAATAAAGTGTGTCGATGCCAGATCTGTTCCTTTTTACAAGGCGGCTATCGGCAAAGTAGGTGAAGTGTGGCCAGGCGCACGGTTGGAAGCAGTCTCAAGAGAGGAAATCTGGTCTGGCTACCTCTGGAGCCCACAGAGCCTGGAAAAATTCTGGAAGCTCAAAGTCTCCAGCCCCCACCTTCCAGTTCGGAACTGGAGGGTTACCAAAATGTAGGATCCCAAAGAATATAGTATACTACAAAGTATACTAGCGAAAACTTGTATTAACTCATTTTTATTATCTAATTTTAGTGATCAAGACTTGGTGGCAGTCAGTCTGGAGCTAGGATCGAGCAGCTGCTGGGTTGCGTCGGCGTACCTAGCCCATGACCATCCTGAGCCACCACCGGCGGGTAATCTGCGGCGTCTGGTCACCGAGGCGGAGAAAAAGAAGCGTGGCCTGGTTATCAGTGCTGACGCGAATGCGCATCATACAGTCTGAGGAAGCACAGACGTAAATGAAAGAGGTGAGTTTTTGATTGACTACTCAAAAGTAATATAAATGTTTGTAATGTTGGGAACGAGCCAACTTTTGTTACTCGCAGTAGGAGAGAAGTCTTAGATGTTTCCCTAGTCTCTGACTTCTTTTATGATAGGATCACGCACTGGAAAGTGCTTCAGGAGCACTCCTTCGCTGATCATAGGTATATAACATTTGGTCTTGAGGGCCACGCCCATAGCCAAGCTGTCTTTAAGAATCTGAAGAAAACAAATTGGTGTGAGTTTAGGGAGATAGTGGAAGCATCGTTACCCCCTCTCACAGATAATCCCCCTCGGCGACACATGAACTAGATTCAATCGTGGAGCAGCTGATGGGGAATCTAAATGAGGCTTAAGAAATTTCATGCCCTAAGGGCACCCCAAGAGGCAATCAAAAACATCGTAGTGGTCAAGGGAGATTAGTAATCTAAGGTCTCAGCGCAGGAAGATTTTTATTGAAGCTAAGAAATCGGGTAGAACTCAATGCTGGGATGAGTATAAATCCAGTTTAAAAATTTTTAAGAAAGCTCTTCGAAAAGCTAAGTGCAAATCCTGGAGGCTTTTCTGCGCAATATAGAGGAATCTTCCGAAGCATCAACACTCCGCAAGATAGGCTTAAGAAATTTCATGCCCTAAGGGCACCCCAAGAGGCAATCAAAAACATCGTAGTGGTCAAGGGAGATTAGTAATCTAAGGTCTCAGCGCAGGAAGATTTTTATTGAAGCTAAGAAATCGGGTAGAACTCAATGCTGGGATGAGTATAAATCCAGTTTAAAAATTTTTAAGAAAGCTCTTCGAAAAGCTAAGTGCAAATCCTGGAGGCTTTTCTGCGCAATATAGAGGAATCTTCCGAAGCATCAACACGCCGTAAGATCCTCGCTCTTAACACCCTCTAGCGAGGAGACCTTAGATCTTCTTCTGAGTACCCACTTCCCGGATTGCTATGTAAATCCCACTCACATAAGGTGTGAGAGGGCTCCAGCGATGAGTAATCCTTCAAAAAACATATCAGAGAACAGAATTAAATAGGCTATGTTTAGTTTCAAACCATATAAGTCTGATGGGCCTGATGGTATAGTTCCAGCCGCTCTACAGCAGACGTCGTCCATTATCCTTTCAAAGGTTGCCTTGATATGACACACATACCATTAAAATAGAGGGAGGTAAAGGTAGTATTTATCCCTAAGGCGGGTAGAATATCGCAAACGAGTCCGAAGGACCTCAGACCCATTAATCTTTCATCTTTCCTGCTGAAAACACTAAAAAGACTTATTGACGCTCATATTCGTTGTAGCCTAGACACAAATTTGTTTTCAGCCTCACAGCACGCTTACAGGAAAGGTAGGTCTGTAGAAACGGCCCTGCACTCCCTGGTAGGCTTTATTGAAAATTCTTTTTTCCATAAGGAGTACACAATGGTAGCTTTTCTGGATATCAAAGGTGCCTTTAGCAATGTTCTTCCGGGGACAATCATTGGCGCGCTCATGAAGCTTCGGGTGGATGAGTCAATCTGGGTACTGATAAAAAACCTGCTGACCAGCAGAGTCGTCAGTGCATCTTTAGGTGACTCAAAGACCAGGAGATTTGTGAGTAGAGGCACTCCTCAGGGGGATGTTCTATCACCTTTATTATGGAACTTGATAGTCAATGTACTTCTGAGAAAAATAGAAAAGGTTGGTTGCTAGATGATTGCCTATGCGGATGACGTAGCTATTACTGCACAGGGAAAGTTTCCTAATACTCTCTGGGAGCTGCTTGGGTCAGCGCTTTCCGATCTCAATACTTGGGCCAAAAGTTGTGGGCTGGGAGTAAATCTCCAAAAAATAAAACTGCTCCTTTTTACGAAGAAATATAAAATTCCGCGCATAATTCCTCCACGTTTGAATGGCACTCTGCTATACTTCATGGAAGAGGCAAAATACTTAGTGGTTATTTCCGATAGAAAGTTAAGCTGGGCTCCCATCACGTATGACGAGAATCGTTTAATGATATCGTTTCAACGATACTTTTACATCACGTAACCTTTAATTTTATGTATCGTCTAAACGATATCGTTTTGCTTGCTTCATGTATGGCAAACAACTGTCAAATGGTTTCGTCGAAACGATTGCTTGGTGCGATAGCTAATTTGGGGTATCGTTTAGGTATTTTTCTGGTTGGAAATTATAATAAAAATAATGTTTAAATGTTTTGGGCGCTAATTTGTTTAAGTGGTCCATAACAAATTGATGAAATGCCGTTCCTGCACTGTTTTTGCGACGTAATTGTTGGCCAGCTGCGGATGATCATCAATAAATTTCAATCAGCAATATTTGAATTTACTTCGGTGTCGCTGCCGAATAATATATTTTCAAAACATTATCATCAAAATAACTAATTAAATATTCTCACATTATTCCTTAAATTTTCTTTTTTGAAGAAAACAAATCCAAAAACAAATTTAACATAAAAGTAAATGTCACTTTTGGCACTGAATATTGTTTCGCAGAGGCTTTCAAACTGTAGAAAACTCAACGATAGACGAGACGATAGCGATGGACTTATATGAAGCAAACTAAAAACGGTATCGGCAGATAGTATCGTTCATACGATAGTCGTTTTAAAAGTTACGTGATATGAGAGAACCCCGGAAACCGAATATTCTTGAGCGAACTAGGAAGGCTAATGTTACTTTATATGCCTGTAAGAAAGCTATAGGTAAAACGTGGGTGCTTACCCCGAATATTGCACGTTGGATTTACACAGCCAATCTTGTTATACGGTGTATGTGTGTGGTGGACAGCACTAAAAACATAGTCTAATTGCAAATTGTTAGGGAAAGTACAAAGAGCTGCGGCCGTATGTATCAGCGGAACGCTAAAGTCCACTCCATCGGAAACGCTAAATGTGGTTCTTTGCTTAATACCCCTTGATATTATGGGAAAAAGGATGGTGCAGGAAACAGTCATGAGAGCAACCTCGCAGTGGACTAACACTCATACTGGCCATTCCTCCATTATCGATCTTACAGGAGCAGTTCCCCGCAACATCGATTACTCTATTGCCACTCCCTTATTCGAGAACGGCTTTCACACAGTTATCCCAACCAGAGTAGAATGGGATGAGTTACTACCGCTAAACCAAGTTGGCGTGCATATTTTTACTGACGGCTCAAAAATTTACAGGAAATTTGGGGGAGGTGTCTTTTCAACGGATCTGGACATCAGAACCTCATTTAGACTGCCAGATCATTGCAGCGTCTTCCAGGCTGAAATAATAGCTATTTATAGAGCTGTGGAATGGCTGAGGTATAGTGAGATATCAACTAAAGATATCTACATTTTTACAGAAAACCAAGCAGCGATTTAATCCCTTGCAGGTGTGTTCCTAACATCACCAACAGCCCTTAAATGTCGCTCTCTTAATGAGATAAGTTCGACATTCATCTGGTCTGGGTACCAGGGCATAGGGATATTCCTGGATATTGTAGAGCGGGTGAGCTCGCTAGGGAAGGTACACGGGCAACGCTGCTGCCGGACATGGAAACATTAGGCATGCTACTTGCGTCTTGCAAGCTGGCTCTTAGGCAACATGCCACAGAATTGGCTAATTTCAGGTGGAAGCATAGCACCACCTCTAACACAGCTAAGCAGATGTGACCTAGTTTTACTGAAAAACGAACGATGAAGCTTACTCAAATGGCGAGGAAACATCTCTCCATGTTTATAGGCGTTATAACAGGACACTTATAGGTAGGCATGACCTTAGAATGGGGGTTCATGCGAATTACTTTTGCAGGAGTTGCGGGGATGAGGAAGAGGAAGCGGTATCGCATCTCCCCTGTTCATGCCCCGCTTTAGCCCACAAAAGACAGAAGAATCTAGGAAGCCTCTTTTTTGATGATTTCAGGGATCTTGAGGGGGTAGACGTTAAGCGTTTACTGCTTTTTATTAATAATTCAGGGTGGTTTCACGACAGTACTTAGGAGAGAAGGAGTAGATCTGTTTAGTTACCCTGTGGTACCACAACGGACCAAATATCTGGGCTATGTGGGCCGGTTCTTGACCGGCTGCCTAACCTAACTAACCTTACCTTACCTAACCTAACTTTAAATGCAACACTGATCCTGTCAACTACCATCTGTTAATAGACTGCTGTCAAAATTTCAGCTCGCTGCAACGCTAAGTTTGTGTTCGGCAGCCATTGACAGAAGACGATCTGGTGAATTTTGGAGAAAATGGAAAAAGTGAATTTCGTGAGATCTAACCAAGGAAAGGCAGCCTAACCAAGGAAAGGCTTGATAAATACTATGGGGACTCTGCACCATCGATTGGAATTATTCACAAGTGGTTTACTGAATTCCGATGCGGTCGTGCAAGCACAAGTGACGCCGAACGTTCTGGAAAGTTCGCGAGATTCTTAAGGCCGTATTCATCTCAAATGAACGTGTGTATAACATTTTGCGAAATCATTTGGATATGAAAAAATTATCCCCAAGATAGGTGCCGCGTTTGCTCACTCTCGACCATAAACGCGATCGTGTGACTGATTCAAAGGCGTGTTTGACGATGTTGAATAAAGATAAGGATTTTTTTCTGTCGATTAGTAATCGTGGTTGAAACATGGATCCATCACTACACCCCAGAAACGTCACCATTTGGCGAGGTAAAAAGTGCTCTTCCATCAAGACAATGCGCGCGTTCACACATGCCCAGCTCCCATGGCAAAATTTCATGAATTCAAGTACGAATTGCTTCCTCATGCAGCATATACTCTAGATTTGGCCCTAGCCGACTATTTTCTGTTTCTGTTTAACCTGAAGAAATGGGTCGGCGGAAAGAGATTCACCACCAGAGAGGAGCTCATCACCAAAACGGAGGCCGATTTTGAGGACCTTCCGAAAACGTATTTTTCGGATGGGATCAAAAAATTGCAGGAACGTTGGACGAAGTGTATCGAGCTAAAAGGAGACTATACTGAGAAATGAAACTTTATAAAATTATGTTAATTTTCTATGATTTAAATACAAATTCTAAACGTTTGATAGTTCAAATCATTCTTGATTTTAAATACAAATTCTAGTTGTTTGAGTCTTAAAATCGTTTATTGAGCTTTAGGTCAGGTTAGAACAATTGTTGTAACGAATTTTTTTCAAAGAAACAACATTATTTTTCAATATGAAAAGGAAAACATCACTAGCTGATTTTATTGCAATTTCGGCCCCACTACAGGCTTCATCAGAAATCTTTGTGATGCTACCACCGGGACTCGAACCCGGGCGTGGGTCGCCGAGCCAGTGCATTTTAGCGCACTGCACCACAGAGGCGATGAGATTACAGTGTCAATTGCTCAGTTTTTCTCCCTACCATTCTTTTTTTGTTGTTGTTCGTTTTTGCTTACTTTAGTTTATGCTTATGTTATTATGGAGTAACTTTCTATGATTTAAATACAAATCGTAAATTTTTGATAGTTTAAATTTTTATCAAACGGCCCTCGTATATTTAGCCAATGCATAACATTTTTACTTAAGCAAAAAAATTTACGATACATTTGCTAAACATTTTCGAAAAAGAAAAACTTTGTGAAACAGTGCGGACAATTTGATCATTATAGTAAAGGAATTGATGCATAAATTGCTTAAATTAATAAAATTAAAATGGTTCTCTAAAATATCATAAAATAATAAGTTTTTAATAAGTTTTAATTTTTTGTTCACGGTAGACTTTTCTGTTGAAATACTCATATATTACTTTGTATCTCATCGTTTTAGATAATATAAAGCCTTGAAACTTTTCAAATAAGTTTAAGTCTTAGCTATGCACTCTACGTTTGGAATTTGGTAAAATTTAATTCCACCTACCTTTTATATAAAGTGACTCTCAAAATTGCTGTTAAAATAGACGCTTGTTAAAGAAAATGCAAATTTTAAGGTTTCAGCTAAAACAATTCTTAGGACTCTTCGAGGTGCAGGATTAAGAGGTCGCGCAAAAATTTGAAAGCCAGTGCTCACCAAGAGTCACCAAAACCTCAGTCTTATTTTGCAAAAAAAAAAAATACGCTATTTGGACAACCGAGGTTTGGGCAAAATTAATCTTGCCAGATGAGTCCAAAATTTATCGTTTTGCCTCTGATGGCAAAAATTACAGCCTCACTATGTTCAAACAATATGAAAGTGTGGTGGCGGCTCGATCATGAATTGGGGATGCATGATGGCAAGAGGTGTCGGAAAGATTTCTAGGATAATGGGTAAAATTACCTCATTGTTTTATAGTGAGATTTTGAATAGACATCTGGCAACGCTGTCATGAGCGAGTAGGCGCATATTTTTTATCGTCGATTGACTAATTTTTAAATAATTTCTGTATACCGCCATTTGTGTCTAAATAATATAAAATCGCGTGCAGCTGATAATTTATACATCCTGCTCAAATTGGATTACTTCGCATTGGATTACATCGTTTTTTCGAGGCTTTTTAAACATCTTGCCGTTTACACGAGGCAACACCTGTTTGTTCCGCTGTTCCGTTGTCTGTCAGCGCAGCTACTCGTTTTTATTCTGCTGCTGTTGTTGTTGTTGCTGTGCCTTTGCTTTGTCTGCACAATTTGGACTACTTCGCATTGGAGTACACCGCTACTCGAAGCTTTGTTATCATTTTCGAGGCCATAAATCTTTGCTGAACATTTTTACATCCTCCTTAATTTGGAGAGCATTGCATTGTGTACATTGCTTTTCGAGGCTTTTTGAACATCTTGCCATTTGCACGAGACTACACCTTGTTCCGCTGTTCCGTTGTTTTGCAGCGCAGTTCTCATTTTTATTCTGCCGTTGTTGTTGTTACTGTGCCTTTGTTTTCTGCCGGCCATTACTCTTTGGAGGCTGCGATGGCACCTTTATTGGATTCTTTACAATGCCCGTACTGCTCAAAAAACATCACTAAAACCCAGTCCAGCGTTGGATGTGGGTTATGTGGAGTCTGGTTCCACCTCTGGCGTAGATGTCTCTACTGAAGAGCTTTCCCTCCTTAAAAAGAATCGCTCCCTCACTTACACGTGCTCCAAATGTACCAGTGTACCCTCGCGTTCTGAGGCGGGGTTTTCGGCTGAACTTAAGAAAGCGATGGCTGACATTCAAACAAAGTTCGAAAAAATTCAGGAAAAATTGTATAAGGTTGCTGATGACATAAGACAAGAACTTACATTAAATGTTAAAAACTTGCAGCACGACATGGAGCAATGCAATAATAAAATTGAACTCAATAGTTGCGCCACTAACAAAAAAATCCAGCAGCTTGAGTCCGATAATAATGCTCTCCTCCTACGCTTAAATCGGTCAGATATTGTTATTAATTCTCTACCAGCTGGCATCAATAATCTTCATGAGCTGTGCCTTCTAAAAATGCTTTCTTCTTTGGTTTTGAGTTGTCACCACATGACGTCCAGCACTGTTGCTATATACAGAACAAAAAATCGGTTCTAATTAAATTCAATTCGGTCCGTCTTCGCGATGATATAATACAACGCTATTACAAAACTCAATCGTTGCGACTTTGCGATGTTCTTGGTGGAGACATACAGTCAAGAATCTACTTGAATGATCACATTTCACCTTTAGCGAGCAAGCTTAACCCTCATCGGTCCCCTGTATGCGCACGCATACAATTTTGATCTTTAACCTTGAATAAAATAAAAACGGTTCAGCGGAATGACCTTGTATTTTGCAAAGTACAATTATTTTGCGTGAACAACCAAAAAACCCCGTTTTTGAATTTGTACCCTTACTGTACTTGCCTGTGCAGTTATAGTTACGAATCGGTCCCTGTGTATGTGCGTGCATACACATAAGCAGGTACCTGGAATTGCCGCTTATTTTTGTGTGTGGATTTATAGCACGTTCTTATTTTTTCGTTTTATGAAATTCAGTTTATTCTGGAACACACATAAGTGAAGTTTGTTTGCGCATTTATTTGAATTTTGGTTGTGTTTCGAAGTATTTGATAAAAAATGGAAAGAGTTTTACGTGAAAGCGAAGATTTGGTTTGGAAAGCGAAGCGGGCGAATCTCCGTGCAATAGTGACGACGATTTTGCATTATCAGACGAGGAGAATGATGAAAGTGAAGCTAGCGTACATTCGGATGAAGACGACATTGAGCCACTTGAGAAAAATTTAGCAGAAGAAAATGCAGCAAATGCTGAAAATAAATATTTTTCAAAAAATAAGAAAATTTAATATTCATCGCAACCATTTGAAATAAATCGAAGAAATTCATTTCGACGTGCAGAAAATTTCACTTCAGGTAAAAACCTACCCTCTTTGTTATGGGTTCATGTTCATTATGTTTCATTTTTGTTATAATTCAGGTCCAAAAGCATTAGCAGCTGCTACTATAGTTGATGTTTCGTCCGCATTTCATATGTTCCTTGAACCGGTTGAGAATATTATTTTGAACATGACGAATTTATATGGTGTGCGAAGTACAAAGACGATTGGAAAAACATTAATTTGGACACTCTGCACGCATACTTTGGATTGTTGCTGCTTTCTGGTGTGTATCGGTCATACGGTGAATGGTTCACTGAACTGTGGAATGACGATACTGGTCGACCAATATTTAGAGCAATAATGTCTTTGAAAATGTTCAAGCTTATCCATGGTTGCATTCGATTTGATGACCGCGAACAACGTATGGCCAACATTGCATTTACAAGTACTTCTGTACGTGACAAATTGGCACCGATTCGAAATGTATACGATAAATGGAATCATAATTTGAAAGTTGTATACACACCAGGAAAAAACATTACCGTAGATGAACAGTGAGTTCCGTATCGTGGGCGATGTCCGTTTCGTCAGTATATTCCATCCAAGCCGGCGAAATATGGCATCAAAATTTGGGTGCTATGCGACTCAAAAAGCTAGTATGCAAACAACACACAAATTTATGTTGGTCGGAATCATAATGCCACTCCTGAACGTAATCTCGGACGGCGTTGTTTTGGATTTGGTGGAAGGCCTTTCTGACAGAAATGTAACGTGTGATAAATTTTTCACTTCGTATGAAAGAAGATTTACATAAAAATCGCATGACTATTTTGGGAACAATAAGGAAAAATAGGACTGAAATTCCTTCAGTTCTACTCGACATGCATCAAAAGCCAATTTATCATACAGAAGTTGTATATGAACATAAATTGCAAGCAGTTATGTTGTCATATGTTCCTCGCCGGTACCGATTTGTGACATTGCTCAATACATACCACAATGTTGTCAGCATAAATGAGAATAGTGAAAAGAAGAAACCTAACATCATTGAAGACTACAACAAAACCAATAGTGGAGTTGATACTATGGATAAATGGTGGCTACGTACACATGCAAACGAAAAGTCAATCGGTGGCCAATGGCAGTATTTTGTAACATGCTTGATGTTAGTGCTTTGAATGCATTCGTGATGTTCATTGCATTGTTCCCGAATTAGAAAAATTCTAAAACGAACCATAATATTCGTCGTCGCCTTTTTATCGAGGAGCTTGGGTTGATTCTCGTTGAAAAACAGATCACTAAACGTAAAAAACAACCTCAAAGTAATGATGCTTCCAGTGTTATTCAAAGAATTCGGGAGATTCGCCATTTGCCAAGTACATAAAAACGAGGCCGATGCTACATCTGCACGTATAAAAATAACAAAAATCTTTTTGCTACACGCTGTGAAAAGTGTAGAAATTTCATTTGTGCTGAACATAATTTCAATTTATGCGAAAAATGTACAAATAATTGACAAAAGTTAAAAATTCAATTTGTTTTTCTAATATATGTAATATTCTAATTAATTTCATTCTAAATCTACCTTTATGAAGTTCAAATGTATTAATATGATAGTAAACAATGTAATAAACATAAAAAATCACACAACATAAATGGTTGTAAATTTTTTTTAGCTTTTTTACAATTAAAATTATATGTGTATGCGCGAGTTATAGTTGAGGAAAAACAGACAACACAACTTTTCTTTTTGAATGCCAAAACTGATCTAGTTTTATTAAAATTTTTCTCTTACTTTACAACTTTCACCAATTTTTACTGTAATGTATGTATACATTCTAAAGAAATTCTAAATATGAATACATATGTGTTTATGACATAGGTTTCAAAAATGCTATCTATGAATAATTTTTATATATTTTAATACTCCATATGTTTGCTTATGACATACATTCCAAAAATGCATGTTGATAATTTTAAGTGTCACCTAGTTTTAATGGGTGCAACAATATTTTAAAACACATGGTTAAACGTTGCGGATTATCAAAGAGATACTGAGAATAACTTAAAATAATTGTATGTCTTTTCTTTTGTGACATACAAAAGAAATGTAATGTAACCTAAATAAACAACTGAACTAATTTATTACAGAAATGTGATTATTGCTTATTGTGAGTTTTTATTATTGTTGTTGTTGTAGCTTAAGTGGTTGAAGTGGAAATCAATGGGATAGGTTCTGCGTCGAGTTTTAGTAGTTTGTTGTTGTTGTAACTTCAGTAATACTAGTTAATGCTGCTGTTGTTGTTATTGTTGTTGTTGTTGTCTTAGTTGTTGTTGTCTCAATGGCTTAGGTGGTGCCAATGTTATTATCGTCGTTGGTGGTAATGTAACTCCTCCCCCCCCGGTGTGAAGCGACGGCCATAACCTTTGGTTTGTGGTTGAAGCGGGATGATCCAGGGTAATGTTTCGTTTAAACCTTCTGGAGCTATATAGAATGAAGAATATTATTATCGTTCCCATGAATAGTATTCCTCCGATAGTTATGTTGAGTTCTCGTTTTGTGGTTGATTTCAAGTTGTTTATGGCGATTCTATTTTCGATGTTGAGGTTGTTGATTTTGTGGAGGTTTAATCTTTCGACGGTGTAGTTGGTGTGAATTGGTATGTGTGCAGTTGGTATTAGATGTATTTCGTCCCAGTATATATTTGGATTACTCTGATATGTTATATTGTTTATCTCTACTTTACAGTTTTCGAAGTGTAGCAGAATATTTCCGGATACTGAGTGTGAAGCGAAGTTGCAAGTTGAGTTAACTAATGTTGTTGGGATGTTCAGCATTAATATGTAGTTATGTTCAGGTTGTAAGATGTTTGATATTTGACCGATATCGTTGGTGACGCAATGAGCTGGTATTCCTTCTTGCGGCTGAATAATTCGTCCTAGGCAGGTTGATTTTGTGATGTCTTCTTGTTGTTTTGCTTCTTGACAATAGTAAATTCCTTCTACTTTTGGACAAATTTCAGACAAGTATTGAACATTCTCAGAGTTATATAATGCATAAGGTGATATTTCTATTTCTTTTGTTTTATTAATGGGGAGTGGAATAATGTGAATTAGGGAATAATTACTATTTGATAGGATAGGAATTCGGACATTAAATATTATATTGGTATCGTTGTAATAAGCTTGTAGCCCCAACAATTCATAGATATTGTTAGTAGATTTTATCTTTATTGATTGGGCTGAAAGTGTGTCGTATATTTCATCTAATTCTTCATGGTTAAGAAAAAATTTTGATATTATATTAAGTCTTGCCAGTACTACTGCTTCTGCAATGTTAGCTAAATGATTGTTTAACAAGTCAATGTTGTAATTGATTTGTGCGAGATGTTGTGTCTGAAGAAGAATTTCTTCATTGACTTGAATTCTGTTTGTGTTCTGGTCTTGAATTTTGTTGACGAAATTTTCTATTTTTTGTTGTTGATTGTTTATATGATTAGTAATATTTGTAAATCTTTGTATCATAATTGAGTTTAATTTTATTTGGCTGTTTATATCTTGTTGAAGATTTGTTTGTTCGGATTTTAAGTCCTTAATTTGTTCGTTTAATATTTTTGCATCATTTGCGTCCATGTTGCCAGTGATAAACTTAACTACTGTGCCTAGTCCATTAATTATTCCTCTCCGATTTCTTGCATGTGGAGTGAGTGAATCTAATTTATTTTGGACTTCTTTAAGTTTAAGTTTTGTTATTAATGTCGCGTCTTTATCACTATATAATTTTCCTAAAGTAGTAATAGATCTATTTATTTTGTCGACGTTGTCCTTGTACAGGTCTAAGTTTACTATATGTATAAGGTTATTGTAATTTCTTATTGTTCTTGCAATGCCTTTTTGTATAGTAAGTAATGATTGTTGTTCATTAAGTTTTTGAATTTCCATTTTCTGCCCGGATGCTGTCATAAGCCTGTAAGTACATATATTTTATAACTTATTGTCCTAACTAAAATTTTTAAAGGTTTATTGATAGTTTTGCTAATTAGTTTTCTTTTTCCTTCTTATTCTAGATTTATGTATTTTTTGATTTCTGTCGGATACTATCGTTACTTTATTGTTTTTCTTTACTTTAAGTTTCGAGAATCTTGGTGTCATTTTATTCCTGCGACACTCTTTTCTAAAAACGGTTTCGTTGGTTTCGTTACTTTTAGGATCTTCCCTTACCTTGTTTAATTTTTTGATATTTTCATTAGTGATGCTGTCTAGTTTACTTTTTATCTTTGGGTATAAAACTGCTTGAAATTCATTTAACTTTTTCAAATATTCATGCTCGTTATTGAAACATATTTCGTTATTAAATTTAAAAGTTCTACCATGAAAAAGTTCAAAGGGTGTGTGTTTCGTGGATGAGTGAATCGCGTTGTTATATGTAATTAAAGTTTCCGTGAGAGTTTCGTGATGGTCTATGTCTTGTTTGTTTTCTTTTCTTGTTGCAATTATGATTCTGTAAATTTCTGTCAATGTCGAATGTAACCGTTCAACTGGGGAATTACTGGAAGTTTGTTGAAAGGAAGTAAAGTGCAATTCTATTTTGAATTGTTTACAGAAGTCTTTGAAGATGTTTGCTGTAAATTCGGATCCTTGGTCACAAACTATTTTCTTTGGTATACCATAAGTGCTGAAAAATTGTTTTACTGCTTTTACGATGGAAATACTATTCCTATTAGGGAGGGTGTATCCTGAAGCAAATTTTGAGAATTTGTCTATCATAGTCAGTATGTATTGATGATTTATACTATAAATGTCTATGTGCAGAATATCTAGGGGTTTTTCGGGGGTTTCTGGTTTACTATATTTGATTTTTTGAGGCTGTCTGTCGTATTTCTGTTCCTGACATATGTTACAATTGTTTATGGTTTGTGTTATTTTTGATTTCATATAGGGGAAATAGTATTCTCTTTTCAAATGTGCCAAAGTTTCATTAATTCCTCTATGGTTACTATTTTCGTGATATATGTTTATTATTCTGTCTTGTTCGTCGTTTTGTGTTATGTCTATTAGAATTTCCTTGCATCTTATAATTTTGAAGGTTTTGTTTGCTGAAAAGTATTTGGAGTAAACGGATTGTACTAAGGTAAAAGTTATGTCATCTGTGTAGACTGCTGTTATCTTATTGGGTGCTAAAAATTTTTTGAATGTGTCTATTAATTTTTCTTCTGTAAAATCTAGTGTTCTTATGGTTTTCCTTAGTTTATTCTTGAAAGGGACTTCTACTGTTAAGAATGGTTTTTGGTCGGATTTATCTAGAATAACTTGAAGGCTAAATTCATTCAAAGGTTTTTCCGAGATTGGTATTCCGTCGTTTAAGTCTTCCTGTGCTGAGTGTACTGTTGAACCTGAAGTAGCTTGAATAGAAGTAGTTGCGTCGTTGATATTTATGTCGAGTTGTCTTATATCTGGATTATCAATTTTAACCCTACTCAAGGCATCAGCGTTTGAGTTGAGGGACCCTTTTTTATAAACTATCTCATAGTCGAACTCTTCTAATTTAAGCTTCCACCTAATTAGCTTTGAGTTTGGTTCTTTTAGGTTCATGATCCAAGTTAATGGTCTATGATCAGTAACAATTCTAAATTTTCGTCCAAACAAGTATGGTCTGAAGTATTTTGTGGCCCATACTATGGCCAGTAATTCTTTTTCGATTGTCGAGTAATTTATTTCCGTGTCCGTTAGTGTTCTGCTAGCGTAGCATATGGGTTTGTCGCTACCTAAGTGTCCTTGCGATAAGACGGCTCCTAGTGCAAAATTGCTAGCGTCTGTTGTTAATGTGAATGTCTTTGCGAAATCAGGGTATTGGAGTATAGGGTCATTTATTAGTAGGTTTTTGCAATTTTCGAAAGTGTTAACATATTTTTCGTTTGCAACGATGGTTCTACCTTTTTTTAAACACTCTGTTAGTGGTTTTACTACCCTTGCAAAATCCTTTATGAATTTTCGGTAGTACCCTAGTAGTCCTAAAAATGATTTTATCTGTTTCTGTGTGCGTGGTAGAGGGAACTTTTTTATTGCCGAAATTTTGTCTGGGTTCGGTTTCACTCCATCTGTTGTAACGATGTGCCCTAAAAACGCAATTTCTTTATGTAGAAATTCTGACTTGGTAAGTTGAACTTTGAGGTTGGATTCGCGGAGTCTGTCAAAAACTTTTCTTAGGTTTTCCAAATGTTCTTGGAGTGAAGTAGAGAATACTATAATGTCATCTAGATAGACTAAACATATCTTTCCTTGGAGATCTCTGAGTACGTTATCCATTACTCTTTGGAAGGTTGAAGGAGCATTCTTTAGCCCGAATGGCATCCTTAAAAATTCGTAGTGGCCTTCTTCAACTGAAAAAGCCGTTTTTTGTACATCCCTTGGATTCATTTCTATTTGATGAAATCCGCTTGCTAAATCTAGTGTAGAAAAATATAAGCATTTGCCTAACTTGTCAAGAATTTCATTAATGTTTGGGATTGGATAGCGATCGGAAACTGTTTTTTCGTTAAGTTTCCTAAAATCGATAACTAGACGCCATTTTTGTTTTCCGTCTGCATCTAATTTTTTTGGTACTACCCACACCGGTGAACTCCAGGGTGAATAGCTAGGGCGTATGATCTTTTGTTCTAATAGACTTGAAATTTGATTTTTTACCTCTTCTTTGTGGATGTATGGGTACCTATACGATTTGGTGTAGATTGGTACGTCGTCTGTAGTGTCGATTGTGTGTTTAATTGTGTTAGAAAAACTGAGGTCTTGTCCTTCTTTAAAGAATACGTCATCGTACGCTCTACAAAATTTAAACAGTAATTTCTTTTCTTCTGTGTTGAGATGGGAAGATCGGATAAGTTCAGTTATGTCACCTTCAATACTATGCGTGTTACATTCGATGCTAAAGTTATTTACTTCAACAAAATGTTCAGTATTGTAGTGTTCTACTTTGAGTGGCTGTTCTAACAAGAGAGTTTTATGTGAACTGCTGTTGTTGACAATTTCAACAACACTAAACCAGTTTTTAGTCTTATAAATGCCTTCGGAGATGAATAGTTGTGGTTCGATTTGTATTGTTTTGATATATACGTCGCCGTCTTTTATGTCTGTAGGAATTTTTATAACCTGTTTCGAATTGGGTGGAATAAGGTATTTTCCTGAGGAGAAATTTGGTGTGAATTTTAAATTAATAACAGAATTGTTTGTAATTAGCTTATTTGTGTTAAAGTCAATCTTGGCTCCTAATTTTGTTAAAATGTCTAGTCCTAACAGTCCGTCAAAGTATCCGTGGAATTTAAATAGTAAAAATGTTAGCTGCCCTGTCTCGTTAAATTCAATAAAAGTGGGCAATGTAGTTTTCTTGTTTATCTCATGTTTATTTAAAATAGTTGTTATTGTGACTGGTTTGCAAATATTTGTGTTAGCATTATTTATAAATTCGGGATTTATAAATGAAGAAGACGCTCCAGTGTCAATCAGAAATTTTAGAGGACGTCCGAAAGGTGACGAAATGTTAATGTACGGAAGGGTAAATCCGTGTTTGTTGATATCTAGGTATCCAGTTGCTCGTTCGAGGCGCAATATTGAAAATTTTCATCATCATTACAGTTTTCTTTTGGATCTTTATAAAATCCATATCCTTCGTACTGTTGGTTCATATGTTGTTGATAGGTTGTGTTCAATTGAATTGTGGGTTGTCGTTCGTTCTCCGTTGCTGAGTTTATATTGTGCATTTCTCTAGTATTTGTAAAATTAGTTCTGTTCGTCCTTTGAGTAAAACGTGAGTTTCCAGAACTAATGTCCATAGGCTCTGGAGGAGGTTGTCTCTGTACGTGTTGGTTGCCAGTGTTGAAATTTTGTGTGAAATTTCTATTTTGGATTTGGTGTTGACCAAGGTGTCTACTATTAAAAGGATTTTGATTTGGAAAATTCCTATTTTGGTTTTGGGGCTGACCAAAATTCCTATTATTAAAGTGATTTTGAGTACTTGGTTGTAGCGTATTTCTAAGTTGGTTTTGCGTATTGTAGTTTGGTCGTGCAAAATTGTCGTTTCTAAAAGACTTGTTCTGATTATAATTGAAATTTGGCTTATAATTAGTATAAAAGGTAGATTTGTTATAGTATATATTTTGTTCTTTAATGCTATATGCTAATGCTATTGGGAGTGACTCTGGCCTCATGGCTCTTATAACCGACCCCAATGGTTCTCTCAAACCTGTAAGGTAGGTGTTTAGGCACATTTCCCCATAAAGTAATTTCTTTGCAGTTATGACGTTATTATTAACTTCGTGAATAAGAATGTTATTAATAAGTGTTGCTTGTATTTCAATAATACTGCTATAAAATTCTTCTACATTTTGGTTTTTTTGTCTTAGCGAGTGTAAGTCTCTTATCAAGGTTGTTTCCGTCCTTTTATCGGAATAGTGTAGAATTAAATTATTTTTTATTTCGTCCCAATTCAAGGCCGTGCCATACATATTTAGTACTTCGTTGGCCGGGCCTTCAATTTTGTTGCGAATGGCTCTCAACAAGATTGTTGATTGGGGAGACCCGTCTAGATGCAAAATATGTGTGAGGATCTCTTCTACATTAATTATGAACTCGTGAAGCAATCTTGGATTGCCGTCATAACGAGCCAGATCTTTGATTACATCAGGAATTCGCAATGAGTTAAGAATATCACCTGCAGATGGATTTGCCATTTGAACACTAAAACTTTGATTTGAGTTTTCGAAAACACTTGACACACTTTCTCTTAATTTAATTTGATCAAAATCTACTACTTCTAAATTTTCAGGAATTGATCCTAAGCTTGCTGTTCTTCTTGGTTTAGTATACGGGAAAAACTGTTTTATTTTCCTATGCATTTATAACAATGAAACAATTGCAATACTTGACTTACATTAATCCTACGAGTATCAGTTTTACTGTCATGCCTGTTTTTCTTCTTGAGTGTAGATTCTCTCTCGATTAAGGACTGCAATCCTCCAGTTTGTGCTGCTCCAATGTACCCTTGGTGCTAGATGATCGATGATCCTTCGATGATCTTATTGTTATTTTTTAAAACTCGGGAAACCGCCGGTCTTATTTTATAACACTTTACACAGAACCGTTCGCGAGAACTTTCGACTGCGCCAGTTATAGTTGAGGAAAAACAGACAACACAACTTTTCTTTTTGAATGCCAAAACTGATCTAGTTTTATTAAAATTTTTCTCTTACTTTACAACTTTCACCAATTTTTACTGTAATGTATGTATACATTCTAAAGAAATTCTAAATATGAATACATATGTGTTTATGACATAGGTTTCAAAAATGCTATCTATGAATAATTTTTATATATTTTAATACTCCATATGTTTGCTTATGACATACATTCCAAAAATGCATGTTGATAATTTTAAGTGTCACCTAGTTTTAATGGGTGCAACAATATTTTAAAACACATGGTTAAACGTTGCGGATTATCAAAGAGATACTGAGAATAACTTAAAATAATTGTATGTCTTTTCTTTTGTGACATACAAAAGAAATGTAATGTAACCTAAATAAACAACTGAACTAATTTATTACAGAAATGTGATTATTGCTTATTGTGAGTTTTTATTATTGTTGTTGTTGTAGCTTAAGTGGTTGAAGTGGAAATCAATGGGATAGGTTCTGCGTCGAGTTTTAGTAGTTTGTTGTTGTTGTAACTTCAGTAATACTAGTTAATGCTGCTGTTGTTGTTATTGTTGTTGTTGTTGTCTTAGTTGTTGTTGTCTCAATGGCTTAGGTGGTGCCAATGTTATTATCGTCGTTGGTGGTAATGTAACTCGCGCATACAATGGGACCGATTAGATGTATTTCTCGAGGGACCGATGAGGGTTAAATATATATGCAGAAAACTTCGAAAAGACAAAAAAATTCTCAAATTCAAACTATTGAATGCTGACATTTCCATTGCTAAGATTATTACTCTGGAAAACACTGAACTGTCACTCGATTTACAGAATTGCATCAGTATATTTTCGTCCACGATTTACAATTTGGCACCTGGCACGCATCATTCTTAGGATTGGCTTAGCTCCGTTATAATTAGTTTCTGTGTCTGTTGGCACTAATCATTTTCTTACTTATTTTGTATTATTATTAAATTATATTACCATATATTTTATATTTTAGAATACTAATTTTTCTTAATTTTCTTTCTTTTTCAATCGACGTTCCGTAACAAAAATATGAAATTAAATAATCATTGTAAAATTTGTTTCATTATTTCATGGAATTTATTATTCCCATTATTCCCATTTTTATTCCTAAATTTTTATAATTACTACACTTTTGTTATATTGTTGTTCGATTCAGGACAATTTGTATTTGAAAGAGTACGGTTTGAATTTCTCGTCGCTTTGTGAGCTTTTTGATTTTTTCATATCTGAAAATTTTATGAACAAATTTGATATCGGAATAATTTTATGAACAAATTTTTCAAGAGGGAAGAATTATTATTCGCTGCATTGATATAGTTGCAAAAAAAAAACTAATAGAAACGGATTTTGACTGCCTTAAATTGTATTTTTGCAACATGGATACTAGTTCCAACAATGTAAAATTGCCACCGGACAAAATGCACGTGGAAGGCAACGATGTTATCGGTGATTTGATGTTACTAAGTGGAATACCCACACAGAATGAATCCGATGAAGATTTTGAAACTTATGATTGTGATACGAATGAAGATTTCCAAGAAGTCAAACCAAAAAGGAACAAAAGAGACTCTAGCGGAAGGGCTACCTCGAACCAAGTCAGAAGTGAGGTTAAATCTGACGTTGATTTTTCGACCTTTGGGTCTACTGCAATTTCTCAAAATTGTTACGAATTGCTGGGTCAGCTGAACATAGAACGAATTGAGAGGGCTTCTACAAGCAAACAAGCTTCCAGGAATACTAAAAATGAAAAAATTGTTAAAGGTAACTCTGGTAGATTTGTTAGGAACAAATTTTTTCCACCAATTATTTTACACAACGTAAATATTAAAAATCTTGTAGACCAATTAAACGTAAGAACCAGCAAAGTAGTGTATAAAATCGTTAATTCTTCTCGAAATAAAAGTAAACTTTATTTTGAAGATCTCTCTACTCATTTAGAAATGATGGAACTTTTAAGATCACAAAATATAAAGTCATACTCTTTTACTCCACCTGAATTTAAGAGAGTATCGGTTATTATTAGAGGTTTGTACTATCTGACTGAAGTATCTGAAATTAAAGCGGCCCTTGATGAGCAATTACCAAATACAATAGAAAAGGTCAGTAAATTAGTGACGCAGCATTCTGCTAAAAACAACTTTGACACTGGTTTATTTGTAGTTACATTAGCACAAGGGAAAAAATTAAGTGATATAAATAGAATAAACTACATTTTAAACCAATCTATTATATGGGAATCACCCAAGACAAAGAGAGGAGAGATTCAATGCTTTAGATGTCAATTATGGGGACACTCAGCCCGTAACTGTAACGACAAATTCAAATGTGTGAAATGTAATAGTAGCCATGAGCCAGGTAAATGCAATTTAAAAAAGGGGGTAGATATTCCAACTTGTGTCAATTGCAATCAAAGCGGACATACCGCAAATTATAAAGGCTGCCCTGTTTACAAGGTCTATTTAGAAAAAAAAGAGAGGTTTTAACTAAAGCTAAACAAAAAAAAAGAAGAAGCCAAACATAATGTTAAATCTGCCTTAATTAGTAGTCAATTCGTGAATGAAGAAACCTCTTTTGCTAGCCATTTTCACGTTGGGAAAAATGATTGTGTGAATAATGAACAAAAGCTTCCTTCAATCGTGGAGGAATTCGTTAAGCTCAGAGAGGCTAAAACTCAAACATTAGAACTAAGAATTTAAAATTTCCTCAAATCTTATAAATCTCAGCCACTAGAGATGGCAGAAAAAGAGTATAGTATTTTATTAAATTAAGTTCTTGTCACTTATGGCCCGAAATAGTTTAACTTTTATTACATATAATGTAAGATCGTTAGTCGAATTAAGTAGACGTTCAGAATTAGTTAAAATTCTTAACTTTCATAAAGTCGATATTTGCTTTGTACAGGAAACTCATTTTCGAGTAAACTCGAAAGTTACTTTTGACAACTACAGTGTGATAAGAGATGACTCTAGTCAGGGCACAGCAATTCTCATTAAAAAGAGTATTAAATTTACTTCTCTCAACATTAAAAATGTGAATTTTCCAAACATTTTTATTGATATTAAGATATCGTTTGCAGGTCAAGTAAAAAAATTTTTATTAGGCAGAGTATATATCCAAACTAATTTTCCCCGTAATAATTATTGCTCCAGCCTTGATTCAATTCAAAATTTTTCTATATCATATGATGGTGTTTTTATTGGTGGAGATTTTAATGCCAGAAATCCATACTGGGGCGATTCACTCATTAACTTAAATGGTCAAAGTTTTTTTGACTGGTTAAGCTGTTCAAATACTACTTTAACGAGAATAAGTGATATATCTCCATCGTTACCCGGAGGATCTTCATTTTTGGATCATTTCCTAGTCAGTACTTGTCTGTTGGATTCGTTGAATAAAAACTTCCAGTTAAGTAGTCTACCTACATTCTCAGATCATTATTCACTGAAACTAATATTAAAGTTCTCAGACTTCGATCTTATTCAGTCTCCTCGAAAATTTTATAAATCATTTGAAAACACAAACTGGGAAGAATTTCGTCAAGATGTACACATTCACATATTAGGTATGTGCCCCCCTGCTGACAGAAATTTGGAAAATGACGAAATAGATGATAATATTTCTCAGTTTAATGATTGTATTAACCATGAAGTGAACAGACATTCTAGGGAAATTGAGCTGAAAAACAAGCGTTTTATAGTACCGGAAAGTATTGAAAAGCTCTTTAAAATTAAATATATCTGGCAAAAAAATTTTAAAAAACTTTTCCACAGAAACGGAAATAGAAGATCAGATGAATACAGAGTATTGAACTGTCAAATTAATCTGTTAAAAATTATAATTAAAGAACAGGTTGAAATACATCAGGCTGGAGAATTTAATAAAAGAATTGAGAACATAAAACCTGGCGCAAAGGCATTTAAAGAGGTTTTTAGGTTAATCGATAATAGAAATTCTAAGGGTTTTGATAGACTTATTGTGAATGAAAACATTTTTCATGATGACGTAGATAAAGTCGAACAGTTCAAAAATCATTTTTCAGATATTTATTCATTCTCTGCTCCTGACAGAACTGATTTAATAGATGTTCAAAGCACCGTAAATTCATGCGTGGATAGTTGTACAGACACCGTTGGCCTTTTTACAGATTCTTTTAGTGCCGGACATAACACGGATCGCATCCATTTCACAAATTTATCCGAAGTTAGTACTTTAATAAAATCTCTAAATGCCAAAAGGTCGGCAGGGGAGGATAATTTATCAAATTTTTTGATAAAAAAACTACCGTTTTCAGCGATAGAATTCTTGGTTATTATATTTAACAACTGTCTCAATAATGGGTATTTTCCCAAAATTTGGAAATTGGCGAAAATCTATCCTCTAATTAAAAAATCAAATGACTTTCATATTAACAACTCTCGTCCAATATCCATGCTGTCTAACATAGGAAAATTATTTGAGAGGGTAATAAAAATTAAGTTAGAAAATTCGTTTGATCAGAAAATAATTCCAGAGTACCAATTTGGGTTTAAGCGTGGTCACTCGTCTATTGACGCGCTGTTATATTTACATAATGAAGTAACTTGCAATTTAAGGAATCAAAAATGTACTGTTGCCGTATCGTTAGACATCGAAAAGGCGTTTGATCGAGCTTATCAATATGGTATTCTTTTTAAACTGATTAATCTGAGATGTGATTTATTTATTTCGTAGACAGAAAATTTTTTGTACAAATTAATGATACAAGATCGGAAACGGGGAACATTTTCTGTGGTGTCCCACAAGGAGCAATTTGGCCCCTATGTTATATAACATTCTAGTTTATGACTTCCCCCATATTTACAATGGTTCTAAAAGTATCCTCTTTGCTGATGACTCCTTTATTTACGTTCACGACAAGGATCCTAAGATCACGCTGGGAAAGTTTCAGAACCACATTTCGGTAATCGATAACTTTTACAAAGTTTGGGGTATCAAAATCAACACTCTTAAATCTGAAGCTATTTGTTTCAGAAACGCTTCAGGAAAGGGTCCACGTAACGTTGTACAACAAAGTAAAGGATTGAATCTTTCATTGCATAATTTGAATATTCCTTTTAGAGAAATAAAATACCTCGGAGTAACTTTTAATAAACTATTTAAGTTTAACGAGCATGGACGAATTGCCAAAACTAAGGGATTGCGCATTAAGGGCATGTTTTTAAAATTGCTTTTGAACAGACACTTGAGTCAAAGGGCAAAGTTATTAATTTATAAAGTATGCATCCGTTCGGCTTTGCTATATGGCTTTCCCATATGGTTCTCAATCTCTCCTACGGTAATGATGGAATTGGAGATTTTAGAACAGAGTTGTTTGAGACTTTGCGTTAACACCAACTATGAAAATTTTGTTAAAAGGTTTTCAAATACAGTTATTTATAAAAAAGCCGAAATGCAACCTCTTTCTTCATATGCTTTAGTCCTTCTAAATGGTTTTATTAAACGTCTTGATTATCACGAGAACAGGTTAATGACAAGTGTTCTTCATTCTCAACTTGGGTTTGATTGTTGGAGTTTTGCAAGAGAACATAAATTCTTTGTTAAACTTAAATGAATACCGTCTACCAGAGTTTTATTCTCATTCACTTCCATTTTCCAATAGGGGATAGAAATTTTTTCTCTTTTTTGTATATATGTTGTAGTAGTTTAGTGTAATTTTAAGTTGTTTTTTATAAGATTCCATACTTGACTAACAAGCAGTCATTATAAGCTTTTATTATATTATTGAGCAATATAATTTCAATGTTAATGTATAATGCTTTTCTTCTTTCACACTTAATTCAAGCGAGTAGCGTAAAAATGTATTTTTTATTAGAATAATACTAATAGTTCTAAGTTTTTATGTTTAAGAGTAAGACACACATTGTTCATTTGTTATGTTTTTTCTGAAGTCTCAATAAAAGTACTTACTTACTTACTTACTTACTTGTTCGATTCAGCCACTCAGTCTCTCTTCGTTGTAGAATTTTTAGCTTGCGCTGTCACTTAACTCAAATCTACACCCATAGTAAGTGATAATTCTTTCCTTCGCTCTAATCTGTTACACCGCAATTTAAATCTTAACGTAGGGCATATTTACTGTCAAAGTTTGAGACATTCTTCCTCTTCGTCCAAACTAGATGAATTAAAGGTTATTCTGCAAGGTGGTTTTTTAGACATTGTCGGTATATCTGAAACTTGGCTCAAACCGCATATCTCTGTTGAGGCTATTCATATACCTGGCTATCAATTCTGTGTCAGTGAATCATTTTTCATCTAAATAGTACATAACTCTGTCAAAATATTACTAGGTGTTGTTTACCTCAATGGAAGAATCGTTAGGCGACCTACTAATTAAATATCCTTATGCTATATATAAAACTGTTCGCGATATGTGCCAACGCCTTAATATTAGTTGCAGTCACAATTCACTTCCAACTCATTATGATGTGAGAACTAATTCCACTTCTCTAATTGACTATTGTATGTTAAGTGACCTAAGTTTGCTATGCTTTTCGAGTCAAATGCAATGTCCAGCTATTCCACACCATGCTTTTTTCTTCATTTCTATAAAAATTCCCATTATTAAAAATGATGGATTCATTGAATTTCGCAATTATAAAGGTATTAACTATGATACCTTATTCTCTGAGCTGAATAATAGCAATTTAGGAAGCATATTATCAACGAACAACACTGACCTACAACTTAATATCATCAACTCAAATTTATGCAAACTTCTGGATTCTGTACCAATTGCAAAACGCAAAGTGAACTACTCTCATGATAATTGGATGAACTCAAGGGAAATCAACTATGCGAAATCCTAACGTGACTTAGCTTATAAAGCCTATACTCTGAACAGCAATGACACTAATTGGCGTATCTTCTGCAAGTATAGAAATCGCGCCAAAACAGTAATCAGAAATGCTAAAAAACGTGCCATTCTAGGCTGTTTGAGGGTGTTGATTGTAAGCGGATGTGGAACATTCTGCGACATAATGGATGCTCAAAAAATGATTCTTCAATTGATGACGTTGATGTAAATGAGTTAAATCTAAGTTTTCTGTCCAACCAATCCCCTTCTACATTTAATTCTTCAGACTTTGATTTTAACTCTAATCACGACAATAGGTTTTCTTTTCGAAGTGTTAGCCATGATGAGCTTTATCTAGCCTTCATTAAGATAAAATCTAACGCAGTTGGTTATGATAATATACCATTAAAATTTATAAAAATCATTTTTCCTTATATTCAAGATTACCTACTTCACTTCATTAACGTTCTTATGACGTCTAATTTTCCCTCTGCATGAAAAATCGCCCGTGTTGTTTCAATTAAAAAGAAAGGGAATTCGAGCGCCATTGATAATTTGCGTCCTATCAGCGTCCTTTCAATCTTATCAAAAATAGTAGAAAATCTTATTAAACAACAAATAATGGATTATTCCAATCATCATAAGTTAATTAATAGTTGCCAGTCTGGTTTTCGACAGGGTTATAGTACCACTTCTCTCTTGCTGGGGCTCACTGACACCATTAGGAGCTCCCTCAACCAGAATAAACCAACAGTCGTTTTATCACTCGATTTGTCCAAAGCATTTGACTGTATTAATCACACTAATTTGATTACTAAATTATCCACCAAGTTTATGTTTTCGAAATCAGCGTGTGAGCTTATCTCTTCTTACCTTTCGAATCGCAAACAATTTGTCTCCTTTAATAATGAAATCTCAGCCCTTTTAAACGTAACAAATGGTGTACCTCAAGGCTCAGTTTTGAGTCTATGCTTTTTATTTTTTATGTTAATGAATTTGTTGATTGCTTAGATCATAATTCTTGCACTCCTTTCATCTTTGCGGATGATATACAACTTCTGGTTAAAGGTGATATGGAATTTTTGGATGTTTTTTAAGCTGTTATCAATTATAGTATACTAAGGGTGTGTGACTGGATGAAAAATAATTATTTTAACATTAATCCGGACAAAACTAAAGCTATGCTTTTCACTAACCGGAGAAACGCCAATGTTGACCTATGTATTATAATTGATGACTGTAGAATAAACTTTGTTGACGAGCTATATTGCCTAGGGGTTCACTTAGATAACGGATTATTCTTCGACATACATATTAATAGGCTGAGCTCGAAGATAAATTTTATATTAAAAAAATTATATAGCCTTAATTTGCTGTTGCCCTATCATGTCAAACACAAATTGGTTCATTCCATTTTACTTTCCAATTTAATGTACTGCATTGAGGTATTCTCTGGTACGCTTGCAAACAACGTTAAGAAAATTATACTTTTATTTAATAGGATAATTCGTTTTTTGTATAATTTACGACCACGTGATCACGTCTCCGCCCGTACGCAACAGTTTCTTGGGTCCTCCTTTCTTAGGTTTATTCAATGCAGACTGATGTTATTCTTTTTTAAAATTATTAAGAACCACCAACTGCCGTCTTACTTGGTTAATAGCTTCAAATTTTCTCGATCGACTAGAAATCCACAAGTCCCGTTTCCAAAAATATCTACGTCATCATACGAGCGATCATTTCTAATACGTACTGCTAGAATCTGGAATAAACTGTATCCAAGTCTCAAATTTTTTTCCTTATCGCCTGCCTAATGCATTTAAATTAAACTTTTTAGCGCTTACATAAAATTGACTTTGGCTTTTCCTTTCCTTTACTTAAAACTATCACTAAGATACTATGGGCTAGTTACTACTTCTACTACTATATTTTTCCGACTTTAATAATATTTATTGTTGAGGGCTTAGTGAGTGAATCGATTATACAAAAATTTTATTATATACAGGGTTGTCAATATTCGAAGCGCCCATCTGGCAACACTGTAACTTTCCGCAGTGATGCCAAATCGACTAATGACATACCGCGTTTGAAGCGTCATTCCAAGCAAATGTTTACAATGGAACAGTACACGCCACGCGGACGCTCTAAAATTGTTGAAATTTACATTCAACAAAACAAGTCAATAGTGAAAACTCAACTCAATGAGCGATGAAGCTCATTTTCAGTTGAACGGAACGGTAAACAAACAAAATTGCAGTATTTATGCCACTGAAAATCCACAAGAGATTCAAGAGGTACCTCTTCACGATGCAAAAGTCACTGTTTGGTGCGGCGTTTGTGCTAAAATGCTCATTGGGCCGTTCTTTTTCGAAGATGATAATGGCCACAGAGTTACTGTCAATCAGGAGCGTTATCGCGATATGATAAACAATTTTTTCATGCCAATCGTTCGTCGAAAGCGTATCAGGCACTACTGGTTTCAACAAAACGGCGCGCCACCACACACAAGCAGCACTACAATCGATTTTTTGAAGCAATTGTTCCCTGGCCGTTTGATGTCAAAAAATGGTGATTTCGATTGGCCGCCAAGATCACCAGATTTAACGCCTCCAGACTTCTTTTTGTGGGGTTATTTGAAATCAAAGGTTTACGTCAACAAGCCAAAGACCCTAGAAGAGCTGAAAACCAACATCCGTCAAGAAATAACCGCCATTCCCATCGAAATGTTGAAGAAAACCATGGAAAATGCTGCAAAACGGGCACAATATGTCGTAGAGGCCAATAGCGACCATTTACGAGATATCATATTCAAGAAATAATGTAAGCAAATCTACTTGAACCCAATTAAATGATATTCATGATGAACAGACAAAAAATTGTGGTTTCTTTGATTTATTTAAAAATAAAATGGGCGCTTCGAATATTGGCAACACTGTATATTCAATTTTCTATTTTTCTTAAACGTCTTTTGAATTACACATGAATCAATAAAATAAATAAATAAATAGCTGTCTCACGAAGTGTTCGATTCGGAAGCTTCGAACATTGTCTTCCAGCAAGACTGCAAAAATAACTTAAGGGATTTTCAGACAACCAAAATGATGTACTCTCCAGACCACCCCAATACCCGGATCTCAATCCATTTGGGGGGGGTATAAAAAGAGCACCTGTAGGGGCATTAAAAAGATCAGTAACAGGCAAAGTTGGAAATGTTGATGAGAGGTGGTTGAAAGTTCGAAATGCATTGAAAAATGATCACCCGAAAAATATATATATCTCGCTCAGGCGGTTACTGATACCGCGGTGGTTACATTAAATATTAAGATTAATAAAACTTTGTTTCAGTAAACTCATTAATTTGTGAAACGCTTTTTATTAACTCCAAATGTAATTAATGATGAAATCTGTATATATTTATCATTTGTATTATTTTGTATAAATGAATAATGTAAATGAACAATCAAATCAAAAAGTTTAATTTAATATTTTACGAAAAAATATTTATTTATTGAAAATGAAGATGTCATGAGAATATTTATCATGAGAAATGAAAATAGGCAGTAACCGTTGCTAGCGATGTTTGTTTCATCACGCAACAAGGCGTTGAGCATTGAACATTCATCATGTTCCTCGTATGGAACTTGAATTGATAGAAAAGTTGGATTGAAAACTGGACTTATTACGTAAGAGCATTAAAAAAAATAAAAAGTAAAAAAGAATTTTAAAAAATAAGCTTTTATTTAAAAAGACGAACTAAAAAGAAAAAATAAATTTAAGTGACATTTGTCATATATGTATACGGTAGGTATATTCTAGGTGCAGAAGAACCCCTCTCTTGGTTACTCACCATCATAGTATAAACGTACGTAAATTGGTTAGTTCTAAGGACTTATATAAATTTAGAATTTTTCAAATACATTTATATTTAAAAGCTTGAGGCACCGATGTCCGCGATCCGTTATACAGGTTTACTACACAATATCAGTGCCTTAAGCTTTTAAATATAAATGTATTTGAAAAATTCTAAATTTATATGTCCTTAGAACTTACCAATTTACGTACGATTATACAATGATGATGAGTAACCAAGAGAGGGGTTCTTCTGCACCTAGAATATACCTACTGTATACATATATGACAAATGTCACTTAAATTTATTTTTTCTTTTTAGTTCACCTCTTTTTAAATAAAAACTTATTTTTTAAAAAAAATTTTTACTTTTTATTTATTTTTTACTTTTTAGTCTTAAAGGTTTATTATTAACAACTTTTATTTTCAAAACTTATGGATATAGCATTTTTATTGATTTGTGAGCGGTAAAAGGGGCGTGGCACAACTTTTCCTAAACCAACCTCTACTTGAAGGAAATTAACTGCCAAAATTTTAGCTGAATCAGCCCCGTAGTTTTGAAGATATAGCATTTTTATTGATTTGTGGGCGGTATGTTTTTTATAAACCCATGCTTTATTTGATGAAACTTTACTGTTTAAATTTCAGCTGAATCAGCCCCGTAGTTTTAGAGACATATAATTTTTATGGATTTGTGGGCGGTAAAAGGGGAGTGGCAAAAATTTTCCTTTTTTATCCTCTACTCGAAGGAAATTTACTGCCAAAATTTCAGCTGAATCGGTAACGCAGATTTAGAGATATAGCATTTTTATGAATTTGTGGGCGGTAAAAGGGGGAGTGGCAAAAATTTATCCTTAATTATCCTCTACTCGAAGGAAATTTACCGCCAAAATTGCAGCTGAATCGTCCCTGTAGTTTTAGAGATATAGTATTTTTATTGATTTGTGGGCGGTAAAAGGGGGTGTGGGAAAATTTTTTATCATTATATTGCATTGTCACCGGACTTACATATGTATGCTAAATTTCAGCTTAATCGGATACCAACAAGTTGTAGAAAAATGGCTTGCAAGTTTTGAAGACATACATACATACGATCGAAGCAAGTTAAATAAAAGCTTATAAAAAGCACACATTTTTAGAGTTCACCCTAGTGTCGAAAAATTTTTTTAAATTCTAACATCAGATTCGAAAACAGCGACCAGTGCATTTACAAAGAGTATAAAACAAAAACACATTTTTAGGGTCCAACCTAGTGTCAAAAAAATTTTGAAATTCTTGCATCAGATTCGAAATCAACGGCCCCTTAATACTGCCAGCACATATACAAAGAATATTAAACAAAAAACATGTTCAGGGTCCACCCTAGTGTCAAAAAACTTTTTGCAAGTCTAACATTAGATTACATTGTATTACACACATTTGCTGCAGTAGCCATTTCTTAAAACTTAATCGCAAGATTCTCACGTATGATTTAAAACCAGAACACAAATATAAAAAAGTATGTGTGTGGCTGCCATGCACGGTAAAAGTGAGGCCTTTTTTTATTCAGGAGTCAAATAAAGGGGCTTAACAAAAATATTTCTTCATCGTGATTTGTAATAATTCTATCCATTCTTGTAAAGAATTTTATTACTCTAGTGTCAATATTGTTACTAGTGTTTTCTAATATTGCCACACCCCTTATGATTTAAGGCGTAGTTTGTTATAATTGTTCCTACCCCTGTACAAAATTTCAGTACCCTAGTGTCAATATTAATAGAGATACAGTAATTTTCGAATGTTGCCACCCCTTGTCGAATAAATCTTACTTTCTTGATCGTAATTTGTCATAATTCTGCCTACCACTGTTCTCAATTTCAGTACCCTAGTTTTTATATTATTCGCAATACAATGTTTTAATAATATTGAGACACCCCTGTCGAATAACGCCCACTTTCTTGACCGTAATTTGTCTTAATTGTGCCTAAACCTGAACTAAATTTCATTACCCTAGTATCAATATTATTCGATATAAAGTGTTTTTATAATATTGCCACGCCCCTTTGTCCAAAACGTATATAAAGAGTAATTTGTAATAATTGCGCCTACCCCTGTACTTAATTTCAGTACCCTAGTGTCAATATTATTCGAGATACAGTGTTTTTATGATATTGACACGTCCCTTTGTCGAAAAACACCCACTTTATTGACCATTATTTGTCATAATTTTGCCTACCTCTGTACTAAATTTCAGAATTCTAGTGTCAATAATATTTTAGATAGTGTTTTTGTAATTATACCACGTCCCTTTGTATAATAACACGCAATTCTTGAACCGAATGTTATCATAATTGTGCGTACCCCTGTACCAAATTTCAGTACCCTAGTGTCAATATTATTAAAAATTCAGTGGTTTTCTAGTGTTGCCGCTCCCCTTTGTCAAATAAGGTCCAATTGACGGTAATTTGTCATAATTGTGCCTACCCCTGCACTAAATTTCAGCAATCACACGGTTACGGTATTTTTTTAACAAATCGCACTGTCCGCAAAGCTGCGAAAAGGAACTTTCTGCCAAAAATTATTAAAAATAAAATGTTTCTACCTAATTTTGATAGCTGAGGTTAGGATAGCTGACAACGGATTCGGATTCAGGGACCCATTTTTACCTAGTGTTCGCGCCTGCACCGAATTCGTAAAAATAGAAAAATTAGGAGGAACCATATTAAATTTTAAAATTCTAAATTCAGATTCGAAATCAGCGTAAGGGGACACTGTTAAATGATGTTTAAAACTATTAAAAATACATATTATTATTAGGTGGCAACCCTATTATAAAAAAGTTACATAATTTTCAAAATCACAATATAAGGTCTATTTGTAGCTATTATTCATTTGTAACTCGCATTATTTAGATTCATATTGCCCAAAAATTAAAATACTTGACATGATCAGAAACAGACAAAACTAAAGCAAAAGCCAAAATTCATTAAAACCATTTGAGAGTATTCGCAATTCTCCGAATGGATTCCATAAAAAACAGCTGCAAACGACTAGATGATCAATATTCATTAAAACTCTCTCAAACAGAATGGCACATTTATTAGCATCGCAAAATTAATGTTTCGCGCTCATTCGTTCCGCTTTGTAAATGGTTTGAGAATATGGAATACTCTCATAGAATGTATAGAATGGTAAACGCACGGAAAACATTCTTGTAGCTCTTAAGGTTGCATGTGGTGAGAGGAATACCAAAACATTCAGAGTGAACAATTGTAAGAGTCACTGTATACTGACGTTATGATAGTAGCAACCTTCATAAATTCGACAAAAATTAATGTTTCAACTTGATATTTTGCACACAAGCTTTGACATTCAAAACGTACTGAGTCTTGAAATTTAAATATTTAAATTTAAAAGCACGACCCGTACAAAGTGACGTCATAATAAAACATTTGAAACTTTGGTTACACTAAAACAAGGCTGTATGGGTATTTTAACTTCGGCCACTCGAAGATAACTGCTTACTCTTAGATGTGCTGCCACTTTATTTTAGACTGATCGATTTAATTTCAAATTTTCATGGTAACGGTTTTTGAGCCGAAAGTTAGTTTTTGGCATGAGTTTAAAAAAAACGAACGATAAGAGGGAGCCCCTCTTACAAGTACAAATTTTTGGAAATGTTATAATAAATACAAAATGAGATAACATTTCATTTCACAGAGAAAAAAAAACATGCCCTCAAGCATGCTTTTTTGTCCTCAAATAAAAAATTCATGTAAAAACTAAACTGCATCATATCGTACACCCTAATCTATACACCCCAAAAATATTTAATTTTGAAAAACTGCAGATTTTCAATAAGTTTTTAAAGCAAATAATTAACTTATACCGCCAAACTTACATTTGACATATATTCCGACAATAAATCCTGTAAAGCTTGACGCACAGCATTACATTCGGCCACTATGCGTTCACGTCTCTCATCACGAGTGCAATCGGCATCAGCCATCAAAGCAGCAGCACTTATAATACTTTCCAAACGTTCTTCTAGTAATTGACGTGACCGTTTCTCACTATATGACATCGGGTCCATTACGATACCCTCCTAAAATAAACATAAAATTAAGTAAAAAAAGTAAAAAAATTTCGTTTGATAAAAAGAGTACATCAAAGTCATCGAGAGCGGCAGCTAATTCGCCTGCTCCACTGTATATATCAGCTGGTTGTGAGGACTTGCCCTGCGCTACGTCACTTATGGTGTTCACAGCATCGCAAACTTGCTTAAGAATAAAATCTCTGTTGACTTTAGCCAAGTCCAGTTCTGGGTGACGCACGTAAACTTTTGAAGCAGTAAGCAACATTGTCGAATGTTTTTTTAGCATTGCTCGGGCAGCAGCTAAATCATCTCTTAGCTGAGGATCCTTTAATTCATGCTGCCTCTTAGCTGCTTGCTTTATAAGCTCTCCAGCATTTCTACCAAATTGCTAAGCAAAAAGAAATAAACAGAGTAAGTTTTTGGTATAATCTTAAAAATAAATAAATATACTCTCATGTTATCCATAAGCTCATCTTGACTTGAAGCGTTTTTAAGTTTGTTTAAATCGTCTTCAACGACATGGAGAGACTTTAATAACAAATGAACGTCAACCATGTCAGCTAATATCAGAAGTCTAGTAACAGCAGATAAAAGATTGCGAGCAGCTCGAACCATATTACCGCGTTTAAGGGAACTGCAAGGATCTTCCGAGAACTCTCGAGCTGCAATGCTCATGGCATCACCAGTTTTTTTTACTTCATCCACTGCTGCTAACATTTCTTGTGTTATATCTGGATTTTCATAAGCGATTTGCTCTCCTTTTTGAATAAAGTTTTCCGTTGCTTTTTCGACAGCAGCTACCAGAGCACTAGCGCGCTTCGATTTACCTTAAGTAAAAAATTAATATAATAATGTTATTTAATAAAGAACGTATATATACTGAAATCGTATAGCTATAAGTTTACGCTAAGCGCTTCCACGAACCCACCCTGAATAAAAACCGAGTAAATTGCGAAATTGTATTAAAAAGAAATTACAATCACAAAATTGTTTTAAACTTTACATAAATTTTAGATCCATTATTTTATTTATTTATTTGTTCAATCAATATAATTTCAAAAGCCTCTCAGGCCAAATCACAAAATTATGGTTGTATAAATTTATGTGCTAAATGAATAAAATTTCAAAACTTAAAATATAATATTATTATCTTACTTAAAACTAGTCCCAAAAACATAATAAGGCTACCCTTGGAAAACTATTTGTTTATAGCGACCAAAAATCAAAATTTAAACAAGGCAAAAATCCACTCACATTACAAATTCATATTTCCGTAATAATCTAGGAGCGTACGTTTAAAAACATTTATAAAAGGAAATTATTTCAATGCAGTGGGCAGATCATTCCAACAACGAGCCACTCTAATATGAAAAGATCTTTCAAAAAGCGAACAAGAGATAGAGGGATAAATAATTTGAACATTTCTTGAAGAACGAGAAAAAACAAAACAATTAACCAAGTATGCCGGCAATTGATTTTTTTGTCGTTTTAAAGAAATGCGTGAGTAACCTTATTTTAATAAAATTTAAAAAACTGCAATTAAGAAATTGAAAAACATATGAGGAGATATGATCTCGAACTCTTTCATTAAAGGTAAATCTCATAATTCTATTAAATAATAATTGTATCTTCTTTAAATTGTGGGAAATAGTACCTGAAAATACCTCAATACCGTATTTCAAGGTAGACATTAGCAAAGCATGGACAAGTCTGATTTTTATCTTTATTGGCAGATATAGATGCATGCTATAAAGCCTACGTAAGGTGAAATTTATTTTTGAACTTAAGCTCTTAATATGCGATTCAAACGTAAGTTTTCTGTCAATGATTACACCAAGGCATTTTAATTCATCAACAAAATTTAAATTTGTGTTATTAATATTGATAGAGAGATCAACATTTAAATAACTGTTTTTACTAAAGAACATTCCTTTAGTCTTTTAGGCGTTAATTTTAAGGTCGTGAGCAGCCACCCAAGAGGATACATTGAAGGTGTTATAATTTATAACGGACTCAAAAACGTCTAAAAATTGGTATTCACTAGAACATAGTAGCTGAATATCATCAGCAAAAATAAAAGGCGTGCATATATTTACATCAAGTCTTTATCAGGCTATTTATGTAGAGCATAAATAGGATTGGGCCAAGAACCGAACCCTGTGGAACTCCATTGGTGACTTCAAGTATACCCGATGAACAGTTATTATAACTAATAAACTGTTTGCGTTCGCGCAAATATGCGAACAATAGTTTGCAGGCAGTTTTAGAAAATTGAAACTCACTTTCTAATATTAAAATGAGCTTTCTGTGGTTTATTAAATCAAACGCCTTAGACAAATCAAGGGACAGAAGAACGCAAATCTTATTATCGTTTACAAAAGTCTTATTTTATCCGTAAGGCCCAGTAGGAGAGAAGTTGTATTGTATCCATTCCGATAACCCGATTGACTACTGCATAAAAGAGATCGCTTGTTTGTATAATGTGTTATTTGAACTTTAATGAGATTTTCAAGAACTTTCGATAAAACAGGTAGTACACTAATGGGTCTTAAATTGTCAATATCATTTGAATTACCTGACTTTTTTATAGGGACAACAAGAGCAATTTTCCAAGCATCTGGAAATTCAGATGTGGTAAAGATACAGTTAAATGTTCCTTTATATACGGGAATATAATTTTAAGAAATTTCAAAGGAATATTGTCATATCCGCAAGCATTCGATTTTATTTTTAAAAAGGCTGAAAGCATTTCATCATGCGCGACATTACGAAAGGAAAACCCTCCATCCGGTATCAGATCAAAATCGATAGAATCAGGATCAGCCGGTGATTGATGAGAAACAAAATATCTGTTAAGATCATCAACGTTGACGCTATCATGAGCAGAAGCATTAATTTGCATTTTTAATTTTTTAAATTACTGAATTTAATTAAAACACTGCTAGTTAAAAACAAAATTAAACCATTATACGTACTGTATACACCACGTTTTTGTGCCGTAAGCTGCGTAATATTAATAGCTTGCAATTTCGTTATTGCAAATTACGCTACTGTAAACTTGCCGAACATACGCTGTTTACATCGCCAAATACGGCGTTCATTGAATACCACTAATGAAAAAAATCAGTTAACGGATTTAAAAGAACAAACCGCAGCAATACATTGTTATTGCATTATTAAATGGTAATTTATATTCATTCAATAAAAGCAATTGTTGTCTGTCAAAACTCCAAAACTACCATGCAAATTGGGCAAAAATTTTAGCAGTAGATACTTTTCGAGTGCGAGATGGTTTAGGAGTGATAAAATGTATTTTTCGATAACGGGGCGTGGCACCTTCCATTCAATTCCAACACCACAAACGTGATATATAGCCGCTTATAAAACCTAGTCTTTAAATTAGTAAATAGATGAGAATACAAACCAAAGCGTGGCACCTCCCATAAAACTCCAAAACCAGATTACTCTGAAACTATTGCTGTCTATTGTGAACGTAGTACAAACCTATTTTTCGATAAGTGGCGCTCAACACCGAAATTTTGAGCTAAGGTCTTGAAATTTTAAGGAAGGGTTTGGAAGCAAAAATATGAGTGGTATTAGGCAATGGAGCATGGCACCTTCCTTATTATACACTATTCAAGCCTTCACTACTAAAGCCTTCCAATTGTTAAAAACCTTTTCGATTATGGAATGAATAAATAAATAAAATGATGACTTTAAAAGAGAATATATCACCATATATGATGGGCTAAGGGGCCATTCAAGAATTACGTAAGCACTACAGGGGGTTGGGGTCTTTGCTTTGCTTATTTATTTATGCCAAGGGCGATGGGTCTGGATGGTGATTACGTAGAAGTATTTATTTTTTTACTTTTAAGAATTTTCTACAAAATTTTTAGAATTTGGTTTGAACACATATGGCAACCCTACTTGTCTATGCTTGAAAACGAAAAACATTTCAGGGGCTGTTTACGTAATACTTGAACGGCCCCTTATAATTACTGAAATAGTAAACGTGTATTATTGATGTCATATCAGGAAGATATCTATCAAACACTGCATCAATACTTGTCCCCATCGTAAAACTAGACAAGGCAGTGTTAGAGCGGAGAGCCAGTGACCGAAACTGTCAAAACGAAGTTGAAAGCTCATACAAATCTGCAACCAATGAGAATGCAATGAGAAAGCAAAAATAGACAAAAACAGCAAAATGCGTGTTTGACAGTTATGGTCACTAAAAAAGAGAGCACATTCAGCCCTAACACTACCTTGTCTAGTTATACTATGGTCGTTCCTAATCATGTTTTGCAATTATTTGGATCGTAAATCACATGTAAATTAAATGGATACAAGTAATTTCTTAATTTAAATGAAACGATATTGATCTCGAATGTAAATTCAATGAGCAGTTATAAATGAGCAGATAAATTCAATGGTAGATAGTAGTTTCTATATAGAAAAAGCTACATACAAAAAGGCGGATGAATATAGACCCATAAATATGATATTGATATAATATAAAAGGTAGTAAATATACAAATAGAAAATTTTTTCATAGCAATAACTCAATATCAGATTATCAATCAGGGTTCCGAAAAAAACAGTGTGAGTCAATTATTGATTTAGTAATAATGGAATGGAAAATGGCTATGAATGACAAAAAAGTAAGAGTGGTGGTATTTCGGGATTTACAGCGCCAATTATTGTGATATCTATACTATTATATAAAATTGAAGTGAAAATTTAAAGTTACGACTTTACTCCAAAAGTACTGGGCCGATTTTTATGAATTTTTATTAAAATATCATATTTGTGCTACAGATTTATTTAGGGATATTAATTTTTAAATTTTAATAATAAGTATATTTAATAAAGGTATGAAGCTTTTTAAGAAATCATCCCAGCTGCCACGCATTGCTTCTTCGTTGTCTTTTGACGCGTTTGCGTTGCGAGAGTATCAATAAACTCCCTTGTTGCTTTCTATTTTTCTCTTTCTCTTCGTGCTCAGCTAGCAAAGCGCAACAAAAAACTGATGAGCCTCGAGCAAGGCGAAAAATGAGATACACATAAATGCAATCCAAAACAAAACAAAACAAAAGAACATTTTTTTATTTCCTTGATATGTATTGTCTTAACCCAATAAGGGCGATGATGCCACATTGCATCACTAAGTTGGCACGTCGAAAAACAAATTGTATCACATACAAATTTATCAAAATCAAAATTAGGAAAGAATTAGTACATGTGTGAAAAAATTATCCCGTCTTTAAGGCGGTAAGGAGATTGATAAAAAACGTCCGCGGACAACAGTGGCTTGCTAGTTTTAAATAAAAAACTTGAAATGTATGTTGTCAGAGAAAAAGAATAAGCATGGTTCAAATCATGGTTCAATTTGCCTGGAAGAAAACAGAAGAAAAGTGAATGGGTTGGTTTCAGATGCAATACATGTATTATTATTATTATTATAATAAGAAATTATTATACATCACTGACATGGAAAATGTCAGTGATGAATTGCTGCAATCAAAGTAGCAAAAGTTATCAAATTATTGCTTTTTAAAGCACTCACTGTTTCTATAATTTAAAAATTTACTACTGCTTAAGGTTGCGCTTGAGAAAAATCAAACAGTCGCAGTCAAAGCAAAAGAAAAAACGAGCGCTGATAAAATGCGAAGCACTTCAGCAGTCGACAGTTTCGGCAGTTCTCGTTTTGATTGGCTGAAACTTTGAACAAAATCGAAAGTCGAAGCAGCAGCAACTGTTAAACTTTTGCAAGTCGAAGCAGCATCAGTTTTTCAACAGTCGCAGCAGACGGTTTTTCTTTTTGCTGATACTTTATAACATTTATTTGATCGCTTTTGTGCCAATTTCTTCTGCTTTTCGTTTAAACTTTGTATGTGCTAGCAGCAGAATCTGATGTAAGACTTTCAAATAGCTTTTCTGACACTGGGGTGGAGGGAGCCTAAAAAGGTGTTTTTTGTTATATACTCTTTATTGTGCTGGCAAAATTAATGGGCCGCTGATTTCGAATCTGATTTAAGAATTTCAAAAAGTTTTTTGACACAAGTTTTTTTTTAACACAAAAATGTGTTCTTTCGCTTTATACTAGGGTTGTCGATTAACTGACTTATTTTAGTAACTGGTTATCGGTTAACAGTATTATCGGTTAACCGGTTAGTTATAAATTAAAAAAAAAACACAAATTTTTCATTATTTATTATTTCTGTTTATTTGTTTAGTAATATACGTATATAAATGTATTAAACACATTTACAATCAAAATAAAGAATCGTTTAAATAAGCTTTAAGAGATTTTTCCCGTTTTGGTTAAGTCACTTTGTATGGGAGGTAGGCGTGGTTTTCATCCGATTTTTACAAATTTAATACTCAAAATAAATATTCAATATTTTAAATTTTAAATTTTAAATTGAATCCAAAATAAAGGAAAAAGGCGTTTGAAAGTAATATAAAGTTTATCTATCTAAACTCAAAGTATTCATATGGTATTTTCAAATTGGATATTAAATATTTGGTTGACCATTGAAGACGTAGAGGACCCCTTGCATTTCAATTTGGTTGACCATTGAAGACGTAGAGGACCCCTTGCATTTCAATGTTCTTAAGCACTGAAAACAGCTTGCTGTAGCATCCTTTTCATTTTTATTGAAATAATTCCACACAAAGCTCTTTCATTTCTAAGCAAAATCAATTAAAACATTTGTCTTACTAAATTTGTCCAGAACGACATATTGAATAGCTGTCAACTGAGATGAGTAAATAGCAGAATCATGGGAGTCCGCAGGGGGGAGCACAGTTACAATTTTTTATATATCTTCATATTAAATCAAAAAAGCCGTAAGTTTAAATTAAAAAATTTTAAGAGAGAAGCAGAACCATTTTTGCAGAATATCAACATCATAGTTTATGTCAGCTGTAAGATCAAGCATAGACAAGGACTTATATGAGATTCCAAGATCATCTGCAAAACCAGTTACTCTACCACGTAAATTTTGAAGGAAAATTGAGTTTATGGAAATGAGGAATAAAATTGGTCCAAGTACAGAGCCTTGCGGCACACCTATATTTATGTGAGTTTCATTACTATAAGCAGCCCCAATTTTCACCCTTTGTGTGCAATTCCTAAGATACGAGCTTAACCAATTGTGAATAGAACCTCTGAATCCAATGGAATACAACTTTCGCAGAAGAATCGTATGGTCCACCATATCGAATGCTTTAATTATGTCAACATAAAGTGACGTAGTATGCATTTTATCATCCAATGCCTTATTAACAAAAGTAAGGAAATCAATCAGTGGGTTATCTGTTGACAACCCTTTTCTGAAGACATTTTGCTTAGGACTAAGAAACGATATCATTGGCAGAAACGTAAGAATTCGTTTTTTCATTGCTTTTTCAAAAACTTTTGCAATAGTTGGCAAAAGTGAAATGGGCCTGTGATTTTTTATATAACTGCGATCACCTTTTTTATAAAGAGGAATGATAATTGCGCTTTTTAGTTCGGTAGGGAACACACCAGACTGATCACTAAAATTAAAAAGATACGCTAAAACATCCGATATATTGAAAGCAACTTTTTTTAGAAGAGCGTTTGGGATTTCGTCAATGCAAAATAAAAGTTTTTTAAGTGGTGTCATCATGATACCACAAAGCAGAAAAAACACTAGACTAGACAAAATAAAGTTTATTCTCAAAATATAAAAGAAGTACAAAGTCAGTCAATATTTTCTATGAAATCTCTTAAAACAATTTTTTTTGTCGTTTAAAGAAAGCCCAACATCGCAAGTGAAGCAGGACCACCTTGTTCGGCGCTATTCTGCTCTGGAACTGCATAGTGCACATCTTCTGAAATTAGAATGTATTGGCATATCAGCTGCCTGATCCCATCTCTTCTCCAAAGGAACAATTTGCTTGCAGTGACTCACAGGCATTTTAGCGCTGTGTCTACCTTTCCGAGGTCCTTCCGTGTCTGCCCCACTAACCCAGTTACAATTGATTGGCGAAAATCCTTCAGGTTTAGATTAGTTTCGTCGAGCCTTTCATTATATATTATAAAAGAGTTAGCAATTGTAACATCAGTAAAATGCCACAAAATACTTGGCCACCATTTCTTTCCTAAAATAAAAATATTTTTTTACTATAGTTTTGCAGCTGCCTTGTGGTATCATTTGAAACCACTCTATTTTTCAAGGAAACTACACCTCAACGAAAATATCTTATATGAAAATGAATTTATAATAAAAAAACTAGTAAGGAATTATCTTCGACTGTGCCGAAGTTAAAATACCCCCACGGCCGAATTAGAGTATATACAAGGTGGCGCAAAAGTAACCTTGCGATGTTTTTTGGCTGTAATTTAAAAAAAAATTAAAAACTTTGATTCTTCTTGTGGGTTATTTTTATTTGGTCTTTTAATTTTTTTTACATCAAGTCAAGAATATGATGTCATGTAAATGGCCGCCGCCACAGTTGATTGTTATTTGAGCCCTTTTTATGGCATTTTTCATCACTTCGGCCAAAACTTCCGGCGATAGGTCCTCACATTCTTGACGGATATTGTCTTTAAGAGCTGCAAGAGTCTGAGGCTTGTTGACATAAACCCGCGACTTCAAAAAGCCTCACAAAAAGAAGTCTGGAGCGGTCAAATCAGGCGATCTTGCTGGCCAGTGCAAATCGCCAAAACGGGGGATTAGGCGCCCGGGAAATGCATCCTTCAGCATATCGGTTGTGGCACGTGCAGTGTGTGCCGTTGCACCGTCCTGTTGGAACCACATGTTTTCCAATCCCAATTCATCAAGTTGCGGCAAAAAGAACTCGTTGATCATTGCTCTGTAGCGCTCACCATTCACAGTAACCGTTTGGCCGGCGACGTCTTCGAAGAAAAAAGATCCGATGACTCCTCCAGCGAAAACAGCACACCATACAGTGACTTTGAGCGGGTGTAATGGCTCTTCGTGGGTTACACGCGGATTTTCAGTGCCCCAGAAGCGTAAATTTTGCTTATTTACGTACCCGCTAAAATGGAAATGGGCCTCATCACTCATGATTATTTTTGATGAAAAATCATCTTCCTCTTGGTGGTGTTTAAGGATGGCTTGAGCGTATGTTAGACGCGATTGGCGGTCAGCCGCTAACAGCTGATGCACCGTCTGGACTTTGTACGGAAACATCTTCAAATCTTGTACCAAAATTCGCTGTAAAGACCGTCGACCGATACCCATTTGCGTGGCACGTCGTCTGGTCGATGTCGACGGCGCTTCCATGACATGCTCGGCTACAGCAGCAATATTCTCTGCAGAACGGCTACTCCGGGGTCTGCCACGCCTGGCAGCATCTCGTGTTGTGCCAGTCTCTTCGAGGCGAGCGGCTAAACGTCGCAGTGTTTCACCAGTAGGCGTTGGACGGCCAGGAAATCTGCGACGAAATTCACGTTGTGCCAAAGTCACCGACCGATTATTGGTCAAATAAATTGTCACCAATATTCCGCGTTCTGGAGCAGTGTAGCGTAACATTGTTTATTAACGTGTATTTCGCATGTGTTTACTACACAAATGTCAAAACAGAACTGACATTAAGGGCCAATCGCAAAATTTATAGCATTTTCTGATAGGAGGATTACTTTTGCGCCACCTTGTATAAAGTCTTAAGCAAACTGTTAAATATATTTAAAGAGATTTTCCCGTTTTGGTTAAGTCACTTTGTATGGGAGGTAGGCGTGGTTTTCATCCGATTTTTACAAATTTAATACTCAAAATAAATATTCAATATTTAAGACACTGTGCGAAATTTGAAGTCATTAAATTGATTTTTGTGGAATTTAAAGAGATTTTCCCGTTTTGGTTAAGCCACTTTGTATGGGAGGTAGGTGTGGTATTCATCTGATTTTTACAAATTTAATACTCAAAATAAATATTAAATATTTAAGACACTGTGCGAAATTTGAAGTCATTAAATTGATTTTTGTGGAATTTAAAGAGATCTTACCGTTTTGGTTGTCACTTTGTATGGGAGGTAGGCCTTGTTTTCATCCGATTTTGCTCAGATTCGAACCTCCATTTTTGTATAAAAAGCTTATATTTTGAATTTCGTTATGATAGCTCAAAAATTACGGCTGCTATCGTGGACACAGACGGACAGACGGACATGGCTAAATCGACTCAGGAGGTGATGCTGATCAGGAATATATATACTTTTCTATACCGGCCACGCCTCGTTATCGGCGTTACAAACGGAGTGACAAAATTAATATACCCCCATTACGTTTTTTAAACGTGGGGTTATAAATATTACTAAAAATCTACTTACCCGCCATTTTGAGTTATTTTCTGAAAAACAACTTTTTCCCGTAAATTTAACACAATGAACAATTATTGATGTACACTGATCAATACCATGCAAGCAACTGACGCGAAGTACTGCGTATACTAATCGTATACTGCTATTTTTCCCGGTAGAGGGTACTATTAAGAAGGTATTATCGTACTGGTATCACCGACTTTCCTTAACGCTGCTTATACATGATTTTTAGTAATTGTGGTATCAAGGGCGATACCACAAAGCTCGAAAGGGTTAAACATAAGCACAACTCCTAACAGACCGAAGAGAGAGACCGAAACATAATGGTAGCGTTGCTGTTAAAAATGCTCATAAAATGATTTACTTTGTTCTGATTTCTCCTCGCGTCGTAAACAAAAACCGAAACAGTCACAAATATACTCCGCTTCACCGATTGTCATTGCTGCTTCTATGACTTCAAAATTAAAATTCTGCAGAACAGCACAACTGAAGACGACGCACAGTGCCGCGGGTACGGACGAAAGTTAAAAATATTTTAGGTTGCAAATTTAGAAAACTAAGTATAAACTTTATGCACCCGCGACTTAAAAAAAAAATAGTGGCATGCGTCAAAAAATTCTTTAAATACTGTTCTGCAGAACTTTTAAGTCGTGGAAGCTGCAATGACAATGGGTGAAGCGGGGTATATTTGTTACTGTTTCGGTTTTTGTTTAAGACCACGAAGAGAAATCCAAACAAAGCGAATTATGTTTTGGTCTTTCTTTTCGGCCTGCTAGGGGTTGTGCTTGTGTTTAAGTTCAGAAGCTAAATGCAAATGAAGCGTAATAAATATTAAGCTTTCTAAAAAAAACAGACCAGAAAAAAAAAAACGAACCGTTCGATAAAGTTTATTTCCATTCCCTGCTCTAGTGTCAATATTATTTGAGATACATCGTTATTCTAATTACGCTACGCCCCATTGTATAATAACGCCCAATTTTTGGACCGTATTTTATCATAATTGTGCCTACCCCTGTACTAAATTGCAGTACCCTAGTGTCAATATTATTCGAGATTCAGTGGTTTTGTAATGTTGCCACGCCCTTCGTCGAATAACGCCCACTTTTTTAACAGTAATTTGTCATAATTCTGCCTATCCTTGTCCTCAATTTCAGTACCCTATTGTGTCTTTATTATTCGAGACACAGTGTTTTAATAATATTGGGACACCCCTGTCGAATAACGCATGCGAACTGCCAAATTGAATTTCATGATATCCATATTTCATGCTATAATATTTAGGTGGGCACTTCATCTCATCAAATTTCATTTTGGAATTGCTTGTAAAAGTTTATTTAAGTCATACTTTCTTCCATTCGTCATTTAATTTCATGTTTTTTCACATTTTTAATGCTTTTGCAATATTTTTTGCTTGAAAGGCTCCTAAAAATGCACACACCTTCATATTTTCCTGAAAAGTGACAGCTCATCTCATTAAATATATCTCAAGAAATATGTATAAGTAGTCTGTAAGAGTTTGCTCTGATTAATGAAATAGATAAATAAAAAAAAATAAAAAAACATATAAATATTTTAAGAAATAAATTTTATCATGTGCGCAATTTCATGATATGAGCAGTCTACACTTGCGATATTGTTCATGTTATTTAATTTGACAGTTCGCATGCAAGTAAATATTGCAAGTATACACTGTGTAAGTGTGACTACCCCTGTACTAAATTTCAGTACCCTTGTGTGAATATGATTCGAGATAAAGGCCTTTATTATGAGTTGCTTTCGACATTCGATCTTCGCTGGTTATCGAACAACGAGTATCGAACGTTAAACTCTTGTTATGAGCAGTGCAACCCTATCGAAATGTTCGTTGCTCATCGACATTTCAGTCGAATAGGATTTTGCTCTCGATGCGATGAGTGCTGAGCAAAAATTGTTGAAAATTTAAGTATTTTGTGATTGTATTTTCCTTTTTAATGACTAAAAACTAATATTGAACTGTTTTTGTAAAATTTATGCAGATCTAAGCAATAAATCGCAGTTAGAAAAACTGGTCTCATTGATGGAGGCAAACTTTGACTGCAAAGGATATTTGTTCCAAAGTTCAGGCGAAAAAGAAATGGGAAGAAATTGCTTAGGACCACCAGTTAGAACAACAGCAAAGTGGCTTAAGATTAGCTAAAAAAGCATTGCTCAACAGTTTTCTACTTCTAGCCAGTTTCGTCAAACTTTCATCCTCTTCTGACGAAGCGATCTTATGAAAATTATTTTCGTCATAGTCATAACTTTTTTGTCTTGTTTTTTGCAATCAACTTTCAAACCAATCGTATTTTGTTGAAATAAAACAACGATCACCTGATAGAAATATACTACCGTGAACAAACAATATGAACGAAATTCACAATAGCGCTGCTCTTTGTTGAAAGCACGTTATAATACCAAATGCAAATTCGTTCGATCAGGCCTTTCGAGTACAGTCGAAGATCGAACGCAGCTCATAATAAGGACCAAAGTGTTTTTATTATTTTGCCACACCCCTTTTTCCAATAACGCATATAACGCGTAATTTGTCATAACTGCGCCTGCTCCTATACTAAATTTCAGTACCCAGATTATTTATACAGTTTTTTATAATATTGACACTACCTTTTGTCGAAAACTTCCACTTTCTTGACCATTATTTATTTATTTGTCGAAAAATACCCCTTTCTTGACCGTAATTTGCAAAAATTATGCCACGCCTCTTCGTCAAATAATGCCCACTTTGTATCGTCAATATTATTCGAGATACAATATTATTCGTCTGCTTGTTTGTAGTCTGCTCGATACTCGCACGCATACACACAGCAATCACACGGTTAAGTGATTTTTTTCTACCAAATCGGCACTACTCGCAAGCTGCGTAAAGGAACTTCGTTCCTGAAAATAAGCTTTATTGAAAAAAGTTTAGACATTAAAATAGTTATGTCTTAGAAACTAATGGTTAACTTATGGTTAATAGCTTATTGAATAGATAATACCATACATAGAATTTCTTTTAATAACCATTTTGCTTAGTTTTATGCAGGGCTCGCAAACAAACTCTAAAGAAAAGTATTTTCTGTTCTGTTTGTTTCTTCTTAAGATCACAAAAAGTATTTTGGTTTGTTTAGTTTTCTCTCTCCGATTCAGAAAAAGCACAAATCGAAGCAAGTTGAAATGTTTCCTTTTTTGAATAGAAAAAACTTCCTCTCACTGTTATGCTTTTGGATCCCTTTCACAAAAACAATCAAAGTAAAGTATCTTTAGCGATCTCTTGTAGGTTGCTGGAAGCACCAAAATCCGAGGAGAGATCTGCAATGTTGGTTCGTTTTATTTATGAGACTTTTTTGTTTTGAAAAAGTTATTGCGTTGGGATTTTTCTTTGTTTTGTTGCTTTTATTCAATTTCTTGTTTTATATAGATGCGTTGTGCTTTTGTGCATATGTATTTGAGGTAACGTTTTGTTCGTGAAAAATACAATGTTCGGTTAAAATAAATGCTGGAGTAATAAAATTAAGTGGTTTGGATTGGACAGTGCACAGCGGGGAAGATAGGGTATTTAAAATTTAATGAATGGTTCTTAAGATAGTCTAATGTGGAGAAAGTGCGAAAAAGCTGTAGTAGCTGAACTCTATTGTTATTGGTTGCTGTTGTGAATCATTTACCTACACAAATATCAATTATTTCGTCCAAATTCATATTATTAATCACCCTTATTCTAGTTTCAACACCGTCTCAAATCGAAGTTGACTAGTGTTAAAGTGAAATCGGCATTTCGTTTTCGATAACTATTCCAAAGATATTTTTATTTAGAAATTGTCGTCGTAGCCGTCAGTATTAGCTGACACAAATTTAACAATAATTAATTGTCTACGTCGACTCAAAAATTGACGACATAGACGTTGACGACGATAACTAGAATAAGTGTGAATATATATTCTTTATTTTTTTGTGCCAAATTGTAACAATTTATGAAACCACTGTGTTGATAGAAAATTTAACATAACTTTCAGAAGGCACACAAAGTAGCGGAAACTGATTCTGATCACTTACTGTACGCGTTGAGTAAATTTTGTGTATTTTGAAACCAGCCAATGATGAGTGACGTTCGATAGAAAAATTGAATTTTCTAAAGTTATACGTTTGCAGTGCTGCAAAATTTGACTTTTTCGAACATTTTGCTTGTGCTGCAAAAGCAGTTGACGCAGCATGATGCATTACCGAACAGACCCATTATCTTATTTGGGCAATAAAAAAGTATTTTTTTAATTTGCCGCTTTAGAAAATTGCCAAGAGTGCCACTTTTGTTAAGTTGCCGTTAAAATGCGGTAAAATATATTGCCAAAAATGGGTATTTCTTAAAACACCATTTAGAGTTTAAGAATGTATCTATAGATACATTATGTTGGTTTTTAATTAACACCATTCTGATATGAAAATGCCCCAACTTTGTTAACGTTTCACTTTATTTTTGGATTTCTTGATTTTATCTATTTGGATAAACTTTATTTCACTTTAAATAAACACCGATTAGTGTTTTAGTTTTGGATATAATTATTATATCCATTTGGAGCGACATAAACGAATACAATAATATTAACACCGTTCGGATGGACCCTATGTAATACCATTTCGGTGTTATAGTAACACGGTTTTTATTGTAGTGTAGTGGACCCCAAGGTTGTAAAAATTTGTCTGAAAAACTCGTGATTTTTTTTTCCTACAAAACTAATAATTATGGGTATCAAAAGAAAGGTGATGCTGTTACCCAATCAACGAACCATCAATCTTAAAACTCCATGCATTACTTTTGAAGATATAACATTTTACGTATTATGCACACTTGATGGTTTACCCTTTTACGAAATTACGTGTCTTGTCTATGCATATCTTCGAAAGTAATGCATGATTTTTAATATTAATGGCTCGTTGATAGGTAACAGCATCATCTTTATTTTCATACACATAGTTATTAGTGGCGACCGTAGCCTAGTGGGTAGAGTGCGTGGCCCCTAAGCTAAAGAACCGCGGTAGCCCGGGTTCAATTCCAGCTCAGACAGAAAGTTTTTTCAATTGAAATAATTTTTCTGTTCGGTCGTCACCTCTCTATGGACAATGGCAAACCTCAGAGAGTAAAAATTTGCCATGTAAAGCTTCTTGAGAACATAAGCCGTTCGGAGTCGGCATAAAACACGTAGGTCCAGTTCTCGGTCATTTGTGATTAAACATTTAATAACATGCACAACACAATTGATCAATAGAAGCTAGGTCAAAGTCCTTCCAAGGGCTGAAATGGCCAGTTTATTTTTTTTTTAGTTATTAGTTCTGTAGGAAAAAAAATTCACGAGTTTTCAGGCCAATTTTTACAACATTGGACCCCATAATTTCTAACGACTCGAGAGCGACCTAAAATTTTTCCGGATTTAGACTTAAGTCTTAATACATATAATTAAAAAAATGTAGAAAGACTTAGGTCTTAATACACATAATTAAAAAAATGTAAAATTTGAGTGTTCACTATTCTTAAATTGTTCCAAATATATATATAAATTCTTACCTTTCTTCTTTTTACTTGGACCTTTTGTGTTAACCAAAGTTGTAACCTGCAAAACCAATGGTTCCAGAGTCTTTTCAACCGACATAGTGCGAATCTCTAAATTCTTCGGATCCCATTTCATTGCAATCTGTCCAAAATCTGACAAAGTTCCCATTACGCTTAAAATGTCAACTTGTGTTTTCTTAGTTAATTTGAAATTAATATTTATGATCACAAGAAGTGCTGAAGTATGAGAAGAAGCCGCAAATTACTTCTACAGGAACTTTTTTTAAGAGGATTTCCTTTTGTATGCAAGACTTTTCGACTTTGTTTTTCCTCTTAAATCAATGATGTGTATACACACAACAAATTTTAGTACAATACAAAATACAATAGAATTTGTTCAGCAGAAAATATATAGACCAATATTTTAAAATATATATTCTGGAAATGATAAAACATTCACTTGTTTCCCTTTTAATCCAACTTAATCGATTTTACTTGTTAATTTAATTTTCTTTTTTATCTCCACTTAAAAAGTGAACGAAAAGACGCGATATAAGATTTAAATAGAGATGAGTGCATATTTGTTCCAAATCTTCGACTATTTTACACCTCAGAATTAAGGCCCAGTTATAATAGACGTAATGTAAAGTAACGTGATGTTGTCAACTGTCATCGTGACGGGACGTAATGTAAGAAAACGTTGTAGCAATTATAATAGGCAGTAGCCAGGCAGTTGTTTGTTGTAAATAATTGCACGTTCCCGTACAAGTTCAATTAAAACTTCGTCATCCATAGCTGTGGATATATAGAACTATCACATTAATAACGAAAACTCAACAAAAACCGTAGTTCAACAATATAAAATAGCGCAATAATCGAATCTTACCTCAATGTTTAGTTGCTCTTTGAGCAGACGTAATGTAAAGTAACGTAGAAATCGAAATTCAACGGATCTTTACGTCCCGTTACATTACGTTACGTTTATTATAATCACTTGTATAAGAAAGTATTGTTTGAAACAATAGGTCGGTTTCCGTACTCACATTGTGTGACTTGTGAGTCGCTATTTTCTGTTTCCGTACTTTTTGTGTAAGAAATGGGAGAAGAAGAACAAGCATAAAATCGCTCTCTCGAGCACAGAATGTGCACAGAGAGTGCTAGAACTCAAGACTTCGAGTAAATTAAGAACAAGCATCAATAAGAAGAAGCATCAAGAAGAACAAGCAAATGTCAAATGTTTGTTTATGTTTTTGACAACTATTCACAAATTGTGCTGCTAAAAATAAATTTACAAAGTGCAGTTTCTTTTGATCTTCCAATTTTTAGCTATAAATAAATTATTTAAAGTAATTTTATAACTTAAAACATAGCTTAAAAGATTTTATAGCTTAAAAAATTTACTTCACAAACAATTTCAATTGGCGCTATTTACGTTTGACTCGTCTGCTGTCAGAATCAGCTGTTTTGTGCTCGAAACTTGCTAGAAGCTGTTTCCGTACTTTTGCTCATATTCTCAAATTTCATTTTTACTCTCTCAGTTCGAGCTTACCAGAAGTTACACAAATCTTACACAGTGTAGAGTACGGAAACAGACCTAATAAGTGAAAGAACGCACTGCTCAATTGACATTAGACCACATTACGTTAAGTCTATTACAACTGGGTTTTTAAGGTCGAATTATAATAGACGTAATGTAAAGTAACGAAATGTTGTCAACTGTCATCGGGAAAAGTAACGAAATGTTGTCAACTGTCATCGGGACGGGACGTAATGTAAGAAAATTTTGTAGCAATTATAATAGGCAGTAAGTAGCCCGTACAAGTTCAATTAAAACTTCGTCATCCATAGCTGTGGATATATAGAACTATCACATTTATAACGAAAACTCAACAAAATGCGTAGTTCAAAAATATAAAATAGCGCAATAATCGAATCTAACCTCAATGTTTAGTTGCTCTTTGAACAGACGTAATGTAAAGTAACGAAGAAATCGAAATTTAAAGGATCTTTACGTCCCATTACATTACGTTACATTTATAAAGCACTGATTATAGTAGACGGAACGATATAGATTGTTGAAAAATGTCACGTTTCAATCTATTACAAGAGTTTCTTATGAGTTTAATTATAACAAGACAGAACGCGACGTTGAGATTGATTGATTTTTGATTTCTCCACTGCGTTCCGTGGATTGATTCTGCATTTGTTTTGTTTTCGGTATTTTTGATAAATTTTGATTGAATTCATGTTTTAAAATAATCAGAAAAGAAGAATTGATGGAATTTGTTTTGTAATAAAATATATTTTAGAAAAAAATTGACTGGGGCCGAATTACAGCATCCGTTATCGAGCAAAATTGTACAAGATTGATAGGCACTTGTCTCGTCGTGCTCTTCGTAATTTTGCTCGATCACGGATGCTGTTATTTGGCCCCTACTCTTTCGAAGCAACTATAATCGCTACTCCTTTTGAAAACGTTTCGTTCCGCCACGATAACCCTAAACTACGTTCCGTTCCGTCAATTATATATAATCAGCGCTTTATTATCACTTGTATAAGAAAGTATTGTTTAAAACAAAAAGAGGTTTCGGACGATCCGACATGTCGGACAGATTCGAAAGCAAGTAACACAGCGTCTCCACGGGCAATATGTCCGGCAATGAAATATTGCTAGAATGGGAATTTTCTAAATATTGCCCGTGGAGACGCTAAATTGCCAGCAAGGAAATATGTCCGGCAACATTGCCAAACGCTTGCAGGGCAATATTGCCATGCATAGAATATTGCTCTTGCGAGCAATAAAAATGGCGACAAATAAAGATTGGTGGAAAAATAAAACTATGAAATAAATAAACTTATATAGAAAACGAGAATGCTTGTGGAAAATAAGTAATAAAATGTATGAAAGCATTTTATACAACTTTTTCAGGTTTTCTGGAGACTTAAATGTTTTAATGCAATAATGTCTCTCATTCATCGCCATTTCATATATTACCCATTGCGGCAATATTTTGTCCCACCATCGAAAAATTGCCAGATCAAGCAATATTTCCTTGATCGCAATATTGTGCGAAACATTGCTCGTGGAGACACAGTGTAAGACAGTCGGACGAAAATCAAAAAGTTTTAATTTTTCAGCCGGTCGGACCGACATGTTAAGCATGTGAACGCAAGTCGGTCCGACTAGCTACATTTTTTCATTTCAATAAAAGCGTCAGTGGGTGAATATTGAATTATAGATATAATTAACTAAAATCAATTAAAATTTCTCCAAAGTATGGAAAATTACATCTATACATACATAAGGGCATCTTAAAATTGCTTAGCTATTATGCCGATGTGTTTTGTTTGAGAGCCTGCAATGGAATGAAGTCGTCGTACATGTCAGACTGTTCGAAAGCTTAAAGAAATTTTCTCTGTTAATTTGTCTTTGGACATGTCGGATGGCGAAAGAACACACTGCTCAATTGACATTAGATCACATTACGTTACTTCTATTATAGTTGGACTTTTACAACCATGGTAGTATGTCGAGGTTTGCCTATAAGGCTAGTAACTCATTTGGACAAAACTGTTTCAGCACAGGGGCCGAATTACAGCATTCGTGATCGAGCAAAATTGTACAAGATTGATAGGCACTTGTCTCGTCGTGCCCTTCGTAATTTTGCTCGATCACGGATGCTGTAATTCGGCCCCAGGTATGTGTTGATGTTTATGTTGAGTGGGATCACTGAAACAGATTGTGGAATCTCAGTGGAACAACTTTAGTTCCACTTTATAACAATTTGGCACCACTGTCTTGAAACAGCTGTTTGAAGAACAATAAAAAATTTTGTAGTAGTACTTTATTGAGTCTTTTGTTAATCGATATTACAAGGTAAATATAAACATTTTCTTAATTGTAAACTTAGCGGCTGTAATGTATGGCCAGCGTGATATGCTATATTATCAAGTAAATTAATACATCGAAAGCCAATTGGCTAAAATATTATTACAGAAAATTCTACTCTTGCTCAGTGAGTAATGAAACAATAGCTTAAGACGATTGTCTTGATATATACAATTGACTTAGAATAAGAAAGACTGAGACACCGACTGAAATTAACATGAACATATTGATCATTGATATACGAATAAATATATCCAACGCCGAAGATGCTTTCACTGTAAAAATTACAAGGTACAAATAAATAGATTTAAAAATTCAGTCTTTTGAAGTAAACAAAAACACAGTAGCATGTGTGAACAAAATTCAATTGAAAAACAGATAACAAACTTAAAAGAATAAATCTTATACAAATATGACAAGATATGACAGGAATCAAAGCATGAAACAACTGTTGCTAACATCTATCATCCAGTAACAACATCTAGCATAACATCTTATACACTGTTACAAATGAACATTAATGCTAAAAGTATAAGTATAAGAAGTAATGCGTTATGTAAGGAACTCATAAACTAATAGTGTGCATCGTTAAAAAAAGAATGTATAATAGTTAATTTACCCCTGCAAGGACACAACCGGTTAAATTACTGGTTATATAAAGAGAAGCAATACGAAAGTTTCGGTCAGTATTTTCTATCAGTCTCTTAAGGGCCATGTGAAAAATCTTACCAAAATATTTGTGTACGTGTGACTTTGTATTCTTTTCTCGCACATACTTTTTCAGAAGTTTCAATTGCATAGCCATATCGCTCACACATTTTATATGCCTGTTATTCCAATCCGTTAAATAATAAGTTTTATAACTGAAAAAATCTGTCAAACTTGCCAGTTAAAGCATTTAGTTAAATAGTGGGTTAAATAAATTATTTATATGGCAAAAATACCAGTCGCAGACTCTTACCAAATTCCTAAGTAATTAACCATTTGTTATACCAAGCACACCAGTTATGTTATATCTACCATTTAAATGCCTAATTAATTTCCTATTATTTTTTAACTATATGAACACATTTATTTTTGAGTTTTTATTGAAAATTAAGATTAGTATCATACATTAAAATTGAATATTGAAATTATTATAACATTACTCAATGCAATACAAATACTTTAAAAAGTTTCCTTAAATAATATATGGTTTGCAAAAAATTGGAGTATCTTCCCAGTAGCGAATGGATCGATCCGTCTTTGATGCCGTCTTGAAGACACTCGAGCCGTCATTCACGACGGATCGATCCACTTCCATAGCTGTACTCGAAGACATTTTCAAACAAATTAGCAAAACGACGTGCAAGACTATACTTTGCGCAGTCTTCGAAGACGGATGGGATCCACGTCTTGTAAAATGTACGCGTTCTCTCAAAACCAGTGCAGCTCTGCTTGTGTTTGCTCTAAATTTCTGTCTCATTGCGCTCGCTCTTTTTGTTTTATGCTTTAAATTCTCTCACTCTCCCACTATACTCACTCACCCTCATAGTTTACTCCACCTTCGCCACGTCTTTGACGACAGAAAGGATCCACGTACTGTACAATGTACGCGTTCACTGAAAGCCAGTACAGCTCTGCTAGTGTTTGCTCTGTTTCTGCCTCAATGCTTGTTTTTGACTCTCTTGCTCTCCCACTCACCTTTCAAACTTCGAATCGAAATTAAAAATGAATAAGGTATTCACGACGTTTAATACTTTTTTTTTAATATCTTAAATACATTACATTCATTTATTAATAAAAGTTAATACATTTTTTAAAAATAAAATTTTTTCATTAATTCATTAAAATAAAATTCATTCATTAATTAAATTGTGGATTAAAAAAATTAAAAATTAAGCTAAATTTTTTGCTCTGTATTCTTGCTTATGCAGTTTATTTTTAGCCATTTTAAGCGTTGTACGCATATTTTTAATAAACTCGCTTTGATTTCTGTTTTCGCCAGCAATAGCCTCTGAAAATAAATACAGTGCTTTGATGAAAACTTTCATAATGTAAAAGAATGAAGTGCTTTATAAGAAGTTAAGAAGAAACTTATATATACAAATTGCAAAAAATATGTTTCTGCATACCAAACAATCCATCCATTAGTGCCTGAAAAGTCTTCAAAGGCTTCTTCCCCTTTATTCCGTCGTAATTATAATTTAAAACGATGTCTTTCGAAAAAACAGCCTCGATATTTGACAACTGTCCACCCATAATTTTCCTTATACTAGAAATCTAAGAAATAATAGAGTGCTATTGTATATAGATATAACCAACATTTAAATTAAGGTCTAACACTACTTTCGACCATTGAAAAATACAGCATTTTTGAAGATTTATTACACGACGAGAAAAAATTAGCGAAATATTTAGAGAATCATGAAAGTAATAAAAAACCATTTAGATTTTGAAAGTGATGTAGGGCCTTAATTTACTTAGAATTCGTACAATTTCATCACGCTTTTCTCCAATTAAATGTTCATTCATTTCAGTCATTTGTTCATCAGACTTAAGGGGGAATTTCTGCAGCCACTCAATACCACAGATTCCTAGATTTCGTCGCAATAACACGTTCGTTTCAGCCAACAATTCAGCAAGTTTATTTTGTTTCAGTTCTATTGCATCCAACCTGGCCGTAAATGTGGTATTCATCTGCTCAATTTTGCTAAGCAGTTCTTCTGAAAATGGTAAGAATTCCAATATTGTACCCAATTTTTGAAAATCCGGATAGATAGGAAATGTTGAGGTAGATATACAAACTTGGGAAAAACATACCTTGATTGGAAACATGAAAGATTTTTTGTGGCACGTCTAATTATAAAAATTGTTTTCGTAAATTATAGAGTTAGAAAATTTTGTTATAAAGTTTTGTTGATATTACTTTTATTGTTATTAAAATTAAAATTTTTACAAGCAATTATGCAGCATGGGCAGTAAGACAAAGGCATTTTTATATGGCAGGCATAATAATTTGCACTGAATGTCGTTTTTATTTTAATGTTTAATGTTTTTATTTTGTTTTAATGTTTACAACTTTTGCCGTTATCGGCCACAAACTTGTCTTACTACTTTTAAATAGTGGAAGACCATCGATTCCCACATCAATTTCAATTGTCTCCAACTCGAGCAGCACATCTCCTAGCTTCTGTAGCTGACTTATCAAACCAAAATGTATGTATTCGCCCGGATTCACTGTTCGAATTACAATACATTGGCTATTTTCGCTTTTTAATATGGTGTCTAATGATTTTGGGACATTCATGCCTTCTTCTCTTAAAAAACACAGTAAATCATTACCCAAGCTTCTACTTACTTTATGTCTTTTGAAAATATTGGCCAGTTTTTGCTTCCTTAATGTATCCGCTTTAGTCGTGCTGGAAATATCATTCTGAAAAAAATCCAAATTTGCTTGGGTAGCGTTGCAACTACTGCTACTTATATCAATTCCGCCACTGTCATTGATACCGTCACTGCCATTGCCGCCTTTTGTGCCACACACTGTTTTTTTACTTGTTTTCATATATTTTAAGTATTCTTTTTTCTTTTTATTAATTAAGTAACTCAGTTTTTTGTTTTCCTTACTCATTTTCTATTTTTTTAGATTTTTCACTTATTCACAATATTTTATATTTTATTTTATGTTAATTTTACTTCTACTTTTCACTTCCACTTCTTTGCTCTTTGTTGCTGAACTAAGTACTGCCAGATGCAACATTTTCGTTATTACAAAAAATATTCTCATTTCAACTTAATAAAAAAGTGCCATAATAATTAAACATTGCGTCTGGTAATAATTCTTATCACATTCAGAGAGGCATAATTGATCAACAACTCACAGAGGCACGAATTTCATACGATTCATTTTGTTCCTGAATTTATGAATACAGGTCAGCAAAAAATCCGCAATGTTACTCCGTTGTCGTCAACGACGGCTTCGAAGACAACGTCTTGGAAGTCAACTTTCGCAACTGGGTTATCTTATAAGAATTTCTGATGTGTTGTTGATGTTGTTGTGGTTGTGGTGGTATATGAAAATTAATGGTTAGCGACGTGCCTCCACGTGTTTGTGGTCCACCAGTTGGTAGTGGGCCTCAATTGTCATTGCAGTTGAAACCACCACGGCCAATGCCTGGCCCACTACTGGAGTCACGCTGCATGTTGTCACGCTAGTGTTGATCTAATTTCTCATCATACCACCAGAGATTGATAATGAACGTGAGACTGAACCTCCGCTGTTCATATTGTATCGTTAGAAGTTACCCATGTTTTTGTTCATCTTACCCATAGACTGACGTGATGGCATGTCGTTTGGTCACATGCGAGCTTATTTTTCTTTTACTTTAAGTTTTTGTGCATCGGGTGAATTTTCAGGCAAATATAAGAGCTGTGTAAAATGGTATAGAAACAAAAAATTTAAAAGTATTTTAAACTAGTTGTTTTATCTAATTAATCACTAACTTAATATGTATATACCCTTAGAATACTAACAGAATTCAAAAACCATTACACAGCTAGCCAATCATGTTTTCATCAATTCAGGGTTGATGTACGTCAAAAAAGTCTTTAGTTTAATGGATTTCTAACGCCAGGTGGCAATTTATTGCCTGGTTAAGAATGAATTCTCAGCTCAAGTACGCAACCAAAATGATGAAAACGTGTTTTCAGTTCTTCTTCAGTAGCATGATAGGGTACATTTCCAAGAAACAATTGCTGGAAAGAAAACAACAACAAAAGAAACAAATAAAAAGAAATTAATGAAGTATTAAGGCATTTGCTTCAGAGTCTCATCTTTATTTACTCTTATTGGGTTTGATCGTTGAGAATATAGTCCACCTTGATCTACTTGTGGTCCATTATTAACCATAATGCGTATTTGATACCCAGCATTTGTCGATGATTATTGTTGTTGAAATTGCTGCTGTTGCTGCATAGCTCCATTAACAAAACCACTTGAAAACACTGTGTGTAATAGTAAATGTAAAACGCTGGTGTAGCTTGAACTTGTAGTTGTGGAGCTGTAGTCAATAGTATGCCAGTAGCACTCGGAGCAGCAGCTATCACCTGCACTTGACGACCACCAGCTTCGTCTATTTAACTAGAAAAGTGTTAAAAATATAATTATTTTTACAATATATAATAATTTATTTAATATATTTCACAATTAAAAGTACTTACGTGCTGTTACACGATATAAATTGTTCGTTTTAAAATTTTCTAAATTGTTTTTACATCAAATTTATTTTTCTCATAAGAGAGAACAATAGGGATATTCACGATTCAGTGAACTTGCCTGTGCAGTTGTGCAGTTAGGTTTTCGTGAACACACCACCATCACCATTTCAAAGCTGTCCACATTTTTTAATGCACACAAGTGCACAACTGCTCAAGTCCTCAAGTTGAAGGTAATAGTAGAAAAGCACTTGTGCAGATTTTTGACGTACGTACAATTTGTTTTTGTAAAGTGCACAAGTCCTCAACTGCACAGGAAAGTGCACTGAATCGTGAATACCCCTACTATAAAGACAAGTAGAACACAACGCAAATCACTTGTCTCTACCATTCCAATAAGGGGCATGTCACACGTTGTCTGCTTGTCCGTCAAACATTGGAATTTTCTCCATTTTTTTTCTCTCTCTCATTGTTTTGTCCACGGCATGCTACACATAGTTTTCTGTTCTATAATGGCGGAAGCTAAATTTACTACGTTTATAAATTTACTAAATTTAACATGTTACCATTTCGTGCAGGCAATGTTCCTTTATGCAATCGATTCAATAAAACGGCTCTATAGGTTGTTTATAAGTGGTGTTATTTGCATTTAAAATGGATAGGTTAAATTCTGATCTCTTGGGGTTAAAGCTAATTACATTGTTCAATATGTATGCAGGAAGTGTATCCAATTATTTAGATGACAACGATATGGTCACAATAAAAACAATTGTTTTTATTGTGACAAAAACTCAACAGTTGATGAAAATCTGGATGGAGTTAAAAAATGTGAAAAAATATCTTGCTGGATTAAGCCATGGAGAATTGCCAGACATAAAAAAAGGAATGATAAATTTATCAAAGGAGCTAAGATGCACTGATGATAAAGCATTAACAATTTTTTTAAGAATATCTCAGAAACCCGGTTGGATTTGAAATTCATTTATGAACATTTCAGTAATATTTCTACTCCAATTAATAACCATAACCTTATCTCTAAGAATATTGTAAGTTTTAACGATTTAAACGATATCACAAGATATATGTAAATATAAACAGTTTATTTGTTAACTACGTGGCTGTAATGTATGACTAGCTTGATCTGTTATACTATCAGTAAATTAATAAGTCGACTGCCACTTGGCTCAATATTATTACAGATGGAATAGTTTATAAATGGAAAATATAGTAAAAAAATGCATACATTTTTATAAATAACATCATATACACATTGTTTGAATTGAATGTAGGAATTTGGCACATAAACCATTTCCTTAAATTTGTTGTTGAGATGTAGGAATTTGGCACTTGAACCAATTCCTTGAATGTTGATGTTGACTGTAGAGCAATTCCGAATGTAAATTAAACACAATGGTTCTTCGAATGTCTAAGTAAAACAGTAAAACTTTATTGAAAATTAATTTCTTATAAAGTAAAATTAAGCTTAATTAACAAATTAAATTAGTTCAATGAATAAAGTAAAACGAAGCTTAATTGACAAAAATATTAATTGCAATTCAACAATAACAACATGCTGTTGTTATTAATAAGCTGTTGTTGTTGCCTCAGGTTGATGACCAGAAAAGAGCTGCTTCCAATGTTGTTCTTTGTTGATGGCTGTAATTTGATGACAGCTAAACATTCTCTCGTGTTAACATTCAGGCGTGTGTTGGCCTGTTTGCGACATAGTGCAAAAATGTTGATTGCAATTCAACAATAACAACATGCTGATGTTATTAATAAGCTGTTGTTGTTGCCTCAGGTTGATGACCAGAAAAGAGCTGATTCCAATGTTGTTCTTTGTTGATGGCTGTAATTTGATGACAGCTAAACATTCTCCCGCCCGTTGAGCTGTTGCTCAACTATTTGTCGCTGGCCTTATGTTGTAAAATTGAAACAGGTGTCAGCAAGCTTAAGAATTGAATTGTTCATCTCAATTAAATATGTACATTAAAGGATGACTCATTAATGTGACTTCGAGCTGGTTTTGGTGGTGCATACGTTGACATACTAGAATTTCGTTTGCGTTTAAGTATCCATAGTACACATATGACGAGTATTGTTATGGATAGCAGCAATGAAGTATAACTCACAATGTGATGGTGCTGGCTATTGGAAATCACTATTTCAGGTAGCCTGGAGAAGTCTTCATTTTCTAACTGGGTTTGAAGTGCAGTTAATTTTCCTATTTGAGTTTCGAATGGAGTAGAAGTTGAGTTAGATATTCCCTTTATTTCGTCTGATGTTGCCATCGAGCTGCCTTCCTTGAATCTAATGTATGAGGTATGCATGACGCTGGAAGATAAGCGATGGCCTTGAATGGTAATGGCATCACTCTTCATAGAGCAGTTTGGGTTCATTGTAAACATGCCTGAACCTGTTAGAGTTAATTGCGTAACTTGAGTGTCGCATACCACTGATATTTCGGTGTTTGAAATTGTTGCAAAGATCCACATATTTCTGTGTTTTAGTTGCGTCCAAGAAAAGGTTCCTTGCAATTTGCCTAGTTTGCATTGTGTGTCGGTTTTATTATTAAACATGCGAAATTCACAAGCATGAACAGATGATTCTCTACTAAATAAAGGCCCCTTGTTGTCGCATATGTAGAGGTTTAATTTTGTTGTGAAACATGATCTGAGTTCTTCATGATTTAAAGTGAAGAATTGATCTCGATGTGAATTGACTGCAAATAAGCCAACATCAGTTTCTATTGAAATAAGACTTCCATTTTTTTGTGTAGGAATGGAAGTTACTTCGAATAAATCGAAATGTTGTTGGTCGATAAGAGGCAGTTTTATTTCAAATATCACTTCATTTTTGGTCACTGCTCCTTCTGCTTTCATGATTTTGTAGAATTGTACAAGATTAGCAATATCAACTGGCAATGATCGAGCTGGCGGAAGATGGCCACTAATGGAATTGATTGTATTCCGTAATTGGTCAGGCGTGAGTAGTAATGGACTTATTTTTCCGTGGTGTGTGTCAGTCAGGACATTTATTATTTCTGAATGAATCCTTTGTAGATTGGCGGCCATTAACGTTAGTTGGGTTGTTAATGGTGTTATAAATTGAATAAGTCTGATTTGTTCCAAATCGTTGTTTACCTTATTCATTAAAAATCTAATTTTCCTTGTAATTCCGTGATTTTACCCTTTGTGGCTATTTCATCATGTTTAATTATATTAAGTGTAGAATCGATGATTGACGTATGGTTTTGAAGTAATCGTAGAATGTGGTCCTTATTTGCCTTGACCTGACTGATTGTCCTTGACATTTCTTCCGCATAATCAGAGTCCAAGACACCGAACAAAGTACGAGCAACGTTTCCAACGATGTTAAAGGCTGCTCTTCTTTTTCGAATTGTTGATAGTGTATCCTTATCATGAAGAAGTTCATCTCTGGAGTACTCAAAATTTTCGATTAACGTGTCGCAAGTGGATGATTGTTGTGTCCTTGAACACAATTTTCGAAGTACTGCTATTCCAGATGAAAATGTGCTGATCTCTGTCCAAAACGGAGCCAAATCGTAATATACTATCATTTTCCATTCTGCTGTTATGATTCTTGTTGTCCCGATACCTTCAAAGTATAATCCTGGTTCAGAGCCAAATTGATTAACTTGAATTGTCGTTCCAAGTACTACAGGAAGAAGCAACAAGGAGATGAAGATTGTCAGAACCAATGGATTGGTTATTGGTTTTCTTTTCTTTGTAGGTATGTTGTTTAAGTCCTTGTCACTTGATGGCCTGGTCCGTGAATTCACTGGTTCTTCCTGTGTTGGAGAGTTATTGGTGAATTCATCTTCATTGAATAACGGTGCCAATCTGTGAACTGGGCGTTTTGATAAACCTGATGCTGTTTTTAACTACTCTGACCATTCCGTCATTTCCTTTGTAGACCCTTTCTATTCTGCCGAGTGGCCATTGTAAAACAGGCAAGTTGTCTTCCTTGATGATGACCATTTGCCGTTCATGGACATTTGGTGATTGGTTATTCCATTTATACCTTTGTTGTAGTTGATTGAGGTATTCTCGGGACCAACGATTCCAGAATTCATATTTGAGTTGTGTGACCAATTTTCACCTAGTCGATAGTGTAGCTGTAGTATTTGGTGTATTCCTATCGATTTGTGCAGTCAAAGGTGCGCCAATTAAAAAATGCCCTGGGGTTAGTGCTGACAGATCATTTGGGACCGATGACAGTGGAGTTAGCGGTCGTGAATTTAGAATTGCTTCGATTTCGATGACAAGAGTTTCGAGCTCTTCATGAGTTAAAGATGCTGTAGATACGCTGCGCAACATTAAATGTTTGGCTGACTTAACCGCGGCTTCCCAAAGGCCTCCAAAATGTGGAGTTTTTGGGGGAATGAACTTGAAATTTATTCCACGGTCGCTACATGTTTTGATGATCCGTTCTCTTGGCGCTGGTGCAAAGATTGCGTCTTTTAATTCTTCCAGTTTATTTCTTGCCCCAACAAAATTGGTTGCGTTGTCACAGTATATGGTATCACAAAGACCACGCCGTGAAATAAAACGCTTGAGTGATCCAATAAACGCTTCAGTTGTAAGATCTGTAACTACCTCCAAATGGACTGCCTTTGTAGCAAAGCAACAGTAGACGGCAATATAAACCTTATGTGGTTTCTTTCCACGGTTCTTATAATGTACCCAGAATGGCCCACAAAAGTCCACACCAGTGTGCATGAAGGGTCGAGATGGTGTGACTCTAGATGCAGGTAAGTTTCCCATTATTTAGTTGAATAGTTTTGGTTTTGCCTTGGTACATCGAATGCAGTGTTGTACAACGCTTCTTGCCATGATTTTTCCCTTGATTATCCAAAATTGTTGTCGCGAAGCTGCTAACAGGTTTTGTGGGCCGCATTGAAGATTATCAATGTATAATTTGACTAATATCAATTTGGAAATTGGATCGTTATATGGCAGTAACATGGGGTGCTTAGAGTCGAATAATAATGTAGATTCTGCTAGGCGCCCACCAACTCTTAGAACACCCTTGTCGTCAAGAAAGGGTGCTAAAGTTTTAAGTGGGCTGGAATTGTCGATTTCAAGCTGGGCCTTAATCTGCTTGATTTCCTTGCCAAAATCAGAGATTTGTACAGCTGAAACGATTACTGTAAGTGCAGTATTCAATTCCTCAACGCTTAATGCATTTTGTGCTGGCCGTGCTCCCTTACTTATTTTGAGGTTTTTGATAAATCTTAATACATATCCCATTACTCTTTGTAGTATTTTAAAAGAGTTTCTATGACTCACGTTGTGCACAATATCGTCTAGCCTAGTGGACGTGGTTGCAAATACACCCTGGACCTTTTGGTTTCGTTCTTAATCTGTTGTGATTTCAACTTTATTAGAAAATGGCTTAGGCCAATGTGATGATTCTCCATGTAAGAACAGCGGGCCATAAAACCATAAATTGCACGTCATTAATTTAGTAGGCTGGAGTCCACGTGAAGTAATGTCAGCAGGATTTTCCTTTGAGCTTACATGGCGCCATTGAGTTTTAATGGTTAGGGAATGAATCTTGCTTACTCGATTAGCTACAAATGTTCGCAGTGATGACGACGACGAGTTTATCCACGAAAGTACGATTTCCGAATCTGTCCAAAAATAAGCAATATCCTTAGTTAATTGCAGGTCCTTTCTCACTCTTGATGTTAATTCAGCTCCAAGCACTGCAGCACATAGCTCTAAGCGAGGTAATGTTTGACGCTTCAGAGGTGCCACACGTGATTTGGCACATAATAATCTGACTATTAGTCTGTTATCCGGTAGTTTTGAGCGAAGGTAAACTGCAGAGCCATATGCCTTTTCGGAAGCGTCCACGAATGTGTGAATCTGAATTGTAGTTGGTTTCTGACCGTTAAAAACATGCCTAGAAAAACATGTGTTGTCTAGTGCCCTTAAATCGTGTCTGAAGGTTGACCAAGTTGTCTCCAACTCTGATGGTAGGGGATCATCCCAAGACAATTTGAGTAGCCATAATTGCTGAATAAGTATTTTTGCCGTGATGACAACTGGACCTGCGAGGCCTAATGGATAAAATATTTTTGCTATATCTGAAATGATTGTACGTTTTATTATGGTTGAGCTATTCTCTATGTTTGTAGTTACGCAAAATCCTAACGTTTTTGTAGAGGCGTTCTCAAAATCAAGATTAACTTCTTGATCCTGTGGAGGAATTCCCTGCAGTAACTTAGGATGGTTTGCACACCATTTTCGAAGCTTAAAACCTGCACCTTGAAGGAGTGTTGTCAATTGATTTTGCATTTCCAAGGCTGTGACTAAACTGTCTGATCCACTCACACCGTCATCAACATAAAAATTGTCGCGTAATGTTGTGGCGCCTAGTGGAAACCGCTCGAAGTTTTTCTCTGCTAGCTGTTGTAGACACTTAGTTGCTAAGTAGGGTGCTGAGGATGTTCCATAAGTTACTGTGTTGAGTTGATAGTGTCTTAGGGGATCATTTTCATTTTCTCTCCACATAATGAGTTGCAGGTTACGGTCGGCTGTGTCAACTAAGATTTGTCTGTACATCTTTTCGATGTCTGTTGTGAAGACAAATCTTGGTAGTCGAAATCGCAAAAGTATTGAGAATAGGTCGCTTTGCACTGTTGGACCAGTGTACATGATGTCATTTAGCGATAACCCTGATGCAGTTTTAGCGGATGCATCAAAAACAACACTTAACTGTGTGGTTGTGCTTGACGGTTTCAAAACGCTGTGATGAGGGATGAAGAAGTGAGGATGTTGGATATCATTAATACTGATTTCACTCATGTGTCCTAGTTTTATATATTGCTTCATGAATTCGACGTATTGCGTTTTTAGTTTTAAATCCCTTCCCAAACGTCTCTCTATTGCCAAAAATCTCTTGAATGCGAGAGACCTTGATTCTCCTAAGCTGCTTGGGTGATTGGAGAGTGGTAATTTAACGACAAATCGACCCTCGCTGTTTCTAATTGTAGTTTGGTGAAAATGGTTCTCACAGTGCTTGTCTGCTAAGGTGAGGCTGCTTTCAGTTCCATCGACGTCATCGAGTTTCCAGAATTGTTGTATTAGCTCGTTGGTTGATAGTTCTTCATGACTGAAGACTGCACAAGTAATGGTATCTGTTCCTGAATCATTATTAATTTTACCACTGATGATCCAACCCAGCAATGTGTTCTGTAGAATTGGTAATTCTGGTGAAAGCTCGATTCGACCAGTTGACATTAAGCTGAAGTAGAATTCTGCACCCAAAAGTACATCAATTTTTCCTGGATCGTAAAATTCTGGATCGGCCAGCTGAATATTTCCAGGAATTGACCATGAAGAAACGTCTAATGATCGAGCTGGTTGCGTTGGAACAATGTTTGGTAATACAAATGCTTCTACTCTTGAGGAAAAATTCGTTGTTCTTGATTAAAGTTCAAAATTGATGCGTTGTGTTGTATTTTTTGTTCGTTTACCAATGCCTTCAATGCATAACGCGGTCTCAGATGGAACAATTTGCAATCTTTTGATAAGTCGTTCAGTCACAAGGTTGATTTGAGAGCAGGAGTCTAGGATTGCCCTGAATTCACTAGACTGTCCGTTGCTTGCTGTTATTTTAATTTTGGCTGTAGCTAAAAGAACATAACTCCTGTGGGACGACATTGCTTCGGCTGCAGCTAATGATACTGAAGCCTTGGATGAAGTTTCCTTGTTAGGTTGTTGTTTAAGATTTTCTTGATATTGTCTCTCTTTAGGGGCCTGAGCTGTGAGGTTCAAGTGTAACAGTGAATTGTGCTTTTTATTACACTTAGTGCATGATCTTGCCTTGCATGTTCTTGTGCTGTGATCATGTTTGAAGCAATTACAGCATAATTTCTGCCTTTGTACCCAGTTCAAACGGTCCGCTGCAGATAACTTCAGGAATTCGTTGCAGTAATATATTGGATGAATTCCGATGGAACAAAAACTGCATCCCTTCTTAGTAGAAGCTGCTGCGATGGATGATGTTGCCCTTGATGTTGTTGATTTTTCCCTTCCGCCAAGAGCCTCCAATGATTGAAACCTATTTTCGAGGAACAACAAGAAGTCACTGATGGTTTGGATTTCCTTTGGGTTTTTTAATGATTGCTCGTACAACATGTGGGTCTGCCTGTCCAGCTTTTTTATGAGTATGTGCAAGAGTAATGGATCCCATGATGAAGTGTCTATGCTTAGATTCTTCAATGCTAAAATGCTCTCATGCAGCGCATCATAAAGATTTTTTATTGATGTTGATGACACATTATCTGCTGGTAATGTTGGATGTCCTATTATTCGTTGTAGTAAGGTTGACGCCAACACTCTCCTGTTTTGGTATCTGTCTTAAAGTGCCTTCCACGCAATGTCATAATTCTCCTGGGTCAGTGTTAAATGTCTGATGATTCTTTCGGCTTCACCAGTTAAATTTGACTTCAAGTACCACATCTTTTGTATTGCAGGTATTGAAGTTTTGTGTACCATTTCTGAGAAGATATCATAAAATTGTTGCCATTTTAAGTAGTCACCATCGAATTTCGGAACTGAAATTTTTGGCAGCCTGCATGCTGGAGAGGCCTCATTTATTAAAGTTTGTCCTTTGGATTTTGTCGACAAACTTATTATTCGCTCATGTACAAGCAATTCAGTATCCAGGTAAGCGTTGTAATCGTAGCCTTGATCTTCTGGAGTTGAGGTAATTTCCCACATCTTGTAGTTTAATGCCTCGATTTCGCTCCATAATTTTCTAAGACGTGATATGTTGCCCTCATAGTATTCTTGCGATTGCTCCTCTTCTGTATTTGCTATTCCTTTTGAATGACGACACAATGACGTCATGAATGCACTTTGTATGCGCAAGCTACTCGCTATGCTGAATGCTGATTGGTCGGTAGTGGCTCTTCCGCCCGTTCCCGTGACGTTTATAATGTTGGCACCATCTTGAGGTGTCGATTGAACATTAGTTTTTGCAAGTGATCCAAGTCGTTGCATTTGGTCTTGGAAAACATGTATGTACTCTGTCGATATTTCTTTGATCCTATCGTAGTACCCTGATGAAAAGTAATCGTGATTCGTCGGTAGATTGCTTAGCGAACGTAAGTTTCTGTCCTTTTCTTTGAACTGCTCCCAAGCGTTATTGAGTTTTTGAAACCGATCATTGAAATATGCGACGTTTGTCTTCCGGTCTGCGGAATCCTTTTTGAAGTTGGTGATGATCCTTTGTATTTCATCACCCGTATCCTTTAGGTACGTCACAAGCTCTTCGAATGTGGACATGTTTTTGGCCAAGAAAACTGAAGATTGGCTTGTAGAACGTTGTTTATACTCTCACTGATCTTCTGTTGAAGGATACTTTTTCCTTATCTGGGGTCACCAATGTTTGAATTGAATGTAGGAATTTGGCACATAAACCATTTCCTTAAATTTGTTGTTGAGATGTAGGAATTTGGCACTTGAACCAATTCCTTGAATGTTGATGTTGACTGTAGAGCAATTCCGAATGTAAATTAAACACAATGGTTCTTCGAATGTCTAAGTAAAACAGTGAAACTTTATTGAAAATTAATTTCTTATAAAGTAAAATTAAGCTTAATTAACAAATTAAATAAGTTCAATGAATAAAGTAAAACGAAGCTTAATTGACAAAAATATTAATTGCAATTCAACAATAACAACATGCTGTTGTTATTAATAAGCTGTTGTTGTTGCCTCAGGTTGATGACCAGAAAAGAGCTGCTTCCAATGTTGTTCTTTGTTGATGGCTGTAATTTGATGACAGCTATACATTCTCTCGTGTTAACATTCAGGCGTGTGTTGGCCTGTTTGCGACATAGTGCAAAAATGTTGATTGCAATTCAACAATAACAACATGCTGATGTTATTAATAAGCTGTTGTTGTTGCCTCAGGTTGATGACCAGAAAAGAGCTGATTCCAATGTTGTTCTTTGTTGATGGCTGTAATTTGATGACAGCTAAACATTCTCCCGCCCGTTGAGCTGTTGCTCAACTATTTGTCGCTGGCCTTATGTTGTAAAATTGAAACAGGTGTCAGCAAGCTTAAGAATTGAATTGTTCATCTCAATTAAATATGTACATTAAAGGATGACTCATTAATGTGACTTCGAGCTGGTTTTGGTGGTGCATACGTTGACATACTAGAATTTCGTTTGCGTTTAAGTATCCATAGTACACATATGACGAGTATTGTTATGGATAGCAGCAATGAAGTATAACTCACAATGTGATGGTGCTGGCTATTGGAAATCACTATTTCAGGTAGCCTGGAGAAGTCTTCATTTTCTAACTGGGTTTGAAGTGCAGTTAATTTTCCTATTTGAGTTTCGAATGGAGTAGAAGTTGAGTTAGATATTCCCTTTATTTCGTCTGATGTTGCCATCGAGCTGCCTTCCTTGAATCTAATGTATGAGGTATGCATGACGCTGGAAGATAAGCGATGGCCTTGAATGGTAATGGCATCACTCTTCATAGAGCAGTTTGGGTTCATTGTAAACATGCCTGAACCTGTTAGAGTTAATTGCGTAACTTGAGTGTCGCATACCACTGATATTTCGGTGTTTGAAATTGTTGCAAAGATCCACATATTTCTGTGTTTTAGTTGCGTCCAAGAAAAGGTTCCTTGCAATTTGCCTAGTTTGCATTGTGTGTCGGTTTTATTATTAAACATGCGAAATTCACAAGCATGAACAGATGATTCTCTACTAAATAAAGGCCCCTTGTTGTCGCATATGTAGAGGTTTAATTTTGTTGTGAAACATGATCTGAGTTCTTCATGATTTAAAGTGAAGAATTGATCTCGATGTGAATTGACTGCAAATAAGCCAACATCAGTTTCTATTGAAATAAGACTTCCATTTTTTTGTGTAGGAATGGAAGTTACTTCGAATAAATCGAAATGTTGTTGGTCGATAAGAGGCAGTTTTATTTCAAATATCACTTCATTTTTGGTCACTGCTCCTTCTGCTTTCATGATTTTGTAGAATTGTACAAGATTAGCAATATCAACTGGCAATGATCGAGCTGGCGGAAGATGGCCACTAATGGAATTGATTGTATTCCGTAATTGGTCAGGCGTGAGTAGTAATGGACTTATTTTTCCGTGGTGTGTGTCAGTCAGGACATTTATTATTTCTGAATGAATCCTTTGTAGATTGGCGGCCATTAACGTTAGTTGGGTTGTTAATGGTGTTATAAATTGAATAAGTCTGATTTGTTCCAAATCGTTGTTTACCTTATTCATTAAAAAATCTAATTTTCCTTGTAATTCCGTGATTTTACCCTTTGTGGCTATTTCATCATGTTTAATTATATTAAGTGTAGAATCGATGATTGACGTATGGTTTTGAAGTAATCGTAGAATGTGGTCCTTATTTGCCTTGACCTGACTGATTGTCTTTGACATTTCTTCCGCATAATCAGAGTCCAAGACACCGAACAAAGTACGAGCAACGTTTCCAACGATGTTAAAGGCTGCTCTTCTTTTTCGAATTGTTGATAGTGTATCCTTATCATGAAGAAGTTCATCTCTGGAGTACTCAAAATTTTCGATTAACGTGTCGCAAGTGGATGATTGTTGTGTCCTTGAACACAATTTTCGAAGTACTGCTATTCCAGATGAAAATGTGCTGATCTCTGTCCAAAACGGAGCCAAATCGTAATATACTATCATTTTCCATTCTGCTGTTATGATTCTTGTTGTCCCGATACCTTCAAAGTATAATCCTGGTTCAGAGCCAAATTGATTAACTTGAATTGTCGTTCCAAGTACTACAGGAAGAAGCAACAAGGAGATGAAGATTGTCAGAACCAATGGATTGGTTATTGGTTTTCTTTTCTTTGTAGGTATGTTGTTTAAGTCCTTGTCACTTGATGGCCTGGTCCGTGAATTCACTGGTTCTTCCTGTGTTGGAGAGTTATTGGTGAATTCATCTTCATTGAATAACGGTGCCAATCTGTGAACTGGGCGTTTTGATAAACCTGATGCTGTTTTTAACTACTCTGACCATTCCGTCATTTCCTTTGTAGACCCTTTCTATTCTGCCGAGTGGCCATTGTAAAACAGGCAAGTTGTCTTCCTTGATGATGACCATTTGCCGTTCATGGACATTTGGTGATTGGTTATTCCATTTATACCTTTGTTGTAGTTGATTGAGGTATTCTCGGGACCAACGATTCCAGAATTCATATTTGAGTTGTGTGACCAATTTTCACCTAGTCGATAGTGTAGCTGTAGTATTTGGTGTATTCCTATCGATTTGTGCAGTCAAAGGTGCGCCAATTAAAAAATGCCCTGGGGTTAGTGCTGACAGATCATTTGGGACCGATGACAGTGGAGTTAGCGGTCGTGAATTTAGATTTGCTTCGATTTCGATGACAAGAGTTTCGAGCTCTTCATGAGTTAAAGATGCTGTAGATACGCTGCGCAACATTAAATGTTTGGCTGACTTAACCGCGGCTTCCCAAAGGCCTCCAAAATGTGGAGTTTTTGGGGGAATGAACTTGAAATTTATTCCACGGTCGCTACATGTTTTGATGATCCGTTCTCTTGGCGCTGGTGCAAAGATTGCGTCTTTTAATTCTTCCAGTTTATTTCTTGCCCCAACAAAATTGGTTGCGTTGTCACAGTATATGGTATCACAAAGACCACGCCGTGAAATAAAACGCTTGAGTGATCCAATAAACGCTTCAGTTGTAAGATCTGTAACTACCTCCAAATGGACTGCCTTTGTAGCAAAGCAACAGTAGACGGCAATATAAACCTTATGTGGTTTCTTTCCACGGATCTTATAATGTACCCAGAATGGCCCACAAAAGTCCACACCAGTGTGCATGAAGGGTCGAGATGGTGTGACTCTAGATGCAGGTAAGTTTCCCATTATTTAGTTGAATAGTTTTGGTTTTGCCTTGGTACATCGAATGCAGTGTTGTACAACGCTTCTTGCCATGATTTTTCCCTTGATTATCCAAAATTGTTGTCGCGAAGCTGCTAACAGGTTCTATGGGCCGCATTGAAGATTATCAATGTATAATTTGACTAATATCAATTTGGAAATTGGATCGTTATATGGCAGTAACATGGGGTGCTTAGAGTCGAATAATAATGTAGATTCTGCTAGGCGCCCACCAACTCTTAGAACACCCTTGTCGTCAAGAAAGGGTGCTAAAGTTTTAAGTGGGCTGGAATTGTCGATTTCAAGCTGGGCCTTAATCTGCTTGATTTCCTTGCCAAAATCAGAGATTTGTACAGCTGAAACGATTACTGTAAGTGCAGTATTCAATTCTTCAACGCTTAATGCATTTTGTGCTGGCCGTGCTCCCTTACTTATTTTGAGGTTTTTGATAAATCTTAATACATATCCCATTACTCTTTGTAGTATTTTAAAAGAGTTTCTATGATTCACGTTGTGCACAATATCGTCTAGCCCAGTGGACGTGGTTGCAAATACACCCTGGACCTTTTGGTTTCGTTCTAAATCTGTTGTGATTTCAACTTTATTAGAAAATGGCTTAGGCCAATGTGATGATTCTCCATGTAAGAACAGCGGGCCATAAAACCATAAATTGCACGTCATTAATTTAGTAGGCTGGAGTCCATGTGAAGTAATGTCAGCAGGATTTTCCTTTGAGCTTACATGGCGCCATTGAGTTTTAATGGTTAGGGAATGAATCTTGCTTACTCGATTAGCTACAAATGTTCGCAGTGATGACGACGACGAGTTTATCCACGAAAGTACGATTTCCGAATCTGTCCAAAAATAAGAAATATCCTTAGTTAATTGCAGGTCCTTTCTCACTCTTGATGTTAATTCAGCTCCAAGCACTGCAGCACATAGCTCTAAGCGAGGTAATGTTTGACGCTTCAGAGGTGCCACACGTGATTTGGCACATAATAATCTGACTATTAGTCTGTTATCCGGTAGTTTTGAGCGAAGGTAAACTGCAGAGCCATATGCCTTTTCGGAAGCGTCCACGAATGTGTGAATCTGAATTGTAGTTGGTTCCTGACCGTTAAAAACATGCCTAGAAAAACATGTGTTGTCTAGTGCCCTTAAATCGTGTCTGAAGGTTGACCAAGTTGTCTCCAACTCTGATGGTAGGGGATCATCCCAAGACAATTTGAGTAGCCATAATTGCTGAATAAGTATTTTTGCCGTGATGACAACTGGACCTGCGAGGCCTAATGGATCAAATATTTTTGCTATATCTGAAATGATTGTACGTTTTATTATGGTTGAGCTATTCTCTATGTTTGTAGTTACGCAAAATTAGTCTGCCTTAGGAATCCAGGTTAATCCTAACGTTTTTGTAGAGGCGTTCTCAAAATCAAGATTAACTTCTTGATCCTGTGGAGGAATTCCCTGCAGTAACTTAGGATGGTTTGCACACCATTTTCGAAGCTTAAAACCTGCACCTTGAAGGAGTGTTGTCAATTGATTTTGCATTTCCAAGGCTGTGACTAAACTGTCTGATCCACTCACACCGTCATCAACATAAAAATTGTCGCGTAATGTTGTGGCGCCTAGTGGAAACCGCTCGAAGTTTTTCTCTGCTAGCTGTTGTAGACACTTAGTTGCTAAGTAGGGTGCTGAGGATGTTCCATAAGTTACTGTGTTGAGTTGATAGTGTCTTAGGGGATCATTTTCATTTTCTCTCCACATAATGAGTTGCAGGTTACGGTCGGCTGTGTCAACTAAGATTTGTCTGTACATCTTTTCGATGTCTGTTGTGAAGACAAATCTTGGTAGTCGAAATCGCAAAAGTATTGAGAATAGGTCGCTTTGCACTGTTGGACCAGTGTACATGATGTCATTTAGCGATAACCCTGATGCAGTTTTAGCGGATGCATCAAAAACAACACTTAACTGTGTGGTTGTGCTTGACGGTTTCAAAACGCTGTGATGAGGGATGAAGAAGTGAGGATGTTGGATATCATTAATACTGATTTCACTCATGTGTCCTAGTTTTATATATTGCTTCATGAATTCGACGTATTGCGTTTTTAGTTTTAAATCCCTTCCCAAACGTCTCTCTATTGCCAAAAATCTCTTGAATGCGAGAGACCTTGATTCTCCTAAGCTGCTTGGGTGATTGGAGAGTGGTAATTTAACGACAAATCGACCCTCGCTGTTTCTAATTGTAGTTTGGTGAAAATGGTTCTCACAGTGCTTGTCTGCTAAGGTGAGGCTGCTTTCAGTTCCATCGACGTCATCGAGTTTCCAGAATTGTTGTATTAGCTCGTTGGTTGATAGTTCTTCATGACTGAAGACTGCACAAGTAATGGTATCTGTTGCTGAATCATTATTAATTTTACCACTGATGATCCAACCCAGCAATGTGTTCTGTAGAATTGGTAATTCTGGTGAAAGCTCGATTCGACCAGTTGACATTAAGCTGAAGTAGAATTCTGCACCCAAAAGTACATCAATTTTTCCTGGATCGTAAAATTCTGGATCGGCCAGCTGAATATTTCCAGGAATTGACCATGAAGAAACGTCTAATGATCGAGCTGGTTGCGTTGGAACAATGTTTGGTAATACAAATGCTTCTACTCTTGAGGAAAAATTCGTTGTTCTTGATTAAAGTTCAAAATTGATGCGTTATGTTGTATTTTTTGTTCGTTTACCAATGCCTTCAATGCATAACGCGGTCTCAGATGGAACAATTTGCAATCTTTTGATAAGTCGTTCAGTCACAAGGTTGATTTGAGAGCAGGAGTCTAGGATTGCCCTGAATTCACTAGACTGTCCGTTGCTTGCTGTTATTTTAATTTTGGCTGTAGCTAAAAGAACATAACTCCTGTGGGACGACATTGCTTCGGCTGCAGCTAATGATACTGAAGCCTTGGATGAAGTTTCCTTGTTAGGTTGTTGTTTAAGATTTTCTTGATATTGTCTCTCTTTAGGGGCCTGAGCTGTGAGGTTCAAGTGTAACAGTGAATTGTGCTTTTTATTACACTTAGTGCATGATCTTGCCTTGCATGTTCTTGTGCTGTGATCATGTTTGAAGCAATTACAGCATAATTTCTGCCTTTGTACCCAGTTCAAACGGTCCGCTGCAGATAACTTCAGGAATTCGTTGCAGTAATATATTGGATGAATTCCGATGGAACAAAAACTGCATCCCTTCTTAGTAGAAGCTGCTGCGATGGATGATGTTGCCCTTGATGTTGTTGATTTTTCCCTTCCGCCAAGAGCCTCCAATGATTGAAACCTATTTTCGAGGAACAACAAGAAGTCACTGATGGTTTGGATTTCCTTTGGGTTTTTTAATGATTGCTCGTACAACATGTGGGTCTGCCTGTCCAGCTTTTTTATGAGTATGTGCAAGAGTAATGGATCCCATGATGAAGTGTCTATGCTTAGATTCTTCAATGCTAAAATGCTCTCATGCAGCGCATCATAAAGATTTTTTATTGATGTTGATGACACATTATCTGCTGGTAATGTTGGATGTCCTATTATTCGTTGTAGTAAGGTTGACGCCAACACTCTCCTGTTTTGGTATCTGTCTTAAAGTGCCTTCCACGCAATGTCATAATTCTCCTGGGTCAGTGTTAAATGTCTGATGATTCTTTCGGCTTCACCAGTTAAATTTGACTTCAAGTACCACATCTTTTGTATTGCAGGTATTGAAGTTTTGTGTACCATTTCTGAGAAGATATCATAAAATTGTTGCCATTTTAAGTAGTCACCATCGAATTTCGGAACTGAAATTTTTGGCAGCCTGCATGCTGGAGAGACCTCATTTATTAAAGTTTGTCCTTTGGATTTTGTCGACAAACTTATTATTCACTCATGTACAAGCAATTCAGTATCCAGGTAAGCGTTGTAATCGTAGCCTTGATCTTCTGGAGTTGAGGTAATTTCCCACATCTTGTAGTTTAATGCCTCGATTTCGCTCCATAATTTTCTAAGACGTGATATGTTGCCCTCATAGTATTCTTGCGATTGCTCCTCTTCTGTATTTGCTATTCCTTTTGAATGACGACACAATGACGTCATGAATGCACTTTGTATGCGCAAGCTACTCGCTATGCTGAATGCTGATTGGTCGGTAGTGGCTCTTCCGCCCGTTCCCGTGACGTTTATAATGTTGGCATCATCTTGAGGTGTCGATTGAACATTAGTTTTTGCAAGTGATCCAAGTCGTTGCATTTGGTCTTGGAAAACATGTATGTACTCTGTCGATATTTCTTTGATCCTATCGTAGTACCCTGATGAAAAGTAATCGTGATTCGTCGGTAGATTGCTTAGCGAACGTAAGTTTCTGTCCTTTTCTTTGAACTACTCCCAAGCGTTATTGAGTTTTTGAAACCGATCATTGAAATATGCGACGTTTGTCTTCCGGTCTGCGGAATCCTTTTTGAAGTTGGTGATGATCCTTTGTATTTCATCACCCGTATCCTTTAGGTACGTCACAAGCTCTTCGAATGTGGACATGTTTTTGGCCAAGAAAACTGAAGATTGGCTTGTAGAACGTTGTTTATACTCTCACTGATCTTCTGTTGAAGGATACTTTTTCCTTATCTGGGGTCACCAATGTTTGAATTGAATGTAGGAATTTGGCACATAAACCATTTCCTTAAATTTGTTGTTGAGATGTAGGAATTTGGCACTTGAACCAATTCCTTGAATGTTGATGTTGACTGTAGAGCAATTCCGAATGTAAATTAAACACAATGGTTCTTCGAATGTCTAAGTAAAACAGTAAAACTTTATTGAAAATTAATTTCTTATAAAGTAAAATTAAGCTTAATTAACAAATTAAATTAGTTCAATGAATAAAGTAAAACGAAGCTTAATTGACAAAAATATTAATTGCAATTCAACAATAACAACATGCTGTTGTTATTAATAAGCTGTTGTTGTTGCCTCAGGTTGATGACCAGAAAAGAGCTGCTTCCAATGTTGTTCTTTGTTGATGGCTGTAATTTGATGACAGCTAAACATTCTCTCGTGTTAACATTCAGGCGTGTGTAGGCCTGTTTGCGACATAGTGCAAAAATATTGATTGCAATTCAACAATAACAACATGCTGATGTTATTAATAAGCTGTTGTTGTTGCCTCAGGTTGATGACCAGAAAAGAGCTGATTCCAATGTTGTTCTTTGTTGATGGCTGTAATTTGATGACAGCTAAACACACATTTTACGTTCATATTTTTAATTATAAAAATATACAATCACTAAAAAAACATTATATTAAATCATTAATATTACATTCACAATAATCACTAATAATATTCAACTGTTCAGTTGACTCCATTTGCTGCAGCTAGCCGGGCTGCATTTTGCATGTTCGTCAAGTATTCATCTTCTTTTTATAAATAAATACCACTCAAGCCATGTATAGCACTAGCAGCGTACAAGTCAATACTAAACAACAAACATCGCATTACTGATGAATTCAAATAGTAAATTTCTTACTGCAGTGCAGTTTTATTACTACTAAACGTAAAACATCAAGAAAATGCAACCGTTGTCCAAATTGTTTTCAGCTTTGGGCCGTGAACATTTTTGTCGGTTGGCTGGAAATTTTTAGATGACTGAGAAGCTCTCTCAGTTTCCAGTTTTTTCTTTTACCCGCGAAAACAACAAGAAATTTGTCCGTGTCCGCTACGTGTGACATGCACCTAAAGGCGAATTTACACGATTCACTATCATCGTTCACTTTGGATGAATCATCTGATTTGTAAAATGTAAATTGAGTTTCATCTTTAAAATGAAGATGATTGTCATCCACATTGAAAAGTGAAAGAAGTAGAAGGTCTTCCTATTTTTGATGAAAGTGAAAGCAAACCGAACTGATGTGTCTTTCGTAATAAAACACAATCGAAAGGTGTTAACATAATTTCAAGCAGAAAGTTTATATTTTTTTTATTTAATTGCCGAATAGCTTTTATTTATTTAATTTTTTTAAACGTCAATAAAATTAAACAGCCAACGAATATATTTTGACATTCAACCCCGAATCATGCATCAAATATCTAATTTACACTTTGAATAATGTAAATTAAAAATTGATTCACTGTCATCGTTTTGAGTGAAATGTGTAAATTCGCCTTAAGAGAAATCAGGTATGTACAGCTGAATTGCTGCCTGCTAAATAATAGGTTTAATTAATATTAATGGTATTCCCTTAACGCTTCTTAAACTGCTTAAACCTCTTAAACTGCTTAACTTTAAGCAATTGGGGAATTTTAAGCAAATTTTGTATGGAACATTTTATACAAGGTTTAAGCTACAATTTCTATGCGTAAATTATGTAAACATGTTTGCTTAAACTATCAGCTGTCAAACTTGAAACAATTCTATTATATGCTCAATTAATTACTGCTGAAATGCAGATTGTTTTAAGTATTTAATTAATTTTTTTCTTTTCACTTTGCTTAGGCATCATAAATGTTTAAATTTTATATTGTTCAATTTATAAAATTAGCTGTTATTGACATATGCGCGGAAAATTAAACAGAATGACAAAGAGCGCACTCCCTTAACAAGAGCTCTGAAGTTTACATGTTTACGAAATGGGAAATTTAAATTATTAAGGGAATACCATTAATATTTCTTACTGCCATTTTAATAACAAAATACCATGCATATGTGTTAGTGAATACTAAATATTTTTTTTTAATGTGTTAAAGTTTCGGTTAGGAGTGTAGGGTACACTACTTGTCATTACTTTAGATATTTACAAAAAGTAGTCTACTCCCGGGTAAAAATTAACTCCTAATAAAAATAAGGAGGAGCCATCGGAGACCGACTCAGCATCCTCTGGCATAATTTCAATTGGCGAATGATAAGGAGAAGATGACCAAGAGGTGACTGATTGAGACGAGTAAATTTCCCTGATAATTTCATTATCGGAGAGATTCATAATAGTGATAAATTTTTTTTATCAGAGAAGTAGCATACCCTATTATTGGTGAGATGTTCGCTTCTTAACATACTTTCACGTTCGAAAATCTCTTGTTACTATATTCAAAGTGGCTGCCGTAGCCTAGTGGGTAGAGTGCGCGGCCCCTTAGCTAAAGAACCGTGGTAGACTCGTTTCAATTCCAGCTCAGACATAAAGTTTTTTCAATTGAATTAATTTTTCTGTTCAGTCGTCACCTCTCTGCAGACAATGGCAAACCTCAGAGAGTAAAAATTTCCATGTAAAGCTTCTTGAGAACATAAGCCGTTTGGAGTCGGCATAAAACTCGTAGGTCCAGTTCTCAATCATTTGTGATCAAATATTTAATAACACACACAACACAACTGATCAATAGAAGCTAGGTCAAAGTTCTTCCAAGGGCTGAAATGGCCAGTTTATTTATTTATTTATATTTATACTATATTCAAAGTTCAAATTGGTACAATACCTTGGGACTTTTCTTTCCAACTTTTCCATTTCATGGGCCACTGTTAGAGAGAGCAGGGAAAGGCATAAAGTAACACCGGTCCCATTAGTGTCTTGTAAAGGAGAATTTGTAACGGGCCGAAGTTTTCACAGTCACCTAACCGAACGTCAAAACTTATTTAAAATTGAATTTAAATTTCGTTGGAGTGGTGGTACCATCTTTATGAGGTGGCAGCCCTGTATATTTTGTTTTGAGAGCGCCCAGTAAGAGCGCTCCTGGTATATATTGACTAGACTGACAGGTGCTGCCACCTCAAACAGGGGGCACCAACGCCCCGGTCAAGTGACCCACGGACACTAGGTTGGCCACGGCTGCACGTGCTAGTTTGCCATAGCTAGCAGTTCGGTGAGATGCAGGGTGGGGTCTTGTGGCCGTCCACGTGTACCCTCGCCGTACAAATAATCACGTGCATTCGTCATCAGCACGTCGGTGATTCAATAAAAAAAAACTATTTATGAAAATTAAAGTAAAAATTTATACCTAATAAAAGAACAATTTGCAATTACATATCTATAATTAGTTGTGCAAATGAAATTAGATTTTTAGTTGTATTATGTAGTACATATAAGTGGGAGTTTGTCTAAGTTTTTAATAGGTAGTTTTATTTGTAGATTAAAAAAAAATAATCTTCAGTTTTATTTTCCTTTAGTTTGTTTAGTTTTCTTTACTTAATTTTAGTTTGAAAATATATGTAAATATAAAAAGTTTATTTGTTAACTACGTGGCTGTAATGTATGACTAGCTTGATCTGTTATACTATCAGTAAATTAAAAAGTCGACTGCCACTTGGCTCAATATTATTACAGAATAATTTACTGCTGCTCACATTTTCTCTTGACGATTGTCCTAAAATACAAGGGTGAAAGAGACAACTGCAGCTGTACATACAGGCACTAAAAATACTATATACAATTGTAAGGAACACAATTTTTACAAATTCTATTCTTACATGTCTTATTAAGCATCTCTTTTTTTAGCTTACAACTGGGTCAGGTACCTTTCTTAAAACACACAAAGGCCCCGTTGAAATGGCAGTTTCAGCAGCGCCATATCCGGACGAGGTAACCGCTAAGGGACCTCACCGGGCGCGCGTCTAGTGACTCGTTCACAGCAGCGCAACCTATGACACATCAGCGCCATGGAAGAAATTTACGCGATAAAGAATAAAATCTTAAATTACTACATTGAAAATTACACTTAAAGCAATAATATATATAAATATTACTATATATATTGAAGAATATTTTATTCAGTAACTAAGTAACTAGTAATTAGCAGTAAACAATAAACTAAGAAATAGAATGGATTTTTTTCGTTTAAGATAATTATGATAAGATTTTAAAATAAGTCTAGTTACAAATTTATAAATATTGATCCTAATAAAAAAATGAATTAATAAAATTAACTACCAAATAGAATTGTTAGTTGAGAAGGACCAGCCTGACGTCAACGGGTAAGGAGAGTTACCACGACCTAACCAGGGTCGTCGCCAGGTCCGTTGTAGGTTCAAGCTAGTCATCTCCTTACTCAGGTGATACCCCACACCCAGCCGCAAATGTATTGCCAACTGGGATGACTCAATACTCACATACATATTTTTCTTCTCATTTCATGTACACGCGAACATCCACACGTACCCTATGGGATAAGGCCGATTGGTACCTGGTGCCAACAGAACGAAACGGAACAAACATCCGATTATAAGGGGAAATGTACGCGAGCGCAAAGAAGAGGAAGCATGGCGTGGCGTGCACGAGAAGTTATAAAAGACAGAACATCAAAGAATCGAGAGCTTTTGTTGAAACGCGTGCTAGCGACCAGACGTCTGGCGCAACTCGGAGTATATCGCGGAAAAAGGCAATACCAGGAGGCAGCGACTTCAGACGAGCAGCAACTTTATTAGACGTCGACTGCAACGGAGCAGCACCCGCAAATAACGTCGACGGCGCAGTAGCGGCAACAGCAGTAACTGGCGACGGCACCACAGGAGCACAACTGCGCCACAGCCGACAACTGAATAAGAGGACGGACATCCTGACGTCGACGGCGTCACAACACAGCAGAGAAAAGCAGGAATTACGTAAATATAGTGTCGAGTGGCTCCCCTTATGGGAAATTCTTACAATTTATTATATTTAATTTCTAAAATTTTTATATTTAATTCTTTATTAATGTAAGGCTATAGAAGTTCAACCAGGTCATTTAAGGACATAGAATAGTATATTTTTCCCTCATTTATTATTTAATTCAGCAGGGCCTGAAAGGTCACTTATAACGAATCATTAAATTCTAGGGTCGTGCAGAAAACCTTAAAGAAGCTAAAATTAAATTAAATTCGTTGTGGTTTAAATAAATGAAATGCCAGTAGGCTAAATCGTGTCAAACGTTGGGTTCCGTGGAACAATAAAGTGCGCGTAATCGAGTGGCAGGGATGAGAATAGTATAGGGATTTCCTGAGTGTTAGAACTAGGTCCAGAGTATGGAGCAACAAGTACCAGTGGACGATCGTGTGGTGAGCTTGAGGCCCGGGATGGCCAGCCTCTTGTCTCACCAGACCACCGAGCTACACGCTCGAAATTTGTTGACACTAGGTCGAAAGTAGGTAGTGGACGACGGACGGACCACCCGGCTAGAGTAGGACAGGAGTATATGATAGGGACGACTGGGGAACCGGAGACCAGGGATGGCCAGCCTCTGTTAACCCAGTGCGTCAAGAGGACGGACACGACAGACGAGATGACGGGCAGGGATGGAATGATGCAGGTTAACACTTGAAGCGAAACGGAAGTAGCACCGCGTACGATAGGGCACAGGTGGTGGGCTTGGAGGCCAGGGAAGGCTTTCGTCCACCAAAAGTAAGTGGTTCAGTGAAACTTAGAGCCCGGGATGGCCAGCTCTTTATATCGCCGAATTCCACGGATTAACCTTGAAGCTATAGAAGCTCGAAAGTACCTAAGCTATAAAATAGCCCTAGACCAGAGGGTTCATACCCGAAGTAGCGCACCCTACCCACTACCACGGAACCCAACCGACCTAAATAAAAATCTGTAGGCATCACAACTGAAACTTAATAATATAAAAGAGAAAAGGAAAGAAAAGAAGTGAATTAAATGAAGAAAATAAAGAAAACAACACAAAGTGTTTAAAATATATCATAATTAAGCATAGTTATACGGTAAGCCACACTAATCAGTGTGATTTATATTACATAATTAAGTTACACACAGAACGTAGGCAATAAGATTTCGATGTTAATTTAAGAAATTAGTTTTAAGAACACACGAAAGGATTTTTAGTATTTAAATAAACATTTGTAAATCAGAGATAATTGGTGTTTGATTCGGTGTCTGACACAGACAAATAAATAATTGTGCGGACCCTGGATCCGGCGAGTGCACCCTCGGCCGGATATATAGGTCCTTACAAAGGCGCCCGAGCAGGGACACCGAATCAACACCATGCGGTAACTTAATTAAAGACTTGGTCAGTTGATGCAATAGTGTTGTGAATTTCGTGTGCTCTTATTTTAGTCAACCGAAAACTAAGGAGCAGATTCGGTGAGGTCTACCCTGCTAAAGCAGGCAGGTTTAAAACATTAATAAGGTTTTTAATATATTATTTAACATTTAATCTTGGTAAGTGCATTTACGCCGAGCTTTAACTCGCCTCCATTTTTTTTTGAGCCACTGTAGCAAAAGAGCCTACTGGTACAACGGGAGGTCAAAGTCAACGGTGTGTATTTTGCGTAAATTAAAACGGCGTAATATTATAAAGATAACGCTCTAATATACCACGGCAACGTTAGGATTTAGTTGCCATTCTTGAAAAAAGGGGGGAAAAAACCCCACAAAATAAGAAATTTTTAATATTTTGAATTTTGCTAAATATTTTGAATCGGAACCAAAGAAGGGTTCGAGAAGGTCTGATTTGCCAGAAGTAGGCAATTAGAGAAATTAGATAGAAAAAAAAATAGAAATAACTAAAACTTAAATAATAATACTTGCATAAATTTCAAATTGGGTGCATGAGCCTGATTGCCCGATTTTATACTTAGGAATATTTTGTTTAAATTGATTTTTTTGAAAATTTTGAAGAACCGTGTAACTATCCTTATGCGTTACGTTTGGTTTGTTTCGAAAAAAAAAAAACAAAAAAAAAATGCGCAGTACAAATAATTGCGTATATAACAGCAAGATGCTGTATTACAGAAAATAAATAATAAACGATTGGCCTAAAGATAGACAGTTACTATCTCGGCAAGGTCAGACTACCGGTCAAGTACGCCGATCATGATCCAAAGTGGGCCAAGAGAACCACGATCATATAATTCCGCGTCACTGGCATCTGCGCTCAAGCCATAAGCTCGTTTAGTCGTCTATTGAAGGTGGACGCTATTTCTCAAACGCGTTCTTCAAGTGAGCAAGACTGACACACTCAGGATAAATTCAGCATGGCTGGTAAACGTAACTAGCCACCTGCTGCAAAGCACACAGAAAGGCGCAGATTTAGTGTCATTTCCGAAAATCGAACTATTTATTATAATTAATTTTTTTATTTTACACCTAAAAGGTGGACGCTGGTTCGCTAAGAGAACCAGCCATACAAATTATTAAAGGCTGAATCCTAAGGGAGGTCTTACCCACTTGCATTTTTATTGTGGCGTAAAGTAAGAAAACGCAGTTAGCCACACTTGAAAAAAATCAATATTATTGCTTAGTACCATTTATTAAATAACGGCTCACTAGACGCGAGCCAACAACTAACTTTGATTCATATTTAAATCTTAATAGGACTTGTACAAGGAGAAGAATTTGTAAAATCAGCTGCCCTTACATTTTCCTCTGAATCGAGAGGAAGTGAGCAGTCCACAACCAGCTACAAAGTATATACATCCAAAATAAAAAAAAATAAAAAATAATATATAAAGAAAAAAAAAATAACAACAAGGAAGAATATTTGAAATCAACCCTTCACCACCATGGTTAAGACATCATGGATCTACTCCTTACGTAAGAACGACCTGCTCGTATATGCCGATGAATTTGGCTTTAATTCAGAGGGAACTGTCGACGAGCTACGAAAAAAATTTGCGGCTGTTACCACCGACATGGAAGAAGATCCCAAGCTACATCAACGACTGGCTGAATTAGAAATAAAACATTTCGAGAAGCGGTCCACGTCACCACGGCCACCGGCTATTCCGATCGGTGACACACCAGCGGCATCAGAAAAAATTCAACTGGTCCAGCCCGATTCTAAGCGCGAGTCGTCACTCAGACCAACGGGAGCAGTGAGCAAAGACGTCGCAGCTGTAGACAACACCACCACTCAGAAGTTGATACATGTTCAAAATTTTGCCAAGGATCGTTACCGAGATACCGCATACGGGGGTGCCATCGACCAGGTCCGACGATGGTCGGTCAGATTTGATGGCAGGCAAGATCCGCTAGGCTTCATAGAGCGCATCGAAGAATTGACCGAGGTATATGGTCTCAGCGCTGAATACTAACCCCGGACTATGCCGGAGTTGTTAACCGAAAGCGCGCTTATCTGGTGGCGAAACAATAAAACCACACTCGACTCTTGGAATGAATTCAAGGAAAAGTTTTTGCAATATTTTCTACCAACGTGATTCTTTGAACGCCTCGAAGACCAGATTCGTGGGCGGATCCAGAGGCGAAATGAACGGTTTAAGGATTATAGTCTGGACCTTCTGAACCTGATGCGGCACGCCAATTACCCACCGCTACAAAAATTAGAGCGAGTGTTCCGTAACTGCCGCCATGAATACCAACTGTATATCAGACGTCGAGATTTTACCACTTTTGATGACTTGTTGGCCATGGCAGAGGATTATGAGACCATCCGTGGAGAAGGAAGCCCAGCCAGGGCGTCACCAGCACTTAGAGATGGCCCCGCCCTACCAGCCATCCAAGAAGCACAACAACGAGGTATGCTGACCTTACCCTCGGAAGGAACCCACGAGAGGCCGGTACAAAATTATCGAGAACGAACAGAAGCTCAACATTTAAGAACAACTTGTACCATATGTGGCCAAGTGGGCCACCTTTCCAAACACTGTTGGAACAAACAAGTGATCTTCGGCAGCGACCGCGAACAGCAGGAGAGGCTGTCTACAGAATGCGACCGATGTTGTAATCCGGGAAACGTCAACGGGCCCGCTCCAGCAGGAGGCGAGAGCGTGGCCAACCCACTTCATCCTCCATAAAACTAAACCACGACCTACAGTCCGATGGACGGCACATCCACGCGCGCGTCAAGATTGGACCCTATCTACAAAGTGCGACAATTGACACCGGAGCCTCACGAAGCTTTGTGAGCCAGATGCTTGGAGCTAAGCTGCAAACGCCAACAAACAGGAGATCGATCACGTCAAACGTGCGGCTAGCCGACGGATCGGTGAGGGCGGTGTCCGAGAGCCTGACCGTTCGGATCACCCTGGGCATAAAGACCTGCGAAATGGCACTGTGGATTCTACCAGGTGTCGCAGATGATTTACTCCTGGGAATGGATTTCCTCACACAAATGGGTGCTGAAATGAGCTGTGGCGGACAAACCCTCACGCTGCGGCCACCAGTACCACACATGCTGACAGAACACGCTTGCACCAACATAAGCGACGAACCTGCACCTTCGACTACAACAGTGGATGATTTTCTCCATGAAGAGCTGAAACAATTTGAAAATCTGCAGGGTACGGCTAGAGTGACGCCCCAAAAAATCGTCATGTTAGACGAAAGACCGTTGAAACAGCGATACTTTCCAAGGAATCCAGTAATGCAGGAGATCATAAACAAGGAAGTGGACGAACTGTTAGCGAAAGGCTGCATAGAGCCCTCAAATAGCCCGCATAGCGCACCAATCGTGTTGGTTCGGAAAAAGACGGGTACATGGCGGCTCTGTGTGGACTATAGACAGCTGAACGCGAAATCTGTACCTGACGCTTACCCACTGCCCCGGATCCATCACATTCTGGATCGGCTGCGAAATGCCCGATTTATAAGTAGCCTCGACCTTAAAAATGGCTACTGGCAGATACCGATGGACCCCAGCAGCAAACCACTCACAGCTTTCACCGTGCCCGGACGTGGGCTTTTCCAGTGGCGCGTAATGCCGTTTGGCCTGCATTCGGCACCAGCCACTTTTCAGCGCGCACTAGACGGAGTCATCGGGCCAGAGATGGAACCATACGCGTTCGCCTACCTCGATGACATTATTTTTTATTTTTTTTTTATTTATTTAATTTAATTATTATGTTCACATATAAGACAAAGTCTTTTAAATGCAGTAAGAAATCAAAGAATTACAACAAGTTATAACCAACAAATAAATAAAAACAAAAAATTTTAAATTACTTATTTTAATTTTAAATTAAAAAAAAATTGTAAGCAACGACTAGATTTAACTTTAAATTTTAAATTTAAGTTATAATCAACAAACAAATGCATTTCACTCAAGAAATTAAATTTAGTTATATGCTTAAATTTTAACAATAAATTATAATTGAATCGAATTAAGACTTATGTATAAATTACCTTTAAGGAACTTTATCAAATAATTAAGAAGATAACATTAATAAAATAGAAAATAGGAGAAAGAAGAAAGATAGTATCAAGAAAAGTGTTGAAATATGGCATGCTTAAAGTTGTGCTTATTTCGGATACTTTTGATTCTTGAAGGTAGCGAATTCCACATTCTGATAGCGTTCACAAAAAAGAGTCTGTTAGAATTCAAAAAATTGTATACAGGAATTACAAGGTTCATATTTCTGGTCGAACTACAAAACTGTAACTTATTAAATAAGTAATTAGGAGTTTGTGTATAAATCAAGTTATGCAAGAAAATACAGTTTCTAGCATCCAAATAATTGAAAATATTGCAACCAAGTACTCGATTGCTCAAATGACTTATACGGTCAAACTTTTTAAGACCATAAACGTATCTGATAGCATTATTAAACACAAGTTGTAACTTAAGCTTTGACCTCGAAGCAAGCTTACTGTATACAACTTCTGAGTAGGAAATTATTGGCATTATGAGTTGAACCACTAGCTTTCGTCTAGTCTCAACAGGCACAAATGATGAAGTTCTCCTCAGGTTCCGTAGGATATAGTAAACTTTACAAACAACAGAGTTTATATGATCTTCACAGGAAAGTGAGGAGTTAATATAGTAACCGAGATTTTTAACTTTACCCATAAATTTCAAGTCGACTCCATTCAGAAAAATGGCTGGTATATCAGAAAAAGAGTATCTAGACTTAAAAATTGGCAGAACAAATGATTTAAGAGAGTTAAGATTAAGCTTATTAGCTTTAGCCCAATCTACTATTTTACTCATGTCTTCATTTACCTCAATACATAAATCATCAACAAGATCAATTGGTTTGGACAAGTACAGCTGAAGATCATCAGCATATGCATGCAATGGTTACATGACGGCATTTAAGATTAAGAAAATATCATTAACAAACATTGCAAATAAAAGCGGACCAAGTACCGAGCCTTGAAGAACTCCACAGGATAAATTGTTAAAAGCAGACAGACTTTTTCCCACCCTTACTCTTTGAGACCTTCCAACTAAGTAATTATATAACAGACGGACCGCAGTAATAGAAAACCCAAAATTAAGTTCTAGTTTTTGACATAGTAATAAATGGTCAACAGAGTCAAATGCTTTTGAAAAGTCCAACATGCAAAGCAAGCTTATATGCCCCATATCATATGACAATCTTATGTCATCTAGGATCTTCACAATAGCTGCAGCTGTGGCCAGGTCGAAAACCAGATTGAAGTGGTAACATAAGGTTACATTTTCTAATGTGTTCGGAGATTTGTACAGCCATGAGAGACTCACATACTTTTGATAAAGCTGGTAAAAGACTTACCGGACGAAAATCACACGGTTCACAGGCATTGGGTTTTTTAGCTATAGGAATGATTGTAGCAGCTTTCCACGCATCAGCGAAGCAAGAACTTGTGAAACAGTGATTCATTATGTGTGTCAAAGTGCTTATGATGAAAGGTAAAATTATTTTTATAAATTTAATAGCTATTCCATCTTCACCCACTGCATTTGATTTAATATTATTAACGCAACGAGCAACATCACACTCATTCACAGCAACAAACTGAAAATTACATGGCCTTTCGGTAGTAAAACCTATCGTATTATCGACAGAAGTGTTATAAGTAGATGTTGAGGTAGCGATAAAATAATCGTTAAGAATATTAGGAGCAATTGGAAAATCATCGGATTTCACATTATATACTCCAGCCAGTCGTAAATTGTTCCAAAGATTTTTGGAAGGTTGTGCCAAACTTAGCTTCGACATGAAAAAAGTGCGTTTAGACAATTTAACAATGCAGTTAGCTAAATTTCTAGCTCTTTTGTGCTGTTCCCAATTAGATGTTGTCGGGTTTCTCTTAAACGATTATAAGTTTTATTACATTTTTTCAGTGCCAATTTAACATTATTTGTAAACCAGGGACAACTTCTGTTAGAGACACGACGTGTAGTCAATGGAACATACAACTCAAATAATTCACAAATTATATTATTTAAAAAATACAACTTCTCATTAACAGTACTAAGAAACCAACATTCGGACCAATTAATGATAGACAGGTCATAATACAACGAAACATAATCAATAGCTTTATAATTACGAAATGAAACAGTTTTAACAGTTAAAATCCAAGAAAATTAAAAATTCAAAGAACAAAAAAGAAGATCATGGTCAGATATAAACGATAATTGGTCAAAAAGCAAAACAGTAGAAACATCTGAAACAATAAAAAGATCTAATAAACTTGGAGTAGCATTAATTGCATAGCGCGTAGGTAAACTGGTACTTACTATTTGGAGACCAACTTCAGTCAGACGATCAATAAAATTACCAACAAAACTATCCTTAAATAAAACATTTATATTTAAATCATCACACAAAACGAAGTGATCATAATCAATTGCACAATTCAACAATATAGTAAACAATTGCTCCAAACAACAATTACGATTCAGATTATACACACACGACAAGAAAACTTTTGTACAACTGTCATAGATTTCGACATTAAGAAACTCTACCTCTGAACCACTGGACATTCCCAACAGATTAACATTTAAGTTATTTTTACAATATATTGCAACACCCCCGCCTTTTTTATCAATTCGATCATTTCGAAAAAGCTTATAGTTCTGTATATTCAAACAAGAGTAATTTATGTCTTTATGAAACCAAGTTTCAGAAACACAAATGACATCAACAGCGAAATTTTCAAAGCAGTGCCGAACATAGTCAAGTTTTACATCATTCAGACTTCGCGAATTAAAATGAACAATATTTAGCCCGGAATGTTGCTTGCAAAGAACGCCAATCATAGTTTTATGGATATCGCTAGTACCAGATATAGTAGACAACATAACATACTACAATAGTAACACAACAGTAAGCATTAATATAGACATGGAGATGAATAGAACAAAAGAAAAAGAGAAAGTTTGGAAAAATTATAAAAAATAAGAGATGAAATAATAAGGTTTTAGACAATATAATATTATATATAAAAGCACCATAATTAAACTTAATTTGCATTAACAGCATCAGCAGCATCAGCGACACCAATAATATCTTGCAACTCTTCAATGTTGTTAACCTTAATCTGCTCACCGCCTTTTTCCAATCTGATGAATACAGATCCCCGCAAAGTAAAAACATTAAAAATACTTTTGCTGCGTTTGCACACAATCGCGGCTTGAAGAACTCTCCTAGTATCAGCTGGTATGCTTTCATGCAAATAAACATTATTGTTGGAGTCAACACCTGTGCCTCTTAAATTTACTGCCTTTTTTGCTTGCCGAAGGTAGTCACCAAAAGCCTTTAACACTCGATTTCTATCATATGGTGTATAAAATTTTACAATAACAACAGCACTGGTGTTGTTATATTTTGGTTTAATTCTGAAAATGTCTCTGACAGGTGGCGAATGAAAATCAATAGAGCGACAGATTAGATTAAAAGAACTCTTAAGATTCTCTTCATTCGAAAAAGGTAGTCCAAAAAGAACAGCATCCGAAGAGTGATCAACTCTGCTGTTATTGTCGTTGTTGTTGCTGCCTTCACTCAGCTGTTGAGTGAGTTGATCACAGCGTGCAGCTAGTGTGCTTACTTGTTTCTCCAGTGAGTGTATTTTATTATTACTCTCGGTGAATTTATTTTGAAGTGAGCCCACCTCACTTTCCAGTCTGCTGACAAGACGATTGAACAGGCTGTCGGTATACTGACGAAGACGTTCCTCTAATTCCCTTATTTCTTGTTTTGGATGCGCTTTCAGCCTTTCTTCCACTGTAAGTAGCTGAGCGCCAAAATTATTTGCGCCACTGGTTAATGCTTTTGGGGTATTTTCGTTTTTGTTGTTGTTGCCGCGCTGCTCACGTTGACGAGTTTGCATTGGAATCGGTGTCATTAGTAAAGCCGATGAGAAAACAATACAAATTAAGCAAGCACAATGATGAAATGAGTGCAGAAGTGAGATGATGAGATGAGCGCATAGAATGATAATGACGACTGCCAAATCAAAGGTAAGAAGAAAGAACAAGTTATGAGAAAATGATTTTTATATTATTTTGTATGGTGACCGAAACTTTCAGTTTTAATTATAATGTTTGTTGATATGCACGTTTACGATTTAATGAAGCGCGCAATAACAAGAAAAACTTTAACTTTAGCTGGCACAATAGAAGCAGGAAATTAAAACAATAGTTATGCTCTTTAAGATAATAAAAGTAGGACCGATACAAAAACACGTCCGATTACTTTCTTTTTCTTTTTCTTTTTTGTCACTGGAAGCACCAAAGAGGAACATTTACGCAACCTAAAGGAAGTTTTCCGCAGACTGCGAGCAGCAAATCTCAAACTCAATGTGGAAAAGTGTGAATTCTTCAAGGCCGAGACCAAATATCTGGGACACGTCGTGAGCGGCGAGGGTATTCACACAGACCCCGACAAGGTAGCGGCCATCAAGATGCTCAACCCACCGACTAGCCTGAAGGAACTCAGAAGTTATTTAGGAGTTGCATCCTGGTATCGGCGTTTTGTGCCGGATTTCGCCACGATCACCCACTCTATGACACTGCTGCTAAAAAAGGGCAAGCACTGGCGTTGGGGTCCTGACCAACAAGCAGCTTTCGAGGCTCTAAAGACGAAACTCACCGAAGCCCCAGTTTTAGCGTGCCCGGACTTCAGCAAAACGTTCGTCCTACAGACCGACGCCAGCGACTATGGACTAGGAGCGGTCCTGGCGCAAACTTTAGATGGCGTGGAGCGCGTAATAGCCTATGCGAGCCGGCATCTGATCCAAGCTGAGAAAAATTATAGCCCCACAGAAAAGGAATGTCTCGCTATTGTTTGGGGCATTCGGAAAATGCGGTGCTACCTCGAAGGCTATAAATTTGTAGTCATTACGGACCACCTATCGCTAAAATGGTTGAACTCCATTCAGAGTCCGTCAGGCCGCATCGCACGATGGGCTCTAGAGCTCCAACAGTACAACTTCGAGGTGCAGTACCGAAAAGGGAAGTTAAATGTGGTGGCTGACGCACTATCACGCCGCCCACTCGAGGACGTACTCCGAACTACTAATACCACCGAAGAACCACCACTCTGTACATGGCTAGAGAGGCGAAAGACCCGTGGAAGCTGTGTGTCCCCTTCTACCTGCGACAGCGTGTACGTACTAAAGGAGAATCACGACCAGCTTAGCGCCGGACATCTGGGCGTAAGAAAAACCATCGCATGCGTCACCAAGCGGTACTACTGGCCTGGCCTGTTTCGAGATGTAAGCCGATACGTGCGGCAATGCGAAAACTGTCAGCGATATAAAACAAGCCAACAGGCTCCGGCAGGCAAGATGCTGTCAAAAATTGCTGAAGAGCCCTGGTCCGTCGTCTGCGCAGATTTCATCGGCCCACTACCACGCTCAAAACATGGAAACACCACCATTTTAGTGTTCCACGACAAGTTCAGTAAGTGGACCGAAGTCGTACCCTTGCGCAGAGCCACCAGCGACACACTGAAAAAGGGTTTTCGAGAGCGCATATTAGCTCGCTTCGGCACACCAAAGGTTTTTATCTCGGAAAACGGCACGCAGTTCACCAGCCGCTCTTTCAAAAAATTCATGCTTGAAATGGGCGTTAAGCAACAATTTACAGCTCCATATACACCACAGGAGAACCCTACGGAAAGAGCCAACAAGACGCTTAAAACCATGATAGCACAATTTTGTCAAGAGCAGCATAAGACTTGGGATGAACAACTACCAGAGCTGTCGCTGGCCATCAACACCAGCAAATCCAACGTCACGGGATACAGCCCTGCATTTCTGGTCCAAGGCCGCGAGCCCAGATTACCCGGCACCCTGTATGATGAACTTACGACCGGCACTGGCAGAGAAGCTACACCGCCGTTAACACGAGCCACTCAACCACAAGAAATTTTCACTCTCGTCCGTCACAAGTTAAGTCAAGCCACGCGCGACCAAGCGCGCCACTATAATTTACGACGTCGTGATTGGAAACCTAACGTTGGCGATAACGTCTTGGTTCGACAACACCAGGTGTCCAGTGCGGTAAACAGCTTTGCAGCGAAATGGGCACCGAAGTTCGAAGGGCCCTATATCGTCGTAGGCTATGCGTCACCAGTCATCATACAAGTTCGCAAGAAGGGAGAAACTCGCATACGCACCGCCCACGTAAGTGAATTAAAACGCTTTTACTCTGAGGCCGGTCCAAATATTTAAAATTACAAATCTCATTTTTAGCCAATTGTGGCAGCAACCACGGTAAAATACTGCGTATTGGGGCAGCAACCACGGTAAAATACTGCGTACTGTGGCAGCAACTACGTTAAAATACTGCCATCGTGGCAGAATCCACGCTTAAAAGACTGCGAGGGGCGGCAGCATCCGCGAAAATTAGAACTGCGATTTGTGACAGCAACCACGGTAAAATACTGCGTATTGTGGCAGCAACCACGGTAAAATACTACGTATTGTGGCAACAACCACGGTAAAATAATGCGTACTGTGGCAGCAACCACGTTAAAATACTGCCATCGTGGCAGCATCCACGCTTAAAAGACTGCGAGGGGCGACAGCATCCACGAAAATTAGAACTGCGAGAAGCGGCAGCATCCGCATTAATTTGAACTGCGAGAGAGAGATTTGCAGTAGCAAGAAATATTGCAAAACCACGGCGGCAACCGCGTGAACAACAGCAGGCGGCAGCATCCGCCATATCAACTGAAAACCGCGGCGGCAACCGCGTAAACAACAGCAGGCGGCAGCATCCGCCATATCAACTGAAATTAGCGGCGGCAACCGTATAAACAGCGTATATACAGCGGACGGCAGCATCCGCCAAACCAACTGAAAATACGTCAGGAGTGGAAACCATCGGGCACACGAAGAATTACCGTCGAGAGAGGAGTACCCAAAGACAAACACAATCAACTGGCAGCTGTAAAATTTACTAGCCATACGCCAGTCCAACCAGCATTAGCTAATGCAACATTCACCACGCAGCAGCGAGATTTCGCATACTATTCAACACCAACGCCAACAAAGGTCAAATCCAGTCAACGGTATAAGAAGGTACTTTTGCTCTTAGTTTAAACCTAAAATGTAAAGACATAAAATAAATAAAATTGAAAATATATTCAACCATCGGGAGTAGAACTGGTTTCACTCATACTTGGTTCAGTGGGACGCATCACCATCATGCAAAATAAAATTCACCAACCATCTTTTCACAGCGAGATATACCGTGAATGTCATCCCAGGCTTTACAGACTGTCAACGTAACAAGTTAAACATACACGTGAAAGGTTAGTGTGAACAGGGCCATCATACGAATGTATGCAAATAAATTTTGTACTGATATGGCAACTCTTTTCATTTTAAAATAACATCGTTAAACTTTAAGCGAACTGAGCAACAACGTGTTTACGACAGTGAAAATAAAGTGACGATTCCAGCGATTCAAGAAGTATTTGAGAGACAACAACAAGGAAGATGCAAAGAAACGACGACTCAACAGGTACCAGCGACGAAGTCCGCCGCGTCGAGGACCAGTTCCCAACCACCTCCGCAGCGGTACTACGACGTCAGAGTGTCTATGAACAAGGAGCCCAGCCGGCAGCGGCGAACATAAATATAGCGACGAAAGCAGCGCAGGAGCAACACATCGCGCTAACCTCACTAAATTTGGTCGTAGCCACTTACCCAGATGGCCCTGGCGGTATCACCATTCGCTTATGTGACTTTATGTGTTTGGAAATTGGAATATTTTTAAATGATATCGTCAACGATTTCTATTTGAAATGGCTCTACGATCAGCAGACGTCCCAGATACGTGAAAGTGTGCACATATTTAGCACGCACTTTTAAAGCCTGTTGGCCCGACCACTGGAGCACACCAGCGTACAAGAGCGGCGTCAGCGCATTCTACGGTGGACGCGGAAGATACGGTTGGTCCACAAGACGTACATCATTGTACCGATCAATGAAAACTATCATTGGTACGTCGCCATTGTGTGCTTGAAGCACAAACCCAGACAGTCGCAACAGCGCGGCCATATTTGGCTCCTGGATTCGTACGCTCACACCTCTCGAGCGCACGTCAGCCCTATCTTGCGGAGTTACGTCCAAGATGAATGGCAGGAGGCCTACCCCGAAGACACGTCGACACCATGGACCGAAGAGACACTCCCGTTTTACGAAGTGGCTGTATCGCAACAGACCAACAGCAGTGACTGCGGCGCGTTCGTACTGCAGATGATCAATATGTTCCTGCGAGACCCCACCCGAGACCTGAGCGAGGCCAACATAAACACCTGGTTTTCACACCACAGCGCGTCCTACAAGCGCACCGAGGTGGCGCTCACCATCATCGAGCAGGCTCCAGCGAGTGTGCGGGCCATCTTGCCCAGGCTATACGTGCCAGCGCGCGAAACTATTGCGCCAACCCAAGCAAGACAGTCGGTGATAAAGTCTTGCGGCCGGCCACATAAGGCCCAAACGACACCACGCCGATTACGACGCGACGATGAGTCCGACAGCACCTCCAGCGGTAGCACCTCCAGCAGCAGCTCTTCGAACAGCAGCTCGTCAGGTAGCACTAACAGCACCAGCTCCACGTCGACAATCAACACGGTAACACTGCCAGCTCCGGAACCGGATACTACGGCTACCACACAACATCGAGATAGTGTGATCCAGCGATGTCAACCATCGACATCAACCTGTACGGTTACACCACTGATGCAGCGACAGGATGACAGCCTGCAACAGTCGTCGGACAGCAGTGTCGAGCCCCAAGAGCCACCCGTCCAAACCGTAGCAATCGCCACACCACCGAACGATTTCGACACGCCGTCGACTCTAAGCGCCGAACAGATAGCGGCGTTGATACAAGAGCGTCGACGTAACCAGGTACGAGGCGGACACCTGAGGTTCCTGGCTAACATCGGAAATGCTAGATACCGCATCGTTGTCAACCGTCACGGCACCGGACACGCCACTCTACACCCCCGAAAGTGAGGAGGAAATGTAAGGAACACAATTTTTACAAATTCTATTCTTACATGTCTTATTAAGCATCTCTTTTTTTAGCTTACAACTGGGTCAGGTACCCTTCTTAAAACACACACAAAGGCCCCGTTGAAATGGCAGTTTCAGCCGCGCCATATCCGGACGAGGTAACCGCTAAGGGACCTCACCGGGCGCGCGTCTAGTGACTCGTTCACAGCAGCGCAACCTATGACACATCAGCGCCATGGAAAAAAATTACGCGATAAAGAATAAAATCTTAAATTACTACATTGAAAATTACACTTAAAGCAATAATATATATAAATATTACTATATATATTGAAGAATATTTTATTCAGTAACTAAGTAACTAGTAATTAGCAGTAAACAATAAACTAAGAAATAGAATGGATTTTTTTCGTTTAAGATAATTATGATAAGATTCTAAAATAAGTCTAGTTACAAATTTATAAATATTGATCCTAATAAAAAAATGAATTAATAAAATTAACTACCAAATAGAATTGTTAGTTGAGAAGGACCAGCCTGACGTCAACGGGTAAGGAGAGTTACCACGACCTAACCAGGGTCGTCGCCAGGTCCGTTGTAGGTTCAAGCTAGTCATCTCCTTACTCAGGTGATACCCCACACCCAGCCGCAAATGTATTGCCAACTGGGATGACTCAATACTCACATACATATTTTTCTTCTCATTTCATGTACACGCGAACATCCACACGTACCCTATGGGATAAGGCCGATTGGTACCTGGTGCCAACAGAACGAAACGGAACAAACATCCGATTATAAGGGGAAATGTACGCGAGCGCAAAGAAGAGGAAGCATGGCGTGGCGTGCACGAGAAGTTATAAAAGACAGAACATCAAAGAATCGAGAGCTTTTGTTGAAACGCGTGCTAGCGACCAGACGTCTGGCGCAACTCGGAGTATATCGCGGAAAAAGGCAATACCAGGAGGCAGCGACTTCGGACGAGCAGCAACTATATTAGACGTCGACTGCAACGGAGCAGCACCCGCAAATAACGTCGACGGCGCAGTAGCGGCAACAGCAGTAACTGGCGACGGCACCACAGGAGCACAACAGCGCCATAGCCGACAACTGAATAAGAGGACGGACATCCTGACGTCGACGGCGTCACAACGCAGCAGAGAAAAGCAGGAATTACGTAAATATAGTGTCGAGTGGCTCCCCTTATGGGAAATTCTTACAATTTATTATATTTAATTTCTAAAATTTTTATATTTACTTCTTTATTAATGTAAGGCTATAGAAGTTCAACCAGGTCATTTAAGGACATAGAATAGTATATTTTTCTCTCATTTATTATTTAATTAACTTCAGCAGGGCCTGAAAGGTCACTTATAACGAATCATTAAATTCTAGGGTCGTGCAGAAAACCTTAAAGAAGCTAAAATTAAATTAAATTCGTTGTGGTTTAAATAAATGAAATGCCAGTAGGCTAAATCGTGTCAAACGTTGGGTTCCGTGGAACAATAAAGTGCGCGTAATCGAGTGGCAGGGATGAGAATAGTATAGGGATTTCCTGAGTGTTAGAACTAGGTCCAGAGTATGGAGCAACAAGTACCAGTGGACGATCGTGTGGTGAGCTTGAGGCCCGGGATGGCCAGCCTCTTGTCTCACCAGACCACCGAGCTACACGCTCGAAATTTGTAGACACTAGGTCGAAAGTAGGTAGTGGACGACGGACGGACCACCCGGCTAGAGTAGGACAGGAGTATATGATAGGGACGACTGGGGAACCGGAGGCCAGGGATGGCCAGCCTCTGTTAACCCAGTGCGTCAAGAGGACGGACACGACAGACGAGATGACGGGCAGGGATGGAATGATGCAGGTTAACACTTGAAGCGAAACGGAAGTAGCACCGCGTACGATAGGGAGGCCAGGGAAGGCCAGCCCCTTGCTCAACCAAATACCCCAGGTAAAACCTTGCGCCACACACTGTCTCGTTTCGGTCTCAGTGGCGGGGGGTGAGTGGAGGCCAGGGATGGCCAGCCCCTACTCACTACCGACCTAAGACCTGCTACGCCATGTGTCGTCGTGGGTTTCGTCCACCAAAAGTAAGTGGTTCAGTGAAACTTAGAGCCCGGGATGGCCAGCTCTTTATATCGCCGAATTCCACGGATTAACCTTGAAGCTATAGAAGCTCGAAAGTACCTAAGCTATAAAATAGCCCTAGACCAGAGGGTTCATACCCGAAGTAGCACACCCTACCCACGACCACGGAACCCAACCGACCTAAGTAAAAATCTGTAGGCATCACAACTGAAACTTAATAATATAAAAGAGAAAAGGAAAGAAAAGAAGTGAATTAAATGAAGAAAATAAAGAAAACAACACAAAGTGTTTAAAATATATCATAATTAAGCATAGTTATACGGTAAGCCACACTAATCAGTGTGATTTATATTACATAATTAAGTTACACACAGAACGTAGGCAATAAGATTTCGATGTTAATTTAAGAAATTAGTTTTAAGAACACACGAAAGGATTTTTAGTATTTAAATAAACATTTGTAAATCAGAGATAATTGGTGTTTGATTCGGTGTCTGACACAGACAAATAAATAATTGTGCGGACCCTGGATCCGGCGAGCGCACCCTCGGCCGGATATATAGGTCCTTACACAATGACGTGTTACTTTCATATATGCGATGGAATAGTTTATAAATGGAAAATATAGTTAAAAAATGCATACATTTTTATAAATAACTTCATATACACATTTTACGTTCATATTTTTAATTATAAAAATATACAATCACTAAAAAAACATTATATTAAATCATTAATATTACATTCACAATAATCACTAATAATATTCAACTGTTCAGTTGACTCCATTTGCTGCAGCTGGCCGGGCTGCATTTTGCATGTTCGTCAAGTATTCATCTTCTTTTTATAAATAAATACCACTCAAGCCATGTATAGCACTAGCAGCATACAAGTCAATACTAAACAACAAACATCGCATTACTGATGAATTCAAATAGTACATTTCCTACTGCAGTGCAGTTTTATTACTACTAAACGTAAAACATCAAGAAAATGCAACCGTTGTCCAAATTGTTTTCAGCTTTGGGCCGTGAACATTTTTGTCGGTTGGCTCAAGGTATATTCAACATGGTAGTGTTGTCCCAGAGAGGTGAGTACCGTAGCAGTCAAACATAAGAAGAGCGTAAAAGACAATGGCCGCATTCTAGCCGAAAAAGTGCTCAAGAACTGTTCCACAACTTTCGGGCTGAATGGTATGCTCTCACAGAACATGTTCCTTGAGATGTCACAATTTATATAGCGAAAATATTTTATGCTACTTCGCTACTTGAGCACTTTTTCGGCTAGAATGCGGCCAATGAATAAGAACTTGAACTAGGGATGGAACTATAGCCACAATTGTGCTATTTTTCGTACTTTCGAGATCAGACGAGAGTTTTGGCACGTACGTTTTCATTTCGTACTATATAAATTTATTGGAGTTAAAAAAACCAAGTTGCATGTAAATGTAATTAATGTAATTTTCGATTTTTGATGTACCTTGTTGCTTTCTTTGACATTTCGTTACTCTTATCAGTGCTAGTAAAGTTACTTTAACATAATTACACTACTCCAAAAAATTTGGAAATTTTCACTATAACACACAGCGATAACATTTTTTATAGTGAATTTTTTCGTCGAATCCAAATAACGTAATATTTATTTTCGATTAGCCAAAATTTTTCATATAAATTGGCAAAAATTAAAAAAATCCACTGTTGAGAGCAATAATTTACATAAATGCTTGTAAAAACTTTTCTTTTCTTGGAATGAATTCAAACCAAACCAAAGTCAAACCAAAAATTTTAAGGTATAAAATGTGCCAACAGTTTTAGTAGTATAGTTGTTATGGTCGAATTTAGTTAAAAAAAAATTATTTCGTTTTTTTTAAACAAATTTAAAGTTTCAAGACCAATATCTGAAAATAATTTTAAGGGTGATAAAAAGTTAGCACTTCAATCTGATTTCATTAAAAAATTTAAAGCATATATATTTAACCGGATCGCTTTTGTATGGGGGGAAAAAATCATTTGTTCGGGGTCTTTAGTTAGAGGAACTCATAAAATCGATTTCTGCATACTTTTTTTTCAAATCGGAGAAAATTTATCGGAGCGTTTTTGATTCTCCTGAAGGTATTTTTTGTTAAAAAAACATGTGTTTCGCTTGTAACTTTGTATTTTTCAAAGAATACATACCTAAATCGGCAAAAATATAAATTCCTTACTTATGCCAACATTTCTTTCTTCTTATTTTTAGAAGATTTGGATATATGTTTTTTGAAAAATAAAAAAAATACCAGCAAAAAACATGTTTTTTTAACAAAAAGGACCTTCAGGAGAATCAAAAACGCTCCGATAAATTTTCTCCGATTTGAAAAAAGTATGCAGAAATTGTTTTTATGGGTTATACTATCTTCAGAGACCCCGATCGGCGGAATCCAATTTTTGATCCAGTCTAATATATATATGTCTATAGAAAAGTCGTAATTTACCAAATTATAGCATATGGCGATACACATTTTAAATTTTTTTTTAATGTATTTAGTATCACTAATTTACAATACATGAATAAAATTTTTAAAGTGCCTTTTGCCTTGTTTTTAAAATAACTCGATTTAAAAATGTATTAAAAACTAATTTAATACAAAATTCAAACACTAAAGGAAAACACATACACATCTTATATGTAGATGAGTTTTTTTGCAATTTTATTTCTGATTCTACCCTGAACCGTTTCAAGTGGAACCACGGTCAAACGAAAAAATAAAAAAATTAAAAAAGTTTTTTGTTGTCTCCAATAATGGGACATTCAATATAAAAATAAAGTGGCCATTTCAGCCCTTGGAAAGACTTTGACCTAGCTTCTATTGATCAATTAAGTTGTGCGTGTTATTAAATGTTTGACCACAAATGACCGAGAACTGGACCTACGTGTTTAATAGTTATAGCAAACCCCTTCCTTCCCGGCAAAACTTATGTAATATAAAATTAATTTCGAAATTCTTAATAATTGTTTGCTCCAAATTTCACAAACAATTATTAAGAATTCTGGCTGACCAATTTCCGGTCACACAGTAAATTTCAGCATAATCGAAATTTTCAATAATTCTTTGCTCCAAATGTCGCAAATAATTATTGGGAATTCTGGCTAACCAATTTCCGTTCACACAGTATTTAGAAAAGCTTTGATTGCACTTTTCGCTTGAACTTATTTTGGCAACGCTGACAAACGCAGCGCAACACACACATACAAAGATACATGCAGGTCAAGAATGATAGAATAAGAGATTACGCTTTGCGCAGGTCCGTTACTTCTGCTAATCGAGTTTGACAACCATCTGTTCAGTTGACTACGTCACAATATTTTATTTCTTTGAGAAACGTACTGCGATCGGTTGTGTTTTATTTAATTGTGCATATATTGAAGTATATTTGCGAGTTTTTAACTTAAAATTTAAAAAATGGAGTGTGCAGCTGCTAATTGTGGTAACAATAGCAAACAAATATTTTTCAGTAACCTGATGTCTGCAATAAATATAAAAATTAAGCCAAGAAATTGTAGAAAACGCACACAAACGAAAACAAAAATACAAAAATATATTAACTTTACAAAATTTGTTTCATTATTTAAAAACTTCAACTATCATATATTTGCCCTTTCAATTCACAGGTAAATTAATGGAAATAAAATATCTGGGAATGTTTAAACTACATCAATTAAACTCGTAATAAACATTTTTATAAAATCCAAGTCGAAAAATAATGCTCACTGAAGTTGGTTTCTCAGACAAATTTTTTTTTTGACTAAGCTGCTTACTGGCTGTAATAAAATAATAGTAAAAATAATGTTTGCAAAGGAGTACTTAATAAATTTACCTTCTTCTCGTTCCAATAAATTGCTTCTTAATTCTTTTATTTTCATTATACAAACTAAAATGTATGCAATTTTCATTTCTGTGTAGAAATCGTATGCAAAGTGAACGCTTTCCAAAACAGTATTGATATTATGACGTACATGCGCAGAACGACAATTTTGTTGTACTCATTTTCTTGTCTTCGGCGCAATCTTTGTATTCTATCATTCTTGCATGCAGGTACGGTAAGCACAGAGTTTTAGTTATAAACAAAAAATGTAATAATTTTAAGTTAGTTGATTAACAGCTCGAGAACAATAAAGTTAAAAATTAAGACCATTTAAAATTATGTTTTTTTTATCTTCGAACGATTCGAAATATTAATTTTTAATGCCGATTCCGAACGGCTTATGTTCTCAAGAAGCTTTACATGGCAATTTGTACTCTCTGAGGGTTGCCATTGTCTGCAGAGAGGTGACGACCGAACAGAAAAATTAATTCAATTGAAAAAACTTTTCTGTCTGAGCAGGAATTGAACCCAGGCTACCGCGGTTCTTGAGCTTAGGGGCCACGCACTCTACCCACTAGGCTACGGCCGCCACATGGGACATAATGGGTTATTCACATATATTTTTTCTAGCTGGCGAGACGACAACCCTGGGCGAAATTATGCCCTGGATCAGTTTGTGGATCATAGTAGCAATTAGTCAATTTTAAGTGAGTCATTATGTTGTTTTTTTAATATACGTTATTAAATTGTCCATGGACCATAATCTTACCAATAATCTTCCAAATTCTTACCAATACATTGCATATTGGATTATTTATCAATAAAAAACGAAAACTTTCAGCAAAAATGACAAACAATTTTTAAAACGCCACCATTTTATTATTTTTTGATCAATTTCAATAAAACTTGTCTTTTCTATAATAACACTCTTACTAAACTGGAAAATTTTTGATTTTTGGTTTCAGCTGACGCTCCTTTTTTAGTGTAAGTAAATTTTTTTTAAAAATGTACTATTTTTCTCTGCAATTAGGCACAATCTGAAATATTCCACTTTCATCCCTGGCTTGAACACATTGAAGACAGATGATAGACAACTGGTTGTGAAAATATTGTGGAACGTTTCAGTGATAGCGTATTTCTTCACGAGGCACACAAAATAATGTTCCAATCTCTTTTTGAAGAGGCTTTCGATAAATTGCACAATTTTTTGGAGTTTAATTTTATCAATTAAATCAATTAAAATCACAAAAATTCACAACACAATTTCAAATTGACAAGTTTAAGTTGTTTGCTTTGTTTTTTTTTCGTAAACAACGGAATTTGACAGCTAAGTTACCCACCACAAGAGAAAATTGTATCTACTAACACTACCTCATTAAATATGCCTTGGGTTGGCTGGAAATTTTTAGATGACTGAGAAGCTATCTCAATTTCCAGTTTTTTCTTTTACCCGCGAATACAACAAGAAATTTGTTCGTGTCCGCTACGTGTGACATGCACCTAAGAGAAATTAGGTATGTACAACTGAATTGCTGCCTGCTAAATAATAGGTTTAATTAATATTAATGGTATTCCCTTAACGCTTCTTAAACTGCTTAAACCTCTTAAACTGCTTAACTTAAAGCAATTGGGGAATTTTAAGCAAATTTTGTATGGAACATTTTATACAAGGTTTAAGCTACAATTTCTATGCGTAAATTATGTAAACATGTTTGCTTAAACTATCAGCTGTCAAACTTGAAACAATTCTATTATATGCTCAATTAATTACTGCTGAAATGCAGATTGTTTTAAATATTTAATTAATTTTTTTCTTTTCACTTTGCTTAGGCATCATAAATGTTTAAATTTTATATTGTTCAATTTATAAAATTAGCTGTTATTGACATATGCGCGGAAAATTAAACAGAATGACAAAGAGCGCACTCCCTTAACAAGAGCTCTGAAGTTTACATGTTTACGAAATGGGAAATTTAAATTATTAAGGGAATACCATTAATATTTCTTACCGCCATTTTAATAACAAAATACCATGCATATGTGTTAGTGAATACTAAATATTTTTTTAAATGTGTTAAAGTTTCGGTTAGGAGTGTAGGGTACACTACTTGTCATTACTTTAGATATTTATAAAAAGTAGTCTACTCCCGGGTAAAAATTTACTCCTAATAAAAATAAGTAGGAGCCATCGGAGACCGACTCAGCATCCTCTGGCATAATTTCAATTGGCGAATGATAAGGAGAAGATGACCAAGAGGTGACTGATTGAGACGAGTAAATTTATCGGAGAGATTCATAATAGTGATAAATTTTTTTTATCAGAGAAGTAGCATACCCTATTATTGGTGAGATGTTCGCTTCTTAACATACTTTCACGTTCGAAAATCTCTTGTTACTATATTCAAAGTGGCTGCCGTAGCCTAGTGGGTAGAGTGCGCGGCCCCTTAGCTAAAGAACCGTGGTAGACTCGTTTCAATTCCAGCTCAGACATAAAGTTTTTTCAATTGAATTAATTTTTCTGTTCAGTCGTCACCTCTCTGCAGACAATGGCAAACCTCAGAGAGTAAAAATTTCCATGTAAAGCTTCTTGAGAACATAAGCCGTTTGGAGTCGGCATAAAACTCGTAGGTCCAGTTCTCGATCATTTGTGATCAAATATTTAATAACACACACAACACAACTGATCAATAGAAGCTAGGTCAAAGTTCTTCCAAGGGCTGAAATGGCCAGTTTATTTATTTATTTATATTTATACTATATTCAAAGTTCAAATTGGTACAATACCTTGGGACTTTTCTTTCCAACTTTTCCATTTCATGGGCCACTGTTAGAGAGATCGAAAACCAGCAGGGAAAGGCATAAAGTAACACCGGTCCCATTAGTGTCTTGTAAAGGAGAATTTGTAACGGGCCGAAGTTTTCACAGTCACCTAACCGAACGTCAAAACTTATTTAAAATTTAATTTAAATTTCGTTGGAGTGGTGGTACCATCTTTATGAGGCGGCAGCCCTGTATATTTTGTTTTGAGAGCGCCCGGTAAGAGCGCTCCTGGTATATATTGACTAGACTGACAGGTGTTGCCACCTCAAACAGGGGGCACCAACGCCCCGGTCAAGTGACCCGCGGACACTAGGTTGACCACGGCTGCACGTGCTAGTTTGCCATAGCTAGCAGTTCGGTGAGATGCAGGGTGGGGTCTTGTGGCCGTCCACGTGTACCCTCGCCGTACAAATAATCCCGTGCATTCGTCATCAGCACGTCGGTGATTCAATAAAAAAAAATTATTTATGAAAATTAAAGTAAAAATTTATACCTGAAAAACACAAAAAAAGGTAAATCGGTTGGGCACCCCTGGCCCATTCATCCAACAAGCTAAATCTTTGAGCTCTGTTGGACGAGCTCGGCCCACACTATTCCCACCCTACCGTGAGGGTTCAGGGGCTAAAATTTAAAAAAAACTCTCCCAAGAGCAAACATTTTCTCCCTTGACCAAATAAAAACGAACTTAGTGGTTCATGTTGACAATTTCAATTTAATAATAAAAGAACAATTTGCAATTACATATCTATAATTAGTTGTGCAAATAAAATTAGATTTTTAGTTGTATTATGTAGTATTAGTTCATTCGACATGTTCATTCGACCGTCGAAGAGTTCAGTCGTGTTTTTGTAAGCTCCGCAATATTCTTAAATTTCTTTGGTGAAGTTCTTTGCATTTAACAGTATTTAAATTACAGAACCTTTAATTAAACCATTTATCAAAAGTGCAAAGATTGCGTTTTCACTCGTCTACAGCTAAAAGTTCAGCGGGCTATTTAATAAACAGTCAACAGAAAAAGTGACCCAATTAAATTAAATTAAATCCAAATAAAAGCAAAACAATCGAAAGTGATAACAACAAACCATTTAATAAAATTAACTCACTAAGTTAATGTGCTTTTGTTGACCCAGCAGATTCAACTTGTTATTTATACCCAAAACAATAGTCAAGCATTAACCTATAAAAATAAAAAATAAAAAAATTTGTGCGTGTCATCATTTCGTGCCTTATAAATACCTTAATAAAGAACTTAAGAATGGAATTCACTTGTGCCAACAACAACTGCTCTATCGAGGACAAAAATGCACTAACACTGAGCTGCAATGATCTCTGCGGGAAATCTTACCACGGCTGCTGTGTGGGCATGACGAAGAGGAGTCTGAACTACATTCAGGATTACTCTTCACATTTTAAATTTTTCTGTGACGAGTGTAGGGATTTGTCGCTTTCACATGTGATGCTCGCCATTAAATGTTTGAGCGATTCTCTAAAGGCATTGCACTCAAACTATAAACTACTCTGCAGTAACCAACCTAACTTCGACGTCTTCACACACTTATCTGATGATGTAGCCAGATTAGAGTCCATGTGTAAAGCAAATAACTCTGACATCTCAACTATTTCAAAGAACCTCAGAGTATTAACTGAAATAGTAAGAGATAGTGAGAAAGCTTTACATTATGAAGAAGCGATTAATGAGCTTAAAAAAGAAGTAAAAAATGGCTTCGAAATCTTAAGAAATGACGACTCCAACAAAAATATAATGAGTAGCCTTTCTTCTTTGCGACATGATTTGGATATTGCACTACAATCTATTTCAAGTGCAGCTAAATCAACACCTCTGCAGCCTGATCCTATGTTTGAAATACTATTTCAAAAAATGAGTGACATCAGCGACGATCTAGATGTGTTCCGTGTGACGCTCGCAGATATAGCAGATGAAGTTAGATCAGCCCCCATTAGAGTTGAATCCCCACCACCATAGGCGCTTCAACATAACTCCTCCTCTATTTTCGACGAAATCACTTTAGCATCCAAGCATCTTCCATCAGCTGCCCCTTTACCTACAAGGCAACATAGTATGACTATTGATTCTACCATTGCCTCAGACACCACCTTGCTTACAACTCCAATCGCTGCACCTAGAAGAGTTATCGAACGTTTTGGAACTTCGTGGACAATACCAGAATGGGAAAGCCGCATCCAAAAGTTAAATTCGGTCAACCAAAATGAGTGCATCACTGTATTTATCAAAGGCTTCCCCTCTAAAGCAAGTATATCCTGGGTGCGTACATACTTTTTAAAAAAATTCCGCATCACCATATCCGATTGCCAAAAAACATCTCCAACTCGTGCCGCAGTTTTAAACTTAGCTTACCATCTAAATACGCTTGGATGGTCCTGAGTCCTTCCGGTGGTATGCAAGAACACGGAAATGTACAAATATCTAGGTGGACGGACAAACCTGGCAGAACCTGGCAACCGAGAAATATATCTAAGGCAAACGTATCTCTAAGTTATGCACCTAAGTCTAATTCAAATATTTCTAATGTTATTTCTAATCCTAGCATAAACACTAAATCTAATCATAAGATAAGCAATAGTTATAAGCCTAAAACAAAATCAAATAATATTATTTCTAATGGTATTCCAAACTCCAGCTAAAATTCCAACCCTAATTCTCGTAAACCCCATCGCAGTTCTGTCCCCAACTGGGAACTTAAAACCAATATTTTTCCCACCTTCTCTCCACAGATCAGTCATAAGCCCAGATCGGTCAACAATGACAATTCTTTTAAAAATACCACAACTCACTACAGCAACAACAAGCAGAACGGTAATCTAATTCCTGCAAACTTATATCAAAAGTCAGCTCCCACACAACCTATCACACAACGTCGCCGTGTATCTTTCAACCTTTCACCCGTCTCCGACTCAAGAGAAAACCCAACAAACACATCTACCAACTATCCGAATTTCATTCACTCCCATACTCTCAACCCGTCTCCATCCCCCTCCGTAGACACTAAATCATCAACTAACCCACCAACCATCCATCCCCGCACTTCAGACCCATCTCCTTTCCATAACATCCCTTCCAATCAACCTGGTAACCCTGAAACCTTTTTAGACCCTCTAATACCTCCAAGAGTGAAATTAACATTGAACTCCTGTGCAGACACTGAAAGCAGATATGCCCTTTTTCGTCTTAGAGAGAACAGCGTCTATAACAACGTCCGTATGTATCTCGCCTATATGCATAAAGCCCCTGATTCTACATGCATAGAGGGTAAGACCAAAACTAATTTAAAAGTTTTAATACAACAAGAATCGGCTGCCGACCGATGTGAACGATTTGCGTCATATGTTTAATTGCTTTCACGAGCAACTTGGAGTGTCAATAAGTCAAGTCAATGCGGACCTTGACACCTATGGCACTCACGTTAGGTCTAAACATGTCTCTTTTCTGCAAAAGTCCCGTAAGGAGCACCAACAGTATTATTGCCCCTAACTTTGACCCTAACACTACCCCTATTTCTAAAAACCAGTCAAAGTCACCTAACAACATTCCTCAAGTAATGTCCAAGGATCCATGCCTACCTGCCGACTCAATTAATTCTCTTAAAATTTTTTATCACAACTGTGGTGGTATGAGAGGTAAACTAAATAAACTATTTATCGACGCTAAATCTTGTCACTTCAAGATTCTGGTAATTACAGAAACTTGGTTAAACGAAACTTTTAAAAATGAAGAAATTCTGGACTGCAATTGGGCTATCTACCGAAATGACCGCGACTATTCCTCAACAGGCCTCTCACGAGGTGGCGGCGTACTAATTGCTTCCCACAATTCTCTTTCAAGTGAGCTTATAGAAACCCCTACTCACAAACTCTTTGAACACCGTATAGTAAGAGTTTATATAGGAAAAAAATTCTCTATGTACATTGGTGTCATTTACATCCCCCCAAGCTCTAGCGAAGCATCATACAAGGAGCTATGTGAAACAATCACTTCATTTACGGAAACCTTAAATGAAGAAGATAGGATTGTTATTTTTGGTGACTTCAACCGTCCAAATATATCATTTGTCATTGATGAAAATGACAACTATCTTCTTCCTGTAAACCTCTCCAGTTCCATAGACTTTACATTAATAAGTACGTTTTATAGCAATGATCTACAGCAAGTCTCTGCAACACAAAACCAAAATAGTAGGTGGTTGGATTTAATCTTTACTAACTCGTACGACGAAGTGAGGGTTGTTCCAACCATCGAAGCAGAAAATTTGTTTGCTAACACTGTTCACCATACAGCCCTAACAGTAATGTTATCTGATATAAATATCTCTTTTACCCAGTCCTTCAATAACTCCATTGTGTACGATTTTCTTAATGCTGATTACGAAAGCATAACATCTCTTCTAGATGGTATTAACTGGAGTTGCGCTCTATCGAACTTAGACTTAGATAGCGCTGTTTCGAGTGTTTATAATTACATTTATACAGCTATTGAAAGATATGTGCCTAAAATAAAGAAAAAAAACAAACTTTCAGAACCTTGGCTAAGTTCAAATCTCAGATACCTGAGAAACCAGAGAAACCGAATTTACAAACTCATCAAAACTACCGCAAATGTTACCGAAGAAATGAGGCTCAGATACGATGAGCTATCAAAAGAGTTCTCTTTCAAATCTGAAGAAGCTTACAAGTTTTACACAAACTTAATTGGAGAGAAAATTGTCCAAGACCCCAAAACATTTTTCGACTTTGTCAATCTGAAACGAAAATCAGCCGGTTACCCTTCATCCATGTATAAAGGTAATATTATCTCTTCCAACCCTCAAGAAATATGTAACCTCTTTGCGGATCATTTTAAGGATGTATTTTGTCCACCAACTACTCAGTCGGATGTTTTTCCCCCCACTCCGAATTCACAACATATGGTTGAAAACTTTAGCTTGTCAATAGAAGACATATCGAATGCAATAAAGGGTTTAGATGCAACCAAGGGACCTGGACCAGACCTATTTCCCCCAAAGTTATTGGTGCGCTGCTTAGACCAACTACTTGTGCCCTTATATATTATATTTAACAAATCACTGTCTCTTGGAGTGTTTCCCTCTTTTTGGAAAACTTCCCACCTAATACCAATATACAAAAACGGTCAAAAAAGTTCAGTTGAAAACTATAGAGGCCGTCCCAAAGCTATTTGAAAAAATTATTTGCGAAAAGCTAACGTACCTTATCAACCAGAGACTAAACGAGCAGCAGCACGGGTTTCGAAAAGGAAGGTCCACAACCACTAACCTCATGATAATGGTTTCTGACGTTTTATGCAAGATGGAGAAAGGATACCTAATAGACGCTATTTACACTGATTTCAGTAAAGCTTTTGATCGTGTTGATCACGGCATCTTAATACATAAATTAGAAAAATTTGGTTTCTCTGGATCTTTACTTAGTTGGCTATCAACTTATCTCCATGGTAGATCCCAATATGTTAAATTTCAAGGAATTGTTTCGAAGCAAATTGAAGTCTCCTCTGGAGTACCGCAAGGTAGTCACCTTGGTCCTCTTCAATATCTTCATATCCGACTTGTCCATGGTGTTGAAGGATATTCCACATCTTATGTATGCGGACGACTTAAAATTGTACCACGTAATTGAATCGCAGGAAGATGTAACTTTATTACAGTTAAAACTCTCATCTCTTGAGACCGGGTGTACCCAAAACAAACTCTACCTCAATGTAAAAAAGTGTAGCGTAATAAGTTTTTCCCGTAGAAACCAAGTTGTAAATCACAAATACCGCCTTAATAATAATGAACTTAACAGGGTCAATTATATAGTTGATCTTGGAGTGGTCTTGGACAACAAACTGCGCTTTAATTTACACTATGATAAGATTGTATCCAGGGCCAGTAAACTGCTCGGTTTTATTAAAAGACGAGCATACGAATTCAAAAATGTATGGGTCACTACATCCCTGTACTGTGCAATAGTGCGCCCAATACTCGAATATGGCTGCATAATTTGGAATCCAGTTTTTGGATCCCATTGTGATAGAATCGAATCCATTCAAAAACAGTTCTTACTATTCGCTTTGAGAGAAACTTATAACCCCCGCGATTATGGAAGCCTTCCACCATATGAACACAGACTCACCCTATTAAATTTGACACCGCTATCAACAAGAAAAACGGTACTGGATACATGCTTTACTTTCTATGTTCTGAGCGGTGTAACTAATTGCGAATATATCTCTAACAAGATTACCCTCAATTACCCTTTAAGACGTACAAGGCATACTCGGCTGTTAACTGAATATCGGCATCATACTGCATATGCCAGTAATGAACCCATCAACCGTTGCTGTAGAAAATTTAATAATATATCCGACCACTACTCACCTTCCATGTCCAAATTCTTATTCAAGCGTTCTCTATACAAGTCTCTTTCTCTGCCTAATCAACCCAACCTCTGAATTATCTTTTTTTTTTTTTTTTCTTCTCCTCTTTCCTTTCCTTTTTGGTGTGTTCGTGAAATAATGTCAATTAGGTGGGCGGATTACGCCCACTTCGAATTGCACATCTTTGAACACCAAAACAAGGAAGGGGAGAGAAGGAGGGGAAAAAAATATATAAAAATAAAAATATAAATACCTGTTAGAATAAGTTAATAAATTTGTAAAAACCTGTTAGAATAAGTAAATTGCCTTGGTTGGCCAATAAATAAATAAGTGGGAGTTTGTCTAAGTTTTTAATAGGAAGTTTTATTTTTAGATTAAAAAAATAATCTTCAGTTTTATTTTCCTTTAGTTTGTTTAGTTTTCTTTACTTAATTTTAGTTTGAAAATTTAGTTAAAGTTATGTTAGGGTTATTTTTCTTGTTAAATTTTAACTTTAGTATACCTTAATTTTATTTTAAATTTTGTATTTACGCCTAGTTTATTTTGATTTTACTAGTATATTTAGTTTATTTTGAATTTCAATTTAAATCTAGTTTATTTTAATTAAATTTTATTTCTTATAGATTTAAACTTATTTCAATTTAGTTTAAGTAAGTTTAATTTTAAGATAGTTTTACCTTAGTGTAGTATTAGGTCTGTTAAATTTTATTTCAATTTAGTTTAAGTTAGTTAAAATTGTGTTTCAAATTAGTTTTAGTTATATTAAATTTTATTTCAATTTAGTTTTAATTAGTTAAAGTTAAAGATTTTATTTTAGTTTAGTTATATTAAATTTTATTTCAATTTAGTTTAAGTTTAATTTTAGTTTAGTATGTTTTCTATTAAATTTTATTTCAATTTAGTTTTAGTTTTAGTTAGTTAAAGCTTAAGATATTTTTATTTTAATTTAGTATTAGTTCTATTAAATTTTATTTCAATTTAGTTTAAGTTAGTTTCAAAATAAAATATAGTTTTTTTTAGCTTTAGATAGGTCAGGATTTACCTTTTAAAATGCATAAATTTTGGAATTTAAAATACTTAGGTAAAATTCAATAGTCAAAAACTATAGGTTTTATAAACAAATAGGAGGGCAAAAAAGAAACAAAAGAACCTGGTGTCCCAGTGATGGTGGTGTCCATTTTATGCTGCTGCAGTTTTTGTTAGCTGCAACTGTTCGTTGCAGTTGTTGCTGCAATTGGTTGCTGTAGTTGTTGTTTGCCGTAACTGCTCTTTGCTGCTGTTGTTGTTACGCAATGTTGGGCATAGCACCCGTATTGATGACGTTGATGACATCGTCGACGTCTATGACGTTGTGGGTCCTGTTGTTCCAGTGAATAACAACGCTTAGTTTTTTTATTTTATATATTTTATTTACATTTTATTTCTTTTAACAAATTTTTTTTAGGTCCTTATTTAATGAATACAATTTTTATAATGAATTAAAATACAAAATTTTTTGATTAATAAATAATGACAATGCTTGAAATCTTTAAAAATAATAATTTTTTTAGATAAATGTGTAAGTGAATATTTTGTAAAACGTGTGTTTTGTATGTTGTGATGTTGGTGTTTATGTGTGGTGGTATTGAGTCACCACAATTCTGATGACGTTAATGACGTTTATGATGTTGTCGACGTTGATGACGCTGTGGACGTCTATGCCGTTGTTGACGTTGATGATGTTGTCGACGTCTACGCTAGCTGCATTCCGTGCAGCACTAGCTAGTTTCTGGATGTGTGTGGCTGTGGGCCATATGCTAAGGCACTGGCTATGTATGGAGCGCTAGCTTTACTTCTGGATGTGTGTGGCTGTGAGCCGTGCGCTAGGGCACTGGCTATGTATGGAGCGCTAGTTTTGTTTGACTTCAGTGAGGGGAGCGTTTGCTAGAGTCACCAACGTGCTCAGTGAGACTATGTGCGGTTTTGTTAGCTGCGATGCTGTCGCTGTTGGCACACGTAGTGCTTGTGGCTTCTTACACCTGACTTGGTGATGACCTTTGTAGCAGTCTATAACTCAAAAATGCAGACCTAACTAAGGCAGTATAATAAATCAAAATGCCAGAGAACTCAAGTTTTCCAGCCTACACCCTTTTCAGTTTTACTCCGTGCGTTTTCACCATGCAAGTCGTATGGTAAAACTTGTTCGGTCATACGACACGCTGTGTGACACAATGGTTGCGCAACAACTGGCAAAAGACACCATGGCAGAATTTTAAAAGTAATGAAATTGGGTTGGCAAAAGATGTCTCATGACATGAGAAGAGGTGGTCTCATGCTTCATTGTATGAAAGGGTTGTCCACATTCCCTAATTGCGGAAACAAACAAACAAACAAACAAATGTATGTCAACTGGCACAATTAAAAGTGTGTCAGCTGTCAAATTAGAAAACTTGTCATCTAATACACTTAAAAACTTGTCAGCTGCCAAATTTGAAAGAAAATGGCAGCTGTCAGATTTGAAAACCTGTCAGCTGTCAAATTGAAAAATCTATCAAAGGTAAAAATTTAAAAAAAATGTTAAATTGGAAAATTTGTCAGCTGTCAGACCTGTAAATATGACCGCTATCAGAGTTGAAAATCCGCCAGCTGTCAAATATGAATATTAACCAACTGTCAAATCTGACGAGATGTCAGCTGTCCAATCTGAAAAGATGTCAGCTGTCAAATTTGAAAAGGTTTCTGCTGTCGGATTGAAAAATGTGATCGCTGTCAGACTTGGAAAAATGTCGACTGTCAAATATGAAATTTTGTCCGCTGTCAAATCGGAAAATATATCAGCTCTCAAAATTGAAAGGTGTTAGCTGTCAAATTGAATTCTATAAACATGTACCGCTACAAATTTTAGTTTTTTTTGTAAGCTATTGCTACACAGCAGAGGCGTAAGAATGGATGCGACTTTTCTGGTTTTTTCGATGTTCATCCTAGCGTGATTGTTAAATTAAAGCAACATATTAAAGCTAACACCTAGATATTTAATCTACTAATTTGGGATAACTACCTTGTCGTGGTGTAGGGGCTTAAATTGCAGCACAGCGGGCTATGACGACGGGAACATCGGTTCCAGGGAGCCTTGGTTCCTGATAGGGTCACCCATGTCGTACAGGCTGTTGTGAGGCAATGAACTAAAACTTATCCCACCCTTAACTCCGGGGTCGAGGGATGGCGCCCACCGAGTTTAAAGCTTGCAGCCAAGGGTAATCTTTGCTGTATTCTAGCGTATCCTCTCTCTGACCTGGCCGAACCAGAGAGAAACACTGGCTCTACCATGGTATTGGGGCTCGCCATGGCCGACTTTTTCTTTCCCCTTTTAACCTCATAGCCTCCCGCGCTGCTCCGGTGGCAAAGGGGGCGTAAGAACCAGATGAAGACAACTAATTCCAAAACCGAAAACCAACCCGCAGTGCTAGGGGATAGCACAGAAGATGAACTGCTTCTAGTCAAACACAAAATACCATACCCGAGACCACCAGCCACAGTGGCTCGACAAAACCATCCACATCCTGCTCCAATGTGACCACCAGCCATAGTGGTCCGAAGAGCAGGAAATCCGGCGCGCTACTGAAAGCGAAATATACCAAGGCTCTGTTCATTCTTGCCAAGATAGACAAAAATGCGGAGCAGGGTACGGTTCAGGAGCGCGACGTGGAAGACAAACAAAAATGCGAGGCTACGATTGATGAGTACCTGAAGTACCAGGCTACTCAGCCTGCTGACGCAGCCAATTCAAAGCGAAATCGGTCGCAAGATGCGATCGACAACGTTTCGAAGAGGGCAAAGGTCAGCGGCAAGTCAACCGTGGCTGAGCAACCGACAACCAGCCAGCGCGCCTTTAGTGAGGTGGCCAGGGAACACCTACAGGTGGCGCTGATTGACGCGAACTCAAACAGCCACAAGCGGATTTCGGAAGAGTGGGGCAACATCGAAGCCAAGTTGTCCGACATGGTCATTGAGCATCTTCTCGGCAACAAGGGTGGTGCGCTTCCATCTTTCGAATCTGCGGATGTAGTGCGAGGATTCCGGGTGATCAAATGCGAGGATCAGTTCTCCAAAGAATTCCTAAGCGAGTGCGTCTCTAAGATCAGAGACGCGTGGGACGGCTTAAGCTAATCTCGGCTAATGATATTCCGAGGAGACCTCGTGCTCGCATTTGGTTGCCTAAGATGAAGCTTGAGAAAAACAAGCTCATCGAAATCCTCCAACTGCACAACCCAGACATTCCCATGAACGACTGGGCTGTCATCAAGACTGAGGACCCCCAGCGTAACAGCATGACCTTCCTACTGCTTATCTCAGACAAGTGCCTGGGTGCTCTGGAGAAAGCGGGCAACACCCTTAGGTTTGGCATCCGTCGTGCCAAACTAAAGATCTTCAAAGACCCGTCCGCGGAAGAAGGCGTCAGCGTCGATGATATCCTCGATTCCCTTACAATCGAGGATCCGATGGTGCCTTCCACGCAGCAGCCACAACAACCACCAGCCACGTAATGCCACTATCGGTAATACAGGTTAACCTGCAGCACGCCAGATGTGCTGCTGATAATCTGGCCATCCTCATGATGGAGGATGGTATCGACGTGGGCATTATACAGGAGCCCTGGGTCAGAGACTCAGTAGTAAAAGGGTTCCAGAACAACCACTACAACATCTACTACAATAGAACAGCAGGTAAACCAAGAACTTGCATTGTAGCCAAAAAGCACATACACTTATTTCTACTCCCTAACCTTAGCTCTTCAGACCTGACAGTTGTCAAAGTGGAGAGCGCCAACAATCTTTTCATAGCCTCAGCCTATATGGGCCACGACAGGGAAGCTCCTCCAGACGAGGTGAAGCGATTAGTGGCTACGGCAATGCTGGACAACACCACCACAGTTTTGGGCTGCGATGCCAATGTGAGACACACACTATGGGGCAGCTCTGAGATAAACACTAGAGGTGAGTTTTTATTCGACTTCATAATTAACTCTAATCTAAACATATGCAATAAAGGAAATACACCTACTTTCACCTTTCCAAGTACTGACAACTTCACAGGCTGGAGTGAAGTCTTGGATATTACCCTTCTATCCGAAAACGAGTCTCTAAAAGTAGTCAATTGGAGAGTTTCGAGCAAAAGTTCCTTCTCGGATCACAGCTTGATCCTCTTTGATTTGAATCTTGAAACAGGGGCCCCTCTTCCATTTCGTAACCCCTAAACGTACTGACTGGGCTAAATTTGCCAGAGTGGCTCGCCCAAAAATCCGTTCTTTAGCCTACAAGCAAATCTCAACTGCGGAGGAGTTAGACTCTTCCGTGGAGGCCCTAGAGCAAACCATGCAGGTTGCCTTTAGAGTCTCATGTCCCATTAGCAGGGGCAAGAAGAAATCTCTTCCTCCGTGGTGGAGCAAAGATCTATCCGACCTTAGGAAAAGGGTTAGGAAAATTTTCAACTCGTGTCATAGACAGTGTCTTTGGCAACCATACAGAGACATCCTCAAAACCTACAAGAAAGCAATTCGAGACGCGAAAAAGCATTCTTGGAAGGAATATACTCAATCGATCGACAATATAAAGGAATCGCCAAGACTAAGCAAAATCCTGTCCAAAGAAAGCACCAGTCCATCTTTCATTCGGAAAAACGATGGTACGTGGACAGAATCTACCAATGAATCACTGGAACAGTTACTCAACACACACTTCCCCGGCTGCAGGAGCAACTGCAATGAGAACTTAGGTTTAGAATCACCTGAGGCAACTGCGGCGATTCCGACTGGCTCCTTTATCTCAATGGAAAGGGTTATCTGGGCCTTAAGCAGCTTCTCTCCATACAAATCCCCAGGTCCCGACGGCGTACTTCCAATAATGTTGCAGAAACTACAAGATGTAGTTGCACCTATCCTACTCTCTATCTTCACTAAGTGTCTCTGCCTTAACTACACTCCAAGGAGCTGGAGAAGAGTTAAGGTAATATTTATACCCAAAGCTGGGAGGAGAGGTCACGAATCAGCCATGGATTTTAGACCAATAAGCCTCACATTATTCGCACTGAAAACCCTAGAGCGTGTACTGGATATATATCTCAGGGACGTTCTAAAGGGTGCTAACATATCCAGCGCCCAACACGCATATCTCAAGGGCAGATCCACAGATACCGCCCTACACGAGGTTATTACCACTATTGAAAGATCAATCTACTTTAAACAATACACTCTTGCGGCCTTCTTAGACATAGAAGGGGCTTTTAACAATATTCATACTAGGGATTTTTGATTCTCTTACCAACCTTGGTGTACAAGCACCGGTGAGAAACTGGACAGTCTCAATGCTCAGAAACAGAATAATCCAGGCAGACCTGGGTGGCTGCCAACTCACGAGATTTGTCAGTAGGCGTACTCCGCAAGGAGGAGTGATCTCCCCCCTATTCTGGCTCATCGCCATGAATGAATTTCTTAATACACTAAATTGAAATGGGGTCACAATATTTGGGTCTATTACAGGAGTTTCAAAAGAGTTAACTAGCGGAGAAAAGGATATACCGTGCTAGTATTAAAAGGTATATCGGAGTAAGTTGATTTAAAGAAGTTTGCAAACATGTTAGAAATCACATTGTCACAAGATGATTCTTCCTGATTGAATTTCATAAGGGGTGAAAAACTGGAGGCTTTACGTTTTGAGTTAACAAAACTATAGAAAAGTTTTGGATCATCTTTAAATTGAGATTTTATGTTAATTATATAAGCAGAATAGCATTGTTTATTTAATAGTTGATATCTATAACGACAAGAAGAATAGGAAGCAAAGTCTAAACTAGAACCAGATATTTTATATTTTTTAAATAAACGATTTTTAAATTTTTAAGTGCCTTTTGATCATTTGTTAGCCAGGGTGGATTTAAAGGATTGGAGAAATACCTTTTTTTTTGGGACGGACAATAAGAAACACCTTTGCAGAGTATCATTGAAAAACTGTACAGAAGATTCGACGTCATAATATGAATATGATGTTCCTCTAGTTAAAATTGGAGACCAATCAGTCTGCGAAAGTAAGGAATTAAGTTTTACATAGTCCGTTTTCTTAAAATTATAAACTTTTTTATTTCGCACATCAGAAGTTATTTTATCTTCTTTTTCGTGGGGCACCTGAAGTCCTGGCTTTTTAACTTCAACTTGGATAACATTGATTTACTCCTGCAGACTTTAGTCTAGTATCCTCTCCTTTCATCAAATTTTATACTTCTTCTATTTTTTTCCTTCTATTTTTCATTCTATCTGTCTTTTCTCTTTACTCCGCACATATTTAAAATTTAAAATTAAATGTAAGTTACATTTTAATATTAACTCGTGATGGGTAACACAGTAATTTATTTACTCCACCTATCACTACCTTATCTCTTACCTTATTATACTTATTGATATTAATGTTAAACTTTTTATAAAACATGTATTGTATTAAATAGATATTTAAGAGAAATGTGAATAAATTGAATTGAATTGAAATTGAATTGAGTAAAACTGTTATTTCAAGAGTTGGATGATGTACGTCTTATGGAAGAGATACGGGATTCGAACAATGGAGATTAACAGTAGTGCATCTATCTACAAATACAAGGTCTAGGGTTCTGTGGTTTATATTTAAAATATCATTGACTTGTTGAAGACACAGATCAGACAGCTTATCTAAGAAGTCATTTATCCAATCACTATTGGAAACAGGAGTAAGAAATGAAGAATCGTCAGACGATCTCCAAGTCACAAAAGTTATGTTAAAATCACCCAGCACAATAAGAACGTCTTTATTTTTTAACAAATTATGAACTTTTTCGATGGCGTGTAAATGTTTTAAATACATTGTTAAGTCACATTTAGGAGGAATGTAAGAGCAGGTAACATAAATAATACTATTATTTAATTTAACTGCAACACAAATGAACTCAATGTCACTGGTGTCAAGAATTGTCAATTCTTCAGATACAAGCTAGTTTTGAACAGCTATCAGAACACCACCACCGATCTTATCATGACGATCTTTACGAAAAATTTGATATTTATTGCACATTATTTCAGAATTTAAGATATTAGAGCGAAGCCAAGTCTCTGTAAAAATTATAATGTTATATTCAAAATCAAAACTGTTTATGAAAATATCGGAAAGTTTGGAGTTAAGACCACTGATATTTTGATACACAAGCTCTAATTTAGACTTGCGGTTTATTAATCGTTTTTTGGATGAGATTCAGGGCTATTTCGGGGACGTGGCAAATGTCCAACATTTACCGGTCTTGGATTGCTTTTAAATTCAAATTCGCGTACAATTGTGTTAGGCGGCCAAAAGTTTACATCAACTATAGAATTAAATAAATTTTCAGGAACTGTTAATCTAAAAGAAGTAATCGATCATATATTTGAATATTTGAATTTATTAACCGAAAGATGCAAGGAACAATTCAACTTTGATTTAATGAAAAAATCTATATCAACCTCTGTTGTATCCGCAGCTAAGCGAGAAACAAAGATTGATTTAGTTGGTGGAATTGCAATGATTGGCTTAGGTGGAACAGAAACCTGAGAAGTAAGAGGAACAACCTGAAGGCATGAAGAAGTGTGACTGTATGCCTGGACTATCCCTAATTTTTTCAAGTAGAGCCCGATGGACCTCCTTATCTTGAATAAAAATTTTACTCTTTTGACCCGAGCTAACGACTTTAAAGACAACTTTTTTTTGCGCAAGTCCCTCACAAGCTGACGCACATCAATATTACGAATAAAAATAGGAGGACAGAACTTACCTTTTATTTCTCGACCCGTACTGACGATTGGGTTGATGTCACTGATGTCCTCAGTAGTTCTCTCTGGAGATACTTTCTCAGTAACTTCCGGCTTCTGCAACCTCGTAACCGTTGACCTGGGCTGGCTCTGCTGTATACTAAGGTATTACATACTAAGGTAATTTCGTTGAAGATTTTGAATCTATTACCATTATTGCGTGGAGAATCCCTCAGGGAAACGCTGCCGCCTGACGACCTTCTCGATCTCCTTCGTTTTGTGACTTCTTGCCAGTCAAGATCCATTGCGTCAGCTAGCATTCTGCCGTTAAGCTCAACCGAATAAGTCGTATTGATGACATCGTTATTGTGGTTTTGCTTGCAATCAATAACCTTGTTGCTCTGTGATGGCCGATCGCCCGACGACAGGGCTACCAATTGCTGAGCGGCCTCCGAGTTTCTAGGGTTTATCAGATTGCCCGCTTTTAATAGCATTTTGCATCTTTTTCACATTCATGTGACTCGAATATCTTTCAAAAAAGTCACAAGCTTTTTGACGAATTCCCTCTGTTTTGTGCCAACATTAACATGATGTTACGTATTGGTTACGTTACAGAGATCGCTATGTTTCAAAAGTGGTGCAACACAATGCCGACATTGTGTTAGTGAAAATTACTTTGAAGTTACTTATTACATTTAAGTATAAATGCATTTCAGAGTTGCCAATTACGCTTACAGCCATAAATATAATAAATTATTTTGTATTTATAATTGATATAAAATATAGGAGTACAAGATAATATTAAGTGTTTTGGATATTTTTTGGAGCTAAATGTAGATGGGAAAGAAGATTTTCGGTGAAATAACAGCCAAAACTTCTTACAAATTTAAGCACAATCTAAATTCAGAAAATTTTGTAATAATTTCATATATTAATGAAAAAATGTTTTAAAAAGTTCTGTAAAGAAAGTATTGCACACAAATTTCAGTAATAGTTTTTAATGTAAGCAATCAATAAAACATAGCTGAAAAGCTTAACAATACAATATAAAACCAGTTTTATGTTTATTGTTAGGAAAATATAATAATAATTTGCGGCCACCATTTTAAATAGAAAGAGCCTACACTTGGGTCACAATTAGCTAATTGTTACAAAATGGTTACATCTTAAGTTATTATTATTCTATAGTTGAGTGATGCATTTTTTTAAAGGTAAAACTTGATAAATCGTTACAACATTCTGTGACCTAGTGGTAAAGTAGTATTAAAAAGGAAAGTCACATTGAAGTCATGGTTACAATATAGGAATTGTGCCAATATAGTAAAAATAACGTACTTGTGTGACATTTTATTTCTAAAACGAAAATAAAACTAAGTAGGAATTTTAACAAACTTTTCCCACAAAATATTTTCCAAATCAGTATCGCTGCATCGTCGTCGTGTAAAAAAATGTGTCCTAAGTAACCTCAAAATTACCTAAGTAACCTAAGGTCGCAGAATTCTACTTGGGCAGCAGCGACAGTGACACACAAGACTCGCCAGACGAACAATCGGACGCCTCTTCAGAACAACAATCAGCAACAATTTATATCAAGCAAAACTAAACAAATTTTGGCACACAGCGTCTAAAACACAACGTCCGTCCGCAAACCCAATTTAGGTTAATACGAACACAGCTAACAGAATATTTAACCGAAGTACAAGAAGCACAAAATGGCTGCAGCAGAACTCACTCCGCAACAGAAAACAAATTCTTCTTTCTTACTGCCACCAGCCAGGCAGCGACTCCAAACAATGGTCCCTCAGATGCAGAAAAAACGCCTTCGTTTTATATAAATTTTTTCCAATTATATCTAAAAATTATTTGCTTTTTAGCATAGAAAACTGACAAAAATCGACCAAACACGATAAGAGTCAAACCGGAAGTCCTAACAAAAGAAAGCAGAAATACTAAAACGCCCATTAAGCGATGAAACGTCAAATAGTCAGGGTTGCTACAGCCTAAAAATATTTTTTACCAAAATTTCAAAAAATTTCACATTTAAGAAATAATTTCACATACATAACAAAAGTTTATTAAATATCATCAATCAAAAAATCAATTATTTAAAATAAGTTTAAAAGTATCCAACGAATTTATAATTTATAGTTAATATATTTGATACATACATGTTCAATTAAATGTATTATATTATTGTTCATATGGTTGCGTGAGATCAATATTATATCAATGTTTTTTTGTACAAAAATTAACACAAATCATAAAAGTAACCTAGTTACATTCTTAAAAAAAAATAGTTAATAATTCTTAAAGCATAAAAGTTTTCAATTAATAGGGATAACCTCTAAAATGTGAATAGATGGTTTTATTAATTAATCAAAAAAATTTTTTTTTAGTTTTAGTTTAGTTTTGTTGTTAAAATAATAAAAATGCAAAATTGCATTTTTAACTGGCTTTCATATGACATGACATTTATTAGCAAAAGTTGTTCCAGTTTAACAAAAATTTTCCACCTTTTCTGTTTAAAACAAAGCAGTGTTACCTTCCATTTTTTTGACGAAGTTCTGTTTCTTCAAAAAGTTTTTATAAACTTTACAGAATGGTCAAGCTACAAGAATAATTTATATGAAACATTTATACAACTATCTCTTTCTCATTAAAAATCTATAAATCTAACCCATTTTCCGTGTGCTTAAAATATCTTTACACTTCGAGAACAATAAATTTAATTTATTATACTAATGCAATATTGTGCATTTATGACGAAAATTCATTTTAACTAAATAAAAGGTAGTTAAAAACGCAATTTTGAATTTTTATTATTTTCACAACAAAACTCACTTTTGTGTCATTTTTTGATTAATTAATGTAATTATAAATTCACATTTTAATTAATGTAATTATTATTTCACATTGGCCCTATAAATTTCGCCACTCACTTTATATTGATGGTAAAGGACACAAAAGTGATAAGTGAAAAATTTCAAATTTCCAGTAACGCTATTTCTTAGTGTTTTTTAAAATCTTTATCTATCTTTAGGCTTAAAAGTTTTCATTAAAGGAATTACATTTTCTTTCAGCAGCGGCTGTAGATCAATAAAACAGTTTTCTTGCATGCCATTTTTAAAAGGAGCCACTTTGTTTCAAAAGTCTACAATATACACTTCGGTTTTTGGGCCAAATAATAAAAATCGTTGTAATTTCCATTGGGCTAGGGCAAGGTTGTTTTTTTCATAGAAAACCAGTTCGGTAACATTAAAAAAGGCCGTTATTTTTAATACGTTTTTGCAAGCAACACAAAACAGTGTATCTTTAACGTAGGAAGAGGGAGCATTTAAAAAAAAATTTGTTTTGTTTCGTCACTACTGTGACGTTATTAATATATAAAATTATTACAAAATTTTGTGAATTTAGATTGTGCTTAAATTTTTAATAAGTTTTGGCTGTTATTTTACCGAAAATCTTCTTTCCCATCTACATTTAGCTCCAAAAAATATCCAAAACACTGAATATTGTGTTGTACTCCTATATTTTATATAAATTATAATTATAAAATAATTTATTATAATTATGGCTGTAAAACAAAATTGGCAACTCTGTATTGCCTTTATACTAAAATGTGATAAGTAACTTCACAGCAATTTTCACTAGCACAATGTCGGCATTGTGTTGCACCACTTTCGAAACATAGTAGGGGTATTCACGATTCAGTGCACTTGCCTGTGCAGTTGAGGACTTGTGCACTTTACAAAAACAAATTGTACGTACGTCAAAAATCTGCACAAGTGCTTTTCTACTATTACCTTCAACTTGAGGACTTGAGCAGTTATGCACTTGTGTGCATTGAAAAATGTTGACAGCTTTGAAATGGTGATGGTGGTGTGTTCACGAAAAAGTAACTGCACAAGTCCTCAAGTCCTCAACTGCACAGGCAATTGCACTGAATCGTGAATACCCCTAGTGGTCTCTGTAACGTAACCAATACGTAACATCATGTCAATGTTGACAGAAAAATAAACGCTACGACGTCGCTGCAACCCAAATATGGACCATCAGTTCTAGTTGGGTAGTTGAGTGATGCATTTTTTAAAGGTAAAACTTGATAAATCGTTACAACATTCTGTGACCTAGTGGTAAAGTAGTATTAAAAAGGAAAGTCACATTGAAGGCATGGTTACAATATAGGAATTGTGCCAATATAGTAAAAATAACGTAATTGTGACATTTTATTTCTAAAACGAAAATAAAACTAAGTAGGAATTTTAACAAACTTTTCCCACAAAATATTTTACAAATCAGTATCGCTGCAACGTCGTCGTGTAAAAAATGTGTCCTAAGTAACCTGTGGTCGCAAAATTCTACTTGGGCAATTATTTACGACAAACAACTGCCTGGCTACTGCCTATTATAATTGCTACAACATTTTCTTACATTACGTCCCGTCCCGATGACAGTTGACAACATTTCGTTACTTTACATTTCATTATAATTCTACCTTTATAAAGGTCCGCAGGGTCCACCATCTACCGTTTTTTTCCCAACTAGTGCTTATTTCGTGAATGGTAACACTTAGCTCATGTCTGATTCGACAGATAATTAGTTTTGTCCTTCCGCTAAACAAATATGGTTGTGTATACGCTTGAACAACGCTGGGAAATATTGCGACATTACTTTGAAAATCATGATAATGTTGCAGAATGTGTGTGAAAATTGCGTACGGATTTTGGAAGAAGAGAAGCACCGTCAGCTCCGTATGTTCGTTATCTTGTGAAAAAAGTGAAAGAAACTGGCATCCTCATCGATAAACTAAAGCGTAAAAAACCAAAATCAGTGCGTACTTCCGAGAATATTGCTGCTGTGGCAGAAAGTGTGCGTGAAGCGCCATCAACATCAATTCACCGTCGTTCTCAACAATTGAACATTTCGGAGACATCATTGAGACAAATTTTGCATAAAGACCTTGGTATGACGCTATACAAGGTCCAATTGGTTCAGGAGTTGAAGCCAACTGACCATCCAATGCGTTTTCGCTTCGCTAAGTGGTCCTGCGATCGACTTACAGAAGATGCCGATTTTGCCAAAAAAATCATCTTTTCAGGTGAAGCTTATTTTGAACTTGGCGGGTATGTAAACAAGCAAAATTGTCGCATTTGGGTCACAGAAAACCCGCACGCATACATTGAAAAGCCGCTGTACCCAAAACGAGTCACTGATTGGTGCGGATTTTGGTCCAGAGGCATAATTGGGCCATTTTTCTTCGAAAATGAGCAAGGAGTGGCCGTTACAGTCAATGGCGATCGTTATCGGGCCATGTTGAACGAATTTTTGTTCACAAAAATTGAAGAGGAGGATATTGGCAACATTTGGTTTTAACAGGACGGCGCTACGTGCCACACAACCGAAGCTACACTCGATGTTTTGCGCCCTGTTTTTGAATATCGCATTATCAGCCGCAGAGAACAATTGGTTAAAATAAACGTAACGTAACGTGACGGGACGTATAGATCCGTGGATTTAGGATTTCTACGTTACTTTACATTACGTGTTGTCAAAAAGCAACTAAACATTGAGGATAGATTTGATTAGTGTGGAATGTGTATTGTTGAAACCATGGTGTAAGAAACCAGCAGTAGCTCGTTTCTGTAACAAAATCCGCAAGTTACTGATTTGTGTCACGTCAGCCGTTATCGATCCCTAGTTACCGATTTCGTGACAACTAATGTTTCTGTACGTTTAAATCGGTAAAAACTCGGACCGTGATGAAAAAGAACACAAATTGAGAAGAAAAGTTGCAAAATTGAGTCAAATAACAAGCAGCTGTTTGCTCGAATGTATTATTTTAGTATTATGTATTATTTTTTTACTTTCTAACAAATAGGTGCTTGTCTTGTCAATGAAAAGTGAATATTTGCAGTTTAAGAAAATTAATTATGTTATAATGATGTGTATTAATGATTGCGGTTGTAAATAATGTAAATAATTTTACACTTAGTGTTGTGCTGCAAAAACTTAGCAAATATATGCAACCGGTTACTTTTCATAGCTCAAACAAATACTGTTTTGCTAAAATTTTTAACTTTTATGTAAGTAGCAGAGATCTGCAACAAGTAAATTGAAAATCAAGCTACTTGAAAAAATATCAAGCTTTGAGTTGATATGCAGGAACTTGATTTATTTTTTTCCTTACAATTCGCGATTGGATTCTGAAAAACGAATCATGTGTCTGATGTGATTCTATTTTGTTTTGTTTTCAACTCTGGTTTCGACTCTATGCGGCTGACGATCGTTTGTTTCGTTGTTCGTTTCATTTATTATGCGGAGTTCGTGTTACTTTTATCAGTTGTAATTGCCATAATATTAGGTGGCAACCCTATTTCAAAATTTTATAATTTGGAAATTTTGACAACGGATTCGGACTCAGCGACCCATTTTTGGTGTACCATTTTTTTTGCCAGCCCCGAATTCATAAAACAACAAAAAATTAAGGTGGCAACCCTATCCACCATCTTGAATTTTAAAATTCTTACTTTAGATTCAAAATCAGCGACCCCTTAACACTGATAAATGATGTTTAAAACTCTTAAAAATACATATTATTAGGTGGCAATACTGTAGTAAAAATTTATGTGGCACCCTAACCTCCATCTTAAATTTTAAAACTGACATTATATTCGAAATCAAATACGTCGTCAGAATTTAAAAATTACAAGAATTCGAAAAAATTAAAAAATCTAGGTGGCAACTCTATTCGCCATCTTAAATTTTAAAGTTTGACATCATCTTCGAAATAAGTTACCCCTAAAACTTCCAACCACTGAGTCCACAGAATCATTAAAAGTCCTATTACGCTTAAGCTCTCTCTAAACAAGCTCATTGAATTTTTTGGATACTTGCTTTAATTGGATACTTGCCTTCAATTTTAAGCTTTTCAAGCTTTTTGCCGAAGGCATCAAGCTTTCCTTTATTTGAAACTTCGTGCCGTTCACTTGTAAGCTAGCAAACTTACAAGTTGCAAGCTGTCGTGTATTTTAAGCAAGTATTTGAAATAGAGTTTCAAGTAGGCTTGTGCAGTTCTCTGGTAATTAAGCATTATTTATAAATTGTATTACCTTTAAAACTAAACCTTTTTTAAGAATAACAAAATATTTCAATCAGAAAAAAATTCGACTTATATGAAAGTAACCATTTTTAAAGGTATATTTCGAATACTTATAACCTAATAATACACAACATTACTGTCATTAGATAAATCGGTAGAATTCTCACTTGCCACAAAGCCAGTGATAAAAGTGACACATTTTTATCGATTCACTTTACGTACAGAAACACTTTTTCAAAAGGTTCCATTGAAATGAAATCGGCACATGTGACAGCTTATCGATTTGGAATGAACGAATCGAACAGAAATCGATTCAGGTTCGTACAGAAACATTGCAAGTGAGAATGACGTCAGAGTGACGTCAAATCGGTAATATGAGTCGGTAACTACGATCGCTACGAGTTAAAGGAACGAGCCACAGGGGCCGAATTGCAGCATCCGTGATCGAGCAAAATTTTACAAGATTGATAGGCACTTGTCTCGTCGTGCTCTTCGTAATTTTGCTCGATCACGGATGCTGTAATTCGGCCCCAGGTGACAGCGAATTTTAGTTTTTGTTGTAAAAATCCAACACTTAAGTTGTCAAACCATACAAAATCAACTTTTCTGACTCTTTTACTCATTCATCAGTTTGACAGCTCTAGCAAACGACGTCCACACCTTGATTTGTTACACCATGATTGAAACTACGTTTTTTGTTGAGTTTTCGTTATTAATGTGATAGTTCTATACATCCATGGATGACGAAGTTTTACTTGTATGGTAACGTACAATTATTTACAACAACTGTCTGGTTACTGCCTATTATAATTTGTAATGAATGTTCAGCTTCGGGTAACCATTTTCATCATCGAAGCTACTTCAGGTGATTTAATAACATGCGCACGTAAGGGTTAAAGGCTTAGCTCGTCGGACGGGGGGGTTTTGTTACGTCACACTGAAGAGCCAAAACAAGAGAGATTTACGTGCTTAAGAAACTAGAGGAGATAGGAAAATTACAACAAATGACGGACGGACAAATAAAAGTTATTGAATCTATTAAACACAAAACAATAACAGAATGGAAGACAGACACACTTAGCAGCAGAGCAAGATGTTGATGTTCTGCTTACCCAATATCCCAACCTTTACTACCAAAACTGTTCTCACAATAATTTATGATAGCCCCTATTTGTTTTAAACTAAACCGGTTTTATTTTTTTTTTTCAACACATCAGGCCAAGAGAGAGATATTTATTTAAACTTCATTTTATTAATCTTTATTTCAATCTTTTTAAATCAAAAATTTTCATTATGCGTATTTTTTTTTTTTTTTTTTTTACTTTGAATTTGATAAATGCAATAACAGAAATAAAAACATATGTTCTAGTTCAAGTTAAGCTATTCTCCTTCACTTATTAGTGAGCAAACATTTCTTAGGAATGAATGAAAATGGAACATATGTTGTTACATTAATCTGCTAGTTGTTGTTGGGTAAATAATTAAATTCTTAATATATAGCTTATAGCGAATTCTAGTTTGTTTATGGTATTTTAGTTAAATGTTTTAGTTTATATGTTAGTATTATACACATATCTGTAATTAATTTATTTTTATATTTGTTTTAACTATCTTCTTTCACTTTTAATAACTACTTAAGGTAAATTAGTTTTACAAATTTGCGATATTTTATATGTTTATTTTTTTTATTGTTTTATTTGGTTATTAATATTAACGAAAATTAGAAGAAAAAAAGAGAAAAATTATTCTTGTTTAGCTGTTATTATAGTAGAGATTCCAAGACTTTTATCTATGTGAATATTGATTCTCATTACGTAAATTTATGTACTGGTCAATATATTTAGGTAATTCAAATTAAGCTATATATGGTATATGATTTGGAATAGTTGTGTTATGTATGTATAATTATGCATTATACATTGTATATACATACACACCTATATATATAAATGTATAACCAAATATGTATATATGTATGTATTTCTATGCACAATAACGTGGTTATTAAATTTTTATAATATACAATTATTAAAATGATAAACTTACAATTTTGTTTGATTTTTTTTTTCTTACGAAATCCGATGCAGCAGGCCTGATGCAGGAATTGTTGTTGTGGATGAGACGTAGCAACTATTTTAATTTATCACTATAAGAAAATGTGTATATGCTTAAATTACCTTTATATATTTCACTACTGTAACATGCTTTTTTTTTTTTTCTTTTTCTCTTTCTTCTTTTAATAGGTATTTTACTTTTTTGTATTTAATACTGAATTTAATTATTACTTTATTAAACTAAACTTTAACTTTTAATCTAATAGTTTTCATGGTTTTAAGCATCTCTAAGAGCTTTAAATAGTTTAAAGAAGATTTTAGTAGTTTTTTTTTTTAACACTTCTAAGCAAATTTAATAGTTTTTTTTTTTCTTAGTTTTAAGCACATTAAAGCCGAATTTTTGTCGTTGTCGTGTGTTAGCAAATGATGACTGAGGACTGGACTGCGCTGAAGAACAGAAGAATGCGTGATCAGCTGCAGATCTTCGGCAGTGGAGTAATAGAGAAATTTGAGTTTCTCGGTTTAGCATGTAGTGGGGTGCAAGGTGGCCAGATCAACTATGTGACCACCATGCTACCAAAAATGAATGTTGCTGATCGAATGCCTAAGCAAGTGTTATTATTTTATTTATTATTAAAATAATCATTTTTATAAAGATATTAAAATTCATTTTTTTTTGTTTTTTTTTACCTTTGGATGAAGTTGATTATTCGGATAACTGCTGTTAACGTTTTATTAATAATATTGTTTTGCCCTTTTTCCTATTAGGACAAGATTAATGTAAAAACTTTTATTTAACTTCACTATTAAATTTTAACAAATATAATTGACTTTAGTCTTAATGATCTTTTTGTAATTTTTGGATGCAGAATCAGCGTGTCTTGTCTGATGCAAGCTAAGAGAGAAAGAAAGAATTTTCGATCGCGTTATACAGATCAGAGTGGCTTAAGTTCGCAATTTCCGTTTGAAATATTCGATATTCTAATATTCGATAGTCAAAAATAGCAATATATGCAACATATCGATGTGGATGAGTTACGTGACGATATTTTGATTTGTAATAGAATTTCAATTACAAAACCGAATACTCATATTTATAAATTGTTTAATTAAAACTACCAATATTGTGGTGACAAAAAAAAATTTCAATTAAGATAAGAAAAAAAAAACCCCAGTGGTAATCAACCATCACAAAGCAGATGATTTTGAATTTTCTTGAAAACAAAAATTATCTGAAAAATGGCGGATTACTAAATATCTTTATAATGGAAGAATTTATATTTTAACTTTGAAGATCCTTAGCATGAAATACTCCTAGCTTGCGACCATTTAAATCTTTTAGTTCGTAATTACAATTTCCTATTTTCTTGCACACTTTAGCTTTTAAAAACTTAGGCGCTAGTTTAGCAATCGAGCTGATTTACTACTTTGAGCGAAATTTCGCCTAAAGACAACATCTCCCTTTTCAAACGTTATTGGCCTAGAACGTAAATTATATGTTTTTTTATTAATGTCATATGCTTTGGTTAAACAGTTCCTTACATCTTCTCTAACAAGCTGAACTCTATCTTCTGTACCTAAGACGTTTTCACCTTGTTCAACTGTATTAAGCTTTCGCAAAAGTTCATAAGTGCTGCCGTGCGTTATCATTTGCTGACCAAACAAAACATAATATGGGGAGTAACCAATGGAACTATGATATGAACTTCGTAATGCAACACAAATCTGGCTTAAGTTTACGTCCCACATACGCTGATCTTTTGATAAATACGATCGAATTCCAGTAATGATTGACCGATTTACTCGTTCTGAACTATTAGACTGTGGTGAATATATAGCTGTTAGAATATGTTTTACGCCATATTTTGTTAAGAAATGTCTGAATAACGTAGATTTAAACTGTGAACCGTTGTCCGTAACTATCACTTCCGGTATGCCAAAAATATGAAAGACGTTAGTTTCGAGAAATTCTATAATTGAGGATGCAGAAAATTTACGCAGAGGTTTAAGCAAAGGGTATTTACTCATGTGATCCAAAACTATAAAAATGCCTACGTTGCCTGTTTTTGAACGTGGATAGGGACCTATAAAATCCATATAAAGACGCTGAAAAGGGCGTGAAGACTTCACTTGATTACCCATTGGAGGTCTTAAGATAATATTTGGAGCTTTACACTGACGACATATTTCGCAATCTAGCACATACTTTCGAACTTCTTTTGCCATATTTGGCCAAAAAAAATTTCGACGCAATCTTTCTAGAGTCTTTCCAATTCCCCCATGTGAAGACATTGGTGGGTTATGAGCGCGTTCAATCACACAAGAGGTGAGTCCCTGTGGGATCCACAACTTCCATGATGAAGCTTCTAACAATTCATCATTACGATAAAAATTGGTACGTTTATAAATATATCCGTCAACAATTCGCAGATCAGGTAAACGACTTTGATTATCTTCGATATGTTTAATAAGTGCCACGTATTGATCAGAATAAAATTGCGATGAAGTCAGATCTACTTCTGATGTTACTAAATCTAAGCTATCTATCTCATCTGTTGGTAAACGCGAGAGTGCATCAGGAACAACATGAAGACTGCCTTTTCTGTGTTCAATAGAGAAGTTAAAGCCTTGAAGCTTAAGAGACCAGCGGGCAAGTCTGCCATTTTAGTCTTTTTGCTGCATTAGCCATTTTAAGCTAGCGTGATCGGTAATAACTTTGAATTCATGACCTTCTACATATTCTCGAAATTTTTCTATGCTTAATAACGCTGCTAAGCACTCTAATTCTGTGATAGAGTAATTTTGTTGGGCGCGATTCAACTTGTGCGAGAAGAAAGCAATAGGTCTTTCGACGCCATCTTCATTTTCTTGCGCCAGGACACCTCCTACTCCTGTTTTAGATGCATCACATGAAATAATAAAAGGATGTTCGAAATTTGGTGTTATAAGAACAGGTGCATTTGTCAACATTTCCTTAATTTTATCGAATGCTTCTTGTGCTTCTGTGGTCAATTTAAAAAATTTTGCTTTTTTCGTTAGATCAGTCAAAGGACTAGTAAGGGAAGCGTAGTTGTCTAAGAATCGACGGTACCAACCAGCGAGACCTAAAAAACTTCGAACTTCGCGAATAGTGCGTGGAGCCGAAAGGTTTCGAATCGCAGATATCTTATCTGGATCGGGTTTTATGCAACCATTACCGATAATATATCCGAGATAACGCACTTCCTTCATGCACCACTTACACTTAGCTATGTTAACAGTTAACCCTGCTTTGCGTAAGGATTGGGCTATTTCCACTAACAACGTAATGTGTTCTTCAAAACTATCGCTAACTAAAAGCAAGTCATCTAGATATACAAAAACCCGATTTTTCAATTTTGCTGGAATTATAATGTCCATGAGACGACACATTGTCTGTGGAGCATTTGTAAGTCCAAAGGGCATAACTCTAAACCTGTAGAGTGGGCGGTTTGGAACCGTAAAGGCGGTCATATCACGAGAATTTTCTTCTAGTGCAATCTGCCAAAATGCATGCTTTAAATCAAGAGATGTTATATATTCCGCTTTAGGCAAACGAGATATTATGCCATTGATCTTTGGTTGCGGATACGCATCCTTAATAGTTACACTGTTTAATTTTCGCGAATCTAAACAAAGTCGAACTTTTCCTTCTTTTTGCACTATTGCCACTGGACTACTCCAAGAGCAATTGGGCGGGGCGATTTCTATAATACCAAGCTCAAGCATACGATCTACCTCAGCGTGTATTTTTTTCTCAATTGCTGGTGAAACTGAGAAATACCGTTGTTTGACGGGTTTTGCTCCTGGTTCGATCTTGATGGTATGTTGGAGAATGGAAGATTGTCCCAAACCTTCTTTATCGAAACTAGGATACAACGATATTACGCTATTTAGCCGCTGTTTTTGATGAACACTTAAAATATTGGTATCCGAGGACTGATTTAGTTCATTAATGGTTACAAATTGATTTCCAAAGAGTTTCTCCATCAATCCAAAAGAAATAAAGAAATCTATTCCCAAATATAAGTTTTGCTTTAGTTTAGGAATAATAAATATTTCAAAAGGCTTAGATTCACAACGAAAAGTTATCTCGGTCGAAACACTTCCCAACACTTCATACTTTTGGCCTCCTGCTGTCTCAATAAAACTTGAAAATTTCCTATAAGGAATATTAAGGCTCAAAAAATGATCCACAGCAGTGCCACTTAAACAAGATATGGAAGCTCCCGAGTCTAGCAGTCCTTCTATTTTTAAACCGAAAATTTCAACTTGTAAATATGATCTAAGATCATCTTTTGGTTTCTCTAACGCATCTATGCATTTTCTAAACTTACTCCTGTTTTGTTTAATTCGATGATAGTAATTACGTATACGCAATGTATTTCTTTTTTGCTTACTAATATTTTTAAACCTTTCAAAACTAGTATTATTAACTTCTTCACAAAAAAGAATACTTTTTCTAGCTACTTCATATAATTTCAATCGTTCATGATAAGGTCGTAAGGGATACAGAATCGATGTTATAAGATTAGAAGATTGAGGAACATCAGTTTGTATGGCTACTGACAAATATTCTTTATTATCATTGGACAAAATATCTGTATCAGTTTTGATATCTTTCTCAGATTTGTTTACATTCTTGTCGAGCGCAAGCTGGTGTTGTTGCTTTTGCTCAGCCTCCCGTTTCCCTGGCACTTTTCACATTGAGGCTTGTAAACGTTCGCAGAACCACAACCATAACAAAAAATCTTTCTGTCTGCCATACAATCTGTATATCTGTGTCCTTCGTCTCTGCAGTTCCAGCAGATTAAAACTTTGCTATCAACTTCTGATTCTTCGTTTCTTTTTCGTAATTCACAAATTTCTTCAAAAATGTCTTCTTCTTCTGCGTCAATTTTCTCAGGATCAATTTCATTAATTTGCTTTCGGAAAACCTTTTGCGTTCTCTCTAATTCACTACTCAAAGCTTCTCTTCTCAAAATAAGGTGTCTCAAATGAGTCACTGAAGTAATTTGTAAATAAAATAATTATTTTCTCAGATTTGGTCTTAAATTCCTTTTTAATAATTCTATAAGTTCGTGTTCTATTATCGGATACCTCAATCTATCACTCAGCTGTAACATTGCATTATAAAAATCCTCAAAACTTTCGTTATATTGTTGTTTTCGATCTCTCATCATCTCGCGTACATCCATATCAGACAGGTGATCGTTAAAATGATTTTTAAGAGCTTCGCAAAGAGGAATCCAATCAATTTGAGGTACTGACCTACGATAGCGCCAATACCACTCTTTGGCTTTCGCAGTGAAGAGAATGTGACTATGCTCACACAAAAGTTTAAAATCACCAGCTAAACTATCTTTTGTAAGAGAATTTATCATATAAATAAACTTTTCTACTGTCAAACCTGATAATGACCCACTGAAAGTAATATTCCAACTACTTATCAAATTAGCAACCTTGCTACTGGTTGTGAGAACTATCGACGATAATGAAGTTCTTTCTCGGCTATCCCTCCCTACAGAAACATTTTGGTTTGGCGCAAAATGGGGTTGTTGTTGCGACAAAGCAGGAAAGCTTTCTCTTGGCCATTCCGGTTCTCTAGCTCTGCCTAAATTAATTTGATTCAGCTGTTGGGATAATTGCACGATCATTGAACGCATTTGTGCAAGCTCTGTGTTCAAGCGATTTTCAACGCTGGAAAAATTTCGCTCCTCTAAATTATTTACCAAATTTTTATTCGAACTTTCTTGATTATTGCTATAGCTTGCAACTTTCTGTGTCAATGACAAGTTTCGATTGTCATCAGAATGTTGATTTCGTTTTTGCTGTCTTGATAACAAAACTCGATCAGCGATTTTTGGAGTTGTTCCTGTTTCGCTTTGACTGGTATGACTAATTGGAAGTTTGTATTCAAGCAAACTATTTTTTGTAACTGACGATTGACAAATTTGACATGACGAAGATGAACTTAACCACTCTAAAATGCAATCGCGATGGAATATGTGCTTACATCTTGTAGCAACTAAAGCAGTTAACTCATTAAATTCAGTATTACAAATCGAACAAATATTTAAACTAGCCATTATGCCAGATATGTTATCGATGCTGTGTCTAACTGCCATAAATGAAATAACTTTTTACTGAAATATAAATATAAACACTAAAACATTGTTAAATATAACTTGTTCGTAAGTTAATCACATTGTGTCCTAATTTGTAATCGAACCCATAAAAAAAATTTTAAATTATATTTTATAAAAGGGAAGTTTATATTTTCGTAATGAAATATTATGTAAAGGTTTTAATTTTATTTAGCCTGATGTGTATATATAAGACCGGATAGTAAAACTTTGCTTTGTGTGTATGACACCAATACTGCAGAATTTTGTGTTATTTTTTCTAATGCCTGCGATAGCCAAAATACAATACAAAGTCAAAATCTAAAGATTGAATCGGATGAAAAAATCAGATTATACTAAAACTTCATAATTCCAGCACACAAACTTTTAAGATTAAACTAAGACATTTTTCGTTATCACAGGAATTTCAATAGACTGAATGAATATGTAAAAACAAAGGGTATACTTTAATTTTCACAATCGGTTTAGTATTAAATTGTTTAAACTAATTAATCTAAAATTCCAGAAAGTTTAAAAAAAATATACATTTGAGATCACGGAGGATAAAGAAAATCGGACAATTATTTTGTAGGACTGGAAGGTTATAACATTAAGTTGGAAAATATTGTTATTGATGGTGTACCTTCGATAGCCCCACGTTGGGCGCCACTTTTGTAATGAATGTTCAGCTTCGGGTAACCATTTTCATCATCGAAGCTACTTCAGGTGATTTAATAACATGCGCACGTAAGGGTTAAAGGCTTAGCTCGTCGGACGGGGGGGTTTTGTTACGTCACACTGAAGAGCCAAAACAAGAGAGATTTACGTGCTTAAGAAACTAGAGGAGATAGGAAAATTACAACAAATGACGGACGGACAAATAAAAGTTATTGAATCTATTAAACACAAAACAATAACAGAATGGAAGACAGACACACTTAGCAGCAGAGCAAGATGTTGATGTTCTGCTTACCCAATATCCCAACCTTTACTACCAAAACTGTTCTCACAATAATTTATGATAGCCCCTATTTGTTTTAAACTAAACCGGTTTTATTTTTTTTTTTCAACACATCAGGCCAAGAGAGAGATATTTATTTAAACTTCATTTTATTAATCTTTATTTCAATCTTTTTAAATCAAAAATTTTCATTATGCGTATTTTTTTTTTTTTTTTTTTTACTTTGAATTTGATAAATGCAATAACAGAAATAAAAACATATGTTCTAGTTCAAGTTAAGCTATTCTCCTTCACTTATTAGTGAGCAAACATTTCTTAGGAATGAATGAAAATGGAACATATGTTGTTACATTAATCTGCTAGTTGTTGTTGGGTAAATAATTAAATTCTTAATATATAGCTTATAGCGAATTCTAGTTTGTTTATGGTATTTTAGTTAAATGTTTTAGTTTATATGTTAGTATTATACACATATCTGTAATTAATTTATTTTTATATTTGTTTTAACTATCTTCTTTCACTTTTAATAACTACTTAAGGTAAATTAGTTTTACAAATTTGCGATATTTTATATGTTTATTTTTTTTATTGTTTTATTTGGTTATTAATATTAACGAAAATTAGAAGAAAAAAAGAGAAAAATTATTCTTGTTTAGCTGTTATTATAGTAGAGATTCCAAGACTTTTATCTATGTGAATATTGATTCTCATTACGTAAATTTATGTACTGGTCAATATATTTAGGTAATTCAAATTAAGCTATATATGGTATATGATTTGGAATAGTTGTGTTATGTATGTATAATTATGCATTATACATTGTATATACATACACACCTATATATATAAATGTATAACCAAATATGTATATATGTATGTATTTCTATGCACAATAACGTGGTTATTAAATTTTTATAATATACAATTATTAAAATGATAAACTTACAATTTTGTTTGATTTTTTTTTTCTTACGAAATCCGATGCAGCAGGCCTGATGCAGGAATTGTTGTTGTGGATGAGACGTAGCAACTATTTTAATTTATCACTATAAGAAAATGTGTATATGCTTAAATTACCTTTATATATTTCACTACTGTAACATGCTTTTTTTTTTTTCTTTTTCTCTTTCTTCTTTTAATAGGTATTTTACTTTTTTGTATTTAATACTGAATTTAATTATTACTTTATTAAACTAAACTTTAACTTTTAATCTAATAGTTTTCATGGTTTTAAGCATCTCTAAGAGCTTTAAATAGTTTAAAGAAGATTTTAGTAGTTTTTTTTTTTAACACTTCTAAGCAAACTTAATAGTTTTTTTTTTTCTTAGTTTTAAGCACATTAAAGCCGAATTTTTGTCGTTGTCGTGTGTTAGCAAATGATGACTGAGGACTGGACTGCGCTGAAGAACAGAAGAATGCGTGATCAGCTGCAGATCTTCGGCAGTGGAGTAATAGAGAAATTTGAGTTTCTCGGTTTAGCATGTAGTGGGGTGCAAGGTGGCCAGATCAACTATGTGACCACCATGCTACCAAAAATGAATGTTGCTGATCGAATGCCTAAGCAAGTGTTATTATTTTATTTATGATTAAAATAATCATTTTTATAAAGATATTAAAATTCATTTTTTTTTGTTTTTTTTTACCTTTGGATGAAGTTGATTATTCGGATAACTGCTGTTAACGTTTTATTAATAATATTGTTTTGCCCTTTTTCCTATTAGGACAAGATTAATGTAAAAACTTTTATTTAACTTCACTATTAAATTTTAACAAATATAATTGACTTTAGTCTTAATGATCTTTTTGTAATTTTTGGATGCAGAATCAGCGTGTCTTGTCTGATGCAAGCTAAGAGAGAAAGAAAGAATTTTCGATCGCGTTATACAGATCAGAGTGGCTTAAGTTCGCAATTTCCGTTTGAAATATTCGATATTCTAATATTCGATAGTCAAAAATAGCAATATATGCAACATATCGATGTGGATGAGTTACGTGACGATATTTTGATTTGTAATAGAATTTCAATTACAAAACCGAATACTCATATTTATAAATTGTTTAATTAAAACTACCAATATTGTGGTGACAAAAAAATTTCAATTAAGATAAGAAAAAAAAAACCCCAGTGGTAATCAACCATCACAAATTGCTATAACGTTTTCTTACATTGCGTCCCGACATGATGACAGTTGACAACATTACGCTACGTCTATTATAATTCGAGCTTTAAAGAAAAAACTGGAAATTGAGAGAGCTCTCCGTCACAGATAACCAGATAGGAAACTTCGATTTTTCAGTCAGAAATCAGCTGATCTGAGATTGGTTTTGCAATTTGTGAAACTCACGTATTGCGTACGTGAGTTCACCTTTTTTCACCTCATAGCTGTCAATGTTGTTTAATATGAGATGCTAAAAATCGAAGTTTCCTAAATTAGAAATTTTTGTGTTTATCAGTTAAATCGTTTCATTATTAAAGAAACTTGTGTGAAAAAAACAGAAAATCTATAATAATTAAACATTAATAAAGAAATGGCAAACAGAAAATTGATGCACACACATCATTGTTGGCTTTGGCAACTTTGCCAGCGCAGATCCTTTGTGATGCTGGTAAAAAGGAGGAAGACTGCGGTTGATCCACACTTTCTGATGAAGATCTACATATGAGCGCCTAACAAATTATATCCTAAATGCATCGCACAATCAAACAAATGTTTTGGCGACCATCAACGTAGCAATGAGATCTGTGAGAAGCGCTATGTTAAACCTGCCATTGGGCCAGTTACCCATTTGAATCTGTTTCGTAAGTCAAAGCGTGTCTTTGATAATCATCAAATGTTCGCGCTGCGCCAGATTTTTGCGTTTTGCGATAATGTTGTTCGTCTGGAAGATGAAAGTTACTGCTACGTGCTGCCCAATAATATGATGCTGCATATCTGAGAGTTTGCCACGTGAAATACAAGGTATTTTCGCATGCTGCAATCCGTTACCTCCATTGGTGCGTCAAAATCTGCATACGTTGCATCAAATTGTGCAGCGTGCTCGAGAGCGGCCCTTGGTGAAGGTAAGATAAGACAATTTTAATATAAGTTGGTTTAACTTTGTTATATTTCTTAGCCAATTCTTGAAACAGCCGAAATCGTCTAGGGAAAATTGAAGAATATAGAGCAAATTCAATTCATCAGAACGTATGATCGGTACTTGGCTCTGTTGCCCATTGCGGAAAAGGAAAAACGAGAAAAGACTGCACGCATAGAGGCGGAGAATAAGAAACGACAGTTGTGTTCAAATGTACCTACGCTGATGATCAAACAAGAGGTTACTTTTATGAAACATCTTTATTAGCTGAAATATAATTGTGTGCTATGCACTTTACAGCTGCCCGAATCCATAAACACAGACGAAACTGCTGAGCTATATAGCTTGCCAATTAAGGAGATACTTAAGCGAAAATTTGAAGAGTGTGGAAAATAAAGCTGATGATGCCAGGTTCAACAACAGAAGCGATAGACCTAAGGCCAAACGCATGCGTACAGAGACACCCAATGATGACAAATTGAAATTTGTTAACACTTCACACAGCAGCAAACCAAAAACCAAGCCAACGAAAGAAAGAGTGCACAAACACAAAATGCTACAGAAGATCTAACAAAAAATGCACAGGATGATGACGAAGCCCCTGCAGAAATGACATCTACATCCGCTGTCCACACCAACGCTAATAAGGGCAACTCAAATAAAGCTAATAAAAAATTCAACAAGCTATTTACATTTAGCAATGTAAAAGGTAAAATGTAGTTAAATATAAAATTTCACAATCATTAGTAATAATGACAAGTCATATTATCTAATTATCTTATTTTTGTATCATTTTACATACAACACAAAAGAATCATATCTAAGTTATTTTAACGAGGATTGAATGAATGAACCGAAAAACCCTTAAAAAAATAATTAGTGGCAAACATATCGCACACCCACTTCAAAAGTGCACAACTCAAAATTTATACATTTTCAGGTGGAGCAAAAAAAATGTTTTTCTTCAAGGGACTCCATACAAAACAAAAAGAGACAACGATTTTTTTAATTGAAGACTTAGAATATATGTTCAAAATTAAGACAGCCGATGAAGATGATCACTACAAACAGTTTTAAAAGAATAGGTAAAAATGTAGAAATTTTTAATTGTGCACTTTTGAAGTGGGTGTGTGATATGTTTGCCACTTATTATTTTTTGAAGGGTTTTTCGGTTCATTCATTCACTGAAAAAGTAACTTTCGTCGTATTGTTTTTTTGTTGGTGAGAGCAAATAACTCCCATAATATATCTTATTTTTTGACGTCTTGCACACAAACTCCAACTTACATGTGATTCTTTTGTGTTTTATGTAAAATGATACAAAAATAAGATAATTAGATAATATCGCTTTTGAGCTCAAATATAATTCTAAAAAAAATTTTTTTTAGAATTATTAAAAAAACAATATATATTATGTTTATTTAACAAAATAGTTAAAATAAAATTCAGAATTTAAAAAACTAATACTGATCTGAAATAATATTGTTTATAAAGTTTCCTCCTTGAAGCACGTTTATTTAAGACAAATTAAACTTAAAATATTTTGGTTAAAATAACTGAAATTTTCTTTTTATTACAATACATGTAACAGAAGTAGCGTAGTAGGAGAGAAGCCCAGTAGTCAGTCGTCAGTTGTCAGTTGCCCGAAGTTGATCAAAGTCGTTAGTCGCCGCTAAATAAAAGTTGTCTGCGTTTCTTTAAATTATCTGTAACATAATATAATTGAATTTAATACAGAATATAACATAAATTACCTTGATTGTTTGGATTATATAAATTTAACCCTCTAACATTTAATATACTAAACATACTCTTAAAATACTTATACTACTCTAAAACCAATATAAATACAACATAAATATCTTATCAAATGAATAATAAATACTGAATAATAATATCTTTTGTTTAAACATTATTTGCTGTTCTACATTTGGGGGCTCAACCTAAAAAGGAGAAAAATACAGCCATTCAAACACATTATATAATAAGTAATATATATATAAAAAAAACAATAGTACAGTTGTGCTTAAAATCTTATTAAATTTAAAACTGGTTAAAAGTAAAATTTTATACTCTACAACTAATGAAAATAAAATTATATATAAAAATCAGTTGTTTGGTATAAGTAAGTAAATGCGAAGCAAAAGTAGAAAGACGAAAGCGAGTGTTCATTTACACGGTTACAATACGAGAGCACGATCACAGTTACTTCAGAAAAAAGTAATTGGTGAAGTGAAAATAAATAAAAAAATAATGTCGAAAGATTCTGTAGAATTGAGTCCGATTTTTGAGGAGAACGAAAAATATGATGGTACTAATCCACTCAGCTCTGATAACTGTGTTCCTAATACAGCAACAAATAAAGAAATGCAAGTCGAAACAAGTGTACAAAAGAGCGAATTGAGTGATTTAATAAAATTGTTGACAGTGAAAATGCTTAAAGAAGATGAAGATAAAAACAAATCAAATATTTCGGTTGATAATTTTGCGAAAATAATTCCTGATTTCGATGGCGAATCCATACCCATTAAGCACTGGTTAGATAATTTGGATAAAAATGCAGATGCATACGATTTAACTGAAAAACAAAAGTATGTTCAAGCTCGAAATAAAATGAGCGGTACAGCGAAACTTTTTTTAGAAGCTGTGAGTGTAAGTGACTATTTATCATTGAAAGAAGTTTTAATAAGTGAGTTTCACAAAACATATAATAGTGCAGATCTTCATAATATATTAACAAATCGCAAAAAACGTGACACCGAATCATTCCATGAATACATTCTTCAAATGAGAAAAATTGCTGCGGTAGGCAATGTCGAAAGCGTTTCGGTTATTCGGTATATAGTCGATGGGTTGCGAATGAAAAACGAGTTTAAATATTTACTTTATAGTGCTACTTCTTTTGAAGAGTTACGTGAAAAATATGCAATATACGATCGTATGGCTCAAACAGCGCAAACGGAGAGTTATAGTAAAAGTTATAATAAATCACTTAACAAAAATAGTAATGCAAAAGAACATTGTTATAATTGCGGATCAACAGAACATCAAAGAAGCGAGTGCAAATCAGAAACAAAGTGTTTTAATTGTAACAAAAATGGCCACATTGCGAAAAATTGTCATTTGAAGTTGCAAAATCAAAATATGGGAAAAAATATCAATATAATTGTGGATCGTAATCGGTGTAAAAGAATAAATTTTAACGATATTGAAATTGAATGCCTAATTGATACAGGTTCCGATGTAACAATTATGAAAAAAAGTACATACGATCAATATTTTAAAAACTGTGTTATGAGAGCTAGTGGTTCGCAGTTGTTTGGTCTTGGAAATATATCCACTGAACCAATTGGTTGTATAACTGGTATTGTGCGTGTCGATAATATACAAACGGAACATGACTTTCTTATATTGCCAGACGGTGCGATAAAATATGAAGCCCTACTCGGTTATGATTTTACGAGCAAATTTGTATTTTATTCTAACGGTAGCGGGTATATTTTTGATCAGTTAATAACAAACGATACAAACGGTGAAAATTCTCAACTGAATGTGTACAATATTAATGCATGTGAAATTGATGTACCTCTAAGTTGTAAAAAAGAAGTTGAAGAGTTAATATCAACATATGAACCACTACCTTCTGCAGAAGAATGTCCCGTCGTTATGAAAATTATACCAGAGGTCGAAATAACGCCTTTTCGTCATTCCCCAAATAGATTGCCCGAAAAAGAACAAAAGGTCGTACGAATGCAAATAGAAGAATGGTTGAGAGACGGAATCATAAGAAAATCCAGTTCGCAAGTGGCAAGCAGAGTGGTTGTTGTTAAGAAGAAGTGCGGTAACGTAAGAAGGGTTTGCGTTGATTTTCGGAAGTTGAATTCTATGGTGCTGAAAGACTATTTTCCTGTCCTGTTAATTGAAGACGTAGTAGAAAAATTACAGTGCGCTAAAGTTTTTATAGTGATGGACTTAGAAAATGGATTTTTCCACGTACCGATAGAGGAGTCGAGCAAAAAGTACACGGCTTTCATCACAAAAGAAGGTTTATTCGAATTCAACAAAGCGCCGTTCGGATTTTGCAACTCGCCTGCAAATTTTATAAGGTACGTTAACCATATTTTCCAAGAGTTAATATATAAAAATATAATGGAGCTTCACATGGACGACATTGTTATTTACGGAGAAACAGAGAATGTTTGCCTAGAAAAACTGAAAGTGGTACTAGACAAAGCATCCCGTTTTAACTTAAAAATAAAATGGTCAAAATGTAGTTTCCTTAAAACCAAAATTAACTTTTTGGGTCATACCATACAGGATGGCAAAGTCTCGCCTGGAAAAGAGAAAACGAAAGCTGTAGAAAAGTTTCCAATACCTAAAAATATTAAAGATGTTCAGTCTTTCTTGGGACTTACTGGATATTTTAGAAAGTTTGTATTTGGATATGCACAAATTGCTCGTCCCCTTACTAATTTGCTAAAAAAGAATGCAACTTTCAATATGAATACCGAAGAAAAATGTGCTATCCAGAACCTTAAATCAGCTCTTATACGCGAACCGGTTTTAAGGATATATAACAGAGAAGCTATTACTGAATTGCATACTGACGCATCAAAAGATGGCTTTGGGGCGGCTATTCTCCAGCAATTTGAAGGTCAGTTACACCCAGTGTACTTCTGGAGTAAAAAATCAAATCCGCAAGAACAACGACTTCACAGCTACATATTAGAGGTAAAAGCGGCATATTTAGCGATGAAAAGATTAAGATACTATTTGTTGGGCATACATTTTAAGTTGGTAACTGACTGTGTGGCTTTTAAACAGACAACATCTAAGATGGATGTACCTCGGGATGTGGCACAATGGATAATGCATTTTCAAGACTTCACATTTACCGTTGAGCACCGCCCTGCAGTTCGTATGAAACATGTAGATTGTTTAAGTAGATACCCAGCCGAAATAATGATAATATCTTCAGAACTAACTTCAAGATTTCAAAAACTGCAAAATGATGACGAGCGTATCAAGGCTATAAGGGAAGTTCTTAAGGTGAAACCATACGATGATTTCAAATACAAAGGTGTCCTGGTATACAAAACAGTCAATGGAAACGATTTGTTATTAGTTCCTATGTTGATGGAGATAGAAATAATTCGCAACGCTCATGAAAATGGGCACTTTTCATTTCAAAAAACAATGCATTCAATCCAACAGCAGTTTTTTATTCCTCACCTGGAAAAAAAAGTTCGTCAATACATAAACAATTGCATTAAATGCATAGTACATAATAAAAAGTTAGGAAGAAAAGAGGGTTACCTGCATTGTATCGAAAAAGGTGACATTCCGCTTCAGACATTACACGTAGATCACTTGGGTCCAATGGATGCAACCTCTAAGCAGTATAAATATATATTCGCGATGGTAGACGGCTTTACAAAGTTTGTGTGGTTATTTCCCACAAAATCAACAGGTGCTGAAGAAGTTGTCAAGAATTTAAAAACTTGGTCAGACATTTTTGGATACCCTAAGCGAATTATCAGTGACAAGGGGTCTGCTTTCACCTCAAATGTGTTTCAAGAATTTTGTAAAAATAACGATATTGAGCAGATACAGGTAACGACAGGAGTGGCACGCGGGAATGGTCAGATAGAAAGAGTAAATCGCTCTGTATTATCTGTTATTGCGAAGCTATCGTCCGACGACCCGTCGAAGTGGTATAAGTTTGCTGGTCAAGTGCAAAGAGCCTTAAACTGTTGCGTTCACTCTTCAACAAAATTTTCGCCATTTGAAGTTTTATTTGGTATAAAAATGAAGAACGATATCAGCGGTTTAGTACTAGACACACTTCAAGAAGAGATAGTAACTGACTTTCAAAAGGACAGGGAACAAATTCGCAAGGACGCTAAGAACCAAATAGCTGTAGCTCAGACACTTTATAAGCAAAATTTTGACAAACGCCGAAAAGATGAAGTCGGATATGAAACAGGTGATCTAGTAGCTAGTAGTAAAAAGAACGCAGAAGAAGATCTAGTAGTAAAAAGAACGCAGTTTGTTGCTGGGAAAAAGCTTGCCAGCGAATTTTTGGGACCTTACAAGATAAGTAAAGTCAAGCGTAATGGCAGATACGATGTAGTTAAAGCTGCTGATTTTGATGGCCCGATTAATACGTCAACAAGTTGCGACAACATGAAGCTATGGAAATATGCTGAAACAAACGAGGATATGTCATCTGAGGCTGATGACGAGTAGGATGGCCGAATGTAACAGAAGTAGCGTAGTAGGAGAGAAGCCCAGTAGTCAGTAGTCAGTCGTCAGTTGTCAGTTGCCCGAAGTTGATCAAAGTCGTTAGTCGCCGCTAAATAAAAGTTGTCTGCGTTTCTTTAAATTATCTGTAACATAATATAATTGAATTTAATACTGAATATAACATAAATTACCTTGATTGTTTGGATTATATAAATTTAACCCTCTAACATTTAATATACTAAACATACTCTTAAAATACTTATACTACTCTAAAACCAATATAAATACAACATAAATATCTTATCAAATGAATAATAAATACTGAATAATAATATCTTTTGTTTAAACATTATTTGCTGTTCTACATACATTATATAAAATATCTTCACAAAAATTCCCTAATTTTATTGTTATTTTATTTGTTTAAACATGGCGTCATATTTGTCATACATGTATATAGAAGGTAGATTTTAGGTGTAGAAGAACAACTCTCTTGGTTACTCATCATCATAATATAAGCGTAAGTAAATTGGTAAGTTCTAATGACTTATATAAATTTAGAATTTTTTAAATACATTTATATTTAAAAGCTTTATTATAATAGAACTAGCAGACTACTGTTGTCCGCGGCTTCACCAAGGACTTTTTTATCAATCTTCTTAACGCCTTAAATACGGGACAATTTTTTATATACATGTGCTAATTTTTACCTAATTTTTATGTGATACGATTAGTTTTCCGACATCCGACTTAGTGATGCGATATGGCATCATCGCCTTTATTGGCTTCAGACAATACATATCACAGAAATAAAAAATTTTATTGTTTTCTTTTGTTTTATTTTTTGGAGCGAATAAGGCAAAAACGAATTTTGGACAAATACGAATAAGCAATGCGTGGCAGCTGAGACGATTTCTTAAAAAACTTAATACCTTAATTAAATATTCGTAGTATTAAAATTTTGAAAGAAAAATAACTCTCAATAAATCTGTAGCACAACTATATTTTTAAAAAAATTTTAATAAAAATCGGACCAGTAACTTTACAGTAAAGTCGTAACTTTTAATCTTCACTTCAATTTTATATAATAGTATAGATAAACATTAAAGACCACTCCCACGAATTAACCCTCAGCTTCGGTCTTAAGCTTGGTGATGTAGGCGGCCTTGTGCTCTGCTTAGACTTCCTTTCAGGGTTGGTAAGTTTCTTAGGGCCAATTTTTCAGTGCGAGTTTAAACTCTAGTCAAATTAAACCTAGCTTAACTCACCAAAAGTGGACGTTTAAACTCGGTTTATCTAGATATTTTAGCATTCGTTGATGTTAAATTGACTTAAAATATCATATAATGTGTTTCTTTTTGCCTAAATGGAGTTTAAACGTCCAATTTTGGTGAGTTAAGCTAGGTTTAATTTGACTAGAGTTTAAACTCGCACTGAAAAATTGGCCCTTAGCATTTCACCCATTCTTGGAAACTCCTGTCCGTATACTCCTGCTGACTTTTGAGTAGGATCGGCACGAATTTGTTGATGAGCCTTTTTGTAAATTTCTTCAATATCAGCGCGGATATAATCGGCAACATGTTGACCAAAGATATGTGAACGATGAACTTCGGCATTGAAGCTTTTGGTCTCTGCAGAGTAGCCAGGGAAACGCTTGACGGAGTGTGGAATATTCAAACCACCATCGACAGCACCTTTCATGGCACCGAATACACGGCACCAGTAGTGGTACGTGCTAAACCGACAGCCAAGTAACAACGGAATGCACCTGGTCCATCATCGACAGGTTCAACATTCAAGCCAGTGCAGTAGGCGGCAGCGTAGTTGGTAAGACCGACCTTAATGCCGTATTTTTAAAGCTCATGCGAGTAGGATGTGCAGACAAAACGGTCTCCTTCAATTCTGGCATAATTCTGTTGAGAGACAAATGCATTAAACAATTAATAATACAATTCTTCGCATACATTATTTACAACTTACATGAAATTCATTTATTTATTTTCTTTGACACAAAACATTTTTAGTGGTGAATTTTATAGACAGTGAAGTCGAACAGTGTTGCCGCGACGAAGTTAAAAAAGTACCCTTGAAAAAGTCCCAAATGTATCCACTTTAGAAAAAAGAGCATCCACGTATCAAATTCGAAAAATCAATAATATATTCATTTTTTTAACACAAAAATAAAATTTTTCAAACAATGAAACCCAATTTTTGACACTTAAATAACAATTTTACAAGAAAAAACATGTACACATAAAAAATAATAAAAACTTCTAACACTCGAAAATTTGATGTATTTTTAGGATTTTTTTAATGTTAAAGTAAAAAACGATATTAAAACTTTTAAGGTATATTGCATGATACAAAAATGTATCAGGTAGCCTTGACAACAAACTATTTTCTCATGAGCTGCGATAAACGAACGTCAAACAAAAGAAAACAAAACGACCGTTCAATAACAATTTTTTTTTAAAAACTTTTCTTAAAGCACCACTGTCTCCACAGTTGTCATCGTGGAGTTTTACTTTCTAACAACAAAGATTAGTTATGGAAATTTTTAATTTGCATACATTGTTTACAAACTAAATTTATTTATTTTATTTTTGTGACACAAAACATTTTTGATATCTCCATAGCAACCATAGCATGCTCTCATTTTGATTTTATTTTGCTTGACATACGTCTATCGCAGCAAAAATTGTCGCTCCTACTTTATAATAATTATACTATGGTATATTGTAACACTCCACATAAAAAACCATTTCTTTATTTTGTTAAATTTTCAAAGAAAGATCTTGGACGGTGTTGTAGATTTTCACTCTGCTATTTGTATTCAAAATAAAAACAAAGAATATTAATGGTATTCACTACATTATTTAAGCCCTGCTAATTTCCTAAACTTAACAAATTTGTTAAATCCTGTCAAAATTTTGTATGGGAAAAGATTTAGCAAGTTAACAAGCTCAGTGTTATAATTTATTTAAGGATCGTTTTATTTTTTTTATAGCGGCAGAGTTTGCCTTCGCTATAGACTGCAGTGTTTGCCGACTTGAACTATGTCCAAGGCAAACAGAGACGTTTAAAATAAACTGAACAAGGCAGAGATCTGCCAGCTTGTGTGGTTAATTAAAGTCTGATTTATTGTTGGCCATCTCGGCTCTTTTATAACATTTTTACAAAACTTACTTAGTAGTCTTAATCTAAGGTCATACTTCTCTAGTTAATTAATATAATTATAACCTATGTTGCGTTTCGTTCTTGCATATTGAATTTGAATCATCAAAAGGATTCAAATTACATATTTTTGGTTTGACGAATGATAATTTGGCACGGTCAACAATATTGAGTGAGTAATAAAAATATTCGCATGCACTGAGTGCAGCACACGCCGATAATGCAGTGCTAACTTATTAGTCACTCAATATGTTGCTGTTTATAACAACGAAACTTAGGGTCGGCAGTATGTATAACGAGAGCACACTACACCCTCATCCTTAAGAGAAAAATTAGGGGTTACAATGATTTTTCTTAAACGCGTTATCTATTCTCAAAATATATGTAATAAAATAGTATTAAAATTATGATAAATATATATATATGATATAGTGTAATATAATATTTTTTTTTTTCAATGTATTTGACTAATTATCTTGCTAAAGTATTAAATTATTGCCTTATATGGTTTTTGTTGGTTATTGTGTATTTTCTTATGTACTCCATTATAATCTATTACAGTATTAACTCCTAATCTATCTAATATTCTAAATGGGCCCTTATACGGTAATTGTTGTTTATTATATCTTCTATTTTAAGTAAAACTAAATCTCCTATTTCTGCTCTTAGTGTATTTGTGTAGTCTAAATTCTTATTAGTACGCTTTTGTTTAGCTCATATGAGCATTTCTTTTGCCTTATTTAGGGCAAAATTCAACTTAGTACGCATCTCGCTCAGGTAACTTTCGAAATCATAGAACTTTGTTTGTGAATTGTAAATGTCATTTGGTAATGACGCTAGTTTTCCGTATACTAATTCATGTGGTGTGTATCCTGTGTCTATGTGTGGGGTCGTGTTGTACGTAAATATGAAGTATGGGATCCACTTGTCCCATTCGTGGTCAGTAGCTGTTGTCAACAAAAATTCGTTTAGCACCCTGTGGTTTCTTTCGAGAGAGCCTATTGTCTGGTGATGGTATGGTGTCGAAAATATTTGTTCGATCTTCAAAAGCTTGCATATTTTGCGCATTAGTTCATTTTTGAATTCAGTGCCGTTGTCTGATTTCAACACTTGAAAGTGGCCATATTTTAGAATTACTTGCTCAACCAATGTTCTTGCAACAGTGTCTGCGTCTTTTGTCGACATTGGGTGTGCAATTACAAATTTTGTCAGTTCGCATTGTATTGTCAGTATGTAGCGGTACTCGTTTGAAATTCGTAATGGTCCTACAGTGTCAATTGACAATGTCTGAAAACTATTGCTAGGGGTATCTGTTAGCGTGAGTGGTTCTTTTGTGTGAAGTGTTTGTTTACTTTTTGCACATATATCACAGCGTGACACAAAGTTCTTTACCATCTTACCCATGTTTTTCCAAACATATCTTTGTTTTAGTTTTATTAATGTTTTTCTGACACCTAGGTGGCCTGTGTTATGGTAATCATTGATTAGTTTGAATTTCGTAAGGTCATCTTGTACCCTTTTTGGTGGGTTATAAATTAGTATTTTTAATTGAGGACTTTGAAGATTTTTTCCTTTTTGAATATTTTGTTGTATCTTTGTATAAGCTTCTTTAAATTCTTTATTTGTATACAATTTGAACATTTTATCATTGTTGGCTAGAGCTAGTTCTTCAATATTCTCATTTTTCATTTTAGATATCAGTTTCTTCAAAATCGAATCTAGATTCGTTGAATTATCGCTGTATCCCGCATGCATTTTTAAATTATTATGTTTAGATCTTAGCTTCTCTTGAAACGAAACTGGTTTCGATGGATTATCGCTAATCGCTACGTGCACTATATTACTTTCAATATATTGTATATTTTATTTTCATTATTTTTGGCCGTATAAAATTTTAAATTCTTCATATTCTTGACGTCACTAATGGATGTACAATCCCATATCAGAAGTTGATCAGACTTCTGGGTATTGTCACCATCTACAAAGATTTTTTTATTGCTATTATCATTTGCCTCATTATTTTTAATGGCTTCTTTATTTGCCATGCCTCTTGTAATAATTAACGATCTTTTTATCTTGTCATCGTTTTCTTGTGGTAGCATTTCTTTTAAAGTTTCAGAGTCTAGTTGGATTCTTGAGAGTGCGTCTGCGTTAGTGTTCATGCTACCTTTTTTGTATATTATGTCATAGTCATAGTCACATAGATCGAGTCGAATCCTAGTCATTTTTGAGGAAGGGTTTTTGTGAGAAAATAACGAGATTAGTGGTCTATGGTCAGTTATAACAGTGAATTTTCTACCGTAAAGGTATGGCTTGAAAAAGTTTATTCCCCAGTGTATAGCTAATAATTCTTTCTCAATAACTGGTTTATTCAAGTAATGCTTTTGCAAAGATTTGCTGGCATAAGATATTGGTAAATCTTTACCTATTTCGCCTTGCGATAGTACAGCGCCTAAGGCATAATTTGAAGCATCAGTCGTTAGAATGAACGGCTTGTCAAAATCTGGGTATTGTAATAAAGGTGGAGTTATTAATTTTTCTTTCAGTGTATCGAAAGCAATTTGACATTCTTCAGACCAAACAAATTTACAAGACTTCTTTAATAATGCATTTAAACTTTTTGCAATGTCTGCAAAATTTTGAATAAATTTTCTATAATAGTTGCAGAATGCAACGAATCGCCTAACGTCATCTGCGTTTTTCGGAGTTGGATAATTTTTTACAGTATCGTATTTAGCTGGGTCGGTTCTGACTCCTTCACTTGTGATAAGATGTCCTAAATATACTACTTCAGGACGCAAAAAACAACATTTGGCCGCATTTAATTTCAAATTATGTCTTTGAAGTCTTTCTAATACTTTTATTAGATTTTGGTTGTGGTGATTTATGCTACATCCATGGATAATTATGTCATCCACGTAAAGAAAAGCATTTGATTCCAAGTCTGCGAGTGCAATAGTGAGCATCCGTTGGAAACTGTTCGAAGAGATCTTTAGTCCAAAAGGTAGTCGTTTAAATTGAAAATGTCCGTTTGTCGTAGAAAAAGCTGTCAAAGGTCGTGATTCGTTCTCTAGTTCAATTTGATGAAATGAACTGGTCATATCGAGTGTTGAGAACCATTTCGCTCTATCTTATTTGTCTAGAATATCTTCTAATCTCGTTAAAGGGAACTTGTCATTGACAATTTTGTCGTTTAACTTTCTAAAGTCTACTACAAGTCTCCAATTCTTTTTGTCCGCCGTGTTCTTTTTTGGTACCAGAAGGAGTGGAGCATTGTATGGACTGAGCGATGGTTCGATAATATCGTCCTTCAGCATTTTCTGAACTTGTTCATTTATCACGTCTGTTTGAATGTGTGGCAGTCTGTAGTTTTTTATGTATACTGGTATGTTGTCTGTTGTCGTGATGTTTTGTTTATAAAAATTATTAGTTGTTAGAGGTTCGTTATCTAGGTGGAATACGTCTTGATATTTTTTGAAAATTGTATGTCTAATGTTTCCAAGATCTTACTTAAACGTTTTTGTGAGTGTGTATGTTTCTTGTTATTATAATTCAAAATGTCGTATTTGTCTAAAGAATCAGTTTCCAACTCAATACCATTTAATATTACTTCGTCATTTGTTGTATTTAAAATTTTTAAGTGTGTCATGCCGCTTTTCGGAGCTATTGAATTACTGAGAAAAATACCTTCTTGTATCTCTTTATTAAAAATCACCTTATCTTCGGTTAGTTGTAATCTGATCGGTTGAATAATTTCTGTTCTTGGTGGCACTTTTATTATTAGTGTGTTATGTGATTTCGAGTGCATTGGTAATATTATATGTGACTCATTAATTAAAATTGAAATAACGAATGTTTCATAGTCAATTTTGCAAAGAAACTTATTCAGAAAATCTCTGCCTAATATACCATCGGTTTCGATTGGAAATTCTGAATTTACCAATTGAAACTCATGTTCGCAAGATTCCTCTCCAAAATTAAGTTTTAGATTTATGCTACCTAATGAAAAAATTTGTTCGTTTGTAATACCAGCTAACTTGCATTTTTCGTCTGGGTTATAAAAATCGTCATTCAGTTTTTTACTAAGCTTGCATAAAGAAATGTCAGCACCTGTGTCAATGAGAAAACTCATTATGTTGTTCTTGTATTTTATTTTTATAAAATTAGAATTTTTATCCGAAATTTTAAAAATCTTTACTTTTGGCTGTCTGGAAAAACCGTGTCTTCCGAGCCTTGGTAGTTTCCCTCATTATGTATTATGCGTATGTTTCTGTTTGTTTGGTTATTTGTGTATCTGTTGCCATTATAGTTGCTGTTGTTGTTTTGATTTCTGTTTTGGTTGCTGTTTCTGTCTTGGTTAGAACGATTACTGTTGTTACGGTTTCTATTGACGTTGTTGTTGTGGTTCAAATTTCTGTCATAGTAATCGTTTTGATTGTAATTTTGGTTGAAATTATTGTTATACCTTCTGGGTTCATTGTGCCTATTGTTTGAATGGAATGAATTGAAATTTCGTTGTGTGCTTAAATTCTGTCTCATATTACTGCGGTTATTGACATTGTTTCGATGTTGGTTAAATGACCGCTGAAAGTGCATGATTGCATTTGGCGAAGTCATTGATTCATTTTCTAGTTCGAGTGCTAATTCTGTTGCTTCTAATAAATCTTTTGGTCGCGCCGCGTAAATGGTTGTTTTTAAGTTTTCATTCAGTCCCTTTTTAAATGCATCGAGTGCAATTTTGTTATTGCATTTTATTATGACGTTCTTCTCGGCTTCTGTCGCTTGCGTTCCTAAACTTTCAACTCCTAGTCTGTTTAAACCTTCTATTATATTTAGTAATTGTTCTTTGTAGGTGTTTATTCGTAAGTTCCGTTGTTGTAAATTGTTAAGTCTAGTCTGTAGTTGAGCTATGGTTGTGTTGTCTTTGTATCTAGCTTTCAACTGTTGTTTTAAAATTTCAAAACTTGATGGCTTCAAAACGCTACCCAATGAGGTGCGCACATTAGCTGTTATTTTTGCATGGTAAATATACTGTAAAAAATCTAGTTTACCTTCACTACTTAATGTTTTATTTACTAATTCAGCTGTAATGAGAAAACTATCTAACTCATTAAAGTTGCCTGAAAACGTCGGCAATGCCTTTGAGGCAGTTTCTAAACTAAAGGATGCCATTATTGGTGTTTGTTTTGTATCAGATTTTTCTTCTTCTTCTTCTTGTTCTTCTTCTAATTTATTATGGTCTTCAGCTGTTTTAAGTTGTTCTAAAATTATTTTTTGGGAATTTAAATGAATGTTACTGAACTCTAATTTTAAAGCTACTAATTCTTTGCTATCTTTATTTTGAATTGCTAATAAGTCAAATTGTTCTTTTAAATTTTCTAGCTGTTGCTGTTTGGATATTAATGTAGCTCTTGTGTAGCCTCTGACATAACTTTTTCTTATATTTTTATAAATTCTTTCTACCTCTTTAATTATTTTTTCCATTTGTGGTGTATTTTATAATGTAACTATAACTATAAAAACAAGACATATTATTTCAATAATGTTAATTGTGTCGGTTTTGTTGCTGTTACTGCTGCTGTTGTTGTTGTTAGCGTTCATCATCACTATCTCTTCTTGCACCATCTCTGCGTCTTCTGTTTGCGGGTTGACTACCGCTCCTGATGTTGCCAAAATAGTGCCCACGAAAGGAACGTACATTTATTTTATTTTTTTTGTGTTGAGCTGCTTGCGGATATTGTCAATTTCTGCCCATATCGCAGTTGAGATGTCCCAGCTTGGTTGTTGTTCTTTTCGAGTGATGGCCAAAAGGTGCGCCAGGCGTTTGCGAAGTTTAACTTTTAAGCCACCGCGCTTTTTTTGTATTTTCGGTATGTCCACTTTTGGGTATGCTGTCAGCTTTTATTCGGTTCGTTGGAGTTGGCGTTTTCGGTACTCCTCAATCGTCAGTGCCTTTGGACCGATGCGTAGTGGCACATAGACTGGAACAGGTATTTTCGGTGCTATTGTTGTCGGCTGCGGGATGTACTCGTCCATCAATAAAGTTTCGATGCACCAAAAAAATGTATTTTACAGGACTCCAAGTCGGAGTGGCAGGATCGCCATGTTATAATTTACTTAAGGATCGTTTTATTTTTTTTTTTTTTTTGTAGTTAATTAAAGTCTGATTTATTGTTGGCCATCTCGGCTCTTTTATAACATTTTTACAAAACTTACTTAGTAGTCTTAATCTATGGTCATACTTCTCTAGTTAATTAATATAATTATAACCTATGTTGCGTTTCGTTCCTGCATATTGAATTTGAATCATCGAAAGGATTCAAATTACATATTTTTGGTTTGACGAATGATAATTTGGCACGGTCAACAATATTGAGTGAGTAATAAAAATATTCGCATGCACTGAGTGCAGCACACGCCGATAATGCAGTGCTAACTTATTAGTCACTCAATATGTTGCTGTTTATAACAACGAAACTTAGGGTCGGCAGTGTGTATAACGAGAGCACACTACATCAGCTCTGTGCTTTGTTTAGCAGATACCATTTGTTAAGTTGGATACGTCAAACCTATTAAGTGTAGTGATTAATTGTTTTTGGAATGAGTTCGAACAAGTACCAAATTATTTTTGATTTGTAGCTTCAAAGTCTAAAAACTGCTCTTTCTTAATAAAAAAATAAAAACTTTGCAACGGGGTTGGTAGAGATGTAAAACATTTCAAATTTTCTGAGTAGCAAATGTTTAAAAAGGGGTTAACGAACTGTAATATAAAAATTGCAATACATTTTTTGTTACTTAGTGCTGGTTACACGAGTTATTAAAACAACATATTTTTAGCTGTAGAAGTCTGTCCTTTGATTTTGACATATCAGTTTAGCACTAAATTGTAAAATGTCTTAGCAGGGTCATTCATATCAACAGCTGCTAACTTAAACAATTTAGCAGTTAAGCAGGACCAAACAAATTTTACTGAATACCATTATTATTAAATAATGATAACAGAACGACGTGCTTTTGAAATGTAAGTTTAAAAACAGGTTTTTTTAACCGGTTTTAAGTGCAACATATACGATTTTTTTAAATAAAACTTTGATGGCGATAGCCACTGATGTTGTGAATTACTTATTTCAGATGTTTCGGCTGAATAGCTTTTGTTTTTCTACAACACATTGCCGAAAAAAAGTAGTTTTGAGATAAATAAGTGTAAAAACAGTAAGTATGGATATTTTAACTGTGCGCTCGATACCTTCCAAAACGGCTGTAGAAGCGGAAATAACCTCACTATGCTTAAAAAATTTAAAAGTATTTTCTCGAAAGCTTATACTTTTGAAATATTAGAAAAACTAGACCACCAAATGCCTTAAAAAGGAACATACATTTCAGTCTTTTATATAAATAACGTGTTGCTTTTGCCTTTGATTTACATTCATTTTATAAGAATAATATTTATACAAAAAGCAATATACAAGATAATATATAATTACATAAAAAAGGAACAAAAAATGGAATAGCTTATTAAGTTTCGTGTAACGTAAACAATATGGGTAGCTATTGCCCTTTATTCATATAAAATGTAAAAGCTAAAAATTTTTCGTTTTTTAGTATATTGAAAAAAAATATATTTTCACCTATTTCCAAAGAAAATCTATTAGTCTTATCGTTTACTGTAAGTTTTAAATAAGAAAAATTAAATTACATAAAAAAAGCAGCTGAGAAAACCTTAAAATGTTTATCACAAAATTTGAAAGTTATTTGAAAAATATTACCCAAAATGTCTCAATGTTATAATTCATTTTATAGTTTTTGTTGAACTACCAATTTTTTTTATATATTTGCATACAAGAATATATATTCATATTAAAAAGTATCCTTACTTACACAAAGCAAGGATAATAAATAATAGTAAAGAGATTTCAAAGGCGAATTAGTTCAATAAGGCGAAAAATTATGACCACTGAGGTGCAGCCCGTGCGAAGAAATATGGCGGCGATATTGAGAGCAGAGCTGAAAATGAGCAAATGAAATGAGTCGCCCGAAAACAAATCGAACTGAGAGAATTTTGTAGTACACTCGCAACTGGTTTGCTAATGATGACATGTTGCGAGTGTGAGCGGCCGGAGGAGAGGAATGAAAACACCAGCAAAGTCAAGCAACAACGAAAACAAAACAAAAGCACAGATCATATGGCAATTGGAAACTCTTGAGTATCCGAATTGACTATTATAAATGAAAATGCAAAAAATCTAATTGTCACTGTTTTTAGCGCATTTAGCTATTTGCATGTTTCCTTTTGTATGCCGAATTGGTTTCGTTTTATCCTCAGCTGAACGTTGCTGTTGTTGTTCTTGTTGTCAGCCATATTTCTAACATAGCCGATATTGTTTTGTTTTGTTCTTAGCTGAATAGATAGAAACCAAGCAAATATCCCATTTTCATGATCAATTAACTTTTTGAAAATGTTTAACATATATGTATTACGAAATGTTTGCAACAAATATTTTCCTTCTTTTAATTAGATTTGATATGAAAAATATGTGATAATAATTATTGTGAAGAGTTCTAAATATCTATGTATTGAAATTTTTTTTTTAAATAATTTTCAATACAAAAAAATCTATTTCAACAATTTTAAAAATTTAACTTATTAAAGTCCTTACCACATTAATAACATATATACAAAGCCAACTTTTTGGTTACATAAAATCGAATCAAAGAAAGTTATACTACACACTATTCTTTGTTGGATTTCTGTTAAACATACATATTTATAATTTGTAATTAAACTTTTAATACATATGTATGTATTTACATTTATGTATTTTATCTGGGCTTATCTATGTATTCATCTCATATCTGTTTATTCATCTTTGATCTGTTTATCCATCTCTGGACAGTTCAGAAAATCATTTATCAGTATATATTATATTTTAAAGGATTGCGAAAAAGTCCATTAAAAGAAAACTTCATGGTTTTTTTACAATATTGATTTCAGCAAATTTTGTCACAGTTAGAAAAATTTGTTCAAAAATTATGTGAAATGAAGATAACTTGTCTAAATGGAAAATTAACACATTTTGTTAAACATAACTTTTTCTATATACTGTTCCGCTTTACAAGATATGTCTTTATGTTTGTAAAAAAATTAAAAATAAAGTAACGTAGTAGAAAGATATATTAACAAACCATTAAATTTAAAGTTATAAAAAGTCGATATTAGTAAGTCGATATAAGAAGTAATAAAAACAGTACTTGAAGTATTCTAAAAAAAACCTGGTATGCACTTCGATCCATATTTAATTGTTATTTAAAATGAATTAACAAACAAAAAAATCAGGTGAAAAGTACCAGAGTAGTAGTATTTTACTTTTCGAAAAAATTTTAAATTCTTTCCTGTTGTAATAACAAACTTTTAAAAAGCAACATTTTCAAAAATGCTAATAAAAATGTTGTTAAAATTATTTCTGAGACAAAATTTAAAAGAATTACAAAAAAGTCGTGTTATTACTTTAAATAACTTAATCATTATGACATTTTTTACTGAAAGTGCAACATTTTGTCAATTTCGAGTTTGAGAATTTTTACGTTATATTTTATAAAAACCGCAAAAATTAAAATTAGTCAATGAGATTACGCTGGATAACCTGGTCGTTTTGAAAGTTTTTCCTGGAAGTGAAACGTTTTGAAAATTTCGAGTTTGAGTATTTTTGCGAAAATAGTTCCTAAAAATCCAAAAATGCATAATTTTAAAAAGCAACATCACAGGCGGTTGTGGCAACTTTTCCAAAAAAAGCAAAAGTTAAAAAAAAAGTTATAGCTGTTGAAACTTGACAGTTTCTTAAAAATCCTCAAAGTGCCTGTTTCTGGCATATTGATCAATTCAAAATCAAGAGTATGCAGCCGTCATTTTGATTCTTCTTGCATTGGAGGGTCACGCCTTAAAAGTGGTTTAATTCCAACCATATGTCTTGGTGAGTGTTATACAATTTTGAAAAGTTTTAAAATAAATATAAATAAATCACTCATTTCGTGTTGGGTACAGGGACATTTTTCAGTACTTAAATGTAGGTATATTTTGGTGCTTTTTAATGATAAAACGAATTCAAATATTTTTTCTTTCATCCAGTTTGGTTCAGTATATGTCTATCTTTAAATTTAAACTTCACCCAAAAAAATCCTATAGTAAAAATAAGTAAGAATGTATTTAAATTAATTATTTTTACTAATTTCAATTATTTAATTTTACTACATATTTTTTAACTACAGAAAATAAATACATTAACATTAAAATTAAATGTTTTTTTCATTTATTAATTAAAAAACTGCAAAACACTTTCTACCACAGTACAAAGATTGCTTTTATTATAAGAAAATCAAAGAATTTTTATATTAAAAAAATGCTTACCACAGTTTTTCATCACGAACCTTTAATAAGTATTTAAGTTGAAATAAATATAATTGCTATCAATTACATATTATGCAAATTATTTTATTGTAGATATTCTTTATTTAAATAAATGCATTGTTACGGCTGGCTAAAGTGGTTAATAGTTTCTAATACTTCGCACCCTGTAATGCCTCCACAAGTTGCGCATTCATTAATGTGTACATACCCCCCCGCTATCCCACACTCTGTTGTCGCGTATAAAAATAATAAAAAAATATATAATATCTATATGCACATTAATTGGAGCAAGTGTCATCATGACCATATTTGGTCATGCGGCAAAGATTTTGCGAGAGCATTAATCACGGCAACTAGTTTTGACCAACACACTTGTCTTTTTCTTGCAGCATATAATAAAAAAATATGAAAATGAAAAAAAAAATTACCTGCAACCAACGTTATCATGACCATATTAGGTCATGCGCAAAACACTTTGCGAGAGTGTTAATACATGGCGACCGGGGGAGCACAAAAAGAATTTGTGCGCTAAAGAGTTTAAGGGCGGCGTGCAAAGTTAGTTGCTGGTCTAATGTGTGTCTAAAAAAAACTAATGTGTGTGTGTGTGCGTACTACTATGTTGTGATGCACTCAGCAGCAAGAATTGAAAGTGAATAAAAATGATTTTAATTTAGTTAAATTAACAAATTGCATTTGTTTTGTTTTTCAACAAATACTATAAATAAAAAAAAGCACTCTTATAGACGCGTAATTTTTCTACAGAAATGTTAATATTAAAATTTAACTGGACTAAACAAAGCCAAAGTTAAATAACTTTCAAACAAAAAAAAAATAGCTAAGTTAAATCGATCGAATATTGTTTTTTTTCGAAACGCGTTAAAAATCAAATCAAATTGATTAAGAATATTGAATAAAATTGCATTTGAAGTTATGTAGTTACACACATGCAAATATATATTAAGATTTGTAGATTCGTGTATTCTATTCAATCAATTATTGTTAAAGCACAACAAGAACATGAACTAGAACAACAAAACCAAACAAACAAAATGTAACAAAATAAACAAGAATCTCTCTTAAAATTACTCAATAAATTTTTATGAATAACTAACATAAAATGCTAAAAAAAAGAACATGAACATAAAAGAAAAAAATAGACGGTTAACAAAGTGTTAACAAAGTTAATATAAAAAAAATATGTAAATTTGAATAATTTACGTACAAATACTGATATGAATAAAAATACAAATGAAATATTCACACAAAAAAAAATCATTATTTTTGAACTATTGTAAATCTGTTTCTAAGGAAATTTTTATTACTATTTTGCAAAACCTTTTTGTGCAAACATAAGATGAGCAACTTGAATATGTGTTTGTGCGACTTTTCAAAAACAAACAAAACAATGAAAAAAAAAGCTAAAATCTAAATAACATAAGTGTTTATTTACCACATATTTAATGTGACTATTATGCTGTTTAAGCAAAAAAAATGTGTTGATTGCAGTAACGCTGAAAAAGTTTTTAAAAGTTATCAATGGAATTTAAGAAAAAAAAAGAAAAAAAATGTAGACTCAGCAATTTTATAGAATGAAGTATAAAGTAAAAAAACAAGAAAAATGCATTTAAATAAAATCTAAAATATTGCCAAAACGCTAATAAAAAAAAAACTAAGACAACTAGTTATTTCTGCTCGTTTAGCATTTAAGCTATTTCTGACAAGAATATAAAAGCTAAACTTAAAATGAAACAATCTTTTGCAGTCTTTACTTTTGAGCCAAGTAAAGTATTCAATTCATCACTGTGTAACTAATGGAATCAAATAAATTAAACACACATTAGCATGATACATATATACAAAAATTTACATATACGAATACACAAGAGCTGCAACAACAACAATCAACTAGCCGATGAAACCCGGACAGCAACCGTGGCCACGGATAAAATTAAGTATATTTTTATCTATATTTAAAATATATATATTTATTATATATTATGTATTATATTTTATATTTTATATTTTAATATATTATATTTTGTTTTTTGAAATTAAATAGATGAAATGAATAAAATGAAACATTAACTTTTCATTTAAGGGAATGCTGAGGATGTGTGAGTGAGGTAAATGTAGAGGGGGCTCAAGGTTGCTATCGGGGGTAAACAAATGCAGGGCTCTTAGATTTACCACAGGACGGGAGGGACAAGTGAGCTCAAGTGGCAAACCACCCAGCCACGAGAGTCGGAGAAATTAATGAATTTTCCTTTAGTAGTTTTTTTTATTTTATTGCCTATCAGAAGCATGCAACTTTTCTGTGCTTATGCGTTTGAAATTGCGGGAAGAACACGACCACAGGTAGGCTAGCCGGTGCAACCTTTTTAAGCATGCTAATTTTTCCCAGTTTCAGTTTTTCAAATAAATAAATATATTTTTTTTGTGAATTTTTCTTTAAGAATTTTAAACGGCGCGTAACAGCATGTAAACAACCACATTCTGCATGCAACTACTTAGTGTAGTATTAATTATTTAAATGTAAATTGAGTAAAAATATATTGAATAACTACATATGTATTTAAACCAATTGGTTTAAACAATTTATTAAAACAATAATCCAAATATAAAGTATCTACACGGTTGCGTTCGGAGGACACCAAAAAGACTGCGGTTTTAGTTCATTTAAAAAAAACAGTAAATCAGCGAAATGTGCTGAAATTTCAAGACACATTTTTTATATGTATAAAAAGTGTAAATAGTACAGAATTCAAAATTATAAATATTAAAATTTCGGTCGGTTGCGAATGGTGTCCCCAATGGTTGCGTACGGTGGACACTTAAAAAAGGTTAACAATACGTGTTAAAAAAATTAAAATGTTATTAGCTGTGTCTTGTTAGGACCTTTACTGTTCCATGATTGTAGTTGTTTATATTTTGTTGCCTCAAAATTATGTTGATTTCGTATATTCGGGATCTTTTAAATTTTTGCCCATTCATTTTTAAATTTATTTTCGAGTCCTCTATTTCTTGTTTGTCGATGTGAAACACTTTTATATTTTTTTGCGGCCTTATTGGCTCATATTTTCGATTAATTTTACTATGAAAAGCTAGAATTTACATTGTAAAGAGTTTCGCACTTGTACATTTCATCAAAATTTATTAAAGTGTCCCCAGTACGCAGCCAATAATAGTCAAAAAACTTACTTTTATGTGGAAAAATTCGATTGGATCAAGTAAATAAACTCTGAAAATTTCATTCGCAAGTATTATTTTTGATTTGTTTTAAGGAGGCTTTACACAATTTAAAAAATTTCTTTTTTGTCGAGTACAGAGGAAAAAACTTTCCGTTTAATATTTTATCTCGTATATCAATATAAACACCTATTTGTTAATTACTGTTACTTAAGTTTTATATTACGTATTGATATTTTACCACGAAAAATAAAAAAAATCGCTTACTAAAAATGCGTTTACTATGTTAAAATTCACACACTAAAATAATAGAAAAACCGTATTTTCTTTTATTTCTTACTGCACATAGTATGTGCTGAAGTACGGTACAACACATTTTTAGTTTGCATAAAGTTGATTTTTTCGATTTGCAGTTTACTTTTTTACGGAATGCGTGATATATATTTCTATGTCAATTTATAAATAAACTAGTTAGAATACCCAGTAGTAGTTTTTTTTTGAGGATTCATTTTAATTTTTTTAAAAATAAGGAAGATTTTCTAGAAAATGTTATAAAATGAGAAAATATGTCTATTAAGAAAAATGTATTGAATAATGTTGTTTAAATTTGTAGTGATGTAAATAAGTAAAATGAATATTGTAGGGTATTACAGACAAACGAAAAAAAGAAAAATTCAGGTGGAGTTTGTAGCCCTTTTAATAACCAAAAGTTTTTCAAAACGATTGTTCAAACATATCTTCAATTTTTAATTCATTTTTTGTTTTATTCATTTTCTTTTTGAGCCGTTATTTTGAAGAGTATTATTTTTTGTAAGAAAAAGTAGAGTATGTCATTACATTTTTAAATCCACATCCTTCAAAATGTTGATCGCAAAAGGAATTTTCAAAAATATTCAATGTACACAATTTTTTTTAGTTTTATTATATGTACAGATAATAATTAATAACAATAGTTTATAGCCAAAAGCACTATGTTTTAAAAAATATGCTGCTTGTTTGTGCTCTTATACACACACTACAGCCGAATTAGGCTACAAATTCTTAATAAGCATGTTTCCTTTTTATTGTTTTTCTAATAATAATCTTTTCCAATCCTTTGTTGGAATTGTTTTATTCAACTTGAAGGTCACGATGCTGAAGATATTCATTTACCTCAGCTTACCTGTAATCTTCGAGAACAATGGACGAATTGCTCTGTTCCTGAATGCAGCAACGATTCGAGGAAATGTATAAGTTTTTCTTTTCCAAAGTGCCCTATTCGACGCCAGCAATGGATCGAAGATTGCGGCTTGGTTGATGATGCCCGTAAAAAGCTATTTATCTGCGAAAAGCATTTTCGACAGAGCGAAGTGGGTGCGAGAAAAGTAAAAAATGCGTTTCCCGTTTTTGGAATCTCACATAATTCCCCTGTTTTGGTAGAAAACAAAAATATGAAGTGAACATAACTGTAATTATTATAAAGTAAGTTATCTTTTCCAATAAAATGTCGACTTATTTAAATGGTTCCAAATCAAAATAAGCAAAAATATGGAAAACCACATGCATTTATTGTAAAATATACAAAAATATGCGCAGTAAATATGCAAAGGAAATTTAATGATGTTATGATGTCAAAAAAATCATAAAAAAATCTTTAAAATTATACTTCTTAATTAAAATTATATTTTTAGTAATTTTAAAAATATAATAAAATAACTAGGAACTCCAAAATTTTTTGGTTATTAAAAGGGCTACAAACTCAACCTGAATTTTTCTTTTTGGTTTGTCTGTAATACCCTACAATATTCATTTTACTTATTTACATCACTACAAATTTAAACAACATTATTCAATACATTTTTCTTAATAGACATATTTTCTCATTTTATAACATTTTCTAGAAAATCTTCCTTATTTTTAAAAAAATTAAAATGAATCCTCAAAAAAAAACTACTACTGGGTATTCTAACTAGTTTATTTATAAATTGACATAGAAATATATATCACGCATTCCGTAAAAAAGTAAACTGTAAATCGAAAAAATCAACTTTATGCAAACTAAAAATGTGTTGTACCGTACTTCAGCACATACTATGTGCAGTAAGAAATAAAAGAAAATACGGTTTTTCTATTATTTTAGTGTGTGAATTTTAACATAGTAAACGCATTTTTAGTAAGCGATTTTTTTTATTTTTCGTGGTAAAATATCAATACGTAATATAAAACTTAAGTAACAGTAATTAACAAATAGGTGTTTATATTGATATACGAGATAAAATATTAAACGGAAAGTTTTTTCCTCTGTACTCGACAAAAAAGAAATTTTTTAAATTGTGTAAAGCCTCCTTAAAACAAATCAAAAATAATACTTGCGAATGAAATTTTCAGAGTTTATTTACTTGATCCAATCGAATTTTTCCACATAAAAGTAAGTTTTTTGACTATTATTGGCTGCGTACTGGGGATACTTTAATAAATTTTGAAGAAATGTACAAGTGCGAAACTCTTTACAATGTAAATTCTAGCTTTTCATAGTAAAATTAATCGAAAATATGAGCCAATAAGGCCGCAAAAAATATAAAAGTGTTTCACATCGACAAACAAGAAATAGAGGACTCGAAAATAAATTTAAAAATGAATGGGCAAAAATTTAAAAGATCCCGAATATACGAAATCAACATAATTTTGAGGCAACAAAATATAAACAACTACAATCATGGAACAGTAAAGCAGAGATAAAGAGATAGGAAACTTCAATTCTGTGACGTCAAAACATATGTTTTTTCCGTTTTTATGCACTTTGGTGAAACTAATTTATTATGTACTGAAACTCCACTGAAACTCAATTTTTTAAGCTTTGAAAACTAACAAATAGCTTTGTTAAAATGTAATAGTAAGAAAAAAGCATGTACATATATAAAAGACCTAGTGCTTGAATATTTTCAATATTTTTAGGATTTATTTTTTTAAAAGTTAAAATAATGAACAACGATATTTAAACTTTAAAAGTATATTGCAACACTCATAAAAATTTTTGACTATGTTCAAAATGGTGCTCAAAAAGAGCGTTTCAAAGAAAGAGATTCGGCGCTGTTGTTGATATTTACTCTTCTATTACTCTTAAAAATTAAAACCGAGAATATAATTAGTTACTATGAGTTCAGCTATGGCCGGGACTAGAAAAAAAAACACTGAAAATTAGGCAGAATGACGAGCTTTTGAAATTTAAGTTCCAAAAACATTGTTTTTTACTGGTTATTCAACGTAAAATATACAATTTTTTAAAATTTTGGTACGAAAGCCACTGATGTGAATAACATATTAAAATTTCAGATGATTCGACTGAATGGCTTTTATTTTCGCTACAACACTTTGCAGAAAAAAGTAGTTTTGAGATAAATGAGTGTAGATAGAGTGAGTATTGTATTTGTGCTGTGCGCTCGATACCTGCTTAAACGGCTGTAGAAGCGGAAATAACGTCAGTATCCTTACAAAATTTAACTGTAAATTTTCAAAAACTATACTTTTAAAAGATTAAGAAGAAATAGAAGATACAAATTTTAGACAACCGGCGCCTGCCTAAAAAAGGAACATAAGTACATTTCAGTACTTCAGTCTGTTATATTTTGTGTTATTTTTATATTTTTTATAAATTATGTTTTTTACATTAATTTTAAAGGTTTGATATTTATACAAAAAACAATATCCAAAACATAGCTGTTAAATTGCGATTACGATTAAAAAACAATTAGATTGTATTATTATATTTTAAAATAATTGTAATCATTATATAATCCTTGAAGGAGATGTTTTTGATAACTAATTGGTAACGATTACAAATAATCAAAAAATAATTACGACTACTTTGAATTACGGAAATAATCAAAAAGAATAAAAATTAATTAAGAAAAAGTAGTCCGGCTACTTTTAGAAATTATTTCTGATGCTGTTTGAGGTCGACTCGCATCGTTTCATGGGTGAGGTTGTGAAGTGCAACCAGTAATTTTTAACTGAAATCGCCCATACGCTGATACGTCTTTTTCAGTTAACACAGTTATACCATGGCAGAATTAGAGAAGGTATATGCATTTTGGAGAGGGAGATTGCCGCAACTGTCAAAACGAAGTTGACAGCTCATACAAAATCTGAAAACGATGTGAATGCGATAAGAAAGCAAAAATAGGCAAGAATACCAAAATGCTTGAGTTTGACAATTCTGGCTATGAGAAAGAGAGCGCAGTCTGAAATGCAGATACCTTATCTAATTCTGCCATGAGTTATACGAAAACTTAATAAGTTTTATTAACAAAAGTGTCGGGAGCTACAGCATGAACTTTGGGTTCATGGTAACTTTTTTGTTACCGGTGCTAATGCTTATGCTATATCGATTAATTAAAGACTCAATAAAGTACAACCACTACTTTTATTCTGTTTGATTATTTTAAGAATTTTATTTTAAAGTACGGAGTATTTTGTAAAATTTTATTCATAAATAAACATATATATGTACAATCATTAAAAAAGATTTTCAAAAAACAAGAAAGAAGAAATAAAGTGCTTGACAAAATTAACAAAGCAAATGTTTTAATGCATTTTTTCGTTCTTATTTTTTGACAATCCTTGTTTAATAATTAAACATATCTATATTTGTTAATCAAAAAGACACAGTTTCGATAGTATCGTAAGTACAGACGTAGAATTCCTTTTTCTACAGTAATAGAGAAAAATTCTGGATTTTTTATTTATATTTTTCAAAAATTTTTTAAAACATTTCATCTCTAAATAAAAATTATTCAAAAACGAATTTGTTGTTGCTGTTGCCTTCTTCAAACTTACTTGATCTAAAAAGCTCACAATTAAACTCTTGTTAAAATTTGTTTTGTTTTATAAAAAGTTTTCCTTTGATATATATATTACATATGTTAATGCTCTTTACTACAGGAAAAATAAATAATTAAAATTTTTCCGATATTTATTTCCATTTATTAAACATAACTTTGAATTACATTTACTTTTAACCAGCACAAAAAATTAACAACAAATTCATCACTAAAAATATCAAACGATAGCTTTTTATAAAACAAAACAAATTTTTACATGAATTTAATTAGATCAAGTAAGTTTAAAGAAGAACAACATCAAATATATTTTTGAATAATTTTTATTTAGAAGATGAAATGTTTTAAAATAGTTTTGAAAAATGTAAATGAAAAAAAAAACCAGAATTTTTCTCTATTACTATATAAAAAGGAATTCTACGGCTATACTTACGATACTATCGAAACTATGTCTTTTTTTATAGATATTCTGAATTTCTACTCTGGAAATTTGGTAGCTACAGTCGGCATATGACAATCGAAGTATGTCATATTAAAATAGTTTAAATCAATTTATTAATATATATACATATATTAGGGCGGGTCGATTTGTAGGGAGTGAAAATATTCATCAATTTCCCTATGATTTCCGTATTCTATGGGTTATTCCATGAAAATTTGCCGAAGAAATCATACCTCTATCGTTAAAATTGAGTCCCCTACTTTTTGTTGGTAAAAAGTTCAAAAGTTACGGGCATTTTTGTCCAAATTTTGGACCATTTTTCCATTTTTTTCATGATTTTGTCCAAGAATATTACTTTCATGGCCATTTTTTTGGCTCAATCCATTATTTAATTCAATTTACAATTCAAAACGAAGAGTTTAAGCCCATATTTATCGAATTCGGTTGATTAATTCATGCGATATTGCTAAAACAAAATAACACATAAAACCAACTTTTTGATTTTTTTTCCCTTTTTATTTTTTTTTTCTACAAAAATTCAAATTAAGAGATAATAAAGTATCTATCAACCTATTATCAAAAAAAAAAATATTCAATTTGAGTGAAAAAAATGTGAAAAAAACATTATTTTTTCTGAAAGTCTTGTTTGCTTTCAAGTCTTGGTGTTTTCGTACGGCTCTCTAATGTCGTCGCCATAGCGCCTTCTACATTCTTTCCTGCAACTCGTTTAGCAGCGGCAGCCAGCAATTGGACATGTCTTTCCGTTCCTTGAATGTGTAAAGGAATTTGTGGATCATCGAACGGTGGCACTTCGTAATTTAAATATCCCTCCAAATGTTCATACGAATAACTTTGCGTAAACGGTGGTTCGAATAAAATGGTATCGTCATTTAAATCAATCATATTTGTATATTCCGTACAATTAAAGTTTATAAGAGATTTTTTATAAACTCTAAGTTCCGTTGGGTCGACAATATCTCTTCAGTAATGTAAAATCTTCTTTATAGCAATGTTTCGTTTTTCCATTCTATCATCAAACAACATAGATAGCAAGATATTTTCTGAGTGTGCAAAATATGGATTATCTTGAATTACAACTCCAAGTAAATTCGGTGGTAAAAATCGTGTCCAAGTAATAAATTTAAAAAGTAATGTACTACCGTATGCGGCAGAGCTATAATACTTAACATTGAAATACATTGGCGTGTATACTTTTATTATATAGTTAGCCAGAATTTTTAAATTTTCAGTTGGATTATTAGTTGTCACATACAACCGTAATAATCTATTGGCTTTGGTCAGCCAACGAGAATGTGCAATTGGCCCTGGTTTTATGTGAGACAAATCCGCAGGAACCACACCATTAGAAATTGCATTGGCCATTAACATCAAGTACCTCGAATCGGTAGATAATTCTTCTGGATTTAAATCACCAGGAGGCATATTTTCCTCAAAGCGATTTCCTCAAAATCGGTTACCACCTGAAAAGAAAACATAAAAGCTAAAAAATAGAATGAAAAATGGTAAAGAATCAGCTATAAAAATTACATACCGGAAGATTTTCACAATCAGCAATTTTTGAGCTCAACTTTCCGGTAGTTGATCGTGGTCCAGTGGTGGTTGATTTGTCTAAAGTGTCAAACAAATGTCTAAACGGAAGCTCGTTAAAGTGCAGAAGACACACAAGCCAGTGCAGTGGTCTCTTTAACTGTTTTTCGAATAGTCGCAAAATTCCACCGTATACGCCAGTATTTGTTGGTTCACCATCAGCGCATATGGCAATTAATGAATCGAGAGACAATTGTTTTTCTTGGAAGAATTCGATCAATTTGTTGACTTTGCTTGCCGCAGTTTCACTTTCTAGTTTTGTGTAGCCTATCAATTGAGATTTTGGTTCCCTCAAAACAACTAGATGAGGTTCTTTAACCATCCTTGGATGCAACTTCTCATCAATTTTTTCTACAGTTAGAGCATCATTTTTCCTGCCGTCGAATGAAAATGATATCAAATTCGAGCCATCATACCGCTTACGAAGTGCGTCTTGTCTCCATTTTTCTCTTTCTCTACGAAGTTTACTTTTATCCATGATGAAAAGATTGTCATGAGCATCTTTTACGCACAGGTCTTCCATCAGAGCTGTTGCCAATGCTGATCCCATTTTGTCATGCACACCAAATCTGTCCCACATCATTGCATAGTTTTTAGTATTGTATCTGGGAGTGTATGTTTGGGGTGGTAGAACTAAATCTGAACCTCCTCTCACATCAACTTCCATTTCGTCATAATGTGGTTCGTATGTAGGATCGTTGCTCACTGGGATTGTTGGTATAGTCGTTGGAATCGTCTCTTCACTTCCACTATCGTGTTACGGTATCGTTTGTATTCTGTCATCATATTGATCGCGCATGAAATCTTTTAAGTTTTCTGGGATAGATCCACATGAGCAGTAGTTTTCTTTCAAGTTGCATTTACATTTTCCAATGTTGAATAATAGGTTTGTTGATTCTACGAATTTTTTGAATTCTGTTGCGCGTTTTATTCGTTGTTTATCTGCATTACTATATGCGTCAAGCAAATTATTCAATTTTCTAATGATGCTACCTTTGAGTATAAGTTCAATATTAAGTTGATTCCAAATTTCTAACAATCTGTCTGCTACTTGGAGAGTAAATGTTTTATAGGAAAACATTTTGCTTTGGGCTTTTGAACGTTCGGCCAAAAAAAATAGTACTTCAATATATCTCGTTTAGTTGACAGATTAATATCAGGTAATTCACAGGCCACGCCAAAAGAAAAAACATCATGAGAGACCAAATGTTGCAAACTACTGCGTTGGGTATCTGTTGGATTTTGCGATGAACCAGGCTCTGAATCCATTTTTTAAACCGTCACTAAAAGAATTAAATATGTTTTTCATAGAATAATAATATAACTATTAACTATAATAGTTAGCAATGTTTTTACACTTACCTTTAAATCTTTTCTAAATTTCAAAATAGTTTGATTATTTGTTAGTTATTTCAAGTAACACTTCACTGAAATGACGCTCAAACAAAACTAGCATACACTGGAATATTATAAACAAACAAAAATAAAGAAGTCTATAAAGAAAATAAAAACAAAAAGAAATAAACAAACATAACACAGGGTGTGCACCCTGTGAAAAAATATGCCAATAATGTAAAGCGCAAATCAGTCCAGTCGTAACGTAAGGTTCGTAAGCTTCGTAAGTCAAAAAAATTGAGCCAAAAAAATGGCCATGAAAGTAATATTCTTGGACAAAATCATGAAAAAAATGGAAAAATGCTCCAAAATTTGGACAAAAATGCCCGTAACTTTTGAACCGTTGGACCAATGTTGGTAAATTGATCAAAATGAGCTCACCTTTCCAACGCGCCTACTGGCGATTAAACCCGATCGATAGTTTTTGAGTTATGGATGTGAACGTGTAGGTAATATTTCATACGAACGTCAATTTGGGAAAAAATCTACCAACAAAAAGTAGGGGACTCGATTTTAACGATAGAGGTATGGTTCCTTTGGCAAATTTTCATGGAATAACCCATAGAATACGGAAATCATAGGAAAATTGTCGAATAATAAATCGACCCGCCCTAATATATATATTATTACCAGGGAAGATAATTATATGCAAATGCATATAATATATGCTTTTGCATATTTGGACGTTTTGTTAATAATTTTGCATATTTATAACGATTGTGCTTATTTGTGCATATTTTTACATATTTTTAACTTTTCGAACAGATTTTAGCTTGTAATCGGGCAAATTTTGATACTTCCTTCACATCTGGCAACATTGTAATTTCTTTGATATTATATACATTTATAAAGAGATATTATATTATATATGTATAAAAAATATTTTGTTTAAAAACTCACAGACAATGGATCCATATGCCGAAAGTCTCCTTCCGAACGAAGTCCCTTATTTTAAATGGTGCCCAACTACATCCTGCGATGTCGAGCGGTCTTTCTCACAATAAAAAACATTGTTGGCTGAAAATCGTAGAAAATTTCTTTTTGATAATATAAAAATGCATTTAATTGTTCAGTGTAATCGCTGAATGCAATACACTGTTTTTGCTATAAGCACCATATAAAATAATGGACTTCGTCCGGAAGGAGACTTTTGGCATTGGCTTCGAGCTACCAAACAAAATATTCATTAAATGATTAAAATAGAATTAAATTTTTACTTAATAATTAAAATTATAATTTATTTAAACTGAAATATTTACTTTTACACCTTGAAAGGGCTATTGTTTTGTTTTTTTTTATGAACTATTGAATAAATTTTTATGAACTATTTTTATTAACTATTGAACTGGTTGTTGTCCCTGCTGTTTGCTGCTGTCTTTTGGGTGCTTTGCTGCTGTGCATTAACTTGTGGATCTGAAATTTATTTGCTGGTTAATATGGCTCCAGTTACAGATAGCTTCCAATGCACACTATGCTCAAAAAATATAACCAAAACTCAATCTAGTGTTGGATGTGGCAAGTGTGGAAAATGGTTTCATATTGTGTGCGCTGAAGTCAGTGTGGAAGAACTGAATATAATTAAAAAAAACCGTAAAATGACTTTCTCATGCGAACCTTGCTTAGCCAAACCACCTAAACTAAACAACGATGATATCAGCTTAAGAGAAGAACTAAGAACTGCCATGGCAGACATTCAAATCAAATTTGATTTTATTCAAAAGAAATTTGACACCTTTGCTGTGGAACTGCGTTTGGAGCTAACTACGGAGATAAAAGAGTTGAAGGCAGAAGTGGACCATTGCAATAATAAAATAAATTTAGTTGATAAATCGACAAACAACAAAATATCTGAGTTGGAAGCAGTAAATAATTCACTTCAACGCCGGATAAATAGACCGGACATTATTATATCTGGGTTACCTGCTGGAATAGTAAATCTACATGAGCCAATTATATCCTTAGCAAACTTCTTCAACGTAAACATAGCCACAAGTGATATTCAACATTGCTGCTATATTCATAACCGCAAGGCAGTATTGGCTAAATTCTCTTCAGTTCACGTCCGTGATGAAGTAATGAGGAACTACTACAAATCTCGATCGCTTAAATTGTCTGATGTTATCGGTGGTGAAATTCAATCCAGAGTTTTCCTCAATGATCACTTTACTCCTGCAGCCAATAATTTGAGTTACTTTTGCCGTAAATTAAAAAAACAAAAGAAAATCAACAAATTCAACATTTTAAACGGAGATGTACCAAAAGCAAAAATCACCTCTACTGATGGTGCCAATCAGTTGTTGAGCTATGCTGAATTGTTGGATCGCTATACTTCCTCTATTTAAGATGCTACTAGCAGTGGTAACAAAGAATAGTTTTGATTTTTATTTCTTTAGAGTAGCTTTCATTACCATACAATATAAATGCAATTTTATGTTCAATCTTTTATAAATTTTTATGTAAACACCAACATTCAATTTTTTTGTTTATTGACAACTTGTTTAATGAATTGATTCGATAATGTTATCCCTTCGTATTAAAAATATCATTATTCTCCTAGTTTTTTCTTTTATCAAATTAAATATTAAAATTTTTTCTTCCCAACTAATAAGGCTTCCCTTCCAAATATATGAATTTAATGTCACATAATATTAACTTAGGTCCAATATTCAGCGATAATACTTACTTAACTTCTTGTTTACAAAATTTTAGTCAAAATCTAAACATAGGACATATCAACTGCCAAAGTATAAAACCTTCTCTAGCGTCTTCGAAATTTGATGAATTAAAGTGCATTCTCGAAAATTGTGTGTTAGACATTGTAGCCATTTCTGAAACTTGGCTAAAACCTCATGTCTCTAGCCAATCTATAGATGTGCCTGGTTATGTTTTTTGCCGAAATGATAGGCCTAATATTAGAGGTGGAGGGGTAGGTTTGTACATTTCAAATAAACTGAAATTTAAAGTAGTTTTCAAGTCTTCAGACCATGGTAACTGTGAAGCCATTGCTGTTGAAATCTCTCATAATTCTTCCAAAATTCTAGTTGGAGTGGTTTATTTGCCTCATGGTAATATTGCTGCTTTCGAAGATTCATTAGGTGATCTAATCATAAAAAATCCTAAGCTTATTCTGATTGGCGACTTTAATAATAATATGTTTGTGCCTTCCAAGTCTTTAAAAGTTCGGTCCGTCTGTCAGCAACTTAACATCTCTTGTATTCATAATTCATTGCCCACTCACTATGATGTTAGCCATAATAGTGTTTCTTTAATTGACTACTGCTTTATAAGTGATCCTGACTCCCTGCACTTATCAGGGCAAATGCAATGTCCTGGTATATCTCACCATGCGTTAATATTCGTTTCGGTCACTTTTCCTCTACACTTTGAAAATAATTACAGGTTAAAGTTTTTTCTAAATGACCTCTATATTTATTATGTTGACTTTATATGATTTAAATACAAATTCTAAATGTTTGATATTTTAAATCATACTTGATTTTAAATACAAATTCTAGTTGTTTGATAGTTTAAAATCGTTTATTGAGCTTAAGGTCAAAGTTAGAACAATTAATTGTTCTAACGAATTTTTCCAAAGAAACAACAACAACAACAAAGTTTTCAATATGAAAGGAAAAAAATCACTAGCATTTGATTTTATTGTACAATTTCTGCGCTGCTAAACGCGTCATCAGAAATCTTTGTGATTACCCGTGCAAGCGCGCGCTAACGCACTGCACCATCGGGGTGATGAGATTTTGAAGCGTCAATTTCTCATTTTTTCCTCAATTTCATAATGTCACATTTGTTGTTGTCAAAATCAGCAAAAATTCTAAAAACAACTTCAGTAAAACATGCTTTGTTAGTGCAGACTTCCAGCAGGCTGTTGGACTACGTATAATAACATAAGCATAGAAACTAAAGTAAAACAGAAATACAACAACAAATTTGACATTATGAAATTGAGGAAAAAATGAGAAATTGACGCTTCAAAATCTCATCACCCCGATGGTGCAGTGCGTTAGCGCGCGCTTGCACGGGTAATCACAAAGATATTTCCAACTCAGATATTTTGTTGTTTGTCGATTTATCAACTAAATTTATTTTATTATTGCAATGGTCCACTTCTGCCTTCAACTCTTTTATCTCCGTAGTTAGCTCCAAACGCAGTTCCACAGCAAAGGTGTCAAATTTCTTTTGAATAAAATCAAATTTGATTTGAATGTCTGCCATGGCAGTTCTTAGTTCTTCTCTTAAGCTGATATCATCGTTGTTTAGTTTAGGTGGTTTGGCTAAGCAAGGTTCGCATGAGAAAGTCATTTTACGGTTTTTTTTAATTATATTCAGTTCTTCCACACTGACTTCAGCGCACACAATATGAAACCATTTTCCACACTTGCCACATCCAACACTAGATTGAGTTTTGGTTATATTTTTTGAGCATAGTGTGCATTGGAAGCTATCTGTAACTGGAGCCATATTAACCAGCAAATAAATTTCAGATCCACAAGTTAATGCACAGCAGCAAAGCACCCAAAAGACAGCAGCAAACAGCAGGGACAACAACCAGTTCAATAGTTAATAAAAATAGTTCATAAAAATTTATTCAATAGTTCATAAAAAAAAACAAAACAATAGCCCTTTCAAGGTGTAAAAGTAAATATTTCAATTTAAATAAATTATAATTTTAATTATTAAGTAAAAATTTAATTCTATTTTAATCATTTAATGAATATTTTGTTTGGTAGCTCGAAGCCAATGCCAAAAGTCTCCTTCCGGACGAAGTCCATTATTTTATATGGTGCTTATAGCAAAAACAGTGTATTGCATTCAGCGATTACACTGAACAATTAAATGCATTTTTATATTATCAAAAATAAATTTTCTACGATTTTCAGCCAACAATGTTTTGTATTGTGAGAAAGACCGCTCGACATCGCAGGATGTAGTTGGGCACCATTTAAAATAAGGGACTTCGTTCGGAAGGAGACTTTCGGCATATGGATCCATTGTCTGTGAGTTTTTAAACAAAATATTTTTTATACATATATAATATAATATCTCTTTATAAATGTATATAATATCAAAGAAATTACAATGTTGCCAGATGTGAAGGAAGTATCAAAATTTGCCCGATTACAAGCTAAAATCTGTTCGAAAAGTTAAAAATATGTAAAAATATGCACAAATAAGCACAATCGTTATAAATATGCAAAATTATTAACAAAACGTCCAAATATGCAAAAGCATATATTATATGCATTTGCATATAATTATCTTCCCTGGTAATAATATATATATTAGGGCGGGTCGATTTATTATTCGACAATTTTCCTATGATTTCCGTATTCTATGGGTTATTCCATGAAAATTTGCCAAAGGAACCATACCTCTATCGTTAAAATCGAGTCCCCTACTTTTTGTTGGTAGATTTTTTCCCAAATTGACGTTCGTATGAAATATTACCTACACGTTCACATCCATAACTCAAAAACTATCGATCGGGTTTAATCGCCAGTAGGCGCGTTGGAAAGGTGAGCTCATTTTGATCAATTTACCAACATTGGTCCAACGGTTCAAAAGTTACGGGCATTTTTGTCCAAATTTTGGAGCATTTTTCCATTTTTTTCATGATTTTGTCCAAGAATATTACTTTCATGGCCATTTTTTTGGCTCAATTTTTTTGACTTACGAAGCTTACGAACCTTACGTTACGACTGGACTGATTTGCGCTTTACATTATTGGCATATTTTTTCACAGGGTGCACACCCTGTGTTATGTTTGTTTATTTCTTTTTGTTTTTATTTTCTTTATAGACTTCTTTATTTTTGTTTGTTTATAATATTCCAGTGTATGCTAGTTTTGTTTGAGCGTCATTTCAGTGAAGTGTTACTTGAAATAACTAACAAATAATCAAACTATTTTGAAATTTAGAAAAGATTTAAAGGTAAGTGTAAAAACATTGCTAACTATTATAGTTAATAGTTATATTATTATTCTATGAAAAACATATTTAATTCTTTTAGTGACGGTTTAAAAAATGGATTCAGAGCCTGGTTCATCGCAAAATCCAACAGATACCCAACGCAGTAGTTTGCAACATTTGGTCTCTCATGATGTTTTTTCTTTTGGCGTGGCCTGTGAATTACCTGATATTAATCTGTCAACTAAACGAGATATATTGAAGTACTATTTTTTTTGGCCGAACGTTCAAAAGCCCAAAGCAAAATGTTTTCCTATAAAACATTTACTCTCCAAGTAGCAGACAGATTGTTAGAAATTTGGAATCAACTTAATATTGAACTTATACTCAAAGGTAGCATCATTAGAAAATTGAATAATTTGCTTGACGCATATAGTAATGCAGATAAACAACGAATAAAACGCGCAACAGAATTAAAAAAATTCGTAGAATCAACAAACCTATTATTCAACATTGGAAAATGTAAATGCAACTTGAAAGAAAACTACTGCTCATGTGGATCTATCCCAGAAAACTTAAAAGATTTCATGCGCGATCAATATGATGACAGAATACAAACGATACCGTAACACGATAGTGGAAGTGAAGAGACGATTCCAACGACTATACCAACAATCCCAGTGAGCAACGATCCTACATACGAACCACATTATGACGAAATGGAAGTTGATGTGAGAGGAGGTTCAGATTTAGTTCTACCACCCCAAACATACACTCCCAGATACAATACTAAAAACTATGCAATGATGTGGGACAGATTTGGTGTGCATGACAAAATGGGATCAGCATTGGCAACAGCTCTGATGGAAGACCTGTGCGTAAAAGATGCTCATGACAATCTTTTCATCATGGATAAAAGTAAACTTCGTAGAGAAAGAGAAAAATGGAGACAAGACGCACTTCGTAAGCGGTATGATGGCTCGAATTTGATATCATTTTCATTCGACGGCAGGAAAAATGATGCTCTAACTGTAGAAAAAATTGATGAGAAGTTGCATCCAAGGATGGTTAAAGAACCTCATCTAGTTGTTTTGAGGGAACCAAAATCTCAATTGATAGGCTACACAAAACTAGAAAGTGAAACTGCGGCAAGCAAAGTCAACAAATTGATCGAATTCTTCCAAGAAAAACAATTGTCTCTCGATTCATTAATTGCCATATGCGCTGATGGTGAACCAACAAATACTGGCGTATACGGTGGAATTTTGCGACTATTCGAAAAACAGTTAAAGAGACCACTGCACTGGCTTGTGTGTCTTCTGCACTTTAACGAGCTTCCGTTTAGACATTTGTTTGACACTTTAGACAAATCAACCACCACTGGACCACGATCAACTACCGGAAAGTTGAGCTCAAAAATTGCTGATTGTGAAAATCTTCCGGTATGTAATTTTTATAGCTGATTCTTTACCATTTTTCATTCTATTTTTTAGCTTTTATGTTTTCTTTTCAGGTGGTAACCGATTTTGAGGAAATCGCTTTGAGGAAAATATGCCTCCTGGTGATTTAAATCCAGAAGAATTATCTACCGATTCGAGGTACTTGATGTTAATGGCCAATGCAATTTCTAATGGTGTGGTTCCTGCGGATTTGTCTCACATAAAACCAGGGCCAATTGCACATTCTCGTTGGCTGACCAAAGCCAATAGATTATTACGGTTGTATGTGACAACTAATAATCCAACTGAAAATTTAAAAATTCTGGCTAACTATATAATAAAAGTATACACGCCAATGTATTTCAATGTTAAGTATTATAGCTCTGCCGCATACGGTAGTACATTACTTTTTAAATTTATTACTTGGACACGATTTTTACCACCGAATTTACTTGGAGTTGTAATTCAAGATAATCCATATTTTGCACACTCAGAAAATATCTTGCTATCTATGTTGTTTGATGATAGAATGGAAAAACGAAACATTGCTATAAAGAAGATTTTACATTACTGAAGAGATATTGTCGACCCAACGGAACTTAGAGTTTATAAAAAATCTCTTATAAACTTTAATTGTACGGAATATACAAATATGATTGATTTAAATGACGATACCATTTTATTCGAACCACCGTTTACGCAAAGTTATTCGTATGAACATTTGGAGGGATATTTAAATTACGAAGTGCCACCGTTCGATGATCCACAAATTCCTTTACACATTCAAGGAACGGAAAGACATGTCCAATTGCTGGCTGCCGCTGCTAAACGAGTTGCAGGAAAGAATGTAGAAGGCGCTATGGCGACGACATTAGAGAGCCGTACGAAAACACCAAGACTTGAAAGCAATCAAGACTTTCAGAAAAAATAATGTTTTTTTCACATTTTTTTCACTCAAATTGAATATTTTTTTTTTTGATAATAGGTTGATAGATACTTTATTATCTCTTAATTTGAATTTTTGTAGAAAAAAAAAATAAAAAGGAAAAAAAAATCAAAAAGTTGGTTTTATGTGTTATTTTGTTTTAGCAATATCGCATGAATTAATCAACCGAATTCGATAAATATGGGCTTAAACTCTTCGTTTTGAATTGTAAATTGAATTAAATAATGGATTGAGCCAAAAAAATGGCCATGAAAGTAATATTCTTGGACAAAATCATGAAAAAAATGGAAAAATGGTCCAAAATTTGGACAAAAATGCCCGTAACTTTTGAACTTTTTACCAACAAAAAGTAGGGGACTCAATTTTAACGATAGAGGTATGATTTCTTCGGCAAATTTTCATGGAATAACCCATAGAATACGGAAATCATAGGGAAATTGATGAATATTTTCACTCCCTACAAATCGACCCGCCCTAATATATGTATATATATTAATAAATTGATTTAAACTATTTTAATATGACATACTTCGATTGTCATATGCCGACTGTAGCTACCAAATTTCCAGAGTAGAAATTCAGAATATCTATAAAAAAAGACATAGTTTCGATAGTATCGTAAGTATAGCCGTAGAATTCCTTTTTATATAGTAATAGAGAAAAATTCTGGTTTTTTTTTCATTTACATTTTTCAAAACTATTTTAAAACATTTCATCTTCTAAATAAAAATTATTCAAAAATATATTTGTTGTTGTTCTTCTTTAAACTTACTTGATCTAATTAAATTCATGTAAAAATTTGTTTTGTTTTATAAAAAGCTATCGTTTGATATTTTTAGTGATGAATTTGTTGTTAATTTTTTGTGCTGGTTAAAAGTAAATGTAATTCAAAGTTATGTTTAATAAATGGAAATAAATATCGGAAAAATTTGAATTATTTATTTTTCCTGTAGTAAAGAGCATTAACATATGTAATATATATATCAAAGGAAAACTTTTTATAAAACAAAACAAATTTTAACAAGAGTTTAATTGTGAGCTTTTTAGATCAAGTAAGTTTGAAGAAGGCAACAGCAACAACAAATTCGTTTTTGAATAATTTTTATTTAGAGATGAAATGTTTTAAAAAATTTTTGAAAAATATAAATAAAAAATCCAGAATTTTTCTCTATTACTGTAGAAAAAGGAATTCTACGTCTGTACTTACGATACTATCGAAACTGTGTCTTTTTGATTAACAAATATAGATATGTTTAATTATTAAACAAGGATTGTCAAAAAATAAGAACGAAAAAATGCATTAAAACATTTGCTTTGTTAATTTTGTCAAGCACTTTATTTCTTCTTTCTTGTTTTTTGAAAATCTTTTTTAATGATTGTACATATATATGTTTATTTATGAATAAAATTTTACAAAATACTCCGTACTTTAAAATAAAATTCTTAAAATAATCAAACAGAATAAAAGTAGTGGTTGTACTTTATTGAGTCTTTAATTAATCGATATAGCATAAGCATTAGCACCGGTAACAAAAAAGTTACCATGAACCCAAAGTTCATGCTGTAGCTCCCGACACTTTTGTTAATAAAACTTATTAAGTTTTCGTATAACTCATGGCAGAATTAGATAAGGTATCTGCATTTCAGACTGCGCTCTCTTTCTCATAGCCAGAATTGTCAAACTCAAGCATTTTGGTATTCTTGCCTATTTTTGCTTTCTTATCGCATTCACATCGTTTTCAGATTTTGTATGAGCTGTCAACTTCGTTTTGACAGTTGCGGCAATCTCCCTCTCCAAAATGCATATACCTTCTCTAATTCTGCCATGGTATAACTGTGTTAACTGAAAAAGACGTATCAGCGTATGGGCGATTTCAGTTAAAAATTACTGGTTGCACTTCACAACCTCACCCATGAAACGATGCGAGTCGACCTCAAACAGCATCAGAAATAATTTCTAAAAGTAGCCGGACTACTTTTTCTTAATTAATTTTTATTCTTTTTGATTATTTCCGTAATTCAAAGTAGTCGTAATTATTTTTTGATTATTTGTAATCGTTACCAATTAGTTATCAAAAACATCTCCTTCAAGGATTATATAATGATTACAATTATTTTAAAATATAATAATACAATCTAATTGTTTTTTAATCGTAATCGCAATTTAACAGCTATGTTTTGGATATTGTTTTTTGTATAAATATCAAACCTTTAAAATTAATGTAAAAAACATAATTTATAAAAAATATAAAAATAACACAAAATATAACAGACTGAAGTACTGAAATGTACTTATGTTCCTTTTTTAGGCAGGCGCCGGTTGTCTAAAATTTGTATCTTCTATTTCTTCTTAATCTTTTAAAAGTATAGTTTTTGAAAATTTACAGTTAAATTTTGTAAGGATACTGACGTTATTTCCGCTTCTACAGCCGTTTAAGCAGGTATCGAGCGCACAGCACAAATACAATACTCACTCTATCTACACTCATTTATCTCAAAACTACTTTTTTCTGCAAAGTGTTGTAGCGAAAATAAAAGCCATTCAGTCGAATCATCTGAAATTTTAATATGTTATTCACATCAGTGGCTTTCGTACCAAAATTTTAAAAAATTGTATATTTTACGTTGAATAACCAGTAAAAAACAATGTTTTTGGAACTTAAATTTCAAAAGCTCGTCATTCTGCCTAATTTTCAGTGTTTTTTTTTCTAGTCCCGGCCATAGCTGAACTCATAGTAACTAATTATATTCTCGGTTTTAATTTTTAAGAGTAATAGAAGAGTAAATATCAACAACAGCGCCGAATCTCTTTCTTTGAAACGCTCTTTTTGAGCACCATTTTGAACATAGTCAAAAATTTTTATGAGTGTTGCAATATACTTTTAAAGTTTAAATATCGTTGTTCATTATTTTAACTTTTAAAAAAATAAATCCTAAAAATATTGAAAATATTCAAGCACTAGGTCTTTTATATATGTACATGCTTTTTTCTTACTATTACATTTTAACAAAGCTATTTGTTAGTTTTCAAAGCTTAAAAAATTGAGTTTCAGTGGAGTTTCAGTACATAATAAATTAGTTTCACCAAAGTGCATAAAAACGGAAAAAACATATGTTTTGACGTCACAGAATTGAAGTTTCCTATCTCTTTATCTCTGCTTTACTGTTCCATGATTGTAGTTGTTTATATTTTGTTGCCTCAAAATTATGTTGATTTCGTATATTCGGGATCTTTTAAATTTTTGCCCATTCATTTTTAAATTTATTTTCGAGTCCTCTATTTCTTGTTTGTCGATGTGAAACACTTTTATATTTTTTGCGGCCTTATTGGCTCATATTTTCGATTAATTTTACTATGAAAAGCTAGAATTTACATTGTAAAGAGTTTCGCACTTGTACATTTCTTCAAAATTTATTAAAGTATCCCCAGTACGCAGCCAATAATAGTCAAAAAACTTACTTTTATGTGGAAAAATTCGATTGGATCAAGTAAATAAACTCTGAAAATTTCATTCGCAAGTATTATTTTTGATTTGTTTTAAGGAGGCTTTACACAATTTAAAAAATTTCTTTTTTGTCGAGTACAGAGGAAAAAACTTTCCGTTTAATATTTTATCTCGTATATCAATATAAACACCTATTTGTTAATTACTGTTACTTAAGTTTTATATTACGTATTGATATTTTACCACGAAAAATAAAAAAAATCGCTTACTAAAAATGCGTTTACTATGTTAAAATTCACACACTAAAATAATAGAAAAACCGTATTTTCTTTTATTTCTTACTGCACATAGTATGTGCTGAAGTACGGTACAACACATTTTTAGTTTGCATAAAGTTGTTTTTTTCGATTTACAGTTTACTTTTTTACGGAATGCGTGATATATATTTCTATGTCAATTTATAAATAAACTAGTTAGAATACCCAGTAGTAGTTTTTTTTTGAGGATTCATTTTAATTTTTTTAAAAATAAGGAAGATTTTCTAGAAAATGTTATAAAATGAGAAAATATGTCTATTAAGAAAAATGTATTGAATAATGTTGTTTAAATTTGTAGTGATGTAAATAAGTAAAATGAATATTGTAGGGTATTACAGACAAACGAAAAAAAGAAAAATTCAGGTGGAGTTTGTAGCCCTTTTAATAACCAAAAGTTTTTCAAAACGATTGTTCAAACATATCTTCAATTTTTAATTCATTTTTTGTTTTATTCATTTTCTTTTTGAGCCGTTCGCTGTAAACAGTAAAAAACAGTAAAGAAATAGCACATTTCGCTGATTTACTGTTTTTTTTAAATGAACTAAAACCGCAGTCTTTTTGGTGTCCTCCGAACGCAACCGTGTAGATACTTTATATTTGGATTATTGTTTTAATAAATTGTTTAAACCAATTGGTTTAAATACATATGTAGTTATTCAATATATTTTTACTCAATTTACATTTAAATAATTAATACTACACTAAGTAGTTGCATGCAGAATGTGGTTGTTTACATGCTGTTACGCGCCGTTTAAAATTCTTAAAGAAAAATTCACAAAAAAAATATATTTATTTATTTGAAAAACTGAAACTGGGAAAAATTAGCATGCTTAAAAAGGTTGCACCGGCTAGCCTACCTGTGGTCGTGTTCTTCCCGCAATTTCAAACGCATAAGCACAGAAAAGTTGCATGCTTCTGATAGGCAATAAAATAAAAAAAACTACTAAAGGAAAATTCATTAATTTCTCCGACTCTCGTGGCTGGGTGGTTTGCCACTTGAGCTCACTTGTCCCTCCCGTCCTGTGGTAAATCTAAGAGCCTTGCATTTGTTTACCCCCGATAGCAACCTTGAGCCCCCTCTACATTTACCTCACTCACACATCCTCAGCATTCCCTTAAATGAAAAGTTAATGTTTCATTTTATTCATTTCATCTATTTAATTTCAAAAAACAAAATATAATATATTAAAATATAAAATATAAAATATAATACATAATATATAATAAATATATATATTTTAAATATAGATAAAAATATACTTAATTTTATCCGTGGCCACGGTTGCTGTCCGGGTTTCATCGGCTAGTTGATTGTTGTTGTTGCAGCTCTTGTGTATTCGTATATGTAAATTTTTGTATATATGTATCATGCTAATGTGTGTTTAATTTATTTGATTCCATTAGTTACACAGTGATGAATTGAATACTTTACTTGGCTCAAAAGTAAAGACTGCAAAAGATTGTTTCATTTTAAGTTTAGCTTTTATATTCTTATCAGAAATAGCTTAAATGCTAAACGAGCAGAAATAACTAGTTGTCTTAGTTTTTTTTTTATTAGCGTTTTGGCAATATTTTAGATTTTATTTAAATGCATTTTTCTTGTTTTTTTACTTTATACTTCATTCTATAAAATTGCTGAGTCTACATTTTTTTTCTTTTTTTTTCTTAAATTCCATTGATAACTTTTAAAAACTTTTTCAGCGTTACTGCAATCAACACATTTTTTTTGCTTAAACAGCATAATAGTCACATTAAATATGTGGTAAATAAACACTTATGTTATTTAGATTTTAGCTTTTTTTTTCATTGTTTTGTTTGTTTTTGAAAAGTCGCACAAACACATATTCAAGTTGCTCATCTTATGTTTGCACAAAAAGGTTTTGCAAAATAGTAATAAAAATTTCCTTAGAAACAGATTTACAATAGTTCAAAAATAATGATTTTTTTTTGTGTGAATATTTCATTTGTATTTTTATTCATATCAGTATTTGTACGTAAATTATTCAAATTTACATATTTTTTTTATATTAACTTTGTTAACACTTTGTTAACCGTCTATTTTTTTCTTTTATGTTCATGTTCTTTTTTTTAGCATTTTATGTTAGTTATTCATAAAAATTTATTGAGTAATTTTAAGAGAGATTCTTGTTTATTTTGTTACATTTTGTTTGTTTGGTTTTGTTGTTCTAGTTCATGTTCTTGTTGTGCTTTAACAATAATTGATTGAATAGAATACACGAATCTACAAATCTTAATATATATTTGCATGTGTGTAACTACATAACTTCAAATGCAATTTTATTCAATATTCTTAATCAATTTGATTTGATTTTTAACGCGTTTCGAAAAAAAACAATATTCGATCGATTTAACTTAGCTATTTTTTTTTTTGTTTGAAAGTTATTTAACTTTGGCTTTGTTTAGTCCAGTTAAATTTTAATATTAACATTTCTGTAGAAAAATTACGCGTCTATAAGAGTGCTTTTTTTTATTTATAGTATTTGTTGAAAAACAAAACAAATGCAATTTGTTAATTTAACTAAATTAAAATCATTTTTATTCACTTTCAATTCTTGCTGCTGAGTGCATCACAACATAGTAGTACGCACACACACACACATTAGTTTTTTTTAGACACACATTAGACCAGCAACTAACTTTGCACGCCGCCCTTAAACTCTTTAGCGCACAAATTCTTTTTGTGCTCCCCCGGTCGCCATGTATTAACACTCTCGCAAAGTGTTTTGCGCATGACCTAATATGGTCATGATAACGTTGGTTGCAGGTAATTTTTTTTTTCATTTTCATATTTTTTTATTATATGCTGCAAGAAAAAGACAAGTGTGTTGGTCAAAACTAGTTGCCGTGATTAATGCTCTCGCAAAATCTTTGCCGCATGACCAAATATGGTCATGATGACACTTGCTCCAATTAATGTGCATATAGATATTATATATTTTTTTATTATTTTTATACGCGACAACAGAGTGTGGGATAGCGGGGGGGTATGTACACATTAATGAATGCGCAACTTGTGGAGGCATTACAGGGTGCGAAGTATTAGAAACTATTAACCACTTTAGCCAGCCGTAACAATGCATTTATTTAAATAAAGAATATCTACAATAAAATAATTTGCATAATATGTAATTGATAGCAATTATATTTATTTCAACTTAAATACTTATTAAAGGTTCGTGATGAAAAACTGTGGTAAGCATTTTTTTAATATAAAAATTCTTTGATTTTCTTATAATAAAAGCAATCTTTGTACTATGGTAGAAAGTGTTTTGCAGTTTTTTAATTAATAAATGAAAAAAACATTTAATTTTAATGTTAATGTATTTATTTTCTGTAGTTAAAAAATATGTAGTAAAATTAAATAATTGAAATTAGTAAAAATAATTAATTTAAATACATTCTTACTTATTTTTACTATAGGATTTTTTTGGGTGAAGTTTAAATTTAAAGATAGACATATACTGAACCAAACTGGATGAAAGAAAAAATATTTGAATTCGTTTTATCATTAAAAAGCACCAAAATATACCTACATTTAAGTACTGAAAAATGTCCCTGTACCCAACACGAAATGAGTGATTTATTTATATTTATTTTAAAACTTTTCAAAATTGTATAACACTCACCAAGACATATGGTTGGAATTAAACCACTTTTAAGGCGTGACCCTCCAATGCAAGAAGAATCAAAATGACGGCTGCATACTCTTGATTTTGAATTGATCAATATGCCAGAAACAGGCACTTTGAGGATTTTTAAGAAACTGTCAAGTTTCAACAGTTATAACTTTTTTTTTAACTTTTGCTTTTTTTGGAAAAGTTGCCACAACCGCCTGTGATGTTGCTTTTTAAAATTATGCATTTTTGGATTTTTAGGAACTATTTTCGCAAAAATACTCAAACTCGAAATTTTCAAAACGTTTCACTTCCAGGAAAAACTTTCAAAACGACCAGGTTATCCAGTGTAATCTCATTGACTAATTTTAATTTTTGCGGTTTTTATAAAATATAACGTAAAAATTCTCAAACTCGAAATTGACAAAATGTTGCACTTTCAGTAAAAAATGTCATAATGATTAAGTTATTTAAAGTAATAACACGACTTTTTTGTAATTCTTTTAAGTTTTGTCTCAGAAATTATTTTAACAACATTTTTATTAGCATTTTTGAAAATGTTGCTTTTTAAAAGTTTGTTATTACAACAGGAAAGAATTTAAAATTTTTTCGAAAAGCAAAATACTACTACTCTGGTACTTTTCACCTGATTTTATGTTTGTTAATTCATTTTAAATAAGAATTAAATATGGATCGAAGTGCATACCAGGTTTTTTAAAAAATACTTCAAGTACTGTTTTTATTACTTCTTATATCGACTAACTAATATCGACTTTTTATAACTTTAAATTTAATGGTATGTTAATATATCTTTCTACTACGTTGTTTTATTTTTAATTTTTTTACAAACATAAAGACAAATCTTGTAAAGCGGAACAGTATATAGAAAAAGTTATGTTTAACAAAATGTGTTAATTTTCCATTTAGACAAGTTATCTTCATTTCACATCATTTTTGAACAAATTTTTCTAACTGTGACAAAATTTGCTGAAATCAATATTGTAAAAAAACCATGAAGTTTTCTTTTAATGGACTTTTTCGCAATCCTTTAAAATATAATATATACTGATAAATGATTTTCTGAACTGTCCAGAGATGGATAAACAGATCAAAGATGAATAAACAGATATGAGATGAATACATAGATAAGCCCAGATAAAATACATAAATGTAAATACATACATATGTATTAAAAGTTTAATTAAAAATTATAAATATGTATGTTTAACAGAAATCAAACAAAGAATAGTGTGTAGTATAACTTTCTTTGATTCGATTTTATGTAACCAAAAAGTTGGTTTTGTATATATGTTATTAATGCAGTAAGGACTTTAATAAATTAAATTTTTAAAATTGTTGAAATAGATTTTTTGTATTGAAAATTATTTAAAAAAAAATTTCAATACATAGATATTTAGAACTCTTCACAATAATTATTATCACATATTTTTCATATCAAATCTAATTAAAAGAAGGAAAATATTTGTTGCAAACATTTCGTAATACATATATGTAAAATATTTTCAAAAAGTTAATTGATCATGAAAATGGGATATTTGCTTGGTTTCTATCTATTCAGCTAAGAACAAAACAAAACAATATCGGCTATGTTAGAAATATGGCTGACAACAAGAACAACAACAGCAACGTTCAGCTGAGGATAAAACGAAACCAATTCGGCATAGAAAAGGAAACATGCAAATAGCTAAATGCACGGTTGCCACCTCAAATTCTCATAAAAAATACCTTTTTCCCACGCGAACAAAAAAAAATTACCACAACAATTCCCATACCAAAATACTAAAAAAAATCCCACGGCTATTAAAAAATACCACAAAAAATACCACAAGTATTTAAAATTACCACAAAAATACAACGCATTAAAAAATACACAGAAAATACCATACGGATTAAAAAATACCACAAAAAATACCATAAGTATTTAAAATTACCATAAAAATACCCAGCATTAAAAAATACCGCAGAAAATACCATACGAATTAAAAATACCACAAAATTTATTAAAAATGTAAATATTGCATACTTTTGTTACATTGAAACGCACACAAATATTACAAGTTAAATAAATAAAACATGTACAATTGTGCTCAAAAATAGCAGTAAGACAAACAAATTAAAATAAAAGCGTTTTTAAGAAAGTCCGTACATGTTTTTATTTTCAAAATATGCCAAATTTAATTCAAAATAGAGTTCTTAAATCATAACTGACTTCATTCTGACTGATTGAATTCAAGGTTTGAACAGAACAGAACCGTTATTTCATTCAAAATTGTGCGACTCAAGTAGCATTTCTCAATTAACCGTGCCTAGCAGCAAAGATATAAATAAATAATAATAAAAGAATACATAAGAAAAAATGTTCTGCATTCCACTTCCGAGTGGAAGTTAAAATAAATCATAATTGAATTCGATATTTGGTGTTCTATATAACATATGTATATATAATTTTTTTTGGTTATACAATTGATTATATTAATAAATTAAATAAAATACAAAAAGAAAAAAAATGATATGTAGAACACCAAAAATCAAATTCAACTATGATTTATTTTCACTTTCACTCGGAAGTGGAATGCAGAACATGCCTGATAATTGTTTTTGTGTCGGATTTTAATTTTTATGAATTAGTTTTACGCACTGCTATTATTTTGACTGCAGTTGTATTTACATTTAGCTGTCGATTTCTTAATTTTGTTCGTTATGTGTAAAGTCGTACATATTATTTTTAAACAAATTATAAGGTTTTTTGTTAAATACAACCTTGTAATTTTTTTTTGTGATAAGCGTTTTGCATGAAGAATAGCGGCGACCAAATCCGTCGATGCTATGCTTCTAAGTGTAGTTTTATTTAAATTTAATACGTTCAATGTGTTGCTGCGTGCTTTTTTTTGTAATTTGGATGCGCTTATAACACATTCAATATATAACCAGGTGTGAAAAAGCGTGCGGAGATATTTGTGCAAAAATAACATTTTAAAACTGTAAGGAAACAAAGTTTTGTGCAAATATTGATTAAAAATCCTTAAAACTTAAAAATTCCCAAAAAAAATCCCACGTGAATTAAAAAATACCATGCTGAATTAAAAAATACCATGGGAATTTTTAATTCCCACGGCAATTAAAAATTCCCAAATATGATATTTTTCTACTAAAGGTGGCAACCATGGCTAAATGCGCTAAAAACAGTTTTCATTCCTCTCCTCCGGCCGCTCACACTCGCAACATGTCATCATTAGCAAACCAGTTGCGAGTGTACTACAAAATTCTCTCAGTACGATTTGTTTTCGGTCGACGCATTTCATTGGCTCATTTTCAGCTGTGCTCTCAATATCGCCGCCATATTTCTTCGCACGGGCTGCACCTCAATGGTCATAATTTTTCGCCTTATTGAACTAATTCGCCTTTGAAATCTCTTTACTATTATTTATTCTCCTTGCACAAAGACTTAAATAAAATATTCATTCATTTTTAAAGGAGAAAAGTATCCAAATTGATTTATTTGCAGCCAAACGGCAACACTGAAGACAAAGATTTTCAACATGGTCCTCATAAATTCAGGGAAGTTTGCCGGTGCTATTATGACTTCTATTTTTCATACCTTACATTACATTTTTGTATGAAATAATACAGCATGTTACTGCACCGCATTATTTCAGATTTTCTTATTCACCTCAAGAAACCAGGGAGGTTTTCCGATGCAATTACTAACTTTGTCCTCTACGTTAACATTTTGTATGAAATAATACAGCATTTCACTGCACCGCATTATTCTTATTCACCCCAGGAAATTACGACCACATATAAACATTTTGAGATAGTATTGGGGCAATTTGACGTAAAATCGTACATCGTGCCATCCCTTTCTACATCTCGCCCATCGAAGTTTCCTATCTGGTTATCTGTGCTCTCCGTCATTCAAAAACTTCCAAGCAACCGACAAAATATTGTCGCTGTCCAAGGCTGAAAACAATTTGGACATCGGTTGCATTTTCTTGATGTTTTACGTTTAGCAGTAATAAAACTGCACTGCAGTAGAAAATGTACTATTTGAATTCAACAGTAATGTGATGTTGAAATGTTTATTACTGAATTGTGATTTCAAATTTTGTGAAGACATTAATAAGCATTAATTTTTTTAGTTTAACACAATTAGTGTTAACAATGTGGATAGTGTGTTAGGAAGTGCGGCATAATATTACTTTTTGACCCACGCTTATATATTTTTTTATTTTAGTTATATGTGTATGATATATTTAATATGCTTCCTTAACCTATTGGTGCAGTAAAATTTCATCGGTCTCGAATGGTTTAGGAAATACAAATCGTGAAAGTTTAAAAGTTCACAGAAAATTTTTAAATGCGTGCAAGCTGTAAAAATGTAATAAGTTTTAACCCAAGCAGATCAGAATTCAATCCATCCATCCATACTACTATATAAAGTTGAAGTGAACATTTAAAGTTATGACTTTACTCCAAAAGAACTGGGCCGATTTTTATGAAAAATTTTTTTAAATATCATATTTATGCAACAGATTTATTTAGAGGTATTTTTCTTTCTAAATTTTAATAATAAGTATATTGATTTAAGGTATTAAGTATTTTTAAGAATCATCCCAGTTGCAACGGATTGCTTATTCGTTGTGTTTTGCCGCGTTTATGTTGCGAGAGTTTCAATAAACTCCGTGCTGATCTCTATTTTTATCTTTCTCTTCGTGCTCAGCTAGCATAGCACAACAAAAAAAAAAAAAACTGATGAGCCTCGATCAAGGCGAAAAGGGAGATACATATCAGGGATGGGAAATAACATTTTCGAAATTGTACCAAACAGAAATAAAAATTGTACTTTTTGGCATAAAATTGTAGTGTTTTTTTCTTCATGAATAATGAAACTTTAAGATATATTTTGTTATTTATTTGTGATAGAAAAACGAACAAACAATTCAAAATAGTAAAATAAAAATAGTACTGTACATTCAGTTTTTAAAATTTAATCAAGATTATGTCCGTCTTCAACAGAAATATTTTAAAAATGCAGAGTAGTTTTAAATTTTAGGCTATAGCAACATTGCCAAGTGGCTTTTAACAATTTGATTGTTTTAAATAAAAAAGAAACTAAGAAAACAAACAGACAATTTTTGCACCTTGGTTTGATTAAATTTTGAATCGAAAATATTCTTTCAACTTTTGCTGAAGAATGTGAAATTGATAAAGTTCTACAAAAAAGGAACTGAAAACTTTATGAAATTTAAAAAAAAAAACAACGAAAGATCAAATCAATAAAAAATCGATAAAAATCAAGTGAATGAAATTGTACTAAAAATGTCTTAATAAAATTGTACTGAAAAAGTGCAATTGTTCTGAAAAATCAAACCGTGACACATAAACTAAATGAAGAGAGGCGCTCTAAAACAAAACAAAACGAAACAAAAGAAAAAAACATTTTTTTATTTCTTTGATTGTCTTAACCATAGAAATAAAATAGAAGGAAATGGTGTTACCTTCACATACAGTGTATGTGTACTGCGGTATGACCCCTTTTACATTGAAGTCAAGTTTTTTTGACGTTCTCTTTTGAAATTGACGAAAGCTTTCACATTGGTCAAGACTTGAATTCAATTTCTTGTCTTCTTTCCTTGTTTTCTAAAAGTAACACGAGATAGATAGCAAGCAAATGAATTATAGTTTATCGAAATTTGCAACTGAATTTTATTTTTTACCACGATGGAAGTTAACAATATGTTTTTGCTTAAAAATTTAATGCAAAATTAAATTAAATTAAATGCCAAAAATTTTAATGCAACCGAAGTCTAACAAACTCACATTGATATGCGAAAAATAAAATAAAAAGCACTGTCAACAACGCGAAAATAGTAAAAGGAATACGAATAATTGCCGGTACAGCTTCAAGTTTCTTTTTCCCTTCCGTCGCTTCCGATGTGCGGCGAATTGCCTACAAACTCTGAAACTTGACTTGAAGTCTTGATCAATATAAAAGGGGTCTATGTTTCGTGAATTGAGTGAGTGAGACTGAGAATGTTTTTTGACACTTGGATCGTTCTGTCGGCCGAAGTAAGAGATAAAAAAATTACTTATATTAAATGTTTAAATAAAAGCTATTTTTATTGATAATTTCATGAGATAAGTAAAGTTTATGATATAAACAACTAAAAAAACATGCGTTGTGCTGTAAAAAACTGTTCAAGTAGTCAGAACTTGAAGATAATGTGGTTTCCTTCCATAAGTAAGTATATGAACACCAGTTGGATTTTTTAAACGAAACAACGTTATTTATAATGAATTGTGTTTAAAAAAGTTATTTAAAGTGAAAATTTGTGCATTTCCAATTGAAAATAAGTGAAAAAAGCAAATTGGAGTACGTTGTTCCCGCGCCAATTTTAAGGGATTGAAATGTCAAAGTATTTCAGGGGTGTATTCAATTTATATCCATACATTTTAAGGGCGCTCGTGTTTTCAGTGAACATATTTTGGTCATAAGTGCAGTTTATGGCCCACGCGTAAATAATTTTTTTTTATGATTATTAAACATACTTGGGCCTCCTTAGTCCAAAAGTGCAATATTAAAATGTCGGTCTAAAATAGCTTAGGAAATAAAATTAGCGAAAGTTTCCAAATTCCGTGCATAATAAGAAGTGTGTGGAATAAAGGCCAAAATAAAGATAAAATAACGCAGAAAATTTTAAATTAAAATAAAAGAAAATAAATATTTTATTTATTTAAAATACATTTTTTTTTCAGATTTCCATATATTCCTAACTTAAAGCAACATTGGATTGAATCACTAGCTTTTGATCCTAATCTGGTTAATCAAAGATCAGTTGTTTGCTCAAATCATTTCTTGAAAATGATTACATCGGCTTCTCAAAGTCGAGCAGAAATTTATTTCCATCAGCGGTACCACATATTGACATTTTTGGTCATATTAAGTCTTCCGCTCATTTTAATATTGTAGTAAAATCTTTAATTGAAATATTTTTAAAAACTAGATATTTTTTATTTCTAAAAGAAATAATGAAAAGCCAAATATGATGCAAACGTTGCATAATAAAATTAATTTTAAAGGTGTTCATTTAATATATTGAAATCCATTTTTTTATTATATTTTTTAATTACTTATAATTTTATTAATATATAAAATTTAATGCATGACTATAAATGAATATAAGCCCAGTAGATAGCTTTTACCATAATTTTTTACTTTACTAATATTCTTTTTTTGCTCTCGGGTGAAATAATCCCACTGGGGAACCGAACTCCCACAAAAAAATCGGTAACGCACCAAATTGTATACCTCAAGGGTGGTGTGGAAATACAATCTGTTATTGGATTGTTATTGGATAAGAACAAATAAGATAGCGAAAACTTTAAACCTTAATATGTAAATATGTGATTATCATCAGAAACAGTTTGGGCCTTTTTTGTGATGCAACCGAATGCGGCCGTGTTTGAATGTTCATGTGTTTGTGCGAACCAACACCAATATGGAAATGCCGCACTTATCTGCTACTACACCACTTCCTTATATTTTACTTTTTTCGTCTTAACAGAATAAGAACGATGATGCCATATCGAATCACTAAGTAGGATGTCGCAATAAAACCGTATCACATAAATTAGTCACAATAAAAATTAGGTAAAAATTAGCACAATTAAAATGTGTGAAAAAATTGTCCCGTCTTTAAGGCGTTGAGGAGATTAATAAAAAAAAGTCCGTGGCCGCGGACAAAGTGGCCTGCTAGTTTTAAATACAAATAAAACCACTTATAAATAACATAGAGGGTAGCCGTTTTATTGAATCGATTGCATAAAGGAACATTGCCTGCACGAAATGGTAGTAAAAACGTAGTAAATTTGCTTCCGCCATTATTGAACAGAAAACTATGTGTAGCATACCGTAGACAAAACAGTGGTAGAGAGAAAAAAGGATGGCGAAATTTCCAAAGTTTGACAGACAAGCAGCAATGTGTAAGGTTAATGTCACACATAGGTGCATGTCACACCTAGTTAACACGTACAAATTTGTTGTTGTTTTCGCGGGTTAAAGAAAAAACTGGAAATTGAGAGAGCTTCTCATAGCCGATACACATTGACTGCGACTAGCGACGAACGCCAATTGTCAAAAAATAGAACGCATGTTTTCTTATGAAGTTGTATTTTTTGAAGACGGCACGACAAAGATAGAACACGACCACAATTGTTGCTGCCGCAGACTTCAATCTATTTCTAATTTAATAGACGACAAGAGCGAACATAGCATAGTTTGTTTATATTTTGTATGAAATATAGATTGTCGCTGTTGCGTTCATTATGATCAAGTCGTCGAGAATACTACGACATTTCTCTCTGACGACAAGTTTTCGTTTTGTCGGTGAACGACTGTTGCAGTCACTGTGTATCGGCTATTAGTCATCCAAAAATTTCCAGGCAACCGACAAAAATGTTCAGGGCCCAAAGCTGAAAACAATTTGGACAACGGTTGCATTTTCTTGATGTTTTACGTTTAGTAGTAATAAAACTGCACTGCAGTAGGAAATGTAATATTTGAATTCATCAGTAATGCGATGTTTGTTGTTTAATGTTGAATTGTACGCTGCTAGTGCTATATATGGCTGGAATGGTATTTATATATAAAAAGAAGAAGAATACTTGACGAACATGCAAAATGATGTTAAGAGAATTCTTACCATACATATGTATATTCCCGGCTAGCTGTTGCAAATGGATTCAACTGATTATTGTGAATGTAATATTAGTGATTTAATATAGTTTTTTTTTTAGTGATTGTGTATATTTTATCTTTAAAAATGTGAACGTAAAATGTGTATCTGATGTTATTTATAAAAATGTATGCATTTATTTAACTATATATCCATTTATAAACTATTCCATTGTATATATAAAAGTAACATGTCATTGTATATAGTATTTTTAGTGCTTGTATGTACAGGGCGGGTCAATTTGTATGGACGAATTTTTTGGAGGTCTGGCCCAGCGAAATTCGTAAAATACATGTAATTTCAAGACTTTTTCTCCACTACAGCATATACAAATTCTGAAAAAAAACTGTGCGGACTTTCGTAAATAGATTTTGTTCTCAATTATAAAATATGAATGTATGTGTATGAATCTATTTACGAAAGTCCGCACAGCTTTTTTTCAGAATTTGTATATGCTGTAGTGGAGAAAAAGTCTTGAAATTACATGTATTTTACGAATTTCGCTGAGCCAGAATTTGACCCGCCCTGAATATTATTCATTTTCTCGCTCTCGGACCGAACATTTTGATTGCTGATTGAAACGCCAAACATGTCGAACTTTCCAGTGTTGGCTGTAGTCATTTTGTATAAAGCATCAAAAAAGTAGGTAAAAGTATTAAAAAGTGAAGTTGATTGTGTCTTCAAGTATCTCTTAACATAAACAGCAAGCTAGCATGTCAGATATATGCAAACCATTTTGTTTAAGATATTATAATAAAAATTCAGAGTAAGTAATATCAGTTTGTATATTTTAATTCGTTAATTTTAAGTATAAAAATGCAAATTAGGGTTGTGCTTTTTTGTGTTTTGACATACTATTACATATAATGCAACTGTGCCACCAATCATAGCATAACCACCAAACAAACATTTCAGCGAAGAGAATAAATTAACAAAAATGAACACCGAACATGTTTGGCTAGCATAACCACGGCATTAGAGATAAGGTTATGGCTATAAATTGGAGCAGAAATATTAGTGAAATGTTCATAAATGAATTTAAAATCCAACCGGGTTTCTGAGATATTCTTAAAAAAATTGTTAATGCTTTATCATCAGTGCATCTTAGCTCCTTTGATAAATTTATCATTCCTTTCTTATGTCTGGCAATTCTCCATGGCTTAATCCAGCAGGATCTTTTTTCACTTTTTTTAACTCCATCCAGAGTTTCTTCAACTCAACAATTGTTTTTATTGTGACCATATCGTTGTCATATAAATATTTGGATACACTTCCTGCATACATATTGGCCAATTTAATTAACTTTAACCCCAGGAGATCAGAATTTAACCCATCCATTTTAAATGCAAATAACACCACTTATAAACAACCTATAGAGCCGTTTTATTGAATCGACTGCATAAAGGAACATTGCCTGCACGAAATGGTAGCAAAAACGTAGTAAATTTAGCTTCCGCCATTATAGAACAGAAAACTATGTGTAGCATGCCGTGGACAAAACAATGAGAGAGAGGAAAAAAATGGCGAAAATTCCAATGTTTGACCGACAAGCAGACAAAGTATGACATGCCCCTTAGCGGACACGGACAAATTTGTTGTTGTTTTCACGGGTAAAAGAAGCTATCTTAATTTCCAGAATTTTTTTTACCCGCGAAAACAACAACAAATTTGTCCGTGTCCGCTTAGTGTGACATGCCCCTAACATGCGCCATACCAGCTTGGTTGCCATTTTGGTAAAATATTACCATTTTTGGTGGAAAATTTTTGACTTGGTAAAATGATAAATTTGTTATCGTTTTGGTATTTTTTTTTACAAGCAAATTTTTTTAAAAAAGTTAAAAATTTTGAATAAATAATTATATATGTATATGAGACATTCCATACAATATTTGCCACCAACATTTTTTCCATAATAGTTTTTTATACCCCCTCGTTTTCAAGATAGCAGCCGTAGTTTTTTAGTTATCGTAACGAAAATCAATTTATAAGATTTTTATTCAAAACTGGAAGTCAAGTTCGAAAATTAGTCAAATCGGATGAAAATCACGCCTACCTCCCATACAAAGTGACTTAACCAAAACGGTAAAATCTCTTTAAAATCCACAAAAATTAATATAATGACTTCAAGATTTGCACAGCTTCTTTAATATGAAGAATTTGAGTATGAAATTTGTAAAAATCGGACAGAAACCACGCATACCCACCATAAAAAGTGACTTAACCAAAACAGTAAATCTCTTTGAAATCCACAAAAATTAATATGATGACTTCAAATTTTGCACTGAGTCTTTAATATTTATTAACTTTGAGTATGAAATTTGTAACAATGGGATGTAAACCACGCCTACCTTCCTTACAAAGTGACTTACCCAAAACGGTAAAATCTCTTTCAATTCCACAAAAACTAATCTAATGACTTAAGATTTTGCACATAAGCTTTAACCTTTAATTACCATTTTTAGTATAAAATTTGTTAAAGTCGAATAAAAATCACGTCTACCTCCCATATAAAAGAAGTTCACCAAAACGGTAAAATCTCTTTCAATTCCACAAAAATAAATCAATCTAATGACTTGAAATTTTGCACAAAACCTTTAACAATTAATATAATTTTTAAACTATCAAGCAACTAGAATTTGTATTTAAATCAAGTATGATTTAAACTATCAAACTTTTAGAATTTGTATTTAAATCATATAAAATCAACATAATTAATATAAACTTTAGGTATGAAATTTGGAAAAATCGTCGCCAGTAGGGTATTTTAACTGCGGCCCAGTCGAAGATAATTCCTTACTAGTATTATAGTTCAGTAGTCAAAAATATTTGAAACGCATTTTTATTTCAATATAAAACAAGGAATTTCCGATTTTTTTTATTTATTTTCTGTTGTTAAAAAAAATATCTTTTCATATAATGAAGTGCGGTTTGTGTGGCTTAAAAGGCGAAAGAAATGATTTAAAAATTCAATTCAATTCAAAGATCAAGAATGTCAAAGATCGAGCAAAATTGTACAAGATTGATAGGCACTTGTCTCGTCGTGCCCTTCGTAATTTTGCTCGATCACGGATGCTGTAATTCGGCCCCAGAAATCTGCAAACGATAGGGGTATTCACAATGTTTTGTATTTGAGATTAGTTTTTATTAAATATCCAATATTTAAAAGTTATTGTGAACGAACCTTTAATAGAGTGTTGTATTTTTAAAATCAACTAATTTTTTGTGTATTTTTGTTTAGAAATATAAATGGAAATCATAATTTTACTGTAGTATATCATAAAAAAATTTAAACAAAACACTACATTATAATAATTTTTATTAAATAATCTTACAATGCAGCCAGTAGCTTTGAGTTAAAATGCTTTTGGGAATAAACATTATGCATTTTGTTTTTGTAATTTTACAAAACTTAATACAAATATCAAATTTAAATATTTATCTTGTCCTTGCACTTGATGTTAGTGGCGTGATAAACAACAATTTTATTAGTTCATTGCGTCAAAAATTAAATAAGCATAAGAGCAACAATATGATTCAAAGTTCTAATGTCTGACTTTAAAAAATTTCAAATACTATAAAGCCTTTGTATCGTTTAGCGTAATACAATCAGCCCTATCATGAATAATTTTTCACGCGGAATCGGAAACGGGAGTTTTCATTTTTAAGACAAAGCTCAAGAAAATTTTGGAAATTTATCATAAAAATGAAAACCCCCTTTTCCAATTTCGCATGAAAAATTATTCATGATAGGGCCGAATATATAGTTGTGGAAATATAAACCAAATCAATGGCTTAATAAACGAAATTGCAAAAGTTTTTTATTGCCAAAACTTTTTGTTTTAATTTTTGATTTTTTAATATTTTATTAAAATTTGTAATCCGAAAATGCATTCTGCATTTTATGAAAAGCTCTTTCACAGGTTCGGGAAGTTCGTTTGCTGAACACAACTCAGCGAGTTTTTTCTGTACTCTTTGCACACTAAATGTTCCTACCATTGGCTTGGTTAAAGATCGCCTCCAAATCTTTTATTTTTTCCATAAATGCAGCTGATGGCTTTTTCCGCCCTCCCTGCGAGACTTCATCCACCCATGTAAAGGAGCAGTCTTTACTTTGAAAACTTTCAAAATGTAGCCTTTTTATAATATAGCCTGCAACGTACTCTAAGGCGTCCTCGTGCAGTTCGTCAATTTCGTCACATGTTTATGTTCATATGTAGACATCTGGGTAAAAGTAAAAGCAAAAATCCCCTTTCACTTCTTGGTGTGTTTGCAGTACTTTTATTTGACACCAATTTGACACAACGAGTATATATCTATAAAAGATTTCACTCGTCGGTTGTGAATTTCACGTTTTACAACAACTGTAGCAAATTATATCAAAAAGGCCGTTCACAATTGATAATAAATTTTTAAAATTTTTTATAAAAGCACAAATATCCAAAATACACGAAATTGTGAATTGCCCTACTAAAAATACGAGCGCATTAAGATCCGTGCTTTTGTTAGATTGTTGTTGTTTCGGCTTGTTGTTGTGACTAAAATCCGTAGTCACAAGGAAGAATGACTAAATTCAAGCTATCGTAAAAAAGCGATACGCCATTTTCTTTATCGCCATTCCTAGGGAGGATGAAGGAAAAAGCTTTTTAACCATAATAGAGTATCACTTATGTCTGCACATATTTCGTTTATAACGGTTCATATATTTTAATTCAAATATTCATTAAATTCATAATATTCATTTTATTGACTATGAGTTTAGTCATTATTCCTTGTGACCACATAAATAGTCATTTAAATAATTGCATATTACAAAAATTAAGTTAAATGTCTTGCAATTAAAGCTAATACCATATATATATATCTTTAACATACCTACTTATGTAGCTACGTTTAATAAAAAAAAATTAAATTTTTTTTAGAAAAAATTTACTGTGCAGTTGTGTTGCTTTTTTGAAAAAATTCCATATCATATATCTTTGAATAATACATCAAAATTTTTGCAGTAAAATTCCTCAAAATACGAAATTTACATAATCAAAAACTTCTTCCTTATGCTCTTGTAAAGCGGGGTAATGTGAGTTGAAGTTATCAAATTTTCGAAAAAAATTTAATCAAAATTTCACTTTGCAGAGTTTTTTAAAAAAATGTACAGAACAAAATGCAATGTTTCTTATAGCATAAGATGGAAAATTTTTTAAGCTTTTAAATAAGTATAAATTGAAAAAAATTGTTTCATTAGTTTCATAGTGATATGAAAAATATTGAAGAAGAAATTTCTTGTTTTTTCGAAAATATAATTTTTAGCCAAAATGCCTTTAAGCCCATTGCGCAACCGTTAGTTAATATTGAAGTGTTATATACCAAAATTCATGTTTTTAAGAGTAGAATCAGAAATCAACGTGTCCCAGAAACTTTTATATACATTGTATTAATTTAAATATACATATACATATATTGTATTAATTTTTATTTTTCTTAATTTTTTTAAAATAATATACTACCTTCATGGTTAGAAATCTTGGAATACATTTTAATACAAGCATTAAAAACTATTTAATTTTGTAAAATTTGTAAAAAGTGTTAGTAAAAAAAATGATTACGAAATTCGTAAATATATATTGTTCTACATTTTAATACAGTTAAAATATTAAAACGATAGGTATAAAGTAAATTAAGCTCAAATTTTGGCACTCGATTTGTTTTGAGTTCTAGATGGTTTAAGAGAAAAATATTTTGCCACACCCTCTTTTACCGTCTACAAATCAACAAAAATGCTATATTTTGGACGGTTTTAGTTGAATTAGACTAAAATTTTTTAATTTAGTTTATATAGATACGCTCGGCAACTATACTCAAAATGTTGAAAACAAATTTTTTTTTCCGATTAGCATGAAAATTCATATATGGCAGTAAGGCGGTGGCAGGAATATATAGAAACGTCTGCTGAAGCATATCTTTATACAATTAATTCTTCTTTGATTTTGAAGAAATTTGGTGTTTGTATTTTGTTAATTCAAGTTAATTTTATTTATTAAAAGCATTTTTGTTAAAAAATTTTTTCAAGTCCTCACTGATAATTATATCATTAGCCGAATCATCAGAATTTCATATTTTTATTGGTGTAATGAAGTATTTAAAAATTATGATTGTGTATCCAAAGAAGCAAGCAAAATATTGCTACAAGGAAAATGTCCAGCTAGAAACAACCTAAGAAGATGGAAGAAAAAAAAACACATATATATATATAATAACCTGTTAAATTTGTATCAAATATAACTTTTATTCTTATTAATTAAATCTACAATATTTCTTTGTTTTATTTTAAATTTATTAAATACTGCTAGACCAATTCTATTTTATTGCTACATTTTTTTATTATCCAATAATTATTTCATTAGCCGAATCAGAATTCCGTCTTTCTATTCAACTAATGAAATATCTAAAAATCCTTGTCTGCAGCAGCAAACAAAATATAGCTACAACAAAATCACAACAAAAATGTCCAGCTGGAAACAAAGTAAACTCGGTAAACATGCACATGCAAATAAGAAGCTGTAAAATTTTATTTTCATTCATAAAATTTGCAATATTTCCTCAGATAATCAAATTAGAAGAAACAGGCAAGCACATTAAAAAATACCAATCTTTTTGCTCCCTTGTGCACGCAGCCAAAATGATCAAAATATAGAAAACAAAATGTAAACAAACTCGCACTTTTGAAGGGGTATAAAATAAATGTCCCATCAAAATACCCTATCCTGTCGATGGATGGCTAATATCGGCGAGTAAAAAATAACGAGCGACGAGTGAAATCTCTTATAGATATATACTCGTTGCCTCTCATCAGCCATTCAACGAAGAGTTCTACTTCAACGACAAATTTTACACCAACAAGTAATAGTGCAAAAATAATGCGGCTACTCCGGTTAACATAAACAATACAAATTCTCTAAGTCCACCCACCCATTGTTGCCAGTATATTTATGTATAATTTCCCTCCAACACATAAAAAAATTGAATATTTTCCCTTTTACAATTTTGAAAAATCTATAAAATTTAGGTATAAATTTTATGTACAAAAATTCATTAAAGTATTAAATAGCACATGTTCGTGAACATAAGCATACAAAAAATTTTATAACTGAAAAATTATAGTATAGAATCTGTTTTAAAAACTATTTTCTCTGGTTAATACATAATTACTATTTATAAAAAAATCTTTTCCATACAAATTATTTGAAACCAAGTGGATACAATAAAAATATGTAGTATTTTTTAAATTAATTAAACATTTTGTTAAAAATAACGATAGTAAATGATAGTAAAGATAGCAATATATGTACTAAGGTATAAATAAAAAAAAAAATAAAAAAAAAATAAGAAAAAATAATAAGAAGCGAAAATCATCTGTATCTTCTTCTCAGGCCAAGCAGCCCTTAGCACCGCTTTTGCACAGGAACACTCCCGTTACTTCCTCGTCACCTTCTAACATTCCTTCTTTGACTAATAGTTCAGTTTTGACTCTTATTGAGCCTAGAAATCTATCAAGCTTAAGGGCAGTGTCGAGGAAAAAAAATGTTGTTATTTCACTTCTTCAGCCCGACACAACTGTTAAAAATGTATTAACCTTTATCAAACATAATAACTTGCCGAGTCAAAATTCATTTTGTTAATGCAAAAAAATAGGTCATAAACCTTCCCATGCTTCCTTTATTCTCACAGTTCCAGCTGAAGAGTTTGCAACTGTTCTAAACTCTAATTATTGGACTGATAATATACTCGTTACAGAGTTTCAGATTAATAAGAAGAAGCCTAGAGGGACGACTCAAGCCGCTCGTCAAACCCAAAAAAAACTGAATAGGCTATCCCTTTACTATCAAAATGTAATACCCGCTCTAAGACGCGAGACATATTTTTAATGTCTCAGAATTTCTCTGAGGATATTATCGCACTGACTGAAACTTGGTTAAATGGAAGCATTACTGACTTAGAATTGTTTGATAACAGTTTTGAAGTTTATAGAAGAGATAGACACGCTGAAAATACTTCTGCTGTCGGTGGAGGTGTCTTATTAGCTGTAAGAAACTGCTTCGTTAGTTCCATTATTGTTATTCCCTGCTCTGCTAACATCGAACTTATGTGTTAAGGTTGTGCATTGCAATTCTAATGTATATCTTATTAATGCATAGGTTCCTCCTAAGAGCAGTGTAGAAGTTTATGCAAGCCTTGCGGATTGCATAGAATACGGTTTAAGCATAATTGGCGTTAATGACGACATTTTATTGTTAGGTGATTTTAATCTGCCTGACTTGAAATGGGAATCTTCTGACGATGATACATATTTTTGTGCATCTAATTCGAAGACTCGCCAAGAGCACATATTTGTTGATAATATATGTTCTGACTTACAACAAGTGAGTTGTATTTATAATAGTAGTGAAAGACTTCTTGACCTGGTCTTAACTACAGACAGTAACTTGATCTTGTGAAGACATTCAACTTAATTTTTGTAATATGCAATTATTTAAATGACTATTTATGTGGTCACAAGGAATAATGACTAAACTCATAGTCAATAAAATGAATATTATGAATTTAATGAATATTTGAATTAAAATATATGAACCGTTACAAACGAAATATGTGCAGTGATACTCTATTATGGTTAAAAAGCTTTTTCCTTCATCCTCCCTAGGAATGGCGATAAAGAAAATGGCATATCGCTTTTTTACGATAGCTTGAATTTAGTCATTCTTCCTTGTGACTACGGATTTTATGCTATTAATCTGATATTGATCATTCTCCGAAACAACAACAATCTAACAAAAGCACGGATCTTAATGCGCTCGTATTTTTAGTAGGGCAATTCACAATTTCGTGTATTTTGGATATTTGTGCTTTTATAAAAAATTTTAAAAATTTATTATCAATTGTGAACGGCCTTTTTGATATAATTTGCTACAGTTGTTGTAAAACGTGAAATTCACAACCAATTGATGAAAAGCAAAATTATTTTAATTTGGAAATTTCGCTTAACTCAATTTCATGTAGAAAAATTCTTTAAGCACAATTATTTGGTTTTTTATTCGCTTATCTTCCATATCAGTTTTTTTCGCCTTTACTTTTTTTTATAATCAGCAGTCAGTTTGCAATTTAGTATTGCAATGTATAGTAAATTTTAGCTATGGATTTTAGTGTTGTATATATGCAATAGCGTAGTAAATGCATTTCTTTTTATTTTCTTAGTGTAGAGTAAATATATATTTTACCATTTTGCAAATGATATGGTGCAAGACCATTTGCACTGGATTGTGAATAGCCCTATTATATTATCAATATTACGATGCACTGTTTTGCATTCTAATGTTATTTGTTTGTTGTTATACAGCTTTTCTACTATGAGTTGGCCTTTGACACCTTCGCTGGCTTAACTATACTATACAGTTTTTCAATATTTTTTCTTGTAAGGAACTTATTAAGATGCATCCTGGAGTACGAATGAAAATTTTTTAGAAATAAATAAAATTTTAAGAATGTAACAATTTTAAATGATCCAGCAGAAAGAATCATATGACTTCTAAATATGGTAAATAATACGTGGACAATGGACAGCAAAATTGTGTCATCCAAGTAATTGGACATTACAATAAAAATCATCCTGACAACAGAAAACGTACAATGCTTCGCAACTTAAACTAATGTCGTATAATTTTGATTATTATGGTTGTTTACATAAATTCTTATGTAGCTACGTTTAATAAAAATAAAATTGAATTTTTTTAAAAAAAACTCACTGTGCAGTTGTGTTGCTTTTTCGAAAAAATACAGTATCATATATCTTCAAATTATTCATCAAAATTTTTGTTGTAAAACTTTTCAAAATACGAAATTTACAAAATTAAAAACTTTTTCCTTATGCTCTTGTAAAGCGGGGTAATGGGAGTTGAAGTTATCAAATTTTCGAAAAAAATTTAATCAAAATTTCACTTTGCAGAGTTTTTTAAAAAAATGTACAGAACAAAATGCAATGTTTCTTATAGCATAAGATGGAAAATTTTTTAAGCTTTTATATAAGTATAAATTGATAAAAATTGTTTCATTAGTTTCATAGTGATATGAAAAATACTGAAGAAGAAATTTCTTGTTTTTTCGAAAATATAATTTTTAGCCAAAATGCCTTTAAGCCGATTGCGCGACCGTTAGTTATGTAAGGACCAAAACTACTGCGAAGTTTTGCCCTTACATGTTTAATAATAATGTAATCATTCTCTTTTCAGGTTCCCGCTGGGTTTTAGGTCGACCCAGAGTAAGGGAGAATGTCCAAGTAGGCATTAGGGATGTGAGGACATGCCCGAGGAAGGTGTAGTTAGGCACGGCGTTTGTAAGATAAGTTATAGTTATTAAGTTAGGTTTAAGAATAATGAATTTTTAGGATTAAGAATATAGATATTAATTTTATTTTATTTATCTTTATTAAAATATATTTTGGTTTGAAATACTAGTTATTTAAATGTGTATTAGAAAACATACACATTTAACAAAATAAACTGTTTTCTACTAGCTGAACAAATATCTTTTATTATCAATGCTAGATATATTAGAATATGTGGGGTAATGTATATTATAATATAAAGATAAAAGTTTAGCTCCAAATATCAAATAACATAGGACAACCAGAGTGTGTATCTTATAGCAAGAAACCATAGGCATTACACTACACATAGGTACAGGTAATGTAGGCACTCATTTCTACTGGGGTGACGATACCAAACATGAGTTGTTTTTATCGTCATGAGGTTCAAGGTTATTATTAATTGCGCACTAGAAATTGTGTGCATATAAATAAAGTGGCGTGATGTATTCTTTCATGGGTTTCTTTCTTATATTTGCATGTACTAACGGGACGATCGGACGATGTTTAGCTAGAAGTGAACACCTGCAATGGAAAAAACCCAAGTAGAGGAAGACAGTGGCAGGAGCCACACACGCCAGAACGAGATAGCTAAGGAGTCGGATACTCAACAGCGAGGTTCGAAGAAAAGAACTGGAAGAATTTCGGGATTCAGTCTTGTGCCGCGAAGAAGTTAAGTCATTCAGTCTTGTGCCGTGAACGAGTGAAGTTCAGTCAGTCTTGAACCACGGATCAGCGAAGTTTATTTTAAATAGTGCCAAAACGCGAAGCCGAGTAGAAGTCTACGTCAACAGTGGTTGACAACTAGGGCAGAACCGCGACGTCTATCAACAGCAGCAGCGACCGGACTTGGGAGCGCAGTCGAGTTGGCAGAAGGACCTGCAACGTCGATAGCTCAGTCACGTCGAAGCAGCAGAGTATAGCGCCGACAGCGCAGTCACCGTCAGCAGCAGCAGAGAGTAAGCGCTGGCAGTGCAGCCATGATCGGCAGCGGCAAAAATTACCGCCAACAGCGCAGTCACGATCGGCAGTAACAGAATTACAGCGCCGATAGCGTAATTGATAGTAGCAGCATCGGAACTTCGTGACGCACTCTACAACAACGATCATTGGAGTTCTAAGTATCACCCCTTCATTTATATTAATTTAAAGATTTACTAAACTGAATATATTGTATAGATAATAAGTATTTTCAAATCTTAACGTAATTTCTAATCTTACCAATATTAATTCCTTGCGTGTAAGCCTCACAGCTTTTGCAGAACGGCTTCAGTGCCACAAAATCCCTAAAGATTCCCACGTATTCCCACTTTCCTCCTAACCTTTTGGTGCCTGCGTAAGATGAGACTAGTCGCACAGGTGCTCTGTTCCTAAACCCTGCGTAAGCCGAAATTATTCGCACAAGGGCTCCTTACCTTTTGGTACCTGCGTAAGATGAGACTAGTCGCACAGGTGCTCCCAAACCTATCTTAAAGTTAGCAGTAACCACAGATATCCTTAATTTCCCACATATTTCCTCCTAACCTTTTGGTGCCTGCGTAAGATGAGACTAGTCGCACAGGTGCTCTGCTCCTAAAACCCTGCGTAAGCCGAAGTTATTCGCAAAAGGGCCCCCACCTATTTGTACCTGCGTAAGATGAGACTAGTCGCACAGGTGCTCCCAAACCTATCTTAAATATAGATCAATAGCCACAAGTACTCACCATTTCCCGCATATTCCCACTTATCCACCTAACCTTTTAGTGCCTGCGTAAGATGATACTAGTCGCACAGGCACCCTGCTCCTAAATCCCTGCGTAAGACGAAATTATTCGCACAAGGGCTCCTTAACATTTTGTACCTGCGTAAGATGAGACTAGTCGCACAGGTACTCCAACCTTAGAACCACTTCCATTGTTTAACCCATTTTCCCAGGCTGAGTACGTTAGAAAGATTTTAGTATACCAAATCAATGAGATTGCACGTAAGGAAACAATCAGTACACATTTAAACCCATAGTAAATTAAAATATTCATTGGTAAGATTTATTTACTTTTAATCCAATCTTAAATTACAATATATTTTACATACACAGTTTAATTAATTAATTAATGGTCGAGTAATTAAAATATAAACTATTGAAATAACTAGATTGGTTAGTCTTAAGATAGGTTAAGGAATTAAATTGTGAAATAAAAGCATTGTTAATTATAATTTAAGACCCAGAGTTTGATTTGGCGTTCGTGATTTTTATAAATTATTGCAACGATCCTCGGTCCGGCGAGCGTACCTCAGCCTTAGGAAAAACACTTCGTTACAGTTAATATTAAAGTGTTATATACCAAAATTCATGTTTTTAAGAGTAGAATCAGAAATCAACTTGTCCCGGAAACTTTTCGAAAAACGTTGAAAAAGAGGGACGGTCTAATATACATATATTGTATTAATTTTTATTTTTCTTAATTTTTTTAAAATAATATACTACCTTCATGGTCAGAAATCTTGGAATACATTTTAATACAAGCATTAAAAACTACTTAATTTTGTAAAATTTGTAAAAAGTGTTAGTAAAAAAAATGATTACGAAATTCGTAAATATATATTGTTTTTCATTTTAATACAGTTAAAATATTAAAACGATAGGTATAAAGTAAATTAAGCTCAAATTTTGGCACTCGATTTGTTTTGAGTTCTAGATGGTTTAAGAGAAAAATATTTTGCCACACCCTCTTTTACCGTCTACAAATCAACGAAAATGCTATATTTTGGACGGTTTTAGTTGTATTAGACTAAGATTTTTTAATTTAGTTTATATAGATACGCTCGGCAACTATACTCAAAATGTTGAAAACAAATTTTTTTTTCCGATTAGCATGAAAATTCATATATGGCAGTAAGGCGGTGGCAGGAATATATAGAAACGTCTGCTGAAGCATATCTTTATACAATTAATTCTTCTTTGATTTTGAAGAAATTTGGTGTTTGTATTTTGTTAATTCAAGTTAATTTTATTTATTAAAAGCATTTTTGTTAAAAAATTTTTTCAAGTCCTCACTGATAATTATATCATTAGCCGAATCATCAGAATTTCATATTTTTATTGGTGTAATGAAGTATTTAAAAATTATGATTGTGTATCCAAAGAAGCAAGCAAAATATTGCTACAAGGAAAATGTCCAGCTAGAAACAAACTAAAGAAGATGGAAGAAAAAAAAAAACACATACATATATATAATAACCTGTAAAATTTGTATCAAATATAACTTTTATTCTCATTAATTAAATCTACAATATTTCTTTGTTTTATTTTAAATTTATTAAATACTGCTAGACCAATTCTATTTTATTGCTACATTTTTTATTATCCAATAATTATTTCATTAGCCGAATCAGAATTCTGTCTTTCTATTCAACTAATAAAATATCTAAAAATCCTTGTCTGCAGCAGCAAACAAAATATAGCTACAACAAAATCACAACAAAAATGTCCAGCTGGAAACAAAGTAAACTCAGTAAACATGCACATGTAAATAAGAAGCTGTAAAATTTTATTTTCATTCATAAAATTTGCAATATTTCTTCAGATATTCAAATAAGAAGAAACAGGCAAGCACATTAAAAAATACCAATCTTTTTGCTCCCTTGTGCACGCAGCCAAAATGATCAATATATAGAAAACAAAATGTAAACAAACTCGCACTTTTGAAGGGGTATAAAATAAATGTCCCATCAAAATACCCTATCCTGTCGATGGATGGCTAATATCGGCGAGTAAAAAATAACGAGCGACGAGTGAAATCTCTTATAGATATATACTCGTTGTATGTTTCTAAATCCAGATAAATGCCAAACTATGACCTTTTCGCGAAAAAGGAATAATTTAATTTTTGATTATAAGATAAAAGATACTGCATTAAGTCGTGTAGATGCTGTCAAAGATCTTGGTATATGCATGGATTCTAAGCTATCGTTTAACGCTATATTGATTACATTTGTAAAAAAGCATCTTCTACGCTGGGCCAAAGAATTTAATAGTATGATCACAACTACAACGCTGTATTATTCAATTGTGCGACCTCACTTAGTGTATGCAAGACAAGTTTGGTCTCCAAGTTACAATGTACATGATGAACGTATAGAGAGAATCCAAAAAGTTTTGTTCGGTTTGCTCTAAGGGGCTCAAGTGGATTGGGCACTATAAACCTTCCTCCTTATGAGGATCGTTTAAAACTATTAAAAAGGCAATCTTTAAATGAGAGAAGGAAGTCTGCAGATATCGTCTATTTACACCAACTCATAACTGGTGCTTTCGATTCGCCAGAACTCCTAACTCTTATAAATTTTAACACTAACTGTAGAAGCAGTAGAAACGCTAATAATTTAATTTACTTACCTTTTAATAGAACAAATTATATGGCTACTGCTCCTTTACATCGCATGAGTAACTTTGTTAGCAACTGTACCTTTTTTGATGTTAACTTATCGAAAGGTCAACTCAAAAGTAGATTGAAAACTAATGTATGATTAGATCTATGTAAACGCATGGTTAGTTGTTATGTCTTGTGTTGTCCCTGAGCCCAACCCATATTATGGTGGGTAAATTTTTCTCACTTTAAATTGTTTTGGACCACTCTTATCGATAGCATTGAGATATTTTTATGTTATTTGGGCTGGTTCTTAAGATGATCTAATGCGGAGAAAGTGCGAAAAAGCTGTAGTAGCTGAACTCTATTGTTATTGCATGTAAAAAAAAAAAAAGTAGATCAAGGATGATTTGACGAAAGAAGGTTATCATTTTTAAATACAGCGGCAACCATGCTGCGTACAAATCGCACACAATTGTCAATTATTGTCTCATCCGTTGAGCATTACATATAAAAATGCCATTCGTATCTCGGACGTGCTTGTTGCTATATGTTTTCTAATTTTGTGTGGTGCTTTCTTCCTAATTTTGCGTACTTATATTTTTGCGTCAAATGTATGGGTTATACGTTACTGTTTTTACTTTTAGTAATTTTATCTTCTTATTATTCAATAAAGAATATAATATCATCAGTTGAAAGTGTCGGTAAATTTAAAAAAATCAGGTTATTATTGGTTATAGGATGATTTGACATTTACCAAGTAGGATGGTTTATCATAGGAGGTATATTAAAAACATTTTTGTACTATTTTCTTAGAGCTGTTATTGATATTATTCTTGTTATAATGCTTTTTATTATAATCATTTTGAGTAGCATATGTATAACCTCTGAAAGGGTTTCTGATGAAGAAGGTCTTCAAAAAGCACTACTCGACATTAAAATTAAGATTGAAACTTTTACAAGAACTGCACCAAAATATATATAATATCATAAACATTCATTTATCGGCTAAAAATTTTTTCTGAAAAGCGAGTTCCTACTTCATGCTGTTAAATACTCCTAACGCTCTGTCAAATCCTCCTCACAAGTAGGAATATTTGACACTTTTCCCATTTCCTCTGTTTCACTCCGTCCCAAGAAAACGACTGGGTAAGCACATTTGGAATATGAATGATTTCCAAGTCAAATAATTAAGGAACAGTATTTTAAGAGTCTTTAATCAACTTCATATTAGTTAAATTGATATGTAGTTGAAAGCATTTAAAAATTATTGACGAAGTTTGTTCAATTAAAATTTTTTGAACTACAAATAAAAAATATTTTGAACGAAAATATAATTTTAACAATATTGAAACAACAAGATTAAAGTATTTTATGTATAAGGTATTAACGTTAACATAACAATCTTATCTGATTATAATAATTTGATTTAAAACAATTCAATAAAAGAATGAACAAGTAAATATTAAAGCACAACATTACCCCCTCTTTCAAAATAATGTATGTCATTTAAGTTAAAAGTAACACATTTTAGCACGTTGAATTTGGTAGACTGTTGATTATATTGTGAGTCTACAAATGCTGGTTTAATTCCATCAATTGAAATATTTTTGGTAGTGTGGTGAAAGTTTATCTTGAAATATTTTGGTTTCTTTCAATAACCTCATAAGGTCCTTCATATGGAGTTTGCAGACCTTTTTTAATGCAATCTGATCTCACAAAAACATACTAGCAATTACTTAAATTTTTAGGTACGAAAATTTTTGCAGAATTTTGATGATGAGAAATATTTGATCGAAATTTGCGGAAATTGTCTCTGATTTTGGATATAAATTCAGTGCTATTGAAATTGGGTTCTGAATCAACAACTAGTTCACTTAGCAGACGTAAATTTTGACCATATACCATTTCTGCAGCAGTGGCTTTTATATCTTCTTTAAAAAGAGAGCGTAAGCCCAAAAGAATAATTAGTAGTTCTTGTGACCAGTGATGTGCGGCGTAGACAACTTGATGTTAACAATACTATTGTCGACAATGTCGTGTAGACAATTGCTTTTAACGACGTGTAGATAATTAATGTCAGAGGCTGCATGTTTACTATGGTATTTAATTAAATTGAGTCCAAGTTAGGAGTATTCGTTATTTTTACACATTCCAGACATGCTTTTGGCTTGTTCAATTTGTTAATTTTGTTAAATAAACGAATTTTTCAAAGAAATTTAAGAATCAGCACAAACTAATAAGAGCTTGCATTTTCGCAGTGTTGCATTGCTTACACAATTGTCGACATTGTCTACGTTGTCGACCATTCTCTACATTATCGGCACCAAAACGTCGACAATTAAAGACGACTCTGCTTGTGACTAATTCTCTGAGTTAACATTGGCTAGAATAGAGGCTTTCAATTGTCTATGAAATCGCACAATTATCCAATTGGCTTGAAGGTGATAGGCTGTAGTTGCTATCTGATGGCAGCCCATTAGTTTTGAGAGTTCATTCAATATTTTTGAAGTAAACTGTACACCTTGATCGCTTGTGAGCTTAAAAGGTACACCGAATCTACAGACATATTTATAAAAAAATTTCTGAGCTATTGTTTTCGCTGTTATATCTTTTAAGGGAAATGCCTCAGGCCACCGTGTATTCCTGTCAATAATAGTTAGAATATAACGTAATCCATTTGATATTGAAAGGGGACCAACAATGTCAATATGTACATGTTCAAACCGACCTTTAAGGATTTCAATTTTCGCCACAGGAGATTTTGTATGTCAAACCACCTTAGCTTTTTGACAAGCTATACAAGATTTTTATGGGAATCTGGGGGCGAACCTTTACAATGTAACATGTCTGACTGTCTTAACCTGGCGAGGTGAAATCGCCTAAAGTCGACTCAAACCTCCACGTGGGGTTTCCTGGGAAACGTCAAAACTGACAACCGTAAGTTTGGCAGCTAATCTGAGCGGCGGGCCCCCCTAGGCTTAAAATAGGTTGTGCGTCGGGTTTGGAGCCCACCCGTAAAAACCCATTTCAATGAAAACACAAAAGAATAGAAGAAAACTGATCCCCAACTCGGATGACGACTACCGCAAACGAAAAACTGATAATGATTTACGGATATGCACCTGGAATGTCCGAACCCTTAATTGGGAAGGTGCCTCTATCCAACTGACTGATGTTTTGGATAGATACAAAGCTGATATCACTGCTATCCAAGAAATGCGATGGAAGGGACGGGGTTGCATTCGGCATGCACCCTGTGATATCTACTACAGCGGCCATGAGGAGAAGCACGAGTTTGGATGCGGATTTGTAGTTGGCACGAGACTACGGCCCCACGTCCTGCGATTCACACCTGTGAACGAACGACTTGCCATAATCCGCATCAAGGTTAAATTTTTTAATATAAGCCTAATATGTGCTCACGCTCCGACAGAAGACAAGGACGAGGAGATCAAGGAAATTTTCTACGAGCGCCTTGAAAATACTTACAAGCGCTGCCCCCTTCACGACGTAAAAATCGTGCTTGGTGACTTCAACACTAAGGTGGGCAAGGAAAATATATTTGGTCCAACAGTCGGAAAGTTCAGCCTCCACGACAACACCTACGATAACGGAATGAGGCTGATTGACTTCGCCGCAGCACGAAACATGGTCGTAAGTAGCACTAGATTCAAGCATCTCAATATTCATAAAGCCAACTAGATGTCCCATGATCAAAAAACCAAAAATCAAATTGATCACGTTTTGATCGACGGAAGGCACTCTTCCAGTGTATTGGATGTACGCACGATCCGTGGTGCAAACATTGACTCGGATCACTATCTTGTTGCAGCCAAGATCCGTACACGTCTGTGCATAGCTAAAAATAGACGCAACCCTACACAGAGAAAGCTAGACGTTGACAAGCTGCAATCGAAACAGACAGCCAATGCTTTCGCCACTCGACTCTCACTCCTGCTTCAAAGCACTCCTCCAATCAATGATATATGCGCGCAGTGGACACACATTTCCAACTCCATGCGTGCGGCTACCTTATTCGACTTGACTCTCTTTCTAATCTGGAAAATGCTGCACTGACTTCGCGCGTATTATGGCCAATGATATCGATGTCATCAACATAACACTCTTGTAGAATATTGTGCCACTACGTCTCAGATGAGCAGCTCGGATGATCTTTTCCATCATTAGGTTGAAAAAGTCGCACGATAAGGAATCACCTTGTCTGAAACCTCGTTTGGTAACAAATGGTGGGGAGAGGTCCTTCCCGATTTTTACTGCGCTGCTGGTGTTGCTCAGTGTCATCTTGCAAAGTCGTATTGGTTTTGCAGGAATACCATATTCAGACATGGTTGAGTACAGGTGCTTCCTTATTGGGCTGTCGAAGGCGGCCTTGTAGTCGACAAAAATATGGTGGGTGTCGACTTTTTTTTCTTGAGTCTTCTCCAAAATTTGTCTTAGCGTGAAAATCTGGTCGATGGTGCACTTTCCAGGTCTGAAGCCACACTGATAAGGTCCGATCAGTTCGTTTACAATGGGCTTCAATCTTCCACATAAAACGCTTGACAGGACCTTATAAGCGATATTAAGAAGGCTTATCCCACGGTAATTGGCTCAGATAGTGGGATCGCCTTTCTTGTGGACTGGGCAGAGCACACTGAAATTCCAATCGTTCGGAATGCATTCTTCCGACCATATTCTGCATAGAAGCTCGTGAATGCATTTAAGTAGAGCTTCGCCTCAGTTCTTGAACAGCTCTGCAGGTAAGCCATCAGCTCCCGCGGCTTTGTTATTTTTAAGCCGTGCTATAGCTGTCAGAACTTCATAAAAGTCGGGCAGCGGAACCTCGACGCTGTCATCCGCAATAGGGGTTTCCGGAATATCATCTCTATTGGCGGGATTGTTGTCAGCGTCGCCATTCAGAAGCTTAGAGAAGTGTTCCCTCCATAACGTCAGTGTACTCTGGACATCTGTCACTAGATTCCCATTTTCATCCTTGCAGGAAGAGGCCCCGGTTTTAAAACCATCGGCAAGGCGTCTTATTTTTACGAAAAATTTTCGGGTCTGATTCCTGTCACCATACATCTCAATCTTCTCCTGCTCGCGCTTTTCTGCCTCTCTTTTTTTCCGCCTGAAAATATGTCTCTCTTCCCTCCTCTTTTATTTGTATCGCTCCTTAGCAGCGCGCGTCACAACCGACTGCAGGGTGGTTTTGTAGGTGGCGTCTTTCTCTGCAGTGGCGTCGCGACACTCCTGGTCGTACCACTGGTTTCGGCGAGGGCGATGGTAGCCAATCACCTCTTCAGCAGCCGCACGCATAGAGTTGGAAATGTGTGTCCACTGCGCGCATATATCATTGATTGGAGGAGTGTTTTGAAGCAGGAGTGAGAGTCGAGTGGCGAAAGCATCGGCTGTCTGTTTCGATTGCAGCTTGTCGACGTCTAGCTTTCTCTGTGTAGGGTTGCGTCTATTTTTAGCTATGCACAGACGTGTACGGATCTTGGCTGCAACAAGATAGTGATCCGAGTCAATGTTTGCACCACGGATCGTGCGTACATCCAATACACTGGAAGAGTGCCTTCCGTCGATCAAAACGTGATCAATTTGATTTTTGGTTTTTTTATCAGGGGACATCCAGGTGGCTTTATGAATATTGAGATGCTTGAATCTAGTGCTACTTACGACCATGTTTCGTGCTGCGGTGAAGTCAATCAGCCTCTTTTCGTTGTCGTAGGTGTTGTCGTGGAGGCTGAACTTTCCGACTGTTGGACCAAATATATTTTCCTTACCCACCTTAGCGTTGAAATCACATAGCACGATTTTTACGTCGTGACGGGGGCAGCGCTTGTAAGCATTTTCAAGGCACTCGTAGAAAATTTCCTTGATCTCATCGTCCTTGTCTTCTGTCGGAGTGTGAGCACATATTAGGCTTATATTACAAAATTTAATCTTGATGCGGATTATGGCAAGCCGTTCGTTCACAGGTGTGAATCGCAAGACGTGGGGCCGTAGTCTCGTGCCAACTACAAATCCGCATCCAAACTCGTGATTCTCCTCATGGCCGCTGTAGTAGATATCACAGGGTGCATGCCGAATGCAACCCCGTCCCTTCCATCGCATTTCTTGGATAGCAGTGATATCAGCTTTGTATCTATCCAAGACATCAGTCAGTTGGATAGAGGCACCTTCCCAATTAAGGGTTCAGACATTCTAGGTGCATATCCGTAAATCATTATCAGTTTTTCGTTTGCGGTAGTCAACATCAGATTTGGGAATAATATTTCTTCTTTTCTTATTTGCTTTCATTGATATGGGTTTTTACGGGTGGGCTTGAAACCCGACGCACAACCTATTCTAAGCCTAGGGGGCCCGCCGCTCAGATTAGCTGCCAAACTAACGGTTGTCAGTTTTGACGTTGCCCAGGAAACACCACGTGGAGGTTTGAGTCGGCTTGAGGCGATTTCACAAAGATTATGCTGGCCTCTCCAAGTTGAGACAGTCAGACATGTTACATTGTAAAGGATCGCCCCCAGTTTCCTTGTAGCTGTGTGACGGCCATGCTTAAAGTCGTTGATGATATCCGTACTTCATTTAATGCAGGACATATAACACTACTTTGTTTATTAGATTTTTCCAAAGCCTTTGACTGTGCCAATCAATCCATTCTTTGTCAGAAGCTTAGACTGCTTTTTGGTTTTAACAATGCTGCTGTTGATCTAAGAACCAACTATCTTGATGGTAGAAAACAAAGGGCTCATATTAAAAATAGATTTTCCGAATTGAAACATATTGCAACTGGTGTGCCACAAGGATCAATTCTTGGGCCCTTACTATTCAGTGTCTTCATTAATGACACTTTCACCGTGTGCAATAATGTGATTATGCACGCTTATGCTGACGACATTCAGTTGTATTTGTCAAACCGTGTCGGACTAATCGACGACTAGTGCTGCAGGTTGAATGATAATCTGAATGCAATTTGTAGGTGGGCATCTGATAATAGTCTCTGCCTTAATGCAAATAAGTTATATGTTCTGCCTATCTTCAAGGAAAAACTTGAGGACCTAAAGATCCCGTCTCTATTTTTAAATATCAGCAGTTTGGGAATGGTAAATAAAGTTAAAAATCAAGGGTTTTTTATCGATTTTTATCTGCTAGGTTTACACCAATTGAAACTAAAAAGAGACTCGTTATACTAATTGTGCCTTATATCACATACTCAGAACTAGTATATAGTATTTAAGATTCACATTCAGCGCACAAAATACTTGTTGCCTTTAATGATGCGATCAGATATGTTTACAGATTGAGCCGGTTTAACCATATCTCAACTTTCAGTAAGAATATTTTGGGTTGTAGCATAATTACTAGCTGAAAGCAAGAAATTGTATTTTTCTGCATAAGCTCATTATCTACAGGACTCCATCATACCTTTTTCAAAAATTGCTCTTCTCTGTTTCCAACCGAACTGGGAATCTTATACCTAAATTCAATTGTTTATTATCTTAGCGTCTTTTCTTCGTCAATGCCATTAAACTATGGAATTCACTACCAGTTAATATTAAATCAATCGCTAGTACGAACAAATTCATCTGTTTTGTTATATTTCACAAACGACTAAAACAATCTAATTAAAGTCTTCACTATTTAACTGTTTATTCTTTTTATCATTTAATCATTGCAATTTATATGTTACAAATACGATGAAAAAAATAATTATAAATTGAGCCATTTTCTTTGAAAGTGGTGTAAGTGTATTTTATTTTATATGGAGATATGAAAGGTTTGCATTTGAATAATTTTAAAAATATGGATACATGTTATTGCACTAGTTTTGTATTTTTTAAATGTTGAATTGATTTCAATTTATAATGTAATCATTTTTTAAATGTATAGTGTACTTACATACGTACACACATTCAAGACAAACAACCACCAAAAAGATCTTCACTTTAATTGTCTAACATATGACAACAATAAACATATCAACATAATGTTGACAAAATTTCCAAATTTAACCGAATAAAAACAAACCTCAAAGTAAACACAACTAATTGCAGCTCAAATTATCATGAAGTTCATTTAGCACCCCTTTACGCTTGTGCCGCTAGATACCGCACAAGCTGAAATGCGACAGCGACAGCGAGACTCGTGTTACAAGTGCATTGCACAGAAAAACACAAAGCAACAACAACAAGCTATAAGTTGAATAAGTGCCGATGACACTTTAAAGTCAAGGCCAAGAATTCGAGCGAACCAATAAATGATGTTTAAAATATTAATTAGTGGGGAAAATTTGGAAAGGTTAATAAACCAAAAGTGATTGGCCAATTATTGATTTTTCAAAGTAAATCTAAAAGTCTTGGAAATAGTAGTAAAATTAATTTAAGAAAATTGTATATAAAATAAAATATTTAAAAATAAAGACAAAAAGAGATTTTGGTGAATAGGCGAGAAGCACAGCCTTTGTGGCTTGAGTTAAAAAATTCCTTTGTGGTTTGAAATAAATATAGCCTTTGCTGCTTAATGAGAATAGCCTTTGTGGCGTGTATGCCAAATAAAAAGCCTTGCGGCTGAATAAAAAGGCGAGTGCGCCTATAATACACTTTTACGCTACAAATTTTCTTTACATCCAACTTCCAACACCACAAATGTTATTAAGAGAAATTTATACTTTGAATGACTTCAAAAGGACTTACACCACTATCAAAGTCAGCAAAAAGTAAAAACCTTATATTTACAAAATATTAATTACGGTATCTCAATTGAAACAAACCAATTTCTTATTATGAAATTTTTGTTAAATAAATTTTATAAAAAAGATAAAAAATAACAAACTAAAAAGGATTTATTTCAACATTTACTATTCAACCAAAATTATTTATACTCTTACTATTAATATATTTTAACATTTTTTATTATGATCAAGTTTTTGAAAATTGTCATGATGTATTGGAGGGACGACTCTGGTCTGATTCCCTCACGACTCTGGCAGCGCCTTGACGTAACTGGTCCCTCCGATAGCTGGGTGTGGGGGCTTACGTTCTTCACAGGGTTGTGTTACCCTACAAATTCTGTGAGAACAACCAAGACTGCCTCCTTTTTTCCCTAGTATCCCTTCTCTTCCCCCTGGCTCGGATCAAGGTGTCACACGTACCGTGCTGAGGATCAGCCTGGCTGGGGACCCAGTTTAAAATAATTGCTCGGTCTAGAACGGTGTGCTCCGGATACCTGGCGTCCTCCGGTTCTAATCAGCCCTACCCAGGTACTGCGGATCTTTGCCTGGTTCGACCTTGCTCTCTCCACCACTCGTGGGATGTAATATGGAAAACATTACAAAAACAATAAAAACTTCAACACCCAAAAGGGGATCCGGAACCTTAACAAAAAACCCGGTAGGGACTTTATGTTCCGATGAAAGAGCTGTGGTACCACCAGGCTCCCAATTACAAATAAGAGTCAGTCGATGATAGTGATACCATCAAATCATTGACCCCTCTCAACAACAGCAAGCACATCGAAAGCCTGTGCATCGCGGGCATTGGACCCTCTAGTTCCTTGAACACTGCTGGTAATCGACGCGGAAACGCGGGTTCGTCTAGTGGATCGGGGGCTAAGGTAATCCCAATGGTCAGTGCTAGGGCGGCCGATTATGAAAGAAGGGATCCTCTTAAAGTAGGTTACGCAGACCGCAAAAAGGCATCCCGAATTCTTCGACGTCTGGCCACTGACCCTATTAAGGAGGGTCAGGTATCAAAGAGCGACATAGAAAAAATGAAGGAGGATATTGAGTGGGCAAAAAAGGTCTTACCGGACTTCACGCTAGAGCCTCCCCGGCAAATTGCAGCTGCAAAAAGAAATCGATCTATGGAGGAACCTACCCAAAACCCGACCACCAAGAGGGGTAAAGCCCATGGTGTAGGGCAAGATGGTAAGATACCCAAGCACCAATGGAGCTGGACAGAGGCTTCGCTCGCTAAAGTCGCCTTGCAGGTCCTGAAGGACAACCCTGGACCACCTCCGTCATGTACGGATGCGGGATGGTTTCAGGGCAATGTCAAGCTGATGGCCTGTGACAATGAAAGATCCGCTGAGCTATTTAAAGCGGCGATTGGAAAAGTTGGTGAGGTCTACCCAGGCGCTCGACTAAAAGCGGTAAATTTGGACGAAATTCCGTCAAGACCAAGAGCCAGAGTCCGGGTTCCAGTCACCCCATCTGAACCTGAGGAGATTCTGGAAATGCTGAAGGTCTTCAACCCAGCTATATCCACTCAAAATTGGAAGGTGGTGAAGTTGGAACCAAAAGCTGAGGATGCGAAAACCGATCCCAAGAAATCCAAGATGGAGGTTTTGTTGATCCTCAACAATGAATGTCTTGACCAACTAAACAAGGACAAATGTACTCTAAACTATGGGTTTAGTAAGATTCACCCAAGAATCTACAAAACGGTCACGGTGTCTCTCGTAAATCGTGCAGTCTGTAGTGCCACGACTGAGAATACCAGCGACATCGACGAGTTGGTTTCTGGAAGCGAGGATGAGTTATCATCTGCATCCGAACTAGCGACGGCGATGACAAATCTCCTAAAGGAGCAGGCTCCGTCCGAGGAACCCCTCAGCGACAAATAGGCTGACACCACGGTTGTTGGAGTACCTAAGGATGTTCCGGGTACTCAAAATTAACTTGCATCACTGCAAAGCAGCTTCGGCTGCTCTCTAGCGTCACCTGGCAACGGGCGATGTCGACTTGGAGCTGATTCAGGAACCTTGGATGAACAACAATAAAATCCTTGGCCTGAATACACCAAACTATAAAATATACTATGTATCTCACAAAGGTAAAACTCGAACTTGTATTTTAGCGAAAGTTAACTTGAATTGCTTTATTCTCCCTCAGTTTAGTCACGGGGACCTCTCTGTGGTCAGCCTGGAGCTGGGGCCCAAGAAACTAAGGGTTGCTTCCTTTTACTTCCCCTATGATGAGCCTATACCCATGCAATCATTCCCGGAACTCCTACAGGGAACTAATCCAGCCACGCACATCATTCTGTGTGGAGATACAAATGCACCCACTCACAATGGAGCAGCACTAACAACAACGACAGAGGTGAGTAACTTTTTAACTTCCTACTAAGCACTAAATTAAATATAATGAACAGGGGCAATGAGCCAACTTTCTATTATTAAAAATCGAGATGAAGTTCTGGATATCACCCTAGTATCAGAAAACTTCTCGGAAGAAATTCATTCATGGAAGGTCTTAAAAGAACATTCCTTCTTGGACCATAGATATATAGAATTCGGCTGGAAAATAACAATCAATCCATGCCTCTAAAAATAAGAAATCTCCGTAAGACAAATTGGAAATGGTATAATAAACTTATTAAAACATCACTGAATTCAGTCACTTCTCCCTCGTTGCTAACAAAGAATATTTGGACCTTCTGGTTCTAGACTTCACTAAAAAATGCTCGGATTCGCTAAACAGAGCATGTCCGAAATAAGTTTTCAAAAAATCCCATAAACCCGTATGGTGGTCTCGGGAGATTGAAATTCTCAGAAAGGACTGTCGTAGAGACTTCAACTACGCAAGGCGTAGCAATAGTGAGGACTCATGGAATAGCTATAAGTCTAAACTAGGCATTTACAAAACTGCAATCAGGAAAGCAAAGAGGGCCTCTTGGTCCTCCTTCTGCTCAGAAATGGAGGGTACTTCCGAGGCTTCAAGGCTCAGGAAAATACTATCGAAATCCCCGACAGTACCAAGCTTTATTCAAAAGGAAGATGGCACCTGGACGGATTCATGCATCGAAACCCTAGATATACACATGGATGCGCATTTTCCTGGTAATGTTTACTCTGACATTTCCAGCTTTCAAACATCCCCCTGCGATCTTACGCCTCAACAGATTGAGCAACTGACCAGCAAGGAGAAGTTAAGATGGGCGATCTATTCATTCCAACCTTATAAATCTCCAGGTCCCCATAGCATTATATCAGCTCAACTCCACTATAGCTTCAATGCTATAGTACCCTGGCTTCAGACAATCTACTATGGTTGCCTACGCCTTAGCTATATTCCAACAGCTTGGAGAGAGACAAAAGTTATCTTTATACCGAAAGCGGGTAAGTCCTCTCACACTAAATCGAATGACTTCAGACCTATAAGCCTCTCTTCCTTTCTGGTTAAAATTCTAGAGAGACTTATTGGGCTTCTTCTTAAGCCGAAACTTGACAGGCTTCTACAATCCCAACATGCCTACATTAAAGGCAAATCTACAGAGACAGCTCTGCACTCTCTTGTGTCTACCATCGAAAAATCACTTGAAAACAAAGAATACGCACTTGCTGCTTTTCTAGATATAGCAGGGGCATTCAATAACGTCCTTCTACGTGCAGTCACCCCGGCCTTGTCGGAACTGGGGGTGGAGGATTTTCTCGTGAGTTTCATACACCATATGCTCTTGGGCATGGTGGTGAACTCAGAACTGGGGGGATCCTCCACTCGCAGGTTTGTAAGCAGAGGCACTCCGCAGGGAGGAGTTTTGTCTCCACTTCTGTGGTCCGTGACGGTTGACCAGCTGTTGCGTATCATGGAGGGGGAAGGCTACAAGACTGTTGGTTATGCAGACGATATTGCAATCATTTTTAGCGGAAAGTTTCCCCAGACTCTCTGTCAACTCATGGAGAGAGCACTCTTAATTCTCTCGAGACGGGCGTACACGTGTGGTTTAAGTGTAAACTACGAGAAAACAGATCTCATTCTTTTCACTAGAAAATATAAAACCCCCAACTTAGAACCTCCGCGTCTGAACGGCACGAGGTTGCTCTTTAGCGACAGCATGAAATACCTAGGAGTTATTCTGGATAAGAAGCTTATCTGGAATGTTAACAATAAGAAACGTGTTAAAATCTTGAAAAGAACTATGTAGTTTTCATCCCTTCACGGCTAGACACGGCTAGACACGGCTAGATAATAATAGTATTAATAATAATAATGATAATAATAATAATAATAATAATAATAATAATAATAATAGTAATAATAGTAATAATAATAATAATAATAATAATAATAATAATAATAATAATAATAATAATAATAATAATAATAATAATAATAATAATAATAATAATAATAATAATAATAATAATAATAATAATAATAATAATAATAATAATAATAATAATAATAATAATAATAATAATAATAATAATAATAATAATAATAATAATAATAATAATAATAATAATAATAATAATAATAATAATAATAATAATAATAATAATAATAATAATAATAATAATAATAATAATAATAATAATAATAATAATAATAATAATAATAATAATAATAATAATAATAATAATAATAATAATAATAATAATAATAATAATAATAATAATAATAATAATAATAATAATAATAATAATAATAATAATAATAATAATAATAATAATAATAATAATAATAATAATAATAATAATAATAATGATAATAATAATAATAATAATAATAATAATAATAATAATAATAATAATAATAATAATAATAATAATAATAATAATAATAATAATAATAATAATAATAATAATAATAATAATAATAATAATAATAATAATAATAATAATAATAATAATAATAATAATAATAATAATAATAATAATAATAATAATAATAATAATAATAATAATAATAATAATAATAATAATAATAATAATAATAATAATAATAATAATAATAATAATAATAATAATAATAATAATAATAATAATAATAATAATAATAATAATAATAATAATAATAATAATAATAATAATATAATAATAATAATAATAATAATAATAATAATAATAATAATATAGAATTCGGCTGGAAAATAACAATCAATCCATGCCTCTAAAAATAAGAAATCTCCGTAAGACAAATTGGAAATGGTATAATAAACTTATTAAAACATCACTGAATTCAGTCACTTCTCCCTCGTTGCTAACAAAGAATATTTGGACCTTCTGGTTCTAGACTTCACTAAAAAATGCTCGGATTCGCTAAACAGAGCATGTCCGAAATAAGTTTTCAAAAAATCCCATAAACCCGTATGGTGGTCTCGGGAGATTGAAATTCTCAGAAAGGACTGTCGTAGAGACTTCAACTACGCAAGGCGTAGCAATAGTGAGGACTCATGGAATAGCTATAAGTCTAAACTAGGCATTTACAAAACTGCAATCAGGAAAGCGAAGAGGGCCTCTTGGTCCTCCTTCTGCTCAGAAATGGAGGGTACTTCCGAGGCAAAAAAACAATACGCCATATAAATGCAAAGAATGTCTTGCGGCTCGACGCCTATCTCTCCACTCTTCTCCACCTATTTCTAATCCTTCTCTTGTATTAGCACAAGCAAACGCAAATGCAGTGTTAACTCCACCCGCACCCCCACAAGCACCCGCGAACCATCCAGCGGTGAATATTAACACTCCTCATAAGCGTGAGTCATCGACACCAAAGAATGAGTACGGCGCTAATTCGTTGATGCTCCAGCTGAACCAAATGTTGGACTCTCGTTTTAGTAAACATATTGAGCTCTTAAATGATAAACTCACTACTGCAATCTATGCAAGTGAAAAGAGAATATTAGATGAGCCTCGCCGCAATATTACGGAAATAAAGACGGAACTCTGCGATGTCACCAAAAGGGTTACTCAGCTCGAAGAAAATGCTGCTAATATTGTGTCTCTTAGAGCTGAGCTCAACACACTCAAAGCAGCCGATGTTAATGCCGGTGATGTTTTTGCTCTTAGAAAAGAGGTAGAAGACTTGAAAGCACAGCTGGCCAGACATGATAATGTAGCTGTTGCTTGCGATCTTCGCATAAATGGAATTCCCTTTTCTGAAGGAGAGAATCTACGGGGTATACTCTCCCAAATTTTCACCTCTACAAACATCAAACCTCCCAATATAAAAAACATTTTTCGTCTAAATCACAAATCAATGAATAACAACAAAGACACTACCATCATCGCAAAATTCGAGACTCCTTATGACAGGAACTTTGTTCTCAACTCTGTTGCTAAATTTCGACGCTCATGTAATGATTTCTTGCGATTACAACATGCGGGATTCAACTCAACAAAACCCATCTATGTAAACGAAGGCCTTACCAAAGCGAACTCGGTAATTTTACAGCATGCGTTGCGTTTCAAACGGCAGCATCTGCTTACTGCAGCATTCACTCGTCGCGGTACTGTGCACGTCAAGCGCACTGCCAACGATAGCGCTATAAATGTCGACACACTGCAAAAACTTAATGAAGTTGCTGGATTTCCTCCTAATACAGACCATCGTAACAGCAATGTTCAGCACGCTCCCAGCATTGATCGACAAAATGCCTCAAACAGCAATCCTCTCTCTCCTCATGTTGCTAACAGTGAGAACGATGTCGAAATCACCGATATTTTTTTTCGTGAGCCACTCATATAATATTACTTTGTTTGTTTTTATCAGCACAAAGCATGTAGTATATGCAACTAAAATTTTAAATCTTTTTACTATGTATTTTTATGTTACTCCTCTGTATTTTACAATTTTGAAGGAAATCTTAAGTTATATTATGCAGGCGTTATATAGAATTCTAATTCTTATATTAGTTTACAACCATGTCAAATTTTCATAGCAATGTCAATGTTCGTTCTAAAGACAGCAATTTCAACATGATTCGAATTCTTGCTAGACAAAGAAGTGGTTTCAAGGTATGCCATCTTAATGCGCAAAGCCTAGTTAACAAAATTGATGAGCTGAGATATGTTTTTGAAGGTTCTGGAGTTGATGCTATATGTGTGAGTGAAACATGGTTTAAGACGGATACACCAGATTTTCTTTTTAATTTAAATGGTTATAAAATATTTCGTGCGGACAGGGTAGGACATGCTGGTGGGGTAGCAATTTATGTTAGAGATAATGTTTTGTGTAAGATACTACTTAAATCGTCATCGGACAGTAATATTGAATATGTGTTTGTGGTAATTACAAACGGTGATAGTAACCTGCTTCTCGGCTGTGTCTACCGACCGAATCGCTCTATTGATTTTACTCCCTTTTTAAGCATGCTTGTGAATATTGCCTTACCCTTCACAGAAATTGTTATATCCGGTGATTTTAATAGTAACTTACTCACTGAAAGCATATTAATGCAAAGCATGGAAGTTTTAGATCTTTTTCCAGTAAATACAATTATGCCAACTCACTACACAAAGACAAACAACACTCTACTTGACTTATTCTTAGTGAGCGTAAAAACAAAAATTATTTTATATGACCAACTATCTGTTCCAAACTTTTCTAAGCATGACCTGATATTTCTTGTTTATGATTTCCAAATGACAGATGCCATACGTTATTTTAGCTATCGTGACTTTAAAAACATCGACTATGATCGTCTTGAAGTTGCTGTGACCAATGTAAACTGGACTTCAATATATGATATGACCTCGGCTGACGATCAGGTTAGATACATCCAAAGCAATATAAATAAACTTTTTAGTGAATTTGTTCCTATTAAACATGCTCAGATCAAGCATAAGCAACGGCCCTGGTTTAATAAACTAATTGAAAATCGAATACTACAGCGCAACAATGCTTACAATAGATGGAAACGCTTTAAAACACCATTTTTATATGAAGAGTTTAAAAGTTTGCGTGCGTTAGTTGTGAAGGAAGTTAAAACTGCAAAACATAAATATTATGGTAGAAAGTTTAGTTCTGCTGTAGACAGTAAACAGAAATGGAGAGAAATACGTAGTATTGGTATTGGCAGGAAAAGCGATGGAGACTGTGATAATGTTAATGTTGACGATTTAAATGAAAAGTTCATTGGGACATCACTGCCATATGTATGTGAAAATATATATCAGCGACTAACGAGCTCATATAATGCTAACCATAATTTCAATTTTGAATGTGTAAGTCAAACTGACGTACTTAAAAGTATTCTGTCAAGCAAGTCAAATGCTGTTGGCTGTGATGAAATCAATCCAACTTTTTTGAGAATTCTTCTCCCTCGCATTCTGCCGTTTCTTACACATATTTTTAATACTGTGCTTACTAAGTCTGCTTTCCCGGAGAGCTGGAAGAGGGCTAAAATAATACCCATACCGAAAACTCAAGATGAGTACCGTCCAATTGCTATCCTTCCATTTATTTCGAAACCGCTGGAGCAGATAATGTGCCACCAAATTAATGCTTATCTTGACAAGTACAGCCTTCTGACTGATAGACAATCTGGATTTAGAGCCAAGTATAGCTGTGCAACTGCTCTTGTTGATGTGACTGAGAACTTACGAGTTAGCTTGGACGACAATGAAGTGAGCTTTTTAGTTCTCTTGGACCACTCTAAAGCCTTTGACACTGTCGATCATGGTATTTTACTGACCAAACTTAATCGAATGTTTAATTTTTCTGTAACCGCTGCTAACCTTATCTCGTCGTACCTTACTAACAGATCGCAAGCTGTCTTTGTCAATAATGTTTCGTCGACATTTCTCCCTGTCAGGAAGGGTGTCCCCCAAGGGTCAGTATTGGGTCCTCTATTATTCTGTATATATATCAATGACCTTCCCAGTGTCTTAGACAATCTTAAAATTCATATTTACGCTGACGATGTACAGTTGTATGCATCTTGTAAAAAAGACAGCATAAGCAACTTTACTATCCATCTTAATAACGCACTTGAGAGTGTAGGAGCGTGGGCACGAAATAACAGTTTGAGCCTTAATCCTAAGAAGTCCAAATGCCTAGTGATTTCAAAAAAACACATTGATATTTCTGCAGTCCCTCAGCTTACACTAAATGGATGCAATATTGACTATGTTGAGACGTCGAAAAATTTAGGTGTAACTTTTAATAGAACTCTAACCTGGCATAATCATATTAATATTGCTGTCGGTAAGGTATACAGTATGCTCCGCGCACTCTGGACAACCCAGTACTTCACGCCACTCCATATCAGGCTTCTACTTGCGAAAAGCTATCTTGTTCCAACATTGCTTTACGGTTGTGAAATTTTTGCACACTGCGACAGTTTTGATAAGCATAAACTAAATGTTTTATTCAATAATATTGCTCGATATGTTTATGGACTAAAAAGAAGAGACCATGTTTCAATCTATGCCAAAAAAATCTACAATATGACCTTTGATAATCTATTAAACTACCGCACACTTATATTTTTGCATAAGATAATCTATACTGCTGAACCCACTTATCTGTATTCAAGATTAACTTTTTCTCGCTCTAGTCGCACAAACAAAATTAATAATCCACGTCATACTTGTCTCACGTCTGAAAGACAATTTTATGTACAATCTATCCGTCTTTGGAACGACATCCCTAATAGTTTAAGATCCTTAAGTAACGCCGTGCTGTTTAAAAAACACTTATCATTATACTTTTCTTCTGTGTAAAAGATTTTCAAGAAATATTTGTTTAAACGTTATTTTAAATTTTTGTTTAATTTTAAATTTTGTTTCATTTTAAGTTGCATATCAAAATCAAATTTTAATATTTTAATTTTAATACTTATATTTTATTATTAAGTTATGTTTTAATACCACAATCATAAAATAATCATTTAAATATTATATTGTCCATATTATTAAGCTAATTCTGTATTTAGTTAAATATATAATTTGTGTTATGTACATTTTAAATGCCGGTACTGTTCATAAGATTTTTAATCTTGTTGTGCCGGTAATTCGAAGGAATAAATAAATAAATAAAAATAAATAAATAAATAAATAATAATAATAATAATAATAATAATAGTAATAATAATAATAATAATAATAATAATAATAATAATAATAATAATAATAATAATAATAATAATAATAATAATAATAATAATAATAATAATAATAATAATAATAATAATAATAATAATAATAATAATAATAATAATAATAATAATAATAATAATAATAATAATAATAATAATAATAATAATAATAATAATAATAATAATAATAATAATAATAATAATAATAATAATAATAATAATAATAATAATAATAATAATAATAATAATAATAATAATAATAATAATAATAATAATAATAATAATAATAATAATAATAATAATAATAATAATAATAATAATAATAATAATAATAATAATAATAATAATAATAATAATAATAATAATAATAATAATAATAATAATAATAATAATAATAATAATAATAATAATAATAATAATAATAATAATAATAATAATAATAATAATAATAATAATAATAATAATAATAATAATAATAATAATAATAATAATAATAATAATAATAATAATAATAATAATAATAATAATAATAATAATAATAATAATAATAATAATAATAATAATAATAATAATAATAATAATAATAATAATAATAATAATAATAATAATAATAATAATAATAATAATAATAATAATAATAATAATAATAATAATAATAATAATAATAATAATAATAATAATAATAATAATAATAATAATAATAATAATAATAATAATAATAATAATAATAATAATAATAATAATAATAATAATAATAATAATAATAATAATAATAATAATAATAATAATAATAATAATAATAATAATAATAATAATAATAATAATAATAATAATAATAATAATAATAATAATAATAATAATAATAATAATAATAATAATAATAATAATAATAATAATAATAATAATAATAATAATAATAATAATAATAATAATAATAATAATAATAATAATAATAATAATAATAATAATAATAATAATAATAATAATAATAATAATAATAATAATAATAATAATAATAATAATAATAATAATAATAATAATAATAATAATAATAATAATAATAATAATAATAATAATAATAATAATAATAATAATAATAATAATAATAATAATAATAATAATAATAATAATAATAATAATAATAATAATAATAATAATAATAATAATAATAATAATAATAATAATAATAATAATAATAATAATAATAATAATAATAATAATAATAATAATAATAATAATAATAATAATAATAATAATAATAATAATAATAATAATAATAATAATAATAATAATAATAATAATAATAATAATAATAATAATAATAATAATAATAATAATAATAATAATAATAATAATAATAATAATAATAATAATAATAATAATAATAATAATAATAATAATAATAATAATAATAATAATAATAATAATAATAATAATAATAATAATAATAATAATAATAATAATAATAATAATAATAATAATAATAATAATAATAATAATAATAATAATAATAATAATAATAATAATAATAATAATAATAATAATAATAATAATAATAATAATAATAATAATAATAATAATAATAATAATAATAATAATAATAATAATAATAATAATAATAATAATAATAATAATAATAATAATAATAATAATAATAATAATAATAATAATAATAATAATAATAATAATAATAATAATAATAATAATAATAATAATAATAATAATAATAATAATAATAATAATAATAATAATAATAATAATAATAATAATAATAATAATAATAATAATAATAATAATAATAATAATAATAATAATAATAATAATAATAATAATAATAATAATAATAATAATAATAATAATAATAATAATAATAATAATAATAATAATAATAATAATAATAATAATAATAATAATAATAATAATAATAATAATAATAATAATAATAATAATAATAATAATAATAATAATAATAATAATAATAATAATAATAATAATAATAATAATAATAATAATAATAATAATAATAATAATAATAATAATAATAATAATAATAATAATAATAATAATAATAATAATAATAATAATAATAATAATAATAATAATAATAATAATAATAATAATAATAATAATAATAATAATAATAATAATAATAATAATAATAATAATAATAATAATAATAATAATAATAATAATAATAATAATAATAATAATAATAATAATAATAATAATAATAATAATAATAATAATAATAATAATAATAATAATAATAATAATAATAATAATAATAATAATAATAATAATAATAATAATAATAATAATAATAATAATAATAATAATAATAATAATAATAATAATAATAATAATAATAATAATAATAATAATAATAATAATAATAATAATAATAATAATAATAATAATAATAATAATAATAATAATAATAATAATAATAATAATAATAATAATAATAATAATAATAATAATAATAATAATAATAATAATAATAATAATAATAATAATAATAATAATAATAATAATAATAATAATAATAATAATAATAATAATAATAATAATAATAATAATAATAATAATAATAATAATAATAATAATAATAATAATAATAATAATAATAATAATAATAATAATAATAATAATAATAATAATAATAATAATAATAATAATAATAATAATAATAATAATAATAATAATAATAATAATAATAATAATAATAATAATAATAATAATAATAATAATAATAATAATAATAATAATAATAATAATAATAATAATAATAATAATAATAATAATAATAATAATAATAATAATAATAATAATAATAATAATAATAATAATAATAATAATAATAATAATAATAATAATAATAATAATAATAATAATAATAATAATAATAATAATAATAATAATAATAATAATAATAATAATAATAATAATAATAATAATAATAATAATAATAATAATAATAATAATAATAATAATAATAATAATAATAATAATAATAATAATAATAATAATAATAATAATAATAATAATAATAATAATAATAATAATAATAATAATAATAATAATAATAATAATAATAATAATAATAATAATAATAATAATAATAATAATAATAATAATAATAATAATAATAATAATAATAATAATAATAATAATAATAATAATAATAATAATAATAATAATAATAATAATAATAATAATAATAATAATAATAATAATAATAATAATAATAATAATAATAATAATAATAATAATAATAATAATAATAATAATAATAATAATAATAATAATAATAATAATAATAATAATAATAATAATAATAATAATAATAATAATAATAATAATAATAATAATAATAATAATAATAATAATAATAATAATAATAATAATAATAATAATAATAATAATAATAATAATAATAATAATAATAATAATAATAATAATAATAATAATAATAATAATAATAATAATAATAATAATAATAATAATAATAATAATAATAATAATAATAATAATAATAATAATAATAATAATAATAATAATAATAATAATAATAATAATAATAATAATAATAATAATAATAATAATAATAATAATAATAATAATAATAATAATAATAATAATAATAATAATAATAATAATAATAATAATAATAATAATAATAATAATAATAATAATAATAATAATAATAATAATAATAATAATAATAATAATAATAATAATAATAATAATAATAATAATAATAATAATAATAATAATAATAATAATAATAATAATAATAATAATAATAATAATAATAATAATAATAATAATAATAATAATAATAATAATAATAATAATAATAATAATAATAATAATAATAATAATAATAATAATAATAATAATAATAATAATAATAATAATAATAATAATAATAATAATAATAATAATAATAATAATAATAATAATAATAATAATAATAATAATAATAATAATAATAATAATAATAATAATAATAATAATAATAATAATAATAATAATAATAATAATAATAATAATAATAATAATAATAATAATAATAATAATAATAATAATAATAATAATAATAATAATAATAATAATAATAATAATAATAATAATAATAATAATAATAATAATAATAATAATAATAATAATAATAATAATAATAATAATAATAATAATAATAATAATAATAATAATAATAATAATAATAATAATAATAATAATAATAATAATAATAATAATAATAATAATAATAATAATAATAATAATAATAATAATAATAATAATAATAATAATAATAATAATAATAATAATAATAATAATAATAATAATAATAATAATAATAATAATAATAATAATAATAATAATAATAATAATAATAATAATAATAATAATAATAATAATAATAATAATAATAATAATAATAATAATAATAATAATAATAATAATAATAATAATAATAATAATAATAATAATAATAATAATAATAATAATAATAATAATAATAATAATAATAATAATAATAATAATAATAATAATAATAATAATAATAATAATAATAATAATAATAATAATAATAATAATAATAATAATAATAATAATAATAATAATAATAATAATAATAATAATAATAATAATAATAATAATAATAATAATAATAATAATAATAATAATAATAATAATAATAATAATAATAATAATAATAATAATAATAATAATAATAATAATAATAATAATAATAATAATAATAATAATAATAATAATAATAATAATAATAATAATAATAATAATAATAATAATAATAATAATAATAATAATAATAATAATAATAATAATAATAATAATAATAATAATAATAATAATAATAATAATAATAATAATAATAATAATAATAATAATAATAATAATAATAATAATAATAATAATAATAATAATAATAATAATAATAATAATAATAATAATAATAATAATAATAATAATAATAATAATAATAATAATAATAATAATAATAATAATAATAATAATAATAATAATAATAATAATAATAATAATAATAATAATAATAATAATAATAATAATAATAATAATAATAATAATAATAATAATAATAATAATAATAATAATAATAATAATAATAATAATAATAATAATAATAATAATAATAATAATAATAATAATAATAATAATAATAATAATAATAATAATAATAATAATAATAATAATAATAATAATAATAATAATAATAATAATAATAATAATAATAATAATAATAATAATAATAATAATAATAATAATAATAATAATAATAATAATAATAATAATAATAATAATAATAATAATAATAATAATAATAATAATAATAATAATAATAATAATAATAATAATAATAATAATAATAATAATAATAATAATAATAATAATAATAATAATAATAATAATAATAATAATAATAATAATAATAATAATAATAATAATAATAATAATAATAATAATAATAATAATAATAATAATAATAATAATAATAATAATAATAATAATAATAATAATAATAATAATAATAATAATAATAATAATAATAATAATAATAATAATAATAATAATAATAATAATAATAATAATAATAATAATAATAATAATAATAATAATAATAATAATAATAATAATAATAATAATAATAATAATAATAATAATAATAATAATAATAATAATAATAATAATAATAATAATAATAATAATAATAATAATAATAATAATAATAATAATAATAATAATAATAATAATAATAATAATAATAATAATAATAATAATAATAATAATAATAATAATAATAATAATAATAATAATAATAATAATAATAATAATAATAATAATAATAATAATAATAATAATAATAATAATAATAATAATAATAATAATAATAATAATAATAATAATAATAATAATAATAATAATAATAATAATAATAATAATAATAATAATAATAATAATAATAATAATAATAATAATAATAATAATAATAATAATAATAATAATAATAATAATAATAATAATAATAATAATAATAATAATAATAATAATAATAATAATAATAATAATAATAATAATAATAATAATAATAATAATAATAATAATAATAATAATAATAATAATAATAATAATAATAATAATAATAATAATAATAATAATAATAATAATAATAATAATAATAATAATAATAATAATAATAATAATAATAATAATAATAATAATAATAATAATAATAATAATAATAATAATAATAATAATAATAATAATAATAATAATAATAATAATAATAATAATAATAATAATAATAATAATAATAATAATAATAATAATAATAATAATAATAATAATAATAATAATAATAATAATAATAATAATAATAATAATAATAATAATAATAATAATAATAATAATAATAATAATAATAATAATAATAATAATAATAATAATAATAATAATAATAATAATAATAATAATAATAATAATAATAATAATAATAATAATAATAATAATAATAATAATAATAATAATAATAATAATAATAATAATAATAATAATAATAATAATAATAATAATAATAATAATAATAATAATAATAATAATAATAATAATAATAATAATAATAATAATAATAATAATAATAATAATAATAATAATAATAATAATAATAATAATAATAATAATAATAATAATAATAATAATAATAATAATAATAATAATAATAATAATAATAATAATAATAATAATAATAATAATAATAATAATAATAATAATAATAATAATAATAATAATAATAATAATAATAATAATAATAATAATTGTTAACACAATTCCAGTTAACAAAACATAAGCTATTAATATAACTAGGTTATTATAAGCAAAATAAACGAAGCAAAACAAAACATAAGCTATTAATATAACTAGGTTATTATAAGTAAAATAAACAAAGCAAAACCAAAATATAACTTTATGTGTCAACAAGAAGTAGCCCAATAATGCGGAAGCTACATTTTTGCCTTACATGACACTTTACATTAAGTAGATCACTAGAATAAGTTTGTTATAGCTTGTACTGCAATTAATATTTTGTTTAATAATTATGCTTACAACAGCATTTGTGTAGATATATAAGCCAGTTTAATTAATCAATAAAGCCAGAGTAATTTTAGCAACTAAATAAAGTGCGTACTTTTACTTTCACAGTTACAATAAGTTCAAGTGCTTATTGTAATTCTACACTGCAACAAGTTCAAGTGCTTGTTGCATGTGTTACAAAGGAAACAAGAAAAAACCTAAACTCAACAAATTTATGTGTTTGTTGAGCCTGACGGTTAAGTTTCAAGGGTAAATAAACTAATTTGTCCTCAAACATTTGGCGACCGTGACAGGACCCCGCAGTCCTCAGACGACATCAATCAAGTCAATCCTAGCCTGTAACCAGCAGACGACATCAAAAATCAATATTAGCCTGTAACCAGCAGACGACATCAATCAAGTCAATATTTGCCGGTAACCAGCAGACGACATCAAGCAGAACCACAACTGCATTTATCAACAATGGCTACATTCTCAGAGTTAGTAGCAGCACAGAGTAACACGGGCCAACATATCGAGCGCCTGATTAAAAACTACAAAAAGGATCCTATAGATAGGAAAAAGCATGCCCGATACTTTCAAGACAGAATCGATCAGCTCAATGCACTCTGGCACTCATTTGAAGAAAATGACATGAAAATCAGAGTGTCAGAGACTGAGCACAATGACCATGACTATTTCACTACAAGTTACTACGGTGAAATAGAAGCATTGGTCTCAAAATATATTCAACATTTTCAAGAGCACAGGAGTGCATTGTCGCAACATCTCCTGCCAGACTCTGAGTTGGAAGATCACAATCAACACGCTACCAAAGCTGGTTCAAAAGATAAGCCAGAATTGGAGTTGCAAAACGAAGAACTCAGGAAAGTACTTCGTAATCAGATGGCGCTATTAAGCATCATTTCGAAAACAATAAACGAAATTGATGCAGATGGTGAGCCACAGTCTGAGATATACTGTACTTTGAAGGCATCACTACTCGAGAAGTACCAAGCAGATCTAATCAGTAACAACTCAAAAATATGGGATTCTACTCAGCTGCACAAAGTGGGTGATTACAATTGGGAAACATTTTACGACATGCAAGCAAAAATACAACATGTCCTAGTGTTCCTAAATCAATACATAAAAAATTCAGCAAGTGTTACTGACAATGGTCAAAGAGCACTGCAAGAAGTCACACAGTTTCAACCAGTGAAACTACCGACAATTACGCTGCCTACGTTTGACGGCGATCATCTAAAGTGGGTTCAATTCAAAGACCTGTATGAGCAACTCATACACAATCAACCATACAGTACTGTGCAAAAAATGTTCTACCTCACAGCAAATTTAAACGGTGAGCCCAAAAATCTAATCAAACACTTGCCAGTGTCAGCTCAAAATTACACAACAGCATGGGAGATATTAACCAGCCGATATGACAACAAGCGATTGCTCGTCACAGCATTACTGAATCGACTGATGGCACAAGCTAGCATAATTCATGAGTCGGTGCATGCTATTAAATCTCTTCATGATACAACAAAAGAATGCATATATGGGCTTAGTGCGATAGGAATACCAGTGTCAACGTGGGACGCGATTCTTGTGCACATAATTATTAAAAAATTAGATCGGTCAACTCACACGGCCTTTGAACAATCGCTGAGCAACTCACGGGAACTTCCATCAGTCCAAGAAATTCTCAGCTTCCTTGAGAGCAGATTCAGTTCATTAGAAACACTAAACAAATGCACAAATAAAGGCTATGAGAAGGCACGACATAACGCAGCGTCCATGATCACTTCAACAGTAGCAAAACAGTGTCCAGCTTGCAGTGGTGCCCATCCAATATTTTCGTGTTTGGTATTTAAAGAAAAATCCATTAGCCAACGCTACGACATTCTAAAAAGGAACAAACTGTGCACTAATTGTTTAAAGAACGGTCATGAGGCTAACAAGTGTACCAGCGGAACATGCAGCAAGTGCAACAAAAGACACAATACCCTTCTCCATCAGGAAAGGCAGGAGGCGGCAGAAAAAAAAGAGGCTCCAAAACCGGTCGCATTGACATCATCAGTTAAGCCAATGTCAAGCTATGTGTTGTTAAGTACAGCAAAAATAATACTTGCAGCAAATGGTAAAACAATTGAGTGCAGAGCACTACTCGATTCCGGATCCCAAATAAACGCTATAACGTCCAAAATAGCACAACAGCTTGGGCTGACACTTAAAAGTTCATCCCTATCTGTTGAAGGTATCGGCAGACAGAAACAGTTTGCCAGTCATCGCGTTCACGTCACTTTTCACTCTTGCAATAGTGGATTCAAGGCTCCGTTGGAAGCTTACGTATTTCCGCAGATTGTGGGTACCCAACCGTCAAAATTCATTAACATATCATCGTGGGCCATACCCCAAAATCTACAACTGGCTGACCCACAGTTCAATAACCCAAGCAAAATTGACATCCTATTAGGTGTTGAATTCACACATCAAGTAATGTCAATGGGACAAGTTAAACTAGCAAAGGGCTTACCAGTTCTTCAGAAAACCGTTCTTGGATGGGTTCTATCTGGAAAAATCGATAAGGAACAACGAAAATCAGCAACATGCGGAGTTTTAGCTGACGATTACGATAACCTAAATAACGCTGTTGCAAAGTTTTGGGAATTAGAAGATATCTCTGAAACGGAGCCACAATTATCAATGTCAGAAAAGCAATGTGAAATGCACTTTACCCATCATACTCAAAGAGATGCAGCTGGTCGCTTTATAGTACGATTACCATTAAAAGACGATTTATCAAAATTATCTCCGGTTTCGTATGCCAAGATTTGTTTTCACAACCGACATCGAGAAAATGTATAGACAGATTCGAATTCATCCTGATGATGAAAGATTTCAATTAATCTATTGGAGAAGCAGTTCGCAAGAGTCAATGGACGTGTATAAACTTCAAACAGTTACTTATGGAACACGAGCAGCACCATTCTTGGCAACAAGATGCTTACAAGAACTAGCACTTATCAATAGGGAAACACATCCATTAGGCAGCCAGGCACTTGATAAAAATTTCTATGTTGACGATGGCAGGAGCAGACAATCTTCAGGAAGCAAAGGCTATTCAAGATCAATTACTAGAGATATTGACGAAAGCAGGGCTTCATTTACGGAAATGGTGCTCTAATCATCCCAAGCTTCTTCAAAGTATATCCATCGAAAACCAGGAAGTGGATTTAGACTTTAGAAATGAAGAAGAGTCAACCATTAAAACATTAGGGCTTTCATGGGCACCAACAAGCGACAATTTTCAAATTACTACAAGGTTAAATACTGTGCAGCGTGTCACAAAGCGCAGCATAACATGTGACGTAGCACACATTTTCGACCCATTGGGACTCATAGGACCAGTGGTGGTAGCAGCCAAAATATTCATTCAGCAGTTATGGAAGCTACAACTTCAATGGGATGAAGCACTTCCAATAGCAATGCACACGTCATGGATCAAGTTCCGCAACAGCCTGGACCAATTAGACAAATTAAGGATCCCTCGCCACATTTTTGGACACAATGTGCCTCACTCAATACAGCTTCATGGTTTCGCAGATGCATCTGAAAGAGCATATGGAGCAGCAATATACATTCGAACAGTGTTTAAAAACAAAAGCATATCGGTCAGGCTTCTCTGCTCAAAATCAAGAGTAGCACCGCTTAAAACACAAACCATTCCGCGGTTAGAGCTGTGTGCATCTCTACTGTGTACCGAACTAATGGCTCGAGTTAAAAACGATCTTGGGTATCAAAACACCATTACTCACTTTTGGACTGATTCACAGGTAGCATTAGCTTGGATAAATCGATGCCCATCAACACTCCAGACATTTGTATCCCACAGAGTGGCTAAGATTCAGAAACTTTCACTAACTGAACAATGGCATCACATCTCTACTCTTCACAATCCTGCAGATATATTATCTAGAGGAGCTCATCCAGAAGAAATGATGAAACCTCAGTTCAACCTGTGGTTTTATGGTCCTGTTTTTCTACATCAACAAGATTACACTTGGCCCGCATCCATTCAAAAGAATATCATCATAGAAGACCTTCCTGAAATCAAAAAGGTTAATCAAGTCATAGCCACGGTAGCTACAGCTGCAGGAGAGTCAGACAATATTATATACTACATAAAGGCACGAGAATCGTTTAAAACCCTACAGCGTGTTGTTGGATACATTCAACGATATATAAAAAATTGCAAAGGGGGTCAGCGTTCCCAAGAACTGTCATTAAGCCCAAAAGAGCTCGATGCAGCACTTAAGACTATAGTAAAAATAGTACAAGAACAAGACTTCAATGAAGAAATCAAACAGTTGAAATCAAATAAAACTGTTATCAAAAACAGTTCAATCACGTCTCTCTCGCCATTTCTGGATGAAAATGGAATCATTCGAGTAGGAGGACGTCTAAATTCATCTTTGCTTCCATATGATACGAAACATCCAATGATGCTGCCATACAACGACCCTATAGTGAAACTAATTTTGCGAGATGCACACAATGACACTATGCACAGCGGGCCACAAGCACTATTGGCAAATATTCGGCAACGATTTTGGCCTATCAAAGGAAAATTAATGGCAAGATCCATAGTGCAAAGGTGTGTTCGATGCACCAGAACAAAGCCTACAATGTGTCAACAATTCATGGGAAACTTGCCTGCAACTAGAGTTTCCCCATCAAGGCCGTTTATAAACTCAGGTGTTGACTTCTGTGGCCCACTGTGGGTCCACTACAAAATAAGAGGAAAGAAACCACACAAAATATATATTGCAGTCTATTGCTGTTTCGCCACGAAGGCTGTCCACTTAGAGATCGTAACAGATCTGACCACTGATGCATTCATTGGTTCATTAAAACGATTCATTTCTCGTAGAGGTCATTGCCTTAACCTTTATTGTGACAACGCTACTAATTTCGTTGGCGCCAGCAATCAACTTCAAGAAATAAATCAATCATTGTTCGGAAAAGGGAGTAGCGAAAAAATAATAAACGCGTGCAGCTCACAAGGAATCAAATTTCAGTTTATCCCTCCAAGAGCTCCGCATTTTGGAGGTCTTTGGGAAGCAGCAGTGAAGTCGGCAAAGAGATTACTTCTTCGAAGCGTAAATACGGCATCATTAACTCATGAAGAATTAGAAACGGTTGTCATAGAAATTGAAGGAATTCTCAACTCTAGACCAATCACACCTATGTCCACCAATCCAAACGATCTAAGCGCTCTTACACCGGCACACTTCATCATTGGTGAATCTCTGACTAATCCAGTAGACGCAAGCACTAGTGTGTCCAAATCAACATTGCACGACCGGTGGAATGCAGTCAAGCGGATTAAACAAGAATTCTGGACACGATGGAGTCAAGAATATCTGACGGAACTTCAGCACCGATACAAATGGAAAGAACGAGTTCCCAACATACAAGAAGGAACCTTAGTCATAATCAAAGAAGACAACGTACCACCATTGAACTGGCCACTAGGACGAATCACACATGTATATCCCGGAAAGGATGGAATTGTCAGAGTGGTTGATGTGAAAACAGCTACTGGAAATTGTAAACGTTCAATCCATAGACTAGCTCCGCTCTTTCCAGAAGATATTAAAGATAATTTCACAGAGCCAAGCGAAGAGCTGCAAAAGGAAAAAATTTACAACAGGGACGATGATCAAGAAATCTCTCCTATACCATCAAAACGACGACGTTTACCCATCTCAAACATCGTCACAACCATATTGGTAACGCTGTTACTGCTACCACTAGCTATAGCAAATCCAATTAATGTAACCCAATTTCAATTAAATCCAGGCATACATTTCGAAGAAATAGGTTCAGCAAAAATAATAACATCAAGATGGAATTTGATTGTCTACTACGACCTTTTACCATTTTATAAAGAATTAAATGTCTTACGCACTGGTATTACAACACTGCAACGTCATTGCAATCAAAGTGCACCAAACCCAATATGTGAGTTTTTTGTGAACTACTTTCAAAATGCTCAGCAAGAGATCGGTTCAGAGTTTAAAATGCTATCTATGAAGCGAGTAAAAAGAGGGGCACTAGATTTTGTTGGAAACATTGGCAACTCACTGTTCGGAGTGCTCGACTCTAACTATGCGAATAAAATGTCAGATACCATTAATCATTTAAAAAACAATGATGACTACCTGCGCGAACTCCTGCAAAACCAAACTTCAGTTATTGACTCTACCATCAACATTATTACAAAAAATCAAGTTATTACAATGCAAAAGTTTAAAGATATCGATAACCACATCGAAAAAATGATGAAGTTACTTAAAGATCAAGAAGTAAGCAATAGTGATGCGACCCTCACAGCTCTATGTCTACAAATGTCAATAATAATATCAAATCTTCAACGCATACAATCTTCAATCATCGATGTTCTAACAGACACACATCATGGAAAAATAAATCCCCTCATACTTACACCCCATCAACTAACTGAAGAAGCAGGAAAACTTAAGACTCATCTACCTCCTCAGCTGCAACTACCAGTCAACCAAGACAACTTGTTGCTGCTTTATAGCCTGATGAAGGTGGAAGGCATGGTGACAACTGATCACATTGTTTTCAGCATTAAACTCCCTTTGGTTGATCAAAAATATTACGACTTATTTAACATTGTTCCAGTAACAACAGTAATAAATAACACGTTAATAGAAGTAAAAATATCAACAGAATTTATGGGAATCAATCCCCACAGAGATGAATTCTTTCCCATGAAAGGTGCAGACCTTCAATCATGTACAACTATAGAAACTGATTGCTATTTATGCGCAAAAATACAATCAATCCATAGAAGAGGATCCGATGAATTCAAATGCGAAATGGATCTTTTCAACAATGACACAAATCCAAGATGTGACACCATAAAACTTAATAAATCAATTACATGGCATCAGTTAAATAACAAAAACCAATGGACGTATGCCACGAAGGAACCCATTCGGCTGAGTGCTGTATGTGGACAAGAAACATTTCAACTAATGCTGAACGGATCTGGATTAGTTCAACTCCAACAAGACTGCGTGATTAGAGACAGTCAAATAATCATTCAAGGGCATCAGTATGTTACCACTTCCCGTAAATCAACTTATACAAGCACCGGTGTACCAATAGGAACCATTAAAATACAATCCATCGACGAACTTGTTAACAAACAATACACCACTCAGCTAGAAGAACTTGGAGCACTTCATCGAGAATTAACCAGAAATAAATTACTTAAATTACCATCAATAGTAGAATCAACACAGAAACAAACCTGGACAGCTGTATGCATTGCACTTGTATTGACAATTGGGATCAGTGCCTATGCAATCAAAATCTTTTGGAACAAATACCAGAAAAAAAAAACAACCTAAGCCTCCAACGCCACTTCCAAGAACTCAATCCACATTCAATGTCACTACAACATGAAACTTTGCAGTCACAACGTTGAGTTAATCATTAATTATTGAATTATTAAATTAACCAATAATTCAACGCGGGGGAGAATGTTAACACACCTGTTAACAAAACATAAGCTATTAATATAACTAGGTTATTATAAGCAAAATAAACGAAGCAAAACAAAACATAAGCTATTAATATAACTAGGTTATTATAAGTAAAATAAACAAAGCAAAACCAAAATATAACTTTATGTGTCAACAAGAAGTAGCCCAATAATGCGGAAGCTACATTTTTGCCTTACATGACACTTTACATTAAGTAGATCACTAGAATAAGTTTGTTATAGCTTGTACTGCAATTAATATTTTGTTTAATAATTATGCTTACAACAGCATTTGTGTAGATATATAAGCCAGTTTAATTAATCAATAAAGCCAGAGTAATTTTAGCAACTAAATAAAGTGCGTACTTTTACTTTCACAGTTACAATAAGTTCAAGTGCTTATTGTAATTCTACACTGCAACAAGTTCAAGTGCTTGTTGCATGTGTTACAAAGGAAACAAGAAAAAACCTAAACTCAACAAATTTATGTGTTTGTTGAGCCTGACGGTTAAGTTTCAAGGGTAAATAAACTAATTTGTCCTCAAACAAGAATAATAATAATAATAATAATAATAATAATAATAATAATAATAATAATAATAATAATAATAATAATAATAATAATAATAATAATAATAATAATAATAATAATAATAATAATAATAATAATAATAATAATAATAATAATAATAATAATAATAATAATAATAATAATAATAATAATAATAATAATAATAATAATAATAATAATAATAATAATAATAATAATAATAATAATAATAATAATAATAATAATAATAATAATAATAATAATAATAATAATAATAATAATAATAATAATAATAATAATAATAATAATAATAATAATAATAATAATAATAATAATAATAATAATAATAATAATAATAATAATAATAATAATAATAATAATAATAATAATAATAATAATAATAATAATAATAATAATAATAATAATAATAATAATAATAATAATAATAATAATAATAATAATAATAATAATAATAATAATAATAATAATAATAATAATAATAATAATAATAATAATAATAATAATAATAATAATAATAATAATAATAATAATAATAATAATAATAATAATAATAATAATAATAATAATAATAATAATAATAATAATAATAATAATAATAATAATAATAATAATAATAATAATAATAATAATAATAATAATAATAATAACAATAATAATAATAATAATAATAATAATAATAATAATAATAATAATAATAATAATAATAATAATAATAATAATAATAATAATAATAATAATAATAATAATAATAATAATAATAATAATAATAATAATAATAATAATAATAATAATAATAATAATAATAATAATAATAATAATAATAATAATAATAATAATAATAATAATAATAATAATAATAATAATAATAATAATAATAATAATAATAATAATAATAATAATAATAATAATAATAATAATAATAATAATAATAATAATAATAATAATAATAATAATAATAATAATAATAATAATAATAATAATAATAATAATAATAATAATAATAATAATAATAATAATAATAATAATAATAATAATAATAATAATAATAATAATAATAATAATAATAATAATAATAATAATAATAATAATAATAATAATAATAATAATAATAATAATAATAATAATAATAATAATAATAATAATAATAATAATAATAATAATAATAATAATAATAATAATAATAATAATAATAATAATAATAATAATAATAATAATAATAATAATAATAATAATAATAATAATAATAATAATAATAATAATAATAATAATAATAATAATAATAATAATAATAATAATAATAATAATAATAATAATAATAATAATAATAATAATAATAATAATAATAATAATAATAATAATAATAATAATAATAATAATAATAATAATAATAATAATAATAATAATAATAATAATAATAATAATAATAATAATAATAATAATAATAATAATAATAATAATAATAATAATAATAATAATAATAATAATAATAATAATAATAATAATAATAATAATAATAATAATAATAATAATAATAATAATAATAATAATAATAATAATAATAATAATAATAATAATAATAATAATAATAATAATAATAATAATAATAATAATAATAATAATAATAATAATAATAATAATAATAATAATAATAATAATAATAATAATAATAATAATAATAATAATAATAATAATAATAATAATAATAATAATAATAATAATAATAATAATAATAATAATAATAATAATAATAATAATAATAATAATAATAATAATAATAATAATAATAATAATAATAATATAATAATAATAATAATAATTATAATAATAATAATAATAATAATAATAATAATAATAATAATAATAATAATAATAATAATAATAATAATAATAATAATAATAATAATAATAATAATAATAATAATAATAATAAT